>JAWZSL010000006.1:36131674-36731674 GCA_034769285.1 Lutjanus argentimaculatus
AGAATAAAGACAAATAACAGAACAGCTACAACTGTCTGGTAAGTTTAGAAAATGGCATCAATTCATGTAATCCAGCCTTGAAAATAACAGGAAAAGACAACACTTATTCCATATCACAGTATAATGATGTCCAAAATCTATCACAGTATCTACGTGCATATCACAATACAATATAATATCAATCTATTGCCCAGCCCTTGGACATCCGCATGAAAAGTGCCCAAGTTTCCCTTTAAGTGTCAGCAAAATTCCTGTCTGAAAAATGCACAGGAGAGGATAAAAGAATGATGCTGATGATGATGAGGTAAAAAGAAAGAAAGGCTGCTAGATGGATGTAACACTAGCATTTTATCTTCATCCTGACTCAAGTCACTTAAAATATTTTCCTCTCATTTTTAGTCAAAGTTCGTGTATAAATTCTGGGACTTCAAAAGATTGCCTCTGGAGAAACCTTGTAAAAGGGATGCAGAGGTTACGTAAGAGCATGTTTTACTCTTCAGAGTACAACAATAAAATCATATTCGTATGTATGTAGGATAAACATAAATGAAAACAAAGACAGAAAAGAGGTCTGTATATCGCTGTGTTTGTACATTATGTATTTATTTTAGTACACCCCTGTTAGATATGTAGTTGGCTCACACCCATGCCTTTTCAACCATTTAGCAAGCACAATGCCTTTGGTAAATAACCACTGCTATAAGGTTTCACTCCACTGAGCTGTGTCATTAACTAGTTTGTGTTTGTGTGTGTGTCTGTGTATGTGCTCCTGGCTTGAGTGTGTAGCCTATGTGGGTGTGTCTATTTGTGTTTCGTATTTGCGAGGGTCTTTTCCACCAGCTTAAAGCTCTCCAATTTATTCTCAAACAAATGAACAAGATGAGTGTACTTTATCTTCAGCTAAAGGAAAAGGTGCTTTTTAATCCACTTCCACTCTCCTGAACACACTGCGACACTGAAAAGCCGGATTTAGGAAGATTTGTCTTCACTGCCACGGCCATAGCATTAGCTTTTGTGAGTCTCACAAGCATTGATGTGGCTGCAAAGAAACTAGAACAGCACTCAGCCCTGATTTCATTGGCATAATTGGTGTCATCTTAGTTTGGATATGGCAGCGGAATACACACAGGGCAGTGCACAGCATTGATTTGGCTTGTCTTGTGAAAAATCCAGCCAATATATTTACAGAGGAGATCAGATCCATTATGCTAGTATTTCTCCTCCTGCTGATTGGATCAGGAAAACACCATTCAGCTGTAATTACTCCCCCTAAGCCGACAGAACGCTGTTTGAGAGTGCATCATAATTGATCATGTTTTCTTGACATGACCGCCTCGCTAATGGAATATTCATTTCACAGTTACCCTTACCACGGCTGAATTGTGTAATTGTATGATTGAGTACAAGAGGTTTCCCAGATGGGTCAGTGTGTGCCTGTGCATGTGTGTTCATGTGTTTTACATTCATGGACATTAAAAACTGGCAGGGAAACATCTGTCATTACATTACGCTCAACACTTGCATCAGCCTTTAAATGTCTTCTTCGTATAGGCAGTTATTGGATCATAAAGAATGCAGGCAATACTGCCATAACTGAAGCTGGGATTTCCCCTCACTGTGAAAAATAAGACCGTTCTCTGCCTCTCCCTGCCCTTTACCGATGAGATAAACTCATTTACTTCATCTAGAAAGACCAGTGTAAATAATTTTGGGTTGAAGACATTTCTGTATGCAAGAGTAGCACTTTGAGATTATTTAGCACTTGAGATTATTTTATGAAAAGTGCTTTACAAATAAAATTTATATTAAGATGGATATTTTGGAAGATGAGCCAGTGGCAGTGAACATGCTTTTCATGCAAATGTACAGGCATGTTTACATGTGCAGTTGTAGGTTAAGATTTAAAAGAAAAACTACACTGAAATTAGACTCGTATGGACATAACTATAGAAATTTTCAAAAGAGGGAAGGGATCATGAGAACAAAGGATGCAAGGATGTCTGTTAATTGTTATATTTTTGTGGAGTTTTGTAACACTTTCAAGGTGATAACTAATAAAATTAAGTGTAGATGCTGTGATCTTGATTTTAAAAAAGACTATACGGTGGAATCTAACCATGTTCTAGGATTACTGGCCCAGCATCAAAGTGAAAAAACCCTCCTCTCACACACATGTATGTAGGACACCCTGCATATGAATACCAACAATCTAGGGCTGGGCGATATGGCGTAAAATTTATATCACTGTTACTTTAGAAGCATGGACAAAGAAGAACATTATGTGCAAAACTAGAATAATAGCAATAAAAATACCTGTTCTCAAGTATATCAAGTATTACCACCCCTTGTGACCACTGTTGTCTGACATGATTTGCAGATTATCATTTACTGCTCATAATGTCCATAAAGGAAGTTGCACCGGTTTTTAACTCTTCCTCCTCTTCATGTGCACTGCAGCACACTGTTACAGACAAGCTAAAACAAAAACTATCTGTATGTAGCAGGGTTGGACGATATGTTAAAATTTTCCAACCGACCACTGTCAGCCCATCCATTGACGATCGGCAATATCTTCTATCTTTCATTGATATAGTTTAACGTTTTGGTAAAAGTTGTTATCAGGCTGCAGCCTCTCCCCTCTGGGCTGAGCTCCTCCACAAACACTTCACTGTCCACACGGTGGACACGCTAGAGTGAACCAAGTGAAGATAACTTGAACTGTGCTCTGTCCACAGTTTTACATAAGCATAACATGCTAGCTTACCTATACAGCGCTTTCAGTTGCTGTGTTTCAAAACAGCAGGCTGAAAATGATGAGGGCTCTTGAGACAACTTTCTTTTCAGTCAGGCAAAATGACGGCTCTATCTGTCAGAACAGTATTGTCAAAAATTCATAACATAGGGCAAATTCATACCAGTGCACTTTCTATGCTGTTTATTCCATCTACCCTAACAACAAAGTCTAACAGTGATATGCAAATAATGGTCAGGTGGAGGTGAAACCAGATGTCAAAGTTTACACTGTAATAGGTTAAAAAAATAAGGTGGTATAGACCATGAACAGAAGACCCTAGCTTTCACTTCTCTGTGCACTCTCTTCAATTTACCAGGCAGGTCTAACAGCATGGGCTTAAGACTGAGAGGTCTATAAAGTTAAATGAAAACGTGGCTCACCCCCTACACAGATGCTTTAGACAGTAGGAATAATAGAGATGGACTGTGAATTTTGCCTACTGCACTCATATAAAATGTGGAGAAATGTATCACAGAGCTCCAAGTAACATGACTATTAAACTCATTTTCTCACAGCTACAAAAATAAGCGAGAAGGAAAGGAACAGCTGACAGACTGGTACACCAGGGACACATATGCAGCTCATCCAAAGCTCCAAACAGCATTGTGTACACTAAGTCGATGCTGTAATTTTAACAAAAACACTTGCCTGGACATTGTGTAAGTGAGATTGCCAGCTGCGCATCATTTGGACAAGGACTCGTCATAGTTGCATGTAGTGTAATGGGATCATTAAAAGTCCATTTAGCCGAACCAGCATACAGAGATGGGGGGAGGGAGATGACACGACTGATATTATTTCTATGCAGATACTGTCCTGCTTTTTATTTCTAAAGTGATTTCCCTTCGCTCCATCTGGCACTGAAGTCATGATTAAAGTGATGTGAGATTTTTTCACTGAGAGATTGGTTTCAGTAGATAATAGATATGCTATTGACTGAAGGAGACGCTACTGGAGCCCATTCAAAAGAATCTGAATGTTTCTGTCTATCACAGTCCTGTTAGAATAGAAGTGGGGATCCCCTGCCATTTTGGCCCCTCCTTGTGTCAGTCTGGGCGAGCCTGTTGTCCAAAGACCCACTCCAACACAGCAGCACCAGCCAGCAGCCTCTCCTCCATCTTGGCTCTAAATGTGCCTGTATCTATCTGCATGTGTCTGTTTATCAATAGACTCTTTTTCTTCTCCAGGGTGAGTGTAACCAGCCAAATCCACATAAGCTCATTATTAGAGGTAGAACAGAACTCCTGGCTCGAGAGCTGAGCAGCCCGTTGTTTAGCTTTCAATTGCTGCTCGTGCATAACTGAGATGGACGCTGCCAAGCCTTTCGAAGACTGCTGCTGCTAATCAGAGTCAGACAGCAAGAAATACAGAACGCGACTGAGGTACTGGGGTTGGTGAACAGTCAAAAAATTAAGAAGGATTAAGAAAGCAATGGAAGACAAAATATTTGACTTATGTAATTAAATAGAGAGGATAGGAGGGAGAAAGATACAATTAACAGTCTAGACAAAAGCCCCTCAAACTAACGCCAATTTCATTGTGTGGCCAAAGAATCACAGCACATTGGCAACATGAAACTACCATTTCCACTCCTTGTTCTGGCTTACATTTTGTATTATTTGTGTTCATTATGTTTGTACAAATAAATTGTAGGATACATACTTCATAAAAACAAGATTAGCTGTCTAATTCTTTAACAATACTGCTATACAGTAGCTTAGCAGAAGAACTCGCAGAAAATGCTTCACCTCTGAGCCTAAGCTGACTTTCTTTTGATAATGCCACTATTTGAGGGGTACAGATATATGAGAAGTAAACTCTGGACTGGAGGGACAATGCCAAGTTGTCTATAGGAATGGTCAAGACTGTCTTTTTTTTTTTTCAACCTTTAATATGTGCAGCAAGATGCTGCAAAAGCTTTTTTCATTCTGTTGTTATGAGTGCAATATTGCTACAATCTGCTGGGGCAGAAGCAACAGAGCTGGTGATGCAAACAAACTGAATCCACTGAACGAAAACACTGGGTCGTTGCTCAAACTTCTCTGGAGCTGTTAACAGTTTGGAGAGGAGAAAGCTGCGCAAACTGCTGTCTGTCATAGAAAATGACTTGCATCCCCTCCAACATCAAGCCTAGTAATAAAATAGCAGAAATCTTCCCGTAATTGACTTTCAGCCACTATTTTTAGCTTAAGGATTTGCATGAACCATTAAATAGGTCATACACCTATACCTACATAAACAGTACTCCAGCTCTTAAGCCCTGATTTAAGCCCTTAGAGACTGGAATGTTAATTATATCACAGTAAACAAGTGTTATACCAAATAAACAATGTGTTAAAAAGACAGTTCACCTCAAAAACAAAAACACATATGTCCACTGGCCAGTAGTGTAGTTTATCCATCTATACTGTGTATCTATACTGTTTTGGTGCGAGTTGCCAAGATTTGGAGATATCAGCCATAGAGATGTCTGCCTTCTTTCCAATATAATGAAACTAGATGGCACTAGTCCTGTGGTACTCACAGTAGCCAAAAAATACATCTGAAAAACTCACCAACAATGTCTCTTTCCAGCAATCATGATCCAAAACGCTCAAAATAATCCACAGACCTTGTTGTGAGCAGTTTCATGCAGCAATTGTAAATGTAATGTGAATTTTGTACTGAAAACATGGCAACCGTGGACGATAGACACTTGATTTAGCTTACTCAGTTAACACCTCATATTAGCATCAGCTGAACTTAAGAATGAATTTTATACCAAATGAGGACTGTGGATTTTGTCCTTCACTTACTCTGGAAATGCTTGAGGAGGGGATTTCTTTGCAGCCTGCATGGGCAGGAGGGACAACTACCACAACCATTAGATTAAACTTGTTCAAAGAAGACACCTGCACATGTGAGTACTGGTTTTATACAGACAGACAGGTGAACCTATCCTTTTAGGCATCAAGCAGCAAATGAAAGACACAGACAAGACACACAAGCAATCGACTGGAGATCCCCATCCTGTCGAGGAACAAGGCTGAGATCAAAGGAAAACCTTAGTGCAGACGTGGCCTCTAATAGATATTGATTTGTATGGCATCAGCTCGGAACCTCAACTGCTGAAAACCAAGTAAACTGTTAGTGACTGCAGATGTGCAGTCTGAGTCAATGTCAATGTCAATGCAGTCTGATGTTATTTTTTTTATTTCTTCATATTAAAATATTTTCTGTTATTTAAAAAACACATCGGTGTGGTTGTTGAGTGTAAGCTTTCACTTAATAATCTGTTGGTGAATCAAATATGATATGCATGTATCCATGAATGAAATGCTGTTCAAAGCACATTTTTCTTACACTGCGTTGTAGCAGTGTCGGCTGACAGCTGGCCAGCCATCCCCAACCTCGACTAAGCTGTACGTGACTGATGATGGGTTAATGTCTAATCATGAACACAACTGGAGACGGACACTATGATCAATTTTCACTGTATTTGTAACTTTGGAGCTGCATTGGTTGGAGTTTTGTTTCTTTCTTAGATTCCTGTTTTGACTTTCATCTAACAGATAGCAGGCTCAGTATCTGCTAATCTGCTGGTGGACAGCCCAGTTAATGGGCTCTAATCATGGTTGTTCATGCCACATGAATCCTGATGCAACAGAACATGTTATTAGTTTTGTTCTGCATCTTCACTACAAACTCACAAGGTTTGGAAGCTATAGTTCAAATACTATTATCCATCAAGCATTAAGAGCCCTTGATAAATTTCTTACATCTGCTTACTTAACTTGTCCTGAGCATCAGGGTGAGACAGGCAAAAAAGGAAAAAAAAACATCCCCACCAGTCCCAGTTTCCATCTTGGCTTTGAACACAAGTGGGAAGCCATTTAGGGACCATGTTATTGTCAGTCCTCTAGCTATTACTGCTGTTTCACAGGGGCACCTGTGGGATATCTGTCTGTCTGCATAAATAGAGGTGAAAAGTGCATTTTGCCAAATAATTTACTTGACTAGGTGCCCTTTGTCTTTATGGTTTAAACACTCTCTTATCCGAATTGAGAGTCGTAGACCAACTTCTTACTGAACTGTGACACTGTCAGCTCCCAGCTGGTTCTGCAGCCCTCCTGATGGGCTTAGCATTTATTCAAATGGAGTGTTTGGTACCCCTGTGATGTTGCAGCTTAGCTGAGAACCAGCGCTGAGCCAACAGGATGTATCCCATTGTGGTGACACGTCATAAGCTTCCTGTGACTTCAACTTTGTTTCTGTCAGAGATTTTTGTCTTGTGTGGTCTGTGACGGCCAGATCAGTGAAACTGGATGATGGCTGAGTGTGTGACTGTCAGTTAGTGTAGGTGGATGTGGGTTTTGTGTCGCAAATGGGCTCTGTGGTTGGGTTTGACGAAAAACACAGTACAATATTGCAATATAATAGGTTGCTCTTTTAAACAGTTCAACAACTGAACATTTTACAAACCATTACAGTTCACTGCTTTTACGTTACACAGCTTTTTTGTGTGTTTTGGCAGCGTCATCTACAAAAGCTTCAATAGCAGAGCAAAGCACCTCACCAGACACGAACCTCATTCAGTCTTTTGAAGTCCTGTTAGTGCTGCACATGAAGAGTGACGCTGTTGAGCTATTAAAAAAAAAACAGAGAGGCTGTTATAGATGACTTGCTGTCTGGTAGTGACATGTTGTTTGTCATGATCTCACCATGGGTCTTTGGCCCCAGGGACACGTCATCGCTCTCACCATTGACACCCACCAAAATTATGTGTGTTTAACAGGACTGATCCTGGGTGGACCTGCTTCAATCTGAAATAGTCATCCATCCTTCTCTTTCCAAGAAAAGTCACTTACAGCATTTTGAGAGTCTGACCTGTTGGCTATTCCATTGTGTTATGGTTGTGTTTGTATAATACTGCATGCACTTTCCTTTGCAGACAATGTGCCCTAAGAAGAAAATTTAAAAGCATGGCGAGAACAATTCACTGCTCACTAGCTTCACTTGTCTTTAGTTGCCTTTCCCTCACGCACTGTCCCTCGATCTCTCTCAGGGGAAATTGTCTTCTAAATGATTAGACTCTGTTTTGTAGACTCACTGCTCAAGCAGCTCTACAAATTGGACAAACACACACTCATACAACTCAGCACACACACACATACACTTGTGCCTGTGCACACAAAATCTTGCCTCTGAGAACATAAACCCCTGCCACACTGTTGTAGCATTAATTGCCAAATCCTATACAGGCAGTGGAACCAAACAGAAGGGGGAGTGAAGTCTTGCACAGTATGGAGTCCAGAAGATGAACAAGAAAATCACTTGTCTCTAAGGAGTCTCCCCACTGTCAGTTCATTAGTGAAAGAGATAAGGAAGAAATGGAATAGCATAAAACAATAGGTGGAGAACATACACACCTTTCACTCACAGTTACCAAAGTGCACATAGATTGTATGTAAACCTCTTAAAAGGAAAGCATTTAATAATTTTCTGTAGTTTAAAAAGGTCAGTACTTTAATATGTAGTATGATAAGTCAAATGACTAATAAAGTATCATGTCCAACAAAATCTTAAATACAGCAGACAATACTGAAAGATAATGAACTGCCCATACATAATTAACAGCTGGGAGCAAATTGAGAATATACTCTTCATCTTGCCTGCCTGTATGTTTTATTAATGCTCCTCTGTATCTGTCATATCGCTGTTATCTATGATATAAAGTACTACATTATTCACTACAGTAAATGGAATGAATAGATTTAGAAGATTCTCAAGAGGCAAAAAATTTAAAGCGGGGGCTTTAGCCTTGAGATGGCTTCTTCCCTCTCTTCGTGCCCGAGTGTGTTGGACGTGCGGTGCAATGTACCATTATTAAGTTGCACTCTCAACTAATGAACTATAGCATTTCAGCTGCTTTGGTTCATACCAAGATGTCGAAGACTCTTGAGACCTTGTGAATTAGTGTCTAACATCTACTACACACTGTATCTGCTTCTCTTTTTCCCCCCACAGGAACACTTTACACCAGAGTGCAAATTCAAGGAGTCGGTGTTCGAGAACTATTATGTGACATACTCCTCCATGATATACCGGCAGCAACAGTCGGGCAGGGGCTGGTACCTCGGTCTGAACAAGGAAGGAGAAATCATGAAGGGGAACCATGTCAAGAAGAACAAGCCAGCAGCCCACTTCCTTCCCAAACCTCTAAAAGGTAAGCCTGCCAAGATCTTCTTTCACATTTTATTATTCAGCACTGAGGCTTATACTCAAACAAGGTGTTACCTGACCTTATTGGAAATCAAAAATATTATTATTTTTCCAAGTGAAAAGCCGGGTGTCTTTGAAATGGGGGAGATATAGAAAAGTGCCTGCCTGGTTACTTGTTATTGTATCAATAATTAAATCAATGAATTAATAAAATAAAACTATTTTTGTTACCCAGATTCTAGTTAAGAGATGAACATCTATAAAGTTCATCTATACACCCCGGCACACACACACACACACACACACCACTTCTGCAGGCTGGATGGCTGGTGTTACATTAACGATGTCACAAATATTGCAAATCTTAAATATTTTATTTTCATCTTCACTTATGCAGTTTAGACACAATACGATTTTTGGACAACCTGAAGAGAAAAAAAGGAGAGAGAACCTTTTTGTCCCAATGTAAATTGTGGCTATTCAGAAGGTTAATGTTATGGCATAGAGACGATTAGATCCCTCCCAGTAACATAATTCAATTTCAACACGTAACCATGTATCATGTTCATGTCTCACATTCATAATGAACATAATGAATAGCTCAAACTCAGGCTCCTGTCTCACCTCCACACAGCTGGCCTTCAGGGAGTGAAGTTGGTGTGAATGTCATATCACTGGTTTTGGAAAGTTACTCAAATGGTTTCCATTTCAATCGTCCAATTTGACGTCGGGGGTGGGGGTGGGGGGTTCCAAATTATACTGGTAGCTTGAGTGCAATGTGCGACATCAGAGATAACGTTTCTGTAACTAGATACAAGATTGATCTATTTATCATTGTACAACAGGGCTGTATTGTGAGATTTAAATGTAGGCCAAGTTCACTTTTTGCTATGCAGAAAAAAACATCTATAATTGTATACAGTAGATTGGTGGAAAATATAATATAATATGTATTAAATAAAACAAACTATTTTATGCGGAGGGGAACTATAGAACTATAGAATCTACTGAGAAAGCTTCTTGGTTATTCAGAAATGGCACTTTTGGCAGAGGATTTATTTTTCACAATAAAAGACCTTACCCAAGAACTATCTTTTCTGTGATTAAATGTCCCCATTTTCTTTCTACTCTCAGTCCATGTGGATATTCTTTTACTAGAGACTAAATGAGCTGCTTTCTACATGACCCTCTGCCTTTTAGCATATCTCCTTAGAGATGCTGGCATGGACCTATTCAGCAGCCTCCTCTGGCTGGTCACACTCTGCTGCAGACACAGTGCAGAAGGAGGCTGAGCTATTGGTTGTGACCAGAAGCAGCAGGAACAATATGTTTAAATGCTTTGAATAGTAGCACCCAGGACTTTATTTTTTACTACAGTAAAGTCACCGAGAACCCCACCCATGCAGGCTGTGTGTGGTAGTGTCGCTGTGGAGAGCAGAGGAAATAGGGAGGGAGAAAATGGTGTGTTCTCTCTGTTGAAAAGGCCACAGTCCTTTCATCTTCAACAAGACACAGATTTACCTGTCAACAGAGAGACTCTGCTTTCACTTCAGTGGGATAAAAGAAGTGCACTTTTTTCCTCTCAGTAAGAAATAAAAGGCTTGCAGCGCAAAAAACTCAACCAATGATGAAAAGAGGGCAGTTTCTTTAGATTGTTGATTGCAGAGTACTTTCACGGTTTGTATCTGTCACATGTGGATCTTTTTATAGTCTCACTTAATGCTTTTGTGTGTGCGCACACTAACATGTCTACTAGAACTGTCAAGTTATTACTGGAGTGTACAGTAACCAAGTCTGAAGTCTAGTCAAACCATTTGTGTCATGAGGAACTAGATACAGTCCTTCATCATAAAATTATAACAAGGTGAAATCTAAATGATCATGTTTTCAGATATCTGTGTATATTTTATGTACTTCAGGTGAGTTGCTGCATTGTTACTTTAATTTATTGCGGATTATGCTGTAGTAGTGTTGGAGTAGGATTTTAACTCATATACTGACATTATGCACCATTTTTCTGTACAACTTAATGCAATCCAATAGAACAGCTCAGCTATGGATTATACTTCTACAAAGTTTTTAAATGTTTAGTTTTTGTTGACACAATCAGAAAAGTGATAATTCTATTTTATTAACATCAATATTTTGCCTCCCTAATGTAAGTAAATGGGGTGGAAATAATATTGGAAAAACATTTCAATGTAATGCAAGCTGGTACAACACCAAACCACTATACAGTATAATAAAGTGTTGAATGAGTTTACTTTTTACAGTTTCCTATCCCAAAAAACCCCACAGAATTAACACTCAATTATGACTTGAAATTCTTATACGACTCATATATGACTCTTCTGTTTAAGAATACCTATAATCATTGATACAATACAGTATCACATAACCTTGTGTTAAGTGTGATTTCAGACATACAAGCTCATTCGCAGTGAGGGTCAGTACAGAACATTACAGTCTTCTTTTTCATTTCAAATGGAAATCAAGTCATCAAACTGTAATTAAAAGAATACTCCAGGCCAGATACACAACCGCTCACACGTTTGGAATCACCTCTTATATTGATGTTTTTCATCTTTCCTTCAATTATGGCTATTTTAACATTGATCAAAATTCAGAGAACAGATGTATTATTTTACATTTGAAATAGTTGCATGTGGATGTCTAGTCATTGTTGATGGTAAATATAGTGAATTTTGGCAATACGTTTCTCTGTGTGTGCTACAGTGACCAAGAAAACAGAGTTTTCCTGCTCACGGAGTTGTGTAGCAGTGCCTACATCTACCAGGATGCACGTGCAAGCTTCTGACGTCCATGCCCATGTTGCGTGTTGCAAAAATACTTATCTTGCATGCCTCCTGGCTTCCCAGAAGTAGAGATTAAAAATCCAAGCTGAAATAGCCCATAGTTCCTCCATGCATCCACAAACATCACTGGATGCGTGTAGAACAACAAACTTTGAAGCAGGAGAACTCAGATTTCTGAATGCAGAATGTAGTCCTTTGAGTGACTACATTTACAATCAATACCCACTGGACATCCACATGAAAAGTGACATTTTTTTCCCTTTATATGATTGAAACGTCCATTTAGTCAGTGTCCCCAAAGTGTTGCATGAAAAGGGAGAATATAACCGTAACAATTTTTTGTTATTTTTTTCCAAATTATCCTACAAATATGAGTTTGTTATCCAGTCCAGAAAAAGCATAAATGACCAGTCAACTGTGCATCTGGGCTCTAAATATTTTGGGACCTTGTTTTTCTTTGGGCCCTCTGCAGTCTGTTAAGTGGTTAGATTATGTTTAAACTGTGAATTGTCAGTCCGTAGTTCAGCTGATATTCCACGATCCATTTCCAATAATTCCAATGTTGTGCACTTGACACTGAAACAGTAATGTGTTTCTTTTTAAATCTGCACTGATTTTGATGCCAAGCTTCCAATTTCTGATGGCTGGTCATTGCTTATATTCTTATTTAACTGTTGCTCCAAGGCACCTTTGTCTGTTTCCTGTCCTTTCAATTGTCAGTCTGAACAGCGTTTTGTTCTTTATGTACATATTAGCTTTTTGCAAACCTTTCATACAATATCACATCTATTTGTAAAGAGGACTTTCTGCAACCTAAAAGCACGAAAGACCATTCAAATATCGAGCAGTCCTCTCAGCCATCTGACTGTAATCAATTAGTTAGTAGTTCAATTATTAGCTTTTGTCAAATGTAATTCCAAACATTTTAACGGTATTGTACATCATCTTCACACCAAAGACTTTAAAGGTTTTAGATGTTATACATTTGTGTGGAAACTATTTTGGTAATATAAGGTTTTATTCAGATATCCAACAGTGGTTGAAGTGCTGTATATTCCCGTTTGGAGTTAAAGTCTTCATTTTTTTTCTGTTTGCCAATGTGATGCATCTTTGGTGAAGCTCCTCCAGCTAGGATCTTATTAAGAATCTATGTCTGCCCTCTGAGATCAGTATAATAGCTTTTCACTTTCATTTAATGGGCTATCCAGGGGGTCTCAAACACACTTAGGCCTAAGAGCAATAGCCAGAGAGTGATTGCCTTGCTTTATGCTGAGAGAAAAATACTGAGAAATAGAAAAAGAGAATATAACAAGGATAGATACAGGCTGGGTGAGACAGTAATTCCAGCAGATTCCAAAAACCATTGCTCTCAGCTGCCTTTTGTGTATTTTATCTACAAGAAGAAATGGTATTTTTGAGGTCTGACAGCATTTCCAAAATGAAAAAAATAAATTGAATTTGTTGTAATACCCAAAGATGTAAATTATCCAGTAATGCAAAATATTTACTAAATCTTTTACATAATTTAAATTCCAGATGCAAGCAAGTGGTTTGGAAAGAACTTTGCAAAGGAAAGAGAGGCAGAGAAAGTGAAATAAAGGAGAATTTGTTCCAGCAGCTCATAAAGATTCAGAGGCTGTGGTGTTACAGGGCACCAATTAAGAAGCTGTCTCTGCATTGGCAATGGCATCTCTTCCAGCCATTACTCACTACTCTTGTGGTTCCAGTCTGCGATTCTCAGCCCACAGCCTCTCATTCTGTCTTCTCTGGATGAAGCAAGTTCAGCTCACGTCATTCAAACCCAAACAGGAAAATCCTCTTACAATTCTTCCTGAAAGTCTCGATGCAAGACACAAAAGAGCTGCCTATATCAAGAAAGTGTGTAGTCTGTCAAGTGGTGTCTATCACAGGAACATGGGGAGGTTTGTATGAAGAAATGTGAAAAAATTACAAGATGGATGGTTGTTATTTGGGATTAATGTTCAAAACTGAATAGCACCAGTGGTGTTGAGGTGATACCGTAATCCCAAGGTCAGCTGCCCACAATTATAATCATACAGTACTGTCACTAACAAGCCTGGAACCAATCATCAGCAGTTTCCCTGTGAAACCCTGCCATTGATTGATGTGTATAAGGGTGGTCTCTGGATTGCTGCTGTAACAAAAAATGCTGGGCTAAGTGAAGTGTCTGAAGGACTGGGTTTGCTGTTTCAGCCACAGCCTCCCAGAGGAATGAACATCAAACAGCATCCTAGGCAGAGAAATGTTGACAACATCCTGAAACCAAAGACTGTGAACCTCAGATTACTGATATTTCTTCTGAAAAGCGACTGCTGAGATGCAGATTGGGCCGATGGTGCATACACAGCAAAGCTAAAGCACTAGCTACTCCTGAATTTATAATGCCATGCTGTGAATATAGGATTTTCTTCTTTACTTCAGCATCAACCTGGTCTGCTGTGATCGCTAGATTCAGCAGTTTTCAGGGAACTATAAGTATGATCTTATGTCATACCATCACAAGACCGATTCTAATAACCAAAACAGAGTACGGTACTGTACTTCTGTAGTTCTGCACAGGCAAAGTTAGAAAAAAAAAATACCAGAACCTGCTCTGCCATTGGAAAGCGTGGCAAGGAAGCTAAAAAAGAAAGAAGTCATTTCATCACTGAAGAAAATTCTATGCTGCAGATTTTGGTGCCAGTTCTTTTGAAGTTTATGGGAGATGCAACGTCAATCTTGCTGTTTGGAGACCAACTGCAAATAAATGAATGTGCACATTTGGAAAAATCAGTCAGTATGCCATTTTCTGAAGTGTGTTTTTAGTGTTTTAGAATCATTTCTTCAAAGGTCATACAGCATAAACATGTTGAGTTTCAGTGTGGTTCTCCATGCATCTCCCATAAGCTTCAATAGAAATGGCACCAAAGTTTGACACCAAGCAAAGCATAGAATGTTTTATAATTATATAATGATCTTTCCTTCTTTTTAAATTTCCTTGAAGCTGTTTCACCGGTATAGTGATGGGCAGACCACAGTTATACGTGGGGGCACCGCGGTTAATCCATGGATCAGGTGACCGGGTCATAAAAATGAACTTTCTGATTAATAGCAGATGGGATGTGGGTGGAAAATAAGATACATCTCCCCAGTAAGAGTGACGCTGTGTGTGCAGTCATGCATAAGGCACAATAGCGCAACTTACTTGGTTATGTAATCCCGTTTTCTTCTGGAGAGTCCTCGGTCCTGTCAAGCTTATAACTACAGTTTTTAATTTTGCTGCTTAAATGCCCCATGACATTTGCTGCAGTCACATTACTTTTCTACAGTCACATCCTTTAAGTAATCCTTCAAGTCAATTGTTAAAGAAAGGACTGCATCAATACAACACCCAATACAGAAATCACAAGGAAAGCTTGCACAGCTCAACATTATTTAAAAAGTATTATATAACCTATGGGGACTGGTAGAGGTGCAGATTTCTATATCAGAGAAAATAATATGTTAGGTGGCAGGTGAATGATTTATCCGTCCATGTGGATTCGGATGAACTCAGAGCCCATCCCCACATCATGTGATATCTGGACACACACCTCCTATCTGATCACTTGCAAATAGCAATGTGGACAGTCTGTCTTAAAGATCTGATTTGAGAAACAATTCTGATTTGCCTGCAGTCTAAACAAAGTATGTAAACCACAGTTCTTGTTTTCTGTTGTTGCTTGTATGGTGTATAAAAAATGTTAAATGAGTTTCTCTTATTTTGTGTTTTCACAGTGGCAATGTACAGAGAGCCATCCCTCCATGACTTGACAGAGTTCTCCCGCTCCGGCAGCGGCACACCCACCAAGAGTCGGAGTGCCTCAGCTGTGCTCAACGGAGGCAAAGCCGTGAGCCAGAATGAGTCGACGTAGCCCGGTAGCCCAACCCAGGCCAGGGGCCGAACCACGAAACCTTACCTCCAGCAGAGCGTGAATCCAAGCAGACTTCTCTCACCGATCAGCGGTTCAGGACTAGCTACGACAACAACCCACACACACCCAGATACCATCAGTAAAATACAGTTAGGTACCATCTTGATCATTCATCATCGAAACAGCATCAGTAGTAAGACACGTAATAGCACATAACCCATTCTGGACTTAAAAGATAAATTTAAAATTTTGTTTTGGGCTTGAGATTTATCTATTTACCTTGATCACTTTTTTGGCGATGATCACATACCAGTTAGCTCATCTTTATCTTATTTTATTTTTCTTAATTTCCTGTGGACAATAACTATATTTAGGTCATGTAGACATCAAGCACTCATGCATCTGTCAGACAGGGACAGGAAGTTAGACGTGTAGGCATTCAGGGCAGCCAGTAATGGTGCTGGTCTACGAGGCTGCAGTGGTACAGTACAAGCCCTGATCTCTGTCTCATCCATGCTTCTGTGAATACAAAGCCTATAAACTCCCTGGCATGGCACAGCCTAGTGCTGCTGGGACTGTGGCCAGCCAGACGGTAGCTCTCCTGCGTCCTAGTGCACACGCTCAGAGACTGAGCTCTCTAGCATGGGAAAATGAAGCCTATGTTCAGCTGACCTGAAATATAAGGGACAGTGTGGCTCTCTTGCAGTTTTTGTTTCCTTTCAGAAATGCCACAGCTGCACCTTGGTTTTTTGCTAATTTTCTGAATTAGCTGAGAGCTGTTTATTTGATAACTGGTTTTGTTTTTGTCCCCTCTTGTTCTCTACCCTTACCATTGTTCAGTATTTGTATTTTTGTTGCTGTTTCATCATTGAAAGGGGTTCCAGCAAACCAAAGACAGAACGAAAGAGTGTCCCTTTAAGCCGCTGAAAACCAAGCCAGTATAAAGGCAAAGCTGGAATTTTTTTTTTTTCATTGTACATTTTTGATGAAAGAAAGGAAAGATTTTGTGGAAAAAAAGGAACAATGGACAGAGGAAGTGATTTTAAACACTTTGAAGTTGGCAGCGTGCTTGATGTTGTGCTTTTTGCTGATATGCTCGACGACCGACGGTATGAAACGACTAGTCTGTGTCCCCATTCCCTTCTGTTACCACTGTGTCACAATGTCTCCGTCTCTTGTCCTCGTGATCTGTTTCCTCTCTCTGTGCTTGTGTCATACTTCAATCCCCCGGCCATCCTTTTTTGTCAACTTATATTGACTGATACATTTCACCATAGGAATATGGTGCAAGCCCCTTCCCAGGATGCTTGTTATGTGTTTGAGTAACTTATTGTGGTGACAATATTTTCTATATTTAAAAAAAGAATACTGTGGACTTTTAGGTGGCTTAACATTTTATAGGACACGTCATATTTGTAAAAGTGAAAAAAAAAAAAATTAAAAAAAACATACAAAAATGAACATCTTCCCTTTCTTGCACAGGGCATGTACAAACACAATTATGTACAAAAAGGACCCTTTTTGTGGGCTAGGTACTCTTCCCTTCAGCTACATAACTTCTTTCTGGTACATGCTTCTGGGAGGCTTTCTTTTCTTGGTTTCCTCCGGAGGGTGTATTAGGTGAACCTATCTGTTGCATGGGAGAAAGCAGGGAAATTCTGGTCTAGAGCTGCATGATGTAGGCTATGTGTATTAACCCATGTTGGATCATGTGTTCCAAATTACCAGGCTAAATCTGATAAAACAACATTTACAGGCAGACATTGTGGCTGCCTGATAACTTCCAGTTGTTTATTATTTGTTGTATACACAAAAATGCACTGAATAAAATGTTTATATTAAGATTTACTTTTAAAATGTGTCAGCCTTTCTTCTTTGTCCTGTCAATTGCCTTATTTATGTACTGTGCTTGACATAATCTATGTATTCTATCCTCCAGCCATTGTAATTAAAGCTACAATGATTAGTTGATTTAAAGAAAATTAGTTGCCAACATTTTTGATAATCGATTCATTGTTTCAGTCATTTATCAAGCAAAATGTCAAACATTTGCAGGTTTCAGCTTCTTAAATGTCAGGATTTGCAGCTTTTCTTTATCATTTATGATACTAAACAAACAGTCTTTGGGTTTGGACCTTTGGTTGGACAAAAGGAGCAATTTAAACCTGTCACTTTGGGATCTTGGAAATTGTGATTAGCATTTTTCGCAATTTCTTGACATTTTAGTGACTTAACTATTCATCAGTTCATTGTGCAAACAATTGGCAGATAAATCGATAATGAAAATAATCATGAGCTGTAGCCCTAATTGCAATTACACAGAAAATCAGGTTAGGGTATTAGATTTTAGTTGGCTCAATCTCTAAGGACTGGTGGTGCAGAACTGTGAGCTATCGAAGCTGCATTGTAGCTTGAAAAGCCTTCTCCCTTGAGGAACTCCTGAACACAACACACACATCTTTTCTATCTGTGGTCATCAACACATTACATAGAGGTAGGATATGCCTTTAATTGCCTTTGAGTTGAGCTGGGCAGGCTAATAGGACTCATTCAATCTGATAAATCAATATCTCTTGAAGATTTGAAAGGCTGAAGTAGATAACTGGAAATTGCTTCACTGCTGTATCTTTTCTTTGTGTCTGTGCAAGTGCTGCCTTGGCTCAGTAACATTATTACATAAGCAAGATCACTTTTACTTTTTCCCCCAAAGGTTGGTCTTGAAATCAGTTTTGGTAAAATTTATCAAATATCTTCTCGTTTCAAAAGATAAATCATGTTTGAGCCAATGCACAAGATGGCAAATCCAAGAGAACTGCAGGCTGTTCATGATCAAACAAATCTTTACATAATTAGGCCAGTACAAAGGAAAAAAACCCCAATCCCATTTAATGGGTAAAATCAGAGCACTTCAGTGCTATAGGGTCTTCATATATACGGAGAGGATGTGACATGAGGTAGTAATTACCTGGTGAGGCAGCGGCTGCTGAGGCAAGCTGGGGAAGAATGATCTGCATGATGGCACGACACCGTGTTAACCTACCAGGCTTTGTTAATAAGGTCAGCCCTCTGCCTCACCGTCTCTGTCACTCGGGAAGAAGCACTTTCTTTAATGAGGGGTTTTGTCCATGATCACTCTGCTCTGATTGTCGCCCACAGTGCATGCCAGGAATGGTAAGGGTAAAGGGTGTCAAAATGTGATGCATAGGAAAATCAAGGTATGGGGAAAAAAAGTCAAATTGACTGCAAATACTGTTGTAGAGCACAAGGAGCAGTGCAAAGGAAAATACAGTGAGAGTATTGAAGGTTTTTGGAACTCATTTTATGAATAAAAAAAGGAATTAATAAGATGTCAATCAAAGACATTACATGCAATTTTTAAATAATGCCTGTTATTGTTAGATTGAAAATATGGTTCAATCTTACTAACAAACATTCTGGTCAAAATTCTGCTGCCAGTTTCTTAAACATTTGGATAAAATACAAAGAACAAAACAGTCTGCACAGGAATTCCTCAATATGAGCCTGCAATGAAGCTGTGACATGCAAACTAGCTCCTGCATGGTGTTTAACAATTTTGAAAATTTTTTTTTTTGTTTGCTTCAAAAGTGTAGAGCTCAAAGACAAAGAAGTGAGTGCCTCCAACACCTCCATACAATATACATCACAATACTGCATCTCCATAGTTGCAATCTTGTCCATGCAGATTGTGGAGACATAACTTAGTATGTTTGGAAGGTACAGGTAACAAAGATCAAGGCGAGATCCAGAACTTTAGGATTTAGTGTGAGGCATTCTTGCATAAAGTTAATACTTGCATGAGGTTATACCTGGGACGATAATGATTAATCAACGATTGAATAACCCATACCACTATTATATTATATGTGGTGACTATTTCATAGTAAATATTAACATTTAGTTTTCACCACTGTTGGAGTTCCAAGATGTTGCAACAAAAACCTTTCAGAAATGGATGTTCTGATCACTGTAATGGATAGTACAGACAAAAAAAATAATGCTGTAAGTTGGATAATAAAAATAACAACAAGAAACTAGTTGTTGGTGTTTCCTTTTCCAATTCAAATAAGTATTATTACCAAGCACAATACAGCTTAGACTTCATCTAATGTCAACAAAAGTGCAAAGGACTGCAGTTTCAAATTCTCATCTTCTGTCCACAGGGCAGCTAATGTGCAGACAGTTCTCACTTACACCTTTAAACATTAAGGACACATCAAAAGACATCACTTCCCACTGTAGTGTGAGGGACAGTGGGGCATTTTTTTCTGAATCTGAATTTGACAAATAAACACATTTAACCCCTGGTAGAACAAACTTAAAAGATTGTTACACTGATTATAAAGTCTGACCTGTGTAATTGTAAAATAGTATAGGAGCAAAGGACCCTTTTGCTGGTTGCAACAGCCTATTGTACAACTCTACAATAAGCTTGCCCTCCATCCATGAGAGTATGAGATAGAGTAGGCATCAATTTGGTCTGTGGAGACTGCCTCATTACGCCCATTGCCAGCAGAGACAGGAGAACTAATAGGCCTCTGTAATATAGGCCCAGATATGAGCTACTTCATCGTTCATGTAGTTTGACATCCCCCTACTCCCTTCATTTCCTATTGCCTATCTCTAGACTCCATTCATTAGCATGGGGCAGTTCAATTCATTAACGGAGGCTGCCTGCCTTGTTCAGAGATGGTGATGTGAGGAGCAGCCACTTTCACTCCGCGGCATCTCTCCTTTTCCTTCTTTCTTTCGCTCACTGGCCAATCAGTTATTCTGCCCTTCACTTGGCCAGACAAATGAATCTTCATGAAGCCCCCAAAAAGAGCATATGCAAATCCTGAGGCTATGTCTCATGCACATGCACATGCAGACACACATGCATGATCACATCAAGCAGAGCTATTGCCACTCCGCAGTGTGCAAGGATTTGAGAGCTTGAGTGAGATCAGTCTGCAAAAATGTGTCACGAATCAGACAGAGCTGATGGAGCTGTGATATATGTGAGCACTGTGTACCTGTGAATGCTATAACTCATTACCCTTTATCACTGCCAGCACAGGCTGAGTGGCTTCATTTCTCTCTCTCTGTCTCACCCAGTCTCCCTTTTTCTGTCTCTCCATCTTTGTCATCTTCTTCACAACTGCGCTGTGGCCTTTTTGCAATGTCCACTGCAACATTCTTTACATGTACAGAAATGACATGAACGTGGGGCTGTAATGAACAGTTAGAAGCTTCATTCATAACACAGATGTTTGAATTCTAAATCAATATTCGAACGCTGAACTGCTTTTTTTTTTGCATATCTATTCATTTTGTTTAAACCCAGTATTTCTGCACAGTTGCAGATAAAGATTAGGCTACTTTAACAAATGAAAAGTGGAATTTTCACCTGCTTTGTCTACAGTTCATGGACATGATTTGTGGTAGGGATGTTGCTACCACTTTTTCTGATTATCTAACCAATAATTTAATTTGAATCTTCTACGTGTTTAAATCACGTGTAATATCCATCAGCTTTGCAATGGGTTAACTCCCTCATGTTCTCACTGGATGAGAAATAAAAGTTAATATTAGTGTTTGTTCACTTTATTCCCGCCTCCTTTGCATGCAGCGAATAGGATAGCTGGAATGCATTTAGATAAATCAGAACAGCATTTTGCACAGAGGAAGAGAGTTCAAGGGTCAAGGCACAGGACAATCTTGTTGTGCTGTAGGTCATTTGCCTTCAATGATCTTAACATGGTGGTATTGATATTAAATTAAACGTGTCGATCGTTCGGTGATATAAAAGAACAGCTTTCCTGGGCTGGCTAACTACACACCAGGGACTGTAATAGTGTTGTGTTATCACTGTAGGTTAGGTTAAAATAAAATATATATGGAGAAAAAAAATATTCAAGAGACTCTCAATCAGCAACATAAATTAACATTTTATGTCTGAAAAGGTGTAGGAAGAAGCAGCATGCTTGTTTTGTCCTACCCCTATTATACTCACACATCAATAAACCTTGATTTTTTAATTTTTATTTATTTATTTATTTGTTTTAAATCGTATGCTGTGTAGAATTCAGGGAAATGCAATGAAAAATCCTAACTTTTTCCCAGAGCCCCTGCCAAATTAAGTGCAACACTTTCGGTACAGCCTAACGTAAAGGTCTCTGGAATCTACTTTATGGTTAATTGAGCAGTAGGGCTCTCAGCATGATCTTTTGGAGCCACTTTGCAATTATTGTTATCGACTGAATTAATGGACACTACATTATTCATTAATGCTTTACAAATCAGCAATAAAATATAAAGTTACAGTAAGCAAAGCATTACCATTATTTACTGACATTATTTACAACCCCTTCATGACTATGCTTTATTGAATGTGGCAGCCTATGTAGATGATGTGTTTCACTAATCAAATTCACTAGTCTTTAAGTCAGAGCTGGAAACCTTTTCAAATTAATTTATTGGTATATTCCTTTATATTCCATTGGGATTAGGGGTCCTCCTCTCTTACAGTGTTGATGTTACAGATGTGTCTTGTTGCCTTTCATTATCCTTTTCTTACAGTGTTGTCACAAGAGGTGTGTTATACAGAAAACAATTTTCCACCTGTCAGTCAAGAAGTCAATGCATGAAATTACTCTAATTATGAAAAAAGCGGGATTGATGTGCTCCTTGCATTTTCCACACAATTTAATGTACAGCAAACTGAGTTAAATGCAGCTTCCCAGAAATATTGACGCTTTTACAACATTCGGAAGAAGACAAAGGCAACTGAATTTAATTGACTGCCTGACGCAGGAACCTCCCACGAGGGGCAGCTGCAGCTCTTATTTATTCCTCTGCTCCTTCTCACTCTCCCTGATCTGTTTGTTGTGGACAATTTGAGAATCATTTAGTTCTTACATTGATATGTTATTTGCAAATGAACGGGGTAAATGAAAACGATGTGTTGTCGGGAATTGGTCTGTTTGAACATGAAGATTTATTGTCCTTTTTCCACACGTCCAGACCCCTGAAAATGGACTATACCAAAAAAACCTGAGGGGAGAAATTGAAGCTAACAGACTATAAATAATGCCAGGCTATATGGCTCTAAACCCTGGGGCATACCAAGAGTAAACAGGCAGCAGTGTGGAGAAGAAAATGTGATAGAGGAGAAAGAAATAGGATAGAAAGGCTTAACAATGAGATAAATGAGGTCACCAAGCCAGCTAGTGTTAGAAAACAAAGTTTTGTATATCCCTCCTGGGGAGACAACAGCAGAAATGAGTGACACTTAGTTTAGTTATTGTGTAAAAACAGTGCACAGAGCTGGCATATATACCTGCATTTTCTCAAGGAAAAAACAAAACAAAACAAACAAAAAACAAAACAAAAACAAGCCTATCAGGTGACAGCAGTCAAAAACATAAGCCGACTATCAGGCCTTCAGCTCATACAAGAAAAACTGCCAGGTTGAGAAACTTATGATATTGAATAAAATGCACCATTGCTAACCTTGAAAGTGCCTGGCCTCTTAGTCCCTAAACACCCTGGTGCCCCCTGAGAGCTGAGAATCCAAATAGAGTCTGCTGCTATTTGTCCCTCTAACAACCTCTCCTCCATCATCCTCCCTGTGTGCCCCTGGTTGGCACGGGAAAGGCAGTAGCTTCATTCTCAACAGATTAGCCTGAGCAGAGTGTCTCGCACCTCTGCTTATCAGCACCACCAGCACATCAGAGCACCAGGGACAGACAGAAAAGATGGGTAAGACACACTGTCCAGAGAATGCACGCTGATAACATGCACTACAAATAGCACAAGACATCCCCGCTTTCCCCATTAGAGGTGCAGTACAGCTGGGGTGTCGCTTCCTGCTTATTGTTCAGGTCTATTGTTGGATTTAATGTGGATTGTTTGTCAGAGATGAGAGCTCGACCCACTTGTGGAAAAAAGCCAAGAGGAAATACATTGGAACAGAACGTGTGGCACAGTTTTGTATTAAATTGTGTTTGAGCACACTGGAATGAATTAATAAACAACAAAGAAATTGCAGCTCTTTTCAAACATAATTCCCCAGTTTTAGAGAGAAAGCAACTTGGAAATCCTTCACATGACTTACTGAGGTCTGTGACTCATAGACATCAGTAAACACTTGGGATCTCCACTGGTGAGGCTCTGTCAGGCCTGAACAGCAGCCATTTTCACTTCTTGCTTGTTTCTGGAACTTTTAACCCTAGCCTGGTCTTCAGCAAGCACAAACCTGTTAGACTGAGGTCAGATTATTCACTCTTCAGATGTGCTGTTTCTATATTAAGAATATTTGGCATGCTACATAGGGACTCTATGGAAAGTCTGTCACCATTCACTGGCTCAGTATAGATATGAATGCTCTAAAACTTCCTTAAAGTCAGCTCTTCGGGTGGTCCAAAGGGTTTAGGGCTCTGGCTGTGTGATCGCAGCATCCCAGGTTCAGGAGCAGCTGGTAACCTTCGTTTCATGTCATTCCTCTTCTGTCCCTCACCTCATCTCCTGTCAACTGTCTACTCTTGACTCTCGAATAAAAAAATACTGGAGCAAGACTAACTGTCTACAGCCTTGCTAGCAGCTCAGTAAAGTGACAACAGGGAGAGACAGGGAGGCTGGGACTAGTAGATTATCATCATTCAGCTCATGAACTGTGGATAGTGCCCGCTTTTAGAGATAATTCAGGCTGACTGTAGAGCAGGCTAATCGCCAACTTATGATTGGCCACTGCAGGATGACATCAGGTTGCATTTCCCCAAAAGTAGTATCTGCTTCAACTGATTAAAATTAACTCTGTGGAGAACATGAATGTCTGTAAAAAGAAACTGAAATAAATAAATAAATAAATAAATAAATAAATAATTTTACCTGCTGGTAATGCAAGAGGAAAATCACCAAAGTTAGTGGAATTCATCCTCTAGGCAACATGAATGTCTGACAATCCATCAGACAGTTGTTCAGATACTTCAGTACTGGGCTATATTTATTTCAAACAAAGTAGGGAACCAAGCTTCTGACAGACCAGCATCAGAACCTCTAGTCATTTTGCTAGCACGGCCAGAAAAAACATAGGCTTTACAATAAAAAAGGAGAATGAAAACAATGAAAAACACATAACTGTCCTGATATTTTCACATACAACAGTTAAGACAGATCAGTGTACAGTGTGGGAATAGTTCAAATTTAATGCAAATGAATGCTTGTATCCTGAGTACAATGCTGTGGGTGGGTTGACTCTCCTCAAAGACTTATAGTAGCACTCCCATTTCAGTAAGGTATCACTCCTCAAGGGAAGAAATCATTTTGCTGATTTTTTTGGAGATCCAAGAACCTCTGCCTAGACAGGAAAACTGCATAATCGTGTGAGCTTTAAGTTACAACATGGCCCTGTGTTTTCATTTTAGACAGCAGAGAAGAGCATAACGCTGTATTTTCATTTTAGATAACAGATTTAGAGCACGCAGTACAGCAAATGACACAAATGCAAACAGAAAATCCATTATCAAAGCCCTTTGTCTGGTATGAGCAACTTTTGCAAAAATCCAGTAATGACATTAATTCGCACACCTGTCATATGTCATAGGTCTGCTGTGCATCTGGAGCAGCTGGATCTTTTATCTGGGATCATATACAGATGCAGTGACAGTTTTGCACAAGAGCCACCATGTCAAAGATTACATAAATACTCAGGGAGTAATTAGACTAAAAGGAGAAAAATAATTGGTTGATGCAGCAGCAGGGAAGCCTGAAAGGGTTTTGACCAACCAATGAGTGATATCCCAGTCTCAGCCAGGAGAGGCAGATTAACATTATTATAATCCAGACAAAGAGAACAACCCATTACTTTAATGAATAATCCCCAGTTAATAACGTGGAAGAGCAGCTTTGGATAAGAATTATGGCTAATATAAGGAGGAAATGTTTTCTTCGCTGTGTATGGCAGCTGCTCTCATTGCAGTTTTTATTATGTGTTCATGCCCAAAAAACATCCTAGTGGGCCTGGGGTAAAAAAAAAAGCAAAAAAAACACCAGCTGTAGCTTATTGTTTTATGTAAACTCTGGTAAAGCTTTTTTTTATCACTTAAGAGGGGGGAGGGGATTGTCCACAGGGGATGCTACAGTAACTTTAATATTTAGCTTTACATTTTTTATCCACCTGCTGAGATCCTGATTTTGTCTACTCAAGGTACAGTACTGTATATATGATACTCTTAGTGTAAATGCAAATTAGCTCTAAAGAATAAAAATATGCTCATAAAAGGTTCCCTGCAGACACATGCACTTCAAAAACTCCTATGTAGACACAGCTGGGGCTGCCTGACCTGGGTATGACACTGATGAGATGTGCAACTCTGTTTTTACTTGAGATCAGCAAGCAAAAAAAGACAAACTAACACAAAGCATGTCACAAGAGAGGAATGCATGCCACATGTGAAGCATCACAGGAAAACAATGGTTTTGCACGTGAACTTCCCCATTATTCATGATCAATATGTGATCAGTAAATGCCAGGAGTTATTTTGCACAAAACAAACAAAATTTGAATAAATTACAATATTTCCTTGTGGCTGTATTGTACTCTGGTCTATTGAGTTTAAAGTCTGGAGAGAGTTTTTTATCTCTGCTTCATTAATGATGCATTTCTCCCTGAAGGATTATTAAATGTCAGTGGAAAATGTTATCTGGCAAGAAGCTCTGCCTCTTTGGATCTGAGGAACTGACACCAAAGCCTGATGTTTACTGCCAGAGATGTTAGATTAACTTTTTTTGAGCAACCAGTTAACACTAGATTTTCTGAAATGTCTTGGTGTGTTATTACATTATCTGTGATAGTCTAGTTTTCCATGGAAATGAGAAATATTGTATATGCCCCTAGGGGTGGAATGGTATGCGTATTTGTCCTGAACCGCTTGGCACCGGTCGTTCAGATCGGTACACAACTTTCTCAGTTAGTATGCGCTGTGACCCAAACTCTCAAAATTGTCTGTTTATATCTAATACTCGCACATTTGGAACAGAAGTTTTAGAACACAAGTGCAGCATGCCAGTTAGCTTAGCTGGTTAGCCCTGTTAGTGAAGCTCATGTAGTGTCGCTGCTCCTGACTAGTTACGGTGAAAATTAATTTGTGATTCGTGTCCAGCTGTGTGCTGAAATTGTTCAACTGAAGTCGGTTTTATCTGTGGAAACACTTCAAACATGTAATTTATGATCGCAACATCTGAACATGTCATTTAGTAGAACGAGACAAAAACAGTGTGGAAGGCGAGTCCTTCTCTGTGACACCATTCAGATAGCCTCTCACTGCAGATTCACACCAGAGCAATAACCAACACTATAGAAGTGCTTATCTCTGGATATGTGACATCAACAAAATACAGTGTAGCTCCACATGTGCATGTTAACCAGTCTGTTGTGCTGTTCTGAGAGCACAAGTTCAAGAATGATCAACAACGATGGAGCATTACTTATTATTTGTTCTGTTTTTCAGTCAGTTGTTTCATTGTTTACATTTTTCAAAATAAGACATTATTTTCTACATTTTGTTTTATTTTGCACTGTACCAAAAACATATTGAACCATTAGCCCAAAACCAAGGTACATACCAAACTGTGAATTTTGTGTTTACAGTACTGTTTTACCCCCGACAAAATTAGCCCAGAAATGTATGTGTGGTGTGCTTCAGTTTAGTATTTTTGGTGACAATTTCCTGTAAAAATAAAACCATGTACTGAAGGGTAAATATCTTAGATCAGCTGCTTTTTGTCCCTTGCATTTCTGCTTTTTCCTGTGAGACTTTGTGCAGCAAATTCAGTATTATTTTACTTGGAGAAAACAAAGATTCGTTGATTCACTGAGATCGGGACTGTATTGCTGTGAGTCTTATGTAAGTGAATAGGATCAGAAACGTTTCATCTACTTTGATATTGTGGGTTCAAATAGCAACCACTGTCTGAGGTCATACACTCACTCTCGTCTATGTTTTTTTTTTTTCCCAGTCACTCTCCTTCACACCAATCAAAAGAAGAAAGATGTCACATAATTGTCTTTTTTTTTCTTTTGTGGGACCATTTCATTTATTATGGCACCTTTTGAGTCATGTTTTAAGAGGTTTTTGTGACCGTGATATGTAATGTTTTGCATTCGATAAAATGGACAATTATCATGTCATACCCACAATCATATTTTTAAACTCAATTCTCAGTTATCATTGTTTTCTCTGTAGTCTCCAACACCCTTCAACCACATTGCTAAATAAATGTCATCAATTCTTACAGACAGGGACATAACCAATTAATTTTGCTACCTGAAAAACTATTTGAAATTAGATTCATTCAAGAGATGTCCAAACAACCAGCATGGTGTGTTATGCAACTCCAGCACATTTCAACACAGCTTCCCATTTTTTTAGCTTTTGTGTCTATTTGTTTACCTGTTCCAACTGGATTTGCTTCAGTACTTTTAACCTCAACTTATTCAAATCTCAGTCCTGCAAAGCCAAGTCGTTCCCTCAGGATGACAGGAAACTACTCATTCTCCTCATCTCAAGCACTGTGACTCATCCATTGCTATTTACCATAATCAGTCACCCAAATAGTGAACCGCGGATATCACGTTCCCATGACAAAGTGAAGAATCTGATCTTGCTCCTTTCTCGTCATTCTTGTTTTTGTTAGAGTCGTATCCGTGTCAGGTGAAGTCCAAATGGATTTCAGTTAGCATTCTCCTGTGCCTACTCTTATTATTAATAACCAGCTATTTTTCTCTTTGTGCTGCATGGTGTCTCCCTCCCTCTCTCCTCTCCATCTCCCTCCTCCCTTCTCCCCACTGCTGATTTCCATGTGCAGGAGGGAATCCCAACTCTTGCCTCACTGCAGTGGATGAGGTCAGGCATTACGTAACAGGGAGCGAACGAGCCAGACAACCAGCACTCACCTCTGTTAAGCATGCAGTCAAGCAATCAGGCAGGCAGTGAGAGGCAGGCAGGCAGGCAGGCAATGGCCACATCCAATATTTATGAAACTTCTGCAGCATAAATTCTTCCCCTGCCCTGCTACGCTACAGTAGACAGTGCTTGGTAAACGGCTGTGTGGAAAACATTTTGCCTCCAGTCCTCGAATCCTGCATCATTCACTCCTGCACCACATCCCCCCCCAAAATAAGGAGGTGGAACATACAGTACAGTATACTTGCAGGGATACAAGAAACAAGAGAGCCTGAGGGAACATTAATGAGAGCTCAGATCATTGCCTGTCTAACAAGAAAATATGTGCTGAAGTGAACCGATAGATGTGAGAGTGGATATCTTCAGAATATCTGATGGAATCAGCAACTGAGATCACATAATGAAATGTGTGTCATAATGTTTTGATATTACATTGAATATGTATCACTGTTAAACAGCAAGACTAAAACAGAATGTGTAAAAGATGAAGTCTATGATGTCTGTCCCTGTCATAACAATCATAACAACAAGAGGAGCTTTAATATCCTGCTGGATTGACTGCCACAAGCCGAAGTCCGGGAATGAATCAATATTCCCGCCCTTACCCTATTGGTGGGATGGCGTGATTTACTGATCTGATAATGAGGAAAGAAATTTGCTCTGCTGGAGGAAACATGGCAGTTTGTGAAGACTATTTCCTCTTGGATACCAGCAACACCCACACACAAACGCATGCCCTTGACATTAAACATGTGACGGAAGAATGGAGTGAGTGAACAGGAGATGAAGAAAAGGATTTAAGACGTGAGTGTGTGTGTGAGTCAGAGGAAACACAAGAGTGTGAAGGGAGAAGACAGAGATTATGAAATGAACAGAACAGAAAAATAGGGCAAAATATCAAGCTCCCTCCAGGGGAGCCCTCTGTTTGAACATAGGTTGACTGCTTGCAATAATGGAATGTTTTGTAAAGGGAGCACAGATGTAGAAGGTTACTATGAAGCTGCAGATCTGTGCCATCTTATTCTCTGTACTGCTACTGTATGTTTCTATCCAAATGTTGAACAAATGTGATTTTTCAAACCATTTCACATAAATGTCACTTGGGGAAAATGCAAATCAACATCTCATTAATCTACAGTTCTTAGAGCGAAGGACAACACAATGATTATTTTCTCATTTGTGCAAGACAGCTATTTACATTGCATTTATTATGTTTTTGCCCTAAATAACATAGAGCTAAGGAGTTTATTTTTATTTCTGTGTCATGCCAAACATCTGGCCCATCCCAAATGGGATTACAAGACACCATAACATTACAAATTATACATCTTGTGATAATACAATAGGAGTAAAAGTAAATAAAACAAACTCCAATATTGTCTCATGCCCAGTCTGTGTAAAGTGCTGTATAAATAATTATTTATAGCTAGGGCTGCACAATATGGTAAAAGAAAAGTGATATTGCAATTATTTTGACTGCAATATGCCATACTAATAGTGGGAATAATCATTTTTGCATTACAATTTTCATTTTTACATAAGAACACACAAGAATTCTACTAGGATACTCATTATTTTCATTAATTAATTTGTTCACTAGTCACACAACATGTGGTGTTTTTGTGCTGCATTTAAACAGCTGGAAATGCTGACAAAACACGATTTTGCTCACGCTCACTATTTTCAGACAGTTTTGTTTGTCTGTCCTAGGGGTGGCAATATGGCCCTAAAATAACATCATAATAGTCAGGGTATTTCTGCAATAACAATATTTATGATATAACAAAATAGTGAAAAATATTTTTGGATTAAAACTCACAATAGCTGTTAAGCCCTCCTTGTAGGGTTTTCGGCTCCCCTCCTCCTCTTGTACTAAATTAGTTTGTATTGCCCTCTTTTGCTGTTGAACGTCTTACACATTAACCGTGACTTCTTGTGCATGTTATCTTCTGTAATCAAAACTTCTACACTATTGAAGTTGCTTCCATTTTTTAAACTAACTCCTCCATTGTGGAGCTGGTAGCAATGTTACTCTCACTTTCAGCCATGCTTGTTGTTGCTGTATTTAATGGTATGACATCATTCTATCAACAAATCTATATAATATTGACATTATCACAACATAATTAATTTTTATCATAAAAAAAAGGATAATATGAACAATACAGTATGGCATTACCCTAGTCTGTCCCGATTCTAGTTGTAGAAATTCCACATTAAAATTATTAGGCCTGGGGCAATTCGTCAACATAAAAATATGTAGATTTGCATATCGTGCATTGACGCATCGTTATGAACTGCTGCACCCAGTCAGAGCATGGATTCACTCGGAGAACAAGCTGCAGAGAGGAAGCCTCGCCACAATCATCAGAAGTGTGGGAGTATTTTAGACAGAGACACAACTATTTGGCTCTCTTTAGCTCCACAAACTGGACGTGACTTTCCACAGCAGGACAAACTGCTCCACACGAGTGCTGGAACTGAAGCACCAAGTGATCTGTCCTCCTCTTGCAGCTGCAGCAGCAGCATCGCCCTGTTTACTTTGTGTCAGCACCCAAGCACGATATATGAGGATTATCAATATGTGGAACATGTTTGTTAGTGGAAGTCACTTTAAATAGATTTTCTAGACGTTTCTTCATCACCCCCGTGTTAAAAGTGATGTCTGCACTGCTGCTGTCAACTGTACGCCATGCGTCATCTAACGTTGTTATTCTGCTGTTTTGTACTTTATGTTCACTTTGTCAGCCACGTATGAGGCAGAAATGGCTAAAAATAATGTTACAGGTTGTCTGTAATTCATTTCAGTCACCAGAAAAAATTATGAAAAGTATTTTCTTTGGCTCACACTGATGCAAAAATACACTGCCAGTGATCATCTTACCTGCAAATGATTCCAGTGATGAAACAACTTCATGTCATAATCAGTTTAAGTTTTGAGTCAAAATACTGATTTTTCAGTTCAGTGAAGAGTTGACAATGATTAGTTATTAATTTAATATGCATCATAGCTCCTTTTGATTTGAGGTCCAGTATTTTCTGATCAGGCATCTGACATTAAGGTGGAAATTAGACTAACTTTAAAATATGTCACTATTATCATTATTCTATGTGCTTTATGTGTCTATTTTTCATGATTATGATTGAATAAAATATTGAACTATTAATGAGACGAGTTTCTGATATGTATTTAAGGTAAATTAATTGTTATATAATTGAATATAAAAACACAGAATCACTAGATAAATAAATTAATAAAAAAAATAACGATAGATTAATCTTTTAAAAAAAATAACTAATAGATGCAGCCCTAAAAATTATATTAAACCTAATGAAGGGGATTGACTCGATCAAGAGCCACACAATTAGCTTTCACACAGTGCACGACTTTCTAGCCCAGACTAGGACATAGTCAGTCCAACTCAGTCTGACCAGTCATGACCGGTCCGCCTGGATTATCATTATATTCAGCCAGACAACTGTAATGTCTCTCCGTCTTTACACACCAAGCTGCGAGCTTCCTTTCAGATCTCTCACTCTCTCATCTCTATCACACAACTCCACACCCCTCCTCTTCCACACCATTACAACTCCCTTTCTCAGTTTCTCTAATGGCTCTCTGTTCTTCTATCTCCTGGTCTTATCTCTTGCGCACAATCACTTCCTCCCTCCCTCCCTCTGCCTGCAGCTTTCTTGTGCTTTACGCTTGTGTGTCATATCTTTAGTCTCTATCTCTGAGTGATTGTTGACTCTGTGCTTCACATAAGGAGCGTAATGTTGTGGAAATTGCTTTTATCCAGTACACATTCCCCATCCTCTTCCTGATAATTTGGTGGTGATTCCATTGGTCAATAGTGGGGCTTGTGGTTAGGACGAATAATGCACATGTTTGGAGATCTGTGGCTTAAATCCCCATTAACAGCTCAGCCTCTAAGCTCAAATGAACCAGGATGTCGATATCTTGGGCAACTGTCTATCAGCTTTCTAAGTGGAGCTGGAGCCAGCAGCCTACGGAGACCTATAAACCTTCCGGGCATAAGGTATCAGTGTTCAATGAAAGGTGGGTGAGAACTTAGTCCCTGTGTCTTATGTGTGCCTCATGAGTAAGTGTATAGAGGTCATGATTTCACTTTTAAAGGGCTTATCCTCAAGACTGAAAGCTACTCTAACAATATGGATACAGTTATTTGAATATTATACTGATGACAGTGTTAACAGAGACAGAGCAAATCATTTTCAGCTGCAGGTTTTTATGCAGGATATGGACCAAGAACATGTACTTGATGAATTATCTGATTGGGTGTTAGCATAATGCCATAGAGTGTTTACATTGGGAAGCAGAGAGTTTAGCTCGTTTCACCAAGAGGCAGTGCTGTCTGCCAGTCTCACTGGGTAAGCTGGCAAGAAGAAGGCATCTTCGACGCCCACTGTTAGTCAGCAACACATATGTACGTTTGTGCACAAAGATTTGCAAATACAGGCCCACACAGAAATACAAGACTGCCCAGCGTCGCCAGCAATATGACATTTAGCAAAACCCTTTCACGACAGAAGTCCACAGGACAAATACAGAATGCAAAAACATGTATAAAAACCAATGCATTTACATATAGAGTAAAAACGACAGTATATACAAGTACCTATTATTTTAAAAGCTATAACTCAAGACATACAGTAGAAGAACCTGCACATTTTTGAGTGACAAAATAACATTTGTCCCTCTGGATAGATCTGATTTAGTTATTGCCAAGTTGATAAAGTTTATTTTTTTTCCCTCTTGATGTGTTAAAGTAAGCAATTCAATATTGAGTCACATATGGCAGAAATATTCTGCTGCAGTGCGTGCTGTGGGCTTTTAAAATTTTAAGCATATTGCAATTCTGGCTACACCCCAATCAGTGAAGTAACAGCATGTTGTGCCAATGACAGCTGTTGGGAAAAAAAATTTAAAAAAAAAACCTGCTCTGACATCACTGACTTAAGTGTCGTCAGATATTTCTGCCCTATGTGAATGGGTTTGTCCATGAGCCCAGTCTGCCTCAGCCCTGCCAAACCAAGCCATGAAATGCGTTCCCACTACTGCTTTGCAGCAGAGGATAGCCACACTGCTGTGGTCCTGCTCAGCAGGGCCAACCACAGATACACATAAACTGTTATTTGTAAAAGAAGATTATGTGGTAAGAATTTGTGCACCTTTTATACACTTCAGACCAGGCATGCACAGTTTACCAGAGCTGGGATGTGGGTGAAATGATAAGGTAGAGATGAAATGTAAAGTGGGGGCACCCCTATGCTCAGTTGGTAGAGCATGCCCCACATACTGAGGCTGTTGGTCCTCTGCAGCGGTCGCCTGTTCGACTCCTGCCCGTTTGCGGCATATCATCCCCCCTCTCTCTACCCCCTTTCCAGTCATGTCTTCAGCTGTCACTATCAAAATAATGGAAAAAAAGCCCCCAAAATAATAATAAATAAAAAACAAACAAAACAAAACAAAGAAATGTAATGTGAGAGATGGAATCTGAATAGTAAACTATTGTTTTGTTAGGTTGTTTGCCAATTTCAGTGACTGACCTTTTATTTTTTGCAATTATCAATTGTATATTTATAGACTTCATTTACTAATAAATTACTTATGAGAGATAAATTTTCCATTCTTTTTATTTATATTTGAGCATCCCTGTGTCATGATCTTTCATTTTATCCTCACTTTTTAAAGCATTTTGCAAAGTCTGTTTTACTGAGTGCCAGTAGTAACCACCGATCATCTTCCTGATGCAACATCAATGATGGTTTACAGATTCATGTGATGACATAGCAGTATGTAAGCTATAAATAGCCACAACTGTGCATAATTGTCATGCGTAATAACAGCTGCTCTGGCACTGCTGGAGAACCTTGTCGATGCTACACAGTCAGTAGATTGCACTTCGTCACTCTACTAGAGGGGACAGTCAGATGTAATCTATATCCATTTATGGTGAACTGTGGGAGTGGAGATCAGGCTTGTGCACGTGTGTCCAGTTCCACAATTACTAAAATTTATCAAACAGAATCAGGCATATGGCAACTTCTTTTGCACATAGCACTGGTGCTACAGAAGTGTAAAGTTTTTAAGCACAGGCCACAAAATTGTAGCACCAGTATAAAACGTCTGTTACCATCTCTAAAAAAGCACAAGCTGTGCAGTTCATTCAACAGGCATGTGACATTCAAACAAACATGTTAAGCAAACTAACAGTTAAAAACTAGCACCCAAAAGATCACTTCAACATAAAGCATCGGATTCAAGTCATTGTCCACACCTGAAGGTCGGTGAGCAGACATCACTTACTAAAAGGACTCACTATGGGTTACTACAAGTAACTCTACATTAAATAAAGCTTCACTACACCGAAGCTGCCTGCCAGAGAAATGTAGCAAGATAAGTTAAAGTGACATGGCATAAGTAGTTTACTACATTGTTTATATCTCACTAGACTGCATCCAGAAGATGTTAAAACTTGCCTTTAAAAAGTCTTTATTATCTGAATTAAACATCATTTTTTGTGCTGATGCTGGAAGTAGGTAATGAGTGAGCCATCTCACATTCTTTTCTCTCTGTCATGAGCTGCACATGCACAGTACCGATCGGGCAGTCATTTGCATAGGAACTGGTGTTGGATATATGGACTCATATATCCACGCAGCCGGGACATGATTTTTAATCGCACGACAGACTACAACTACCAAGTAGAATAGCAATGTGCCATCAGTTCACCTCACACACATAAAACACACAAACCAGCTGTCTCACACACATGCATTGCAAAGCTGTCACACAGTTGCCACTGTGCACAGACCGAAATTTTTTGTAAAATGTGTAACATATATGTTGCACTATACAGCCTACAGTCTATATAAAACTGTGCTCTGCAATGTCAGTAGGTCTGTTTGATAAGAGGCATCTCAGTCTCCTGCAATAACACAGAGTTGGTTCTGTTCCTGCTAATCATCACATGATTCAATTAAGAGGCACGTTTGTGTTAGGACTGCATCTAGGCTATTTTTTAATTTATTTCCTCACCAATATTCACAAAGGCATTAAGCAACAACATACACAAATGTGCTGAGATAGGTGACACATCAGCAGTATGTTAAGACTGGGTGCAAGTGTGTATACTGTGTGTCTGCTTTCACATGTCTTATTCATTAGCTGGGTTAGAGATTGCTGTGGTGGTAAAGGAAGTGTGAGAGTGTGTGTGAGTGTGAGTGTGTGTGTGTGTGAGTGAGCACTATGTTGTTGCATTTGTCATTACCTATTATAACTTGCATGCTAAAAGGGTTTATGTGGAATTAACATATTGCCACAAGGCTCTGAAGTGACTTTAGATGAATAAAGATTAACCTGTCAAAGAGGTTGCCAGAATCACTTTGCTCTTGCTTTAAAATGCATCTTATTAAATGCACCTTAATCATGTTCATGTCAGCAATGCTGACTTAATAAGCAAGAGTATTTGTATCTATATATGTATATGTATTTCTCGGTCATAACGTCTAAGCACTCCCCTGTTAATAATAAAAACATTCTCAAACAATATCTGTAACCTAAACAGTTTTGTTATTTGTATCAAGACCTGAAGCTTATTAATTACAGCTTATGAAAAGCACTCATACCAAGCCGCAAAAACAGAATCAGCTGTCGCCCTTAATCACTGTTAGCATGCAGATAGTTATTGTATTGTTGACCATACAATATCAAAATTGCAGTGGAAGCTGGAGAGATAGTTTGCAATGGCTCTCCCTTACTCTGTCTGTCAAGGTGCTGAACCATCATCAATATTCATTTGAAATTTGAGGATGCAATGTAAAAAATATGCTGGAAATAGGGCTGGGAAATAATGCAATATTGTTGTTGACATATCATAATATCTCATCTTGGTATGATATACAAAGTGTTGTTATCAACATCAAGCAAAAAAAAAAAAAAAAAAAAATACAGTATCCTGAAGCATACTAATGTCATTGTAGCTTTCTGAACATGCATTTTTATACACTGTTAAATGAATTCACCCCTTTAACTGAGATAAAATGATTTTTACATGGGTCCTCACAATTTGTTTTTAAACATGCTAATTCCTCTCAAATCAGATCAACAATCTATAATTTTATACAACCTTTGTGTACATTAAATTATTTTTCCACTGTACCCAAAAGTTGTTTGAAATTATTACCACAACAAAATAACAGAATGTAAATTATTTATATTGAACATACTGATACCCATTATCCAGATAGCTACTTAACTATAAATGTGCTACCCCTCAATTTCCATATCTTTCTTTAGTAGTATGATATTGGTCAATCGTATCAAATAGCTTTTTGCAATCCACTGTTATTTATTATTTTCTACTGCAGTTGACATTGCCTCCACAAATCCAATAAGTGCAAGAGAAGTAGTCCTATTAGCGCTAACCTCATTTTGCTGTTCACACAGAACATTCTGTTTTGTTAGGAAATTATCATTAGACTAAGTCTGCTAGAGACAAGTCTGTCTCCAGCTTTACATACAGGGATGACTTTAGCCATTTTCATTTTGCTAGAAAATATGCTGGCTTGTGGAAAATGATTCCAAACATGCGTCGGAGTTTCTCAACACATTCACCATTTTTAACTAGGGACCTGTGAACTCCATTCCAGTCTCTAGACTTCCTCCTCTTAATTTTTCTTAACAATGTCAACTATTTATTTTGTCATCCTCATAAAAAACATTTCATTTTGACAATTATTATTAATTATTTATTAAATAAATATCAAATTTAATACTGTCCATATTGTTTTCCAACTATGCACTATGTGTCCAAACCCTGGGCACATAAATCTAGGCTAGATACATTTTTGGAGAAACAGATACATACATTAATATGAATTTTATGAATTTTGTCCATCTGTTCTGGGCAATTTCTGACATTTTGATTGTGCTTGTTTGTGGATGCCTGTTGACCAAAGTCAGGAATGTGAAGACACTGTTGGGGATGACGATTGAGGTGATGGTGGGGGGTGGGGCTCCCTGAAGCTCTGAGTGCTGCTGATAATCAATCTCTCAACAGGAGACGGGCGGAGGAGGGAGGCCCTCACTGAATGGAAGGGATCCTCTCTGGTTGTGTTTACTTCAGGGTGAGGGAGACAGGATGACAGTTTGGGTCAAAGTTAATGTGTCTGTGTGTGCATGGCTGGAATTTATGCATCTGCAAATGAGCGAGCCAGTGAGCAACCACCAAGGCACTGTGTTGTGTGGGTGTGTAATGTGGGTGCGCTTGGTTAGCACATGTTCATTCCCAGTGCCACACCGTATTGACACAGTGCATACGTTTCATGTGAGTACAGTACGCTACAGAGTACAGCACTGGATTAAATTTGTCTTTGCAACATTTTGGATGCAGATCTCAAACAACAGGAGTTCATGATTCATCTTAGAAATATCAGATCTTTTACATTATTTACAAAAAGAAGATGAAAGGAAGAGAGGGAGAAAGAGGAAGGGGGGGTCAGTCATTCTGGGCACCCCACAGACGGGAGCCGGTTGCCATGGTTTCAGAGTAGTTGTGGCTGGTGTTGCTGGGCCGATGGGAGGCAGGCAGCTGGTTGCCTAACAGCAGCAGATGGAGCAACGCAGGTTTCCAAGAACACAGAGGCACTGTCCCTCGCCTACATGTGTCATATCATTCCCGTCATCATTTTCCCATCCACACACACTCGTTTACTCACAGAGACACCAGACTACTCTATAGGGAGTCATGCCTGGACTTTAGCAGGCTTTTAGCCTTTTATGTGGCAGCATCTTCACCAGCAGAATACACAGAACAAAGCACCGTGACGTCAGCTGTCTTTAAGAAGAGACTTAGAACTCTGCTACTGGATTTACAACATGGGCAAGAAATACAGAGTTTGATCTTCAATAAACGAACTGAATGAACAACAAGCAAACAATACAGACTCGTACATGGATAGATTAAAAAAGTATAAACATTCGCTCATGTCATCAAAGGAACTTTGAAACCCACTAAGTTTGAAGTTAAATGATCTGCAGTGTTATGTTGTTTGGATGCTGCTTACAAATGGCCCTGTCTCTATCTGATCATTGTACTGGATCATAAATTACCAGTTTTATTCCTTGAGCTAATTAACGTTTCACAAAAAGCACATGTACTTTAACACCCTCAAAGTATTCCGAAACTATATTTAACTAAGCAGATTTTTGTCAAAAAAACATACACGCAGGCATGTGCACACCCACACATATACTAAAAGATGCTTCTGCTATGCTTTAAGGTTGGCTAGCAGTAGTAGTTTTCTGCTGTTGTTTCTAAAATATATTCTAAAATATATTTGACTGTGCAAACATGCATGATTAGGTCAAGAAGTGCATGTGTCTGAGCATGTTCATGTGTGCTTGTGTGTATCTTTGTGCATGGTATCATTTTAAAGTTAAGGAAGGGAGATAAAAAGCAGAGGAGGCAGCTGAAAACAATAACTAGAGGATCACTGAACCCACGACTCTGAACTTTAATAACTTCATAGACCTGTGCTCTCACCCTGGGTAAGATAAGTCTAATAATAGCTGGGCAGCATGAGATATGAAATACACAGAAGAACTTCTATCAGCCTATAGCTACTGTAATGCACTGAGGAAGGATGGCATCAAATCATTAATACAGCTCACCAGATAGGTATGAGAGCAGGACAGAAACAGATGAAAGCATACCATACCTTGCTCTTGATGTTATTTTTCCTCAAATCTCTCACGTCTCGACTGAAGAAACCTTTTTTTGTGCTGTTGCTATGGAGACCATAATTGGAGTCCAGCATGATGGCACTGTTTCCAATTAGAGCGTGGCTCTGTACCAAATCAAGCCATGCCAACTGGTTGCTGGATGTTATTATACACCACAGAGAGCACAGTTGTCCAAGTAGGGTGTACAAGAGCTGAGCTAAGAGCTGTCCACACCAAGAACTATAACTGCTAATTATTACGCATATTTCATTTTAAGAATCATTGAAACTCAAGTGGAGTCCACACCACAAATATAAAATTGCAGTCTGGAGTTAGAAAGATTTGTAAAACAATATATTTATAGTTGTTGTTATAGTTATAGTTCTTGGTGTGGACAGCCTTTTATCCTTGAGCAGTGATACTGAGCTAGAGACCCATGAAGATAACTAAGAGAACTGATTCACACTATTTTCCCAGAAAGGAGGGACAGATATGGCAGTGTTGTATGATGGGATAAATTAGGCTGTTATTAATAAAGAGTAGGGTTGAGTATCGTTTGTTTTTTTTTCGATACCAGTGCTTAAACAATACCGTTGCCTAAACCAATACTTTTAAATAAAGAAGCACAAATGACAGTCAATGACATTAAAGAATGTTTTTTTTCCATTGCTAAGGCAATGAAAATGATTGTATTAATTGTTAACAATTTAAAGTTTACTTAAATAATTGAGCATGACACATCCCTCTGCTTTCACATGTGTCCCGTGCATCCCGAAATGCTTCCCCCCTTTAAATGACATTGTTTGTTGTTTTGTTGTTGCACATCTCACCTGGTGTTGGAATCCTTTTAAGTGAATCACAGCCACTTTTTCAACAGTTAGGCTAAGTATTTCAATTGTATTTATGCTAGCTACTAGCTAATGGGAGACTACCTGCTGCCAGAGCCATGTAGAGTGGCTAGCAGCTAGCAGTTTGGTGATGCATCTGTAACATCTGCAGAGGGCATCTATTTTAATCAGCAGTTCACGTGTGTGGCATTGAAAAGAGACACCGTAATCTGCATTATGATTTGGTCCAGTATGTACCAGTAATATACGAACCAGTGCCACATTGGCACAGAGTTTGGGTACCTAACCCTATCAAAGAGAAGGTTGATCTTTGCATGATGGCCTTTCAGGCTGTGCAAAGTGCAGTAGGATCAGACGGTGAGCTACACAGGGGAAGAAAAAAAGTTATGCAGAAATGAGATAGATAATTCTGATCCCATAAATGTGTATTTTCATTCTAAAAGAGCTTAAATATGCTTTTCATTCTGTCCCTGGTGGGAGCAGTTTATGTTTATAGTTTATTTTTATGAATCATTCCAACATTTCAGTGACTGCATGATGGAAGAGGTTCCAGCTATGTTTAATGTTGTGTAAACTCTTCCAAATGTTACAGAAGCATTAAAATGCAGTTGCAGTTATTAAATGCAGTAAAATATCTGATGTATCTGTCAATCATTGCACCAAGTTAATAAGGTAAGTTAATGTCAGTTAATTTGAAAATAAAGAATTTCAAAGAAAGATGAGTTATGGTCTTTTTAATATCTATTTACTTTATCTGATAAATAACATTATTATCCCTAGGCCTCCTTTCATTTTGCAAAAGTGTTCTTTCACCAAACCAAATTGAGTGTCCCTGTCCTACACCAAAACACTGGCTGGAAAGACTAGACAGAGACAGAGAGACACTAAGAAAGAGCAATATAAAGAATGACAGAGGGAGATGGACAAAGCATTGAACCGAATGAGTGTGATCGTGGCAATGGAACAGTCACTCATCACAATAAACAAACAGCTTTCTTAGTGTTTGGACAGCACTGGCTTGGCTGACCTCCCACAGATGAGTGAACAGTTGAGAGACTGTTTGGCCTGTCAATATCCACTGATTAATATTCATTACATTATGACATAATTACTCATTGTACAGCTCCCTACCCCCCGCAACGCCTCCCGTATTGTGCTTGCTTGAATGAATCTCTGATGAAAGTATTTTCCCGCTCAGCACATAGAGACCCTCCTCCAGTCATGCTCCCAGCTCAGCTTAAGAACATTTAATCGCTGCATCCATGTCACTGTTCCACTCAATCACACATCTCATCCATCTTGCCCCACATGCTAAGCACGGGGAATTGGAGCGACAGTGGAATTATGCCCATTAGAATAATTCATTTCCCCTGCCGGGCCAAATGAGAATGTATCAGCGTTATTAATAATGTGGTAGCCAGGTCCAAAAACAGCCCTCCGATGACAGAGATGGAGGAGGCCAGTCAAATTAAGCTGAAAAACTCACCACGGGCCTTAGGGTGCTGCCAGGCTATGCTGAACTGCACTTTAGCAATCAGCAGGCCCAAAGACATTGTATAAGAAGAATAAGAGAAGAATTGGTATATGCAAAACTTATTCGCTTGTACTGAATATGTGCAGTGCACTATGACATCGATATATGAACTGGATGTATTGATTCACTCCCAAGGATACAGCATGCAATTCATCATTTCTATAGAGTGCTGTGCATTTTGCACACAGCTATAAATCATGGTCTGTAATTGCCCACAGCAGGATTTTTTTTACATCACCTAGAATACTAGCTGACAGAATATGTTTGTATGTATTGATTCATATTCGTGTTTTTCTGTTTCTGTGACAGGAAAGAATATTTTTACCACAAGTCTGTAATTAGCCTACCACTCAACATTTCAACAGCCCCTTTTGTTGTTCATATCTATTTAAAAATGACACGTCTGATTGGATAATGCGCCTTATGTTCCATGTCTGCGCCTTCACTTAGATTTAATGAGCAGTTATCCTTTGGTATTAAGTGATCTACAGTAACAATAGTTTTCATGACTGTGTTTTCAGCACATACAGTCACGTAATTTTTTTTACCTCTACGCTGGCAACAGCCATGGCCAGAGGCATTATGTTTTTGGGCTGTCCATCCCATTCTTCAAATTTGATACAAACATCTACTTGGACTCAAGGATGAAATGATTAGATTTTGGTGGTCAAAGGTCAAAGATCAGAGTCACTGTGACCTCCAAAAAATTTCTATAACTAAAGAATTCATAGTCTAATTATAATAAAAATATTTTTTACACAAATGCCTAAAATGATAAAATTATGACGTTTCATAAATAATAGGTCAATGGTGAACATCACTGTGACATAATAATATCCTGCAAAAACCACAGACCATAGTCTCAGTAAGTGAAGACACCATGTTTCTCTCTGAAAGTTATTCAGTGGAATCATACATGTCAATATAGTGATCACTTCCATTTCACCAAAACATACGTTCAATACCTTGTATTTAATTCCTTCAAAGACTTCACACATATAGGTATTATAGGAGTCTCGAAAGATTTGTATGTAAATTGCAACTTGATTGGTTGACGGAGGCATACAACCGCGAGCCAGTAGTCTAATTCTATTGTCAATAAAAAGGAAAAAAACTGACATAAAGACATGTCAGGTACAGGAGTCACACTTCCCACACACTCAAAGCCTGTCACAAAAGATAATGAACAATGAGGCAAGGACTTGTATACAGTGGGCAGCTGAACCAAGCTGATTTAAGGTGGTCAAAATACCACATTTTTAAAACGATAAAATATCCTTTAATTATGATGTTGAAAATACCAAAACTATAAAAAGGAAAAGATCTAAGTGCTCATCCAAGACCTCAGTTCAGTCTTTACTGTCCTGCCTCAAATAGGCTCGCAGCATAGCAAAACAGTGTTAAGTGACTATTTCTATACCAGCAGCATGTGCAAAAATGAAAAAAATATTATATGCTTTTTGTCATTTTTGCCATGGTAACTAAAAAGGTAGGTGTCGATTTTTTTATACTAGGATTGTATCAGTGTTTAACATTCATATATCATGACAACACAAACATGATCTTATGAGCCACTATGTGACCAGCCAGACCCAGGCCATCATATATCTCAGCACACACACCATCACACTTGCATACACACAAACTCCAATTGGCCAACAGATGTTCCTGCCTGCAGTACATACTGTACACAACAACACAAAACTAGCCAACATATGATGTCATCATTAATGGCTGTTAGCATCTGCACAGATTTGTTGCAAAACAAACAATCTGCCATTTGAAAAAGGTCACAGCCACTCGACTCTAACTGATGGCACCAATTTCATAAATGGAACAAATTATGGCAGTTTTTACCGCTGGAATTCTTAAATTATTCTTTTTAACTGCCATTTAAAGGCCAGAATGACAGGGCATGAATGTAACTACAATATGCATATGGCAGCATGTTATGAGTGATTAGTTCCTGATTTCACTGTGGGTGTCAGAGGGCTGACAGAACACAGCATAATCCATTCACTGATATGAAAACACTCAACTCAGGCACAATAAAACATCAGTAAAACAGTGACTGTGAATCAATCTAGTAAAGACTTGTTGTGTATTAAATGGTTTATCCAGATTGGCCAGCTTCTACAGTTTTTCTCAGTTGCTTTGGCACAATCCTTGAATGAAAATCATCCATCTTCAAACACTGCGAACATCAGGCTATTCCTAATTTTCTCACAACATATGTACACTATTTCTTAATACTTTGACACAGAATTAATATGTACACTTGTCTTCAATGATTGTAAAGATAGTCCTTGTGATAAAAATGTATTACTTGTTTTGATGAAGTGTGTTACTCTGATGTTCAGCTGCAGATGTTTTATCTGCACATTGAGAAATAATTTTGTAAGTCAGCACATGCAATATCAGCCACAGTTTAATCTGTCAATCATTTTCTTGATTAATCTATTAGTTGTCTGATCCATAAAATGGTGATAAATGTTGATCACTGTTTCCCAAAACCAAAGGTGACGACCTTAAATTTCTTGTTTAGTTAGAGGACTAAAGATGAAAGATGAGAAGAAAATATTCACATTTGTGAAGCTGAAATTTGAGAATTTGGATATTTTTTCTTTAAATATGACTTGAAACAATCAATCATCAAATGTAGTTGCTATTAATTTAATCAAAAATTAATTTGGACAACAAATAGATTAATCTTCTATTCACTGAGCTCTAGTCATCATGCATAAATCTATGTCATGTCATGTGGGAAAACGTGTTTTGAATGTCTTAGGAAGATAGCATTTTGTAACTAAAATATACGTACTTCAACCAAATGTTGACTGTTCGGATTTGAATACATAAAGAAAACTACAGGGAAGATACAGAATGATATAAAAACAAAATAAAAAATAATGGACCTATACTTTAAATAGATATACTATTTTGATGCAAAGACACAAAATAGCTCAAGTGGATCCAGCCATTCCACTTTTCCATAATCAGAGTATGCGTGGCTGCATGTAAACAGGAACATTAGTGGAATATTGGAATATTTCTTTTCATTAGCCATGTAAACAGCTTGGGAATAGTCTCTTTTGGAATAAGGGCAAAAACAAGAATATTTTGTACATTTAATGTAGTCTGTGCTTTGCATGTTGTGCAGCTCTAGTAGAACATTATTGTTTCAGCCTGATACTGACCAGCTTAAAAACACAAATGCTGTATCTAACTACAAACACAAAGCATTACAACAGCCTGCACAGTATTCAAGTTGTTTCATAACGCTGCTGTCTGCCTGACTCTCAAAAACCTGGCAGTCACAGCAGGGATCTTGATAAGAAACCAACAACTAAAGAGTGGTGCTTTGTTCAAGGTTTTTGTCGCTTCTTAGCATCTACTGGATCTATGTGTACATGGGCACATTCATGCAAGCATGTGTGTGTTAATAAATGCAAGCAGGAGTGTGCACGAGTTAAGAAAATAAGAGAAAAGAAATGTTGTACTTAACACAGCGGTGTTAGTTTTAAAGTCTCGAGCCGAGGTCCTTACAGACTAATTGCATGCTGATGTAAGTGGCCATTCCACTTCACCTCAGCGCTTGAACCCAGCAGCACCTTTCATAATTCATGACTTCAGCACAGCCACTTCGCCACTTTTCGTTGTTTATTCCACAACTGACAGGTTTTGCCAGATGACCCAGCTTTCATCTTTCCCTACTCTTCATGTTGTTCAATGATACTCTGAGGTGAAAATCAGCGCATATGTATTAAAAAGTTACAGTAATGTACTGAACAAAACAAAAATGCATGAAAGCTCATAAAGACTACAGACTGATTGACACTGAAAAATGCAACGAAAGGCTTCTGAAACTTAAAGCCATAAAAGTTTAATTACAGACGCAGCCTCTCACCTCTTCATTCTTATGTTTTGTGCATTTTCATTCTCGACTGGCCTCATAAACATGAGTGAAAGGAATGGATTACTGTGTAGCGGAATATTTAGCACCCCATACATCTTACTGAATGTAAGATGTAATGATGACCAGTCAAAGGTTTATGTAATCCGCAGCAGAAATATACTGGCAGTATGTTCATTGCAATATTCATTTATAATAGAAAGAGTTATATCAGTGTGAAAAAATAAGCATCAATCACAGTCATAGTCGATGCCAAAAATGTCACAAGTACTGCAACCTACCGGCTAAATAAAGCAGGACTCTGCCACTGTCCTTGGCAGTGAAACAAGCTTGATGACTAAATATTCAATGTCAATATTCAGGCCATGTTTACTTATTATCCCACAAGTCTGGCTTTCCTCTTAAACTATTCAAGACGTACAGTGCATACAGTCACAAGCAGTTTAAATCATAAAAAAATATAATGCTAATAAAAAACAATCATCCTCGTGTAAAGGACTCACTCACTGACAGTTAAGTTCAGGCCTTGTCTGATCACAACAGGCTGGACAGCTCAGCAACCACAACAAGTTTAGCTGAGCAGATTATAACACAAACTGCACGGCGGCAGCAAGACACAATAAAGCACAAATATCAAAAAATGTTTTAAAAAAAAATGCACTTATCTTTTGTAGGTTCAAAGTCCATGTGCTGGTGACAGCTGCCCTCTCACAGCATCCTTGACAAGTCCAGTTGTTTCCACACTTCACTTTTCCTCTGCTGATATCAAGCTTTCATCCACAGCTGTTACTGATGAAAAACAGCCCTGCAATCGTGTCAGAAATCTCAAAATGTTTGACTAGCCGATAGCTGGCTAGTTCCAGGGTGCTGCTTTAGCTACTTTTTTTTAAATATATTTCATTTTACTTGGAAAAGCTTGACAGGTTGTTGACAGACATTCATGCCTCTGTTGGGGCGTAATATAATCCTTAAAGAGTCCTCTGTGCAGCCAGTTTGATAGTTTTCTGCTGGCTCGCGGCAAAAGTTCAGTTTCAGCTGTTTTACAAGATGCTTCTTGATTGCGTGACGCAAACAATTATGACAACCGGTGTGTGACGTAAGCGGCGTTCCATTCCACTTCCGTTTTTTTTTAGTTTTTTTTTAATGGTTCTAAGCAGGAAGTCTTGGGTAGACTACTCAAGCAAATTAACATTTGAATAAAAAATTGAGACAGCTACTCAAATAAAAGTAAAAAGTGGTTAATAATTTGTTCAGGTTACTTTCCATTTTAATGGTTTTTTTAGGGTGTACTGCAATTATTAAAGTATCGATGAAGTTGATATTAGGTTAACTGCTTTCCGAAGTTCACCAATTTAAATCCCCCAAAGGGATTTTTTTTTTTAGCAGATTATGGCAGGAATGGAATATAAGTAGGTTTTCATCAGTGTATCGTCTTATTATAATTGAGACATAAGAATTGCCTTTAGCTAAAAGAGCATCAAAATGCTATCTTCCCAAGCTTTTCTAAAAATGTTTTCCCATGTGTCCTGATATAGATTTCTGCATGATGGCATTGCAACATATAAGGCACTTAGGTTGAAGCAGCACTGATAAAAAAATATTCTGCTTGATCCACTTAAAAAGTTAAGGCGACTTTTTGCATCAAATTATTATGTAGATCAAGCAAGACTGGTCTTTGTATGACCTACTTAATTTTTTGTATGCAAGAAATACATTTTCCAAGTAAAATAAGTAAAAGTAAGTATAGTAAGTAAGTAAAGCTTAATTTTTCAAGTAAAATCAGTATAATTTTGCAAGAAAACTCAACCTTAATTTACTTGCAGAAATATGCTGATTTCACTTGAAAAATTAAGCTGACTTTACTTGGAAAATGTATTTATTATGTACAAAAAAATAAGTACTTCATACAAAGATGAGACTTGCTTAATCTATGTTATAATTTGATGTAAAAAGTTGCCTTCATTTTTTTAAGTAGATCATGCACAATATCTTTCAGTAAAATATAACAGCAATCAAGTTATTACATTTTATGATACCTTTTGTATAAAGCTGACATTTTGGTCATCAAATAAAAAATTACAGGGTTCAATGTCTGCCCCACAGATTTTGAGCTATTGTGTTCAAGACAAAATTGTGTTTTGTGGTGGTGCTAAAGGAAAAGTCAAAAAGTCACCAAAATCGACAGGGTTTATTGTTTATGCTCACAAAAAAATCCTGACAATCTAATGTGGAGCCAAGAAATTACAACACAGATAAATGAACACAGCCATCCCTCGACTCCACCTGTCAACAGGGCAATACTCTGAACAACACTCACGAGTCAAACATCAGGCATTAATATTTGTTAAAATGTAGAAGGACCTCTGCTCCCTCAATGGCCATTCCTGTTTGCTTGCAGAGACCTTCGTCCTTGGTTTTGCTGACCACAAAGGTGTTGATGACAAGTGTAGTACGGGACCTCTTCGACAGCGGCAGCATCATTATTGTCAAAAATCTGTGAACTATACCAAAGGAAGTCAAACAGGGTATCTGCAGGAATCAGCAAACTGAATTTAGCTTTGACTTTTTAAGACCTTTTTAATACCAATCCAAGCATTAACTGGTCCCAACATTAGGGTACACACAAAAGCATTATTGTAAAAGCATAAACAGTGTTGATGGGTGAGAATAAGTCCTTCATCTCTGGGTTCTCCAACATTGAGGAAAATCTTTCACATCTAAAATGTATATAATAAATCCTGTCTTGTAAAGTGAACACATAAATTTTAAAATGGTGCTTACTTTACTTATCTCCAGCTGTTATATAGTACATCTTACTGGATTGTATTTATTAATTTTACAAAAAAATATAATTGTTTATCTCTAGTTTAGAACCTGAAGATTGGATGAATACTTCAGTAGAAACATATATAAATGGTTCCACTAAGCCATCAGCAATCCTAGATTGCACAACATCGTGTCATACAGGCACAGCTTCGAATACAATCAGCAGAGATTTTTTTTTTTTTACCTTGCAGACCTTGATGAACTTCTCCGGCCAGGTAGAGAATGATGCCTCTGATCACAGTTTCTTTTCGTAACTCAATGCTATTGCTCAGTGCTGCTGTCCTACAAAAATATGAAATATGAGATTATGTTAAGTACAGACATCAGGCTACTACTATAAAAGACTAACCGCTACATTGTACGTGCCTCATTTAACATGTCAAGGGTGTCATCGAGTTTCTGCCCAACAGCGCCTCCCTTCTTCCTGTACAGGCTCAACAGCTTTGGCGTCTATTGGTCCAGCTTCCCCAGGAATGTGGACTGTAGTGGCTTCAGTATGATCCGTCAGAATTCCTCCTCAATCTGAGAGAGAGAGATGGACAAACATCACAAGATATAGAAAGACAATAATTAGAGACACAGGGCAAGAGAAACAGAACTACAGTGAACACATAGGACACAAGTAGTCACGCATTTCATAAGGGGTTCTACACTGGATGCATCAGTTTAGTCAAACATATGGATTGTGCTTAGTTTAGTTCAGCACTTAGTTTCAACATAAGCCACAGATAATCAAGAAAGGCACAGCTTTTTCCCCTTACAGCTTCATCAGGTGAACATACTGCCCATTTCTTCAAAAAACAAAACAGGACAACTGAAGCCTTGCCACTCAAAATCATAACAACTTTTGTTTGGCCCATTAGCGAACTGAAAGAATTCAACTTTTTCCCCATTTTCCAGATTCCCCAGAAGTGTCTGTACATACCTTCATCCAGTGTACTTTTCAAATAGACTTGAAGGAAGGATACAGTGTCATAGTTAGTAGCACACCAATGCAAGAAAACAAAAATGTTAACTTAAGTATTCTATTGAAAAACATTTGCCCCACTTTCTTTACTATAACTAACCTCATGTTTGTGCAAACCCAGTATGACCTCATGCAGTGCATAACCGCAAACCTGGATTCAAGTTTGTCTGTTTTACCGAACTAAGAAGAGCTTAATTGGCTCGTTAACTCCTAGAAAAACAGACTTCATTCAAATTCGACGGAAAAACACGAAAAACTCACCTAAACCATCTTTGTAAGTCTGTTCACTCCTCCAACAATCACCAACGCTGGTTTGGTCGAATTAAATTCTTAATTCACTGCATGAAAAGAGTGTAAAGAGTGTGGCTCTGTAAGCTCAGGACACTCGTGGTCGGTCTGAGTGGATGTACTGGGCCGCTGAATGACAGCGCAGCGTGGAGCAGAAATTTCTATGCATTTTAAATATTTTCTTATCCAGTTTTCTTTTCTTTTCATTTCTTCATAATGCCGCTGTAAAGTTGGTGATATTGAACTTTAAGCAGTGTCCACATTTCAGAGCGAACAGGCAGATTTCCTTAATTAATTTACTTCATTCTTAATTTTCATATTGATTTAGGTTGCCAACTTTACATCTGGTCAATAAAAACAAGCCTTTTGGCTAATTCGGGTATATTTATAGTAGTTTATTAATATGCACTGTTTCCGGAAAATGTATTAATTTTAATTAATTAACCCTACACCCCTTTCACCTGTCCATCCTCACTTTCCGGTTTTCGAGTAGTTGGCCCACCTCTTCCTTTATAATGGAGGTAAAAGGGAAGTGATGGTGTCTGGACACTGCGTGGGAAAAATGCTAAGTCAGTCCTCCGAAAAGACCAAATATCTCGGAACCAGCCGATCAATAATCTCTCTTCACAGCAGGTGAGTTGGCGAAAGCCAGGTCTTCATTTCCCCTTTTTGCCGTTAATTTTGTTCCTTCACAAACTTTTGGTGTTGGATTTTCTGTTTGAGCATGAACTGAACTGAACTATTGTCAATTCTAGAAAGGAACCCTTGATTTGTGTAACTATCGCAAGATTTGTGCATTTGTTTCTTCACTGTGCACTTTTTTATTTTTCATGTGAGAGTGCTCTGGTTTAATAAATACTGTAGGTTTACGGACAGAAAACACTCGGTTAGGGTTGTAGGAAAATCGTGGTTTGGATTAAAAATGATCGCTCTCGCGAGATTTTCGTGTGTATGGTTCTGTTTTGAGAAGGGTCCAGCTGCAGTCGCAGGCCACGAACGTGAAGGCAGTTGAAGGAAGTTAAATTTCCAAATATGGGTCGTGGGCTGGACCGCGCCCAAACGTGATTACGTGTCGTGTCCGCTGAGGTGGTGTTAACGCTTTTCAAGGTAGCGAAGATGGCTGATGCATAGTGGATTCAATGTGGTGATAAAAACTACACATATGTAATCATTGTGGGGTCTGTTGAACCCATCAGTAACAAACCAAACTACATGTGTGATTCAGATAAGAGACCAAGAATGTTTTCAGGTTAAATGGTTGCATTAAATGCATGTGTTTGAAACTTTAATCATCCCATGATGTGATGTTTACAAGCTATTCAATTCTTCTCATTTTGAAACATATAAAATACATTTTCATTTTCTTAAATATCAACAATATACAGTTTAATGCATAAATATTTATGTAATTTTAACAGTTAGGCCAACACAATCCATAGTTTCTGTATATTTCTGCTTAGTAATTGCTAAAATGCCAATATCTACATGTTTTTTTTGTTTTTTGTTTTTGTTTTGTTTTTTTTACATCATGTTGTTTTTCTAAGTCACCTTTCATTTGCATTGATTAGATCCCATTATTTGCACTGAGTCATTTATTGTTTGTGGCTCAAAGATTTTACTTATTTCTTTCCAAAATAGTAGCTTAAAACTGTTACTTTCAACAACACTTTTTATTAATTTTTTTATTTATTTTGGCCTATAGACCCTTATACAGTTTGTAAACAATGTCTCTCTCTGTCTCTCGTGTTTTTTTCATCGTCCCGTCAATACACTGATTTATACTGAACTGACTATGCTGCATTGTCACCCTGATTATTTGCTGTGATTATTTGTGTGCTGTTGTTCTGGTGGTTCATTTTTATGACAGAGTGTATTCATGCATACATGTGGGGGAATGACCTTTTAAAGTTTCAAACAGGAAATTGTGAGATGAACTCTGGCTGGCATCATAAAAACAAGATGAAATATTTTGTTGACAGTCAGTGCATCATAGTGATTTTTGCAAAATGTTGAGCTGGGGTGGAAGTAATGACTGACAACTACTCAAACTACCATGATCTAAACATCTTTTCATAGATTAGGCCTCATTTGACAGTTTTTTCCACAGTTTTAAATGTAGTTACCCACATCCATCTTTTTAGACATGGTTTCTTATATTATTCCAGTCAACTGACCTACATTTTCTCTTCTTTCAGATGATCTGTGCTGCAGACTGTCGTCGCTGACATGGAATCAAACAGCTCAGTTCATCACTCCAGAATCTTTCAGGCCTCTTCACTTTTTAGCAGTTGTCACAGGTCAGCTATTTTTATACTATGAAACACAGTTATGAGACATTTCTGATAATAATTACTATTATTGTGGTTGGCATCATTTTCAAACCCTTATGTGCATTCTGTGTATAGTTGATCCTTATTTCTTAATTCAGGTTTATTATATACACGTTTAGCTCTATTTTCATTTTAATGCATAGTTATCAAAAACGCCGGTTAAAGTTGATGGTTTCATCATCCTTTCAAAATGCTGTAAAGTAAGAATGCTTTCAAAAATATAAAATGTAATTGTTTTTTTGTTTTTTTTTTATCACTTTACAAAATGCAAAGTGAGCCAACAGAAGAAAAATCTAAATCAAATCAATATTTGGTGTGACCACCCTTTACCTTCAAAACACCATCAATTCTTCTAGGTACACTTGCACAGTTCTTGAAGGAACTCGGCAGGTAGGTTGTTCCAGACATCTTGGAGAACAAACCACAGATCTTCTGTGGATGTCGGCTGCCTCATATCCTTCTGTCTCTTCGTGTAATCCCAGACAGACTCAATGATGCTGAGATCAGGGCTCTGTCGGAGCCATACCATCACTTCCAGGACTCCTTGTTCTTCTTTACGCTGAAGCTGGTTCCTAATGACTGATGGCTGTATATTTGGGGTCGTTGTCCTGCTGCAGAATAAATTTGGGGCCAATCGGATGCCTCCCTGATGGTATTGCATGATGGATAAGTATCTACCTGCCTGTATTTCTCAGCACTGAGGACACCATTGATCCTGACCAAATCCCCAACTCCATTTGCAGCCCCAAACTTGCAAGGAACCTCCACCATGCTTCACTGTTGCCTGCAGACACTCATTATTGTACTGCTCTCCAGCCCTTCAGCAAACAAACTGCCGTCTGCTACAGCCAAATATTTCAAATTTTGACTCCTCAGTCCAGAGCACCTGCTGCCTTTTTTCTGCACCCCAGTTCCTCTATTTTCATGCATAGTTGAGTCATTTGGCCTTGTTTGCACGTCTGAGGTATGGCTTTTTGGCCACAATTCTTCCATGAAGACCATTTCTGGCCAGAGAAGTAGATGGGTGTACCAGGGTCCCACTGGTTTCTGCTAGCTCTGAGCTGATGGCACTGCTTGATATCTTCTGATTTCCAAGGGAAGTAAGCATAATGTGTCTTGTCATCTGCTACATTAAGTTTCCTTGGCTGACCACTGCGTCTACGGTCCTCAACGTTGCACGTTTCTTTGCGTTTCTTCAAAAAAGCTTGAACAACACGTCTTGAAACCCCCGTCAGCTTTGAAATCTTTGCCTGGGAGAGACCTCTCTGATGCAGTAAAACTACCTTGTCTTGCTGCTGTGCTCAGTCTTGTCATGGTGTCTGACCTGTGACATCAAACTGTCTTCCACAACCTCACCTTGGTAGCAGAGTTTGTCTGTTCCTCACCCAGTTTTAAGCCTCCTACACAGCTGTTACTATATCAATTAATGATGTTTCAACCTACATATGAAATTGATGATCATTAGCACCTTTTTGGTATAACTGATTAATCACACACCTGACTATGATCCTACAAAATCCCTGACTTGAGCAAGTGTACCTAGAAGAATTGATGGTGTTTTGAGGGCAAAGGGTGGTCACATCAAATATTGACTTGAATTAGATTTTTCTTCTGTTCGCTCACTTTGCAATTTGTAAATCAATTAAAAATAAACAACTAAATTTTACATTTTTAAAAGCACTCTTTCTCTTCACATTCTTACACCTGCCTAAAACTTTTTCACAGTACTGTATACATATATTTGCTGCAACTTTACTCACTATCATTTAACTTTTAGTCTGTACTGCACTATCGGCTTGAATTTATGTATGTTGCTTGACTTTTGAATTTTACTTGAATAGTTATAAATTTTAGCTTCCCTTAAATAATATTTTCTTTTCTTAACCACCATTGATTTCATGTTTGGTTCTAACTCTCTGTGCTATTTGTCCTAATGCTGCTTAACATTTGCCCTCGGGGCAATGAGGGTCAATTAAAAGTTTCTCTTAATATTCACCAACTTAGTTCTCAGTTCTTCATGTTACAGCTAATCAAAGTAAATTAAGTGCTTCCTGGATAAAAAGAAAATTACAAAATTATCAAACATTCTGTTGTCCTTTAAAACTGAACCAAACAACTGAAACCTGGCCAGAGAGTGTTTAACTTTGGTAGGGAGGTGATTTACTATTTGGGGTAAAACATAAACTGAACCACTAAAAATTTGATTGTGTTCCGGTGAAGAGGGTTTTACTCGGGCCAAATTTTAAGGCGCTGAACAAACTGAACTTTTTGGTGTTTATTGCTGAAGACCTGAAAAGTGTTGTTTTTATAGTCTTAAGAGTTTCAGAGAATATTTATATTGGACTTGATTGAAAACTACTTTCTGTCTCTGGTTAAACGTGGTTTTCATTGTCCCGTCAATTCACTGATTTATACTGAACTGACGTGAATATGGTGAGAGGGGTGGAAGTAATGAATGACAACTACTCAAATCTTTTCATAGATGAGGCCTCATTCAACAGTTTTTCCTACAATTAGAAATGTAGTTACCCACATTCATCTTTTTAAAACATGTTTTCTTAAATTCTTTCAGTCTAGTGACCTATGTTTTCTATTCTTTCAGATGATCTGTGCTGCAGACTGTCATCACTGACTTAAATGGCCCGACTCTGGCCTCTTCTCTTCATCAGCAGCTGTGAAAGGTAGGCTGTTCTTAATACTATGAAACACAGGATTATTAAACATTTCTGAAAATAATTACTATTATTGTGGTTGGCATTATTTTCAAACCTTCAAAGCATTCTGTGTATAGTCAATCCTTATTCCTTAATTCAGGTTTATTATATAAATGTGTTTTATTTTATTTTCAGTTCTTAACCACCACTGATTTCATGTTTAGCTGGGACTCTGTGCTATATGTCCTAAAGGGAAAGTTTACCCAAAAATGAAAATTCAGTCATTATCTACTTGCCCTCATGCTGATTGAAGGTCAGGTTTAGTTTTTATTTAGTCCACAAAACACCGGGAGATTGTGCAACACTGTTTTCCTGTGAAACTCCAGCAAACAGTTAAAGTTATCAAATATCAAATATTTTTTTATACCTAACATTCTGTCTTTATCTGTCATTGTAACAAATGATACCAGTCATAATAATCAAAGACAACATAATATAAATATGTAATAGGCTGTAAATAATCAACATATTACATGATAATCTGCATATTAATCTCTTTAAGAATGATGCTGTACATCTTGTAAATTAATCAAATATTTATTTACATATGTTTCAAGAGACTAAGTTTTGAAATGTATCAGTTTGTTTCATTCAATGTTATATTTCAGTCATGTAAATTTTTCACATTGGCATCAGTTACCATGGTAACTGACTCAGAATTTAACTTAACCAAGAATGCTAAGTTCTGTCCTTTGGGTGATGTACAAAAGGTGTTTGTTTCCTGTCCTGACAGTGGAGGTGCCCTGAGAGTAGAGCCTGCTGACTTTTACCACATCATTACATCATTGTAACTGCTTTGTATCATTGGATGTATGTTCATTATTTCTGTCTTGTTAATGCATATTGTTGGTTAATCTTTCTCACAAATAAAGCCTTTGTAAAAAGTCACATGTCATTGTCCTCATAATAGCAATTGTACTTTCATTAAAGAATGAGATAGATATATGTTGGGTTGTTGCTGCTTGTTACAGTGCTGTCATGTTTGTTAGGTGAATATTCACCTGTGTCAAGTGAGTCAGGTAAGCAGGCAAACAAAACATTGAGAGAAACCAACTGTGACATTTCAAAACTTATTGTACTGAAATACAGTGACTTACAATATACAAGGTGCCTTCTGAAAGAGATAAACATGCAGATTATTTACAGGCTATCATGTAATGTTTATACACAACACACAACAGAACACGGGTGTCTGGCCGCGGGCTCGGCCGGCGCCTCCTGTGTCTGGCTGGCGTCTGACGGGCGCCCGACCTCGCCGCGACGGTCGCAGGCTCGGCCGGCACCTCCTGTGTCCGGCTGGCGTCTGACGGGCGCCCGACCTCGCCGCGACGGATTTCTGAGGGGGCGTGGCAGTGGCATGGCGTAGAATTTTGATGTCTCGCCATGAAACATGAATTGCTATACCTTTATTATAAATGATCCGATCTGAACCAAACTTCACGTTTGATAACACTCTCGCCCTGAACACATCTACATGACAATATTCCACAAAAGTCATAGCGCCACCTACTGGCAACAGGACATGACATGTTTTAGACTTTAATGTGCTCCTCTAAGCAGGTTGACAATATCTAACTCCAATCTGGTCAGAAAGGCCTTAAGACCATGGTAATGTTACATTGTGAAGATCTTGACATGTCATCAAATGGCGTGGCCATGATGGCGCGGCGACGGTCAGTGTTTCACCAAAACACAGGAAGTTGCATTAACTTCCGTTTACTTGGTCAAATCTGCCTGAAACTTAACTAGTAGTCCAGACCTGAACATATGGTATGAGTTCTGTTGATGGGAGTGAGATGTGTACTGAGCCGCTGGATGAGAGCAGCGACCATCACTCTGCAGACCATTACATTAGCAAAATAAAACAAATGTCACCCCAAAAATCGGCTAATAAAAACAATTATGGATTCAGCCAATCAACATAGGTGACATATTCATCAAGTCACCCAACCACACTGTGCACTGTGGTTGTGAAATTACAACTGCAGACTGGAGTTGTTCATAAAGTAAATTTCACCTCACCTTGTCTCAAGCGTAGCTTCTCTGTAAAAGTGGAGTAAACAAACACGCAAAGGACAGGACAGAGAAGCTAGCACAACTACACGGCAAAACATGGTAGAGGACTATTTACATAATTTCGGTCATTTTCTTTTGCTGTGAAATTCAGAGGCGCGGCACTGGGGTGTTATAAGGGTAAGAAAAACCTTTTGAAGAGCCTGTCAGTGGCCAGGTGACCCGGCTAAGTTAGTTTGACTGAGCATTATTACCGGACGTTTTGACTGCCAAGTTTTTACTTCATCCTTTTTAAATACATTTTACCAGATAAAACCAGCAATTACCAGCTGTCGGAAACCCTGCAGCCTTTCATTTATTACACTACAGACCCCTAGTATAAAGCTGTTTGCTAAAAATATCTTCACAAAAAGTCTCTGGTTTACTTTATTTTTATTTCTACAACAATCTGAAAACTGAAAAGGCAAGCTAACTCACTTAACTTTGCGAACTTTATTCTTACCTTGCAGTTCAGTCCACACCGTCCTCTGCCAAGGAGTTCAAGTTCCAACCATGGCTGCATAAAATGGCGGACCTCGCAGTGAGTGACAAGCACCTCACATTTGAAAGAGGTCACGTGAGTCCACCCACTTTGCAGAGTAAATTCAACACTAAATTGTTGGTTGTGTGGTTGTATGAAAGAAGATTAGCTGGGATTACATAAATACATATTGTTAAGGAAAAAATGCACAATTTCTTGTACAAATGCAGATTAAGTCCAGGACTGCATTTTTTTTATGTAGGGATAAAAACATAAATTTTTCTTGTTAACATCATAGATTTAATAGTGTTACATTTACAACCTCCAATAATCATTTTTTCAGTGAAGGGCAGGGGAAGGCATCAGGGCTCTAACCTACTGTACGTCATTGCTTTTTGCTAATTGCAGAGTGGGAGTTTCCATTTGTACAACTTGGAAAAGAGCGTAACTTTCACTGACTGTATGTGCAACTTAGTTGTGGAGGTTAAGTTTTTAAGAGTTTTTAAAAGCAGAGGTCTGTCTTTTAAGCAAAGTAAAATGTAGACTAAGGCTCAAAAATATACTTGCATAAAGAGCAAAAGTACATTAAAAATATATACAGTATATATATATATATATATATATATATATATATATATATATATATATATATATATATAATAATTCATCTGCAGTATTTGTAATGCATTACTTAATGCATTACTACCCACCCTTGCTTCTAAGGCAGCAGAAATGCTATTTTAAAAAAGATAAACAATGCTAAAGTGGCACAAAAGATGACCTACCTGTACATAAGTTTGGATTTAATAAGAGTTTAAGTCCCCATGATTGTGTGTCAATTTTTGTTAAAAATGTCACTGTTATTTTACACAGTCATTGCCTACATTTAATAGGTTGAAGCAGTCCGGTACATGTATTTATATAGCTTAGCAGGTGTGTCTCCAGTCATGTACCTACCCATTATGCTGACATTTATGATTGTTAGCCATATAATAGTAGAGAAGTGAGCGAGCCAACCCCCACCTACACTATAATGTGCACCATATTTCGATTTTAATAGAGTAAAATTAAACCATTGGTGATTTGTTTCATCATCAAAATAATAGGCACATGAAATGTGTTCTGGATTTTCCATTCTTGCCAACATTTTCAATAGTTCAGTACACTGTAAATGCCTTTAATCCTGTAATATTATTACATGGATAAGACTAAATATTAACCTCATTTAAGCAAAACAGCCGTTCATCTGTGTTTCCAATAGCCATGAAGAAATAATGCCTCAATGACCACTGTATTTTAAGCATTTTATTTTTATGCATACATACAGTAGAGTACTCAGACTGTCTGAGGAGTGGAGTGAAAAAAAATTTAGATTAAAATGGTTTTATTATCTGATAACAACTGCTACACCTCTATGATAAAAAACACACAGGCAGCTATTAACTGTTTAACTATTTAGAGCCATGTAGAGGTCAAACAATTATCTACTGTGCAGGGCAGCCTACAGTATGTGGCACTGCATCATGTTTTCTCCACTGGAAGGGTACCTTAGAGGCCACTTTATCATGTTATATCCACTGGAAGGCACCCTTGTGGGCACTCCATCATGTTTTCTGGATTGCAAAGGCACCCTAGAGCCTTGGGAGGTGGCAGGGGGAGAGATAATTAGAGAGAAGATGAGTGAAATTATTATAAAATAATAATCTATATATTTAAAATGTAATTATAATTGTATTGATAAAAGTATGAAACATTTAGAAGTTACTTTTTCTTCTCTAAATTGGCTGTAGTGTTGTCAATTGATTTTTAAAGACACCTTACAAAATGGGTGCACTGGCAATAAGCTAAGGTTTGGGAATTAAGTTGAGGCAATTTATCATGTTTTGTCCACTGAAAGGGTACAGTGGAGGACACTCATTCACAGATTGACCTCAATAATAGAGTAAGTGACTGACTGAGTGAGTGTGTGAGTAAGTGAGTGAGTGTGCCTCCTGTCAAGTGCATTGAGAAACAACAGACAGCTGCCCTGACATCCTGACAGTCAGCACAGATTGGAGGTTTTTAAGACTGTCGAAGAGGACATTAACAACAGTGACACTGTAATATTTCACTTCAAGTTCTCAGAAAGTGTACGCGTTCTGACTGAGACTGTTTTTAGCAACAACAAGCCCTGGTACAGGGTTGAAATCAGTTTTCCTTGTACTGTAGAAAGAAATGTGAGGCTGTTAAGAACAGCGTCAGCATGCAGCACAAATGTCTAAACCATGAATTTCCAAAGGCTGTGAAAGAAAAAAAAACAACCTAAAGCTTGCTACAAAGACAAATTAGAGACTAAGCTGCAGGGCAAAGATGTCAAGGGTGTCAAGGCTCGCAGACATCACAGAGCACAATACGAAGCATGATAGCCTAGTTTGAACTGCGCTGCTTCTTTCCTCGACAGTTTTGATGGATTCTATTGCAGATTTGGAACTGATGTAAACCACCACCCACCCCAACTCTCTCTTGTTAATGGCAGCCTACCTTTTACTATCTCAGAACATGGAGCCAGAACTCTGCTCTGCCAAATAAACACCATGGCTACAGGGCCAGCGTGTTACAGCCACCCCGAACACTGTGCTGATGAACTTAGCACTCACTGCCATTTTAATTGGTCACTACAACCCCCAAAGGTCCATGCTCGCTCTAAGTATAGGTTGTTATTTGAGTGCCTGAGGAAAAATAACATCAGCTGTCTTAATGACTTGTTGGTTAGTACAGTAACCATCTCTCCACTGTTCAGTTTGTATTAGAGCAACTGGCCCTGTGGCTGATATATTACTGAAATTCTTTCTACACAATGAAGTCCAGATATGCTCAAGATCACTCTCTTAACTTCAGTGCAGAGTTAAATGCTATTGTTCTTGTTAGGTGCCTCCACACACTGAAATTATTAGATCACTGAGTCACTAGATCCTTCTGGTCTTACAGGAAACAAGTTGTCAAAATTGATATTCATTTCACACCACCAGAACTCTGTTTTCTCAGTTATGATGTGCTCACTGCTTCCACATTTGTTTGATAACGACATGGCCAACAAAGCAAAATACTGGTACCTATACTAACCATAAGTTGCTACTGTATTAACCATTTATGGCTTCACTTCTTGGGACTCCCTAAAAACTTGGTGTTTCTTCCAGAAGGGTGTAGTTGCAGGACGTAACACTGCACGCTTCAGTGAGCTCCGTGACCCAAAATCTTACACCTGTGGGTACCTGCAGGATAACCCACAAAAGTTGTGGGTAAAAATGAAGTAATTGCTGGTGGGCAGCAGGTGAGCACAACAATATAACACATACAGTACAATAATATGTTTTTCCCTCGAGAAATCAGAAATGAAAATGTGCAGTATTTTTTGATGTTTGAATCTGCTAATAAGTCTATTCAGCTGCCAGGATTTTATTGTGAAAGCCTACGACACAACCTTTGACCCCACATCCTGCCAAACAATGGGATGTCACTATCTGACCTGGCAGTGATATAAGCTATCTAATACCTAAAACGGATGACATAAAGGTAAAATTAGCCCATGGTTTGCAAAACTCAAGCAGGACTCTGACGTGACCACCTCAACCTGTGCTCTATATAGTAAATGTACACAATATGAGATCACTTTGTTTAATGCATGTAAAATATGAAGGCATACAGAACATACTATTCATGTTTTCCTATAATTTATATATTTGGTCTCACATCTGTGTACATGGAAATTGATGGTTTGCTTTGTAAACGTGTTTGGGTGGAAGATACTAACTTAGATTGATATCGGTATGAAATATATTTCAGCACTTTGCATTTAGTTGTATATATTTCCAATAATGTTACTATGGTCAATTTGAGAATTCATCAATAGGCAAGTAAAAGTTATTTGAAAGAATCTGTAGGGCAGTAGTCACAGCTGTAGTCATGCCAGCAGTAAAAGGAGTAAAAATTGAAATAGATCTCCGTAAATTGATGGTCACAAAAGCTTATCCAAAATATGGCGAGATGACCCAATGCAAGCCACTAAGAATACGCATCAGGCACACAACACTCTGTGTGACGCAGGATGTATGACACTGCCTCTGGGTGAAATACCAGGTTTTTATTAAGTCCCGTTTCCCTTTTATCAGCACAGTCTGGAATCCTGTGCTGGTTTGATATCCGAGTTGCACAAAGACAAATCTCAATCTACTTGGGGGACACGGCAATAAACTATTGAACTTCAACAGTGCATGAATGAGTCAGTCAGTAACCGAGCGAGTGAGTCAATGAGCGATTAGATGGCAACCGAGTGAGCAAACAAAAATGACAGATTGTTCTGCCATTCAAGCTCTAAATGGCTGACAGCAATGTTAAGTGAACAATACTTTGCCTTTTTTCATCTCAGGGCATTTGTGTACTTACAGTACATGTGTAGGTTTCGAATGCTTGTGTGCATTTGTATGTGAGTGTGTGTGTGCATATTTGTGTATCAGGCTGTCAGGGCTGTCCTCCACTCCTAATGGTTTAATGGGCACCCTGTGGTGCCTCTCAAGCCCCCTGGAGTGGGACACACTCAGAGTGTGGGGGAGCACAAAGGCGCAGCCATGTCTCTGGAGACGAGTGTCTTTGTGACGAGGGGCCACTGCTGTGCTGACTGTTGCTGGCCTCATGGTGATTACCCTCCCCGGGGGGTCTGCATTGTGGGCCCTGAGACCCAGAACTTCACCTTTACATAACCCCCTGCTGCGCCTCAACAGGGGGCCGAAACGCACCCCTGTCGATCACCGCACTTCGGTGGAACAACCCGCCTGCCACGCAATCCATCCAGCATCCTTCACTTTTCCAATCAGTAGGTACATGACTGTGCTTCACAACCACAGTGATCCCTGCAGTACATGCACTTGAATATGCCCAATATATAAATAATCTATAAATAAACTGCAGAAAACAACACTAAGCGCTAAAATCTGCATACTTTTTTAACCATTAGATCCTGGTAAGCTCCAAAAACAGTGCCTGCACAGTGCAAAATCAAAAAATCTGGATAAATACATTCCCACACACCCCCATATAGCACACGCATACAGTAAATACATCCGCAAGCCCATCAAATCTTCTCTCATTTCATGACCTACTTATAAACAAATGCATATTTTATGTGTCGAGCAATTTCAACCATATCATGCTCACACACAAGTACAGTATGCAGATCCAATCCCACACATTCTGCCCACCGGCTCCTGCCTTCCACACCAAACACCATGCATGAGGCTATAATTGTGTGTTGACTGTGTTCCTTAATAAAGCAACCCAAGACTTAATATGCCTTTGAGAAAGCTGTAGCCTGGAGCAGCAGAGCGGGCATCCCAGAGCCTGGCTTCAGGTCCAAGGCAACGGAGGCGAGTAGCTTAGTTCCTCTTATTCCACTGATCAGGGTCACAGTGCGGGGGCCGGTCCCTGGTGAATAGTTCAACACCCACCTTCGGATCTCGCTGTCATGGAGACTGTGGTTGACTCCTCACATTTCTTTTTGCAATCTTAAGATACTGTATCTTGAGAATAATGTCTGATGGATGTCTACGTATGTTAATAATACAACCAAACCACAACCATTACAAATACTTGCTCATAAAATTTTAGCAAAGTCAAATACAAAATACTGGTATGGTATTTTGATTAAATATTTTGTGGTACGCAACCTTTTTTCCAACCTCAGAGCAGATAAAGCCTGTGATTTTTGCCGCCTCCCTTAGGGGCCTAGACCTCAGTTTGGGAACCACTGAATTAAAACTGCAAACATACATTCTATACGAACTGATTGTTTATCACATTTTAAGCCTTAAGTGGCCTCATATGGGTCAAACCTTAACTCTACTGAGATCGTGGATGCATACGGAGAACTGGATACAGTGATGGAGGCAGGGCTTCATTCATTCCTATGAACAATGCACCGACTCTGTGTGCCACAGTACCAGACTTCCAGTGGCCGAGCTGGCTAACTTCCAGTTTAGCCCTCCACTAGCTATTAAAATGATTACATTGTTCAGCTCTTCAAGACTTTCCAAATGGTAATAGGATCAAATTCTGAGTCATTTTGTGGGGATTGTGACATTCAAAAATCTACTGTTTAACAGCCACTTCTTTCACAAAGTGAGTCTATAAGAAAGTCTTTTTGGGCTGCAGTGCATTACCTGACTTGTAATTACATGTTTTCGCCACTGTGTTAAATTGGCTTGAAAATAGCTTGCCCTACACTGAAAGGATAAGTTGTGCTACTTTCCAACATCATAGATTTGATGTGGATCATTAGGATATCTTAGAGATGGAGGCCACAAATTCAGGGATGCATGCTGATTGCTTTCTAGCTAGGAAGTGCGTATATTCGCCAGTTCCAGAGTACACTGTTTGTTTTAATCTACTTGTGTTTGGAGTGGTTCATCCTAATTAATACACTCCCCCCTCAAATTACACAAACCATGTCAGCCATCCTGGTCTTCTAAAGTAGATAGCATTTGACATTGATTAATATTAAGGTATACAGTAAACATGGGCAGCTTTGAATTAAATCCAATCAGCCTACATGGAGTTGACTTCACGATCCAGTGCCAATGTAAAGGATGACAGACAGTATTAAATGAACTGCAGGTCCCTGAGGGATATGCTTGTCTACATTTAAGAGCAGGAGAATAATAACCCAGTTGTGTGAGAACTCTGAAAATGACTACAATCCCCAGCATCATAACTCTTGTCAATTTTACACTATTAAACTTGAGATGTTTCAAACCATTCTAGACCATTCATTATTTTTACACCAAGTTACTGCAGCACCCTATGTGCATACAGGAGTAATTCATCTCATTATCTAGCTACGTAAGAGCAGAGGGTCTATCTGCCTCTCCTATTTGTTCCTCTGCTCAGTAATGCTCATTCATCCTCCAAACTCAGACTAGAGTTACATACCCAGCAATCATGAGGACATGTTTAATTTTGCTATTGGTGATTGAGGATGCATCTGTGGTGTCTGGCTGTCCACCACAATCAATAAGCTCTCTGAGCAGCGTCTGGGAACAATGTTAGTGTAAAGGTCTGCTTAATGTGGAAATCAATGGCCTGAGTGTTTCGGGGAAAAATGCTGACATGGAAATGGACAATTTCTTTTTAACTTTTTTTTTCTTTCATTTATCAGGCAACACGTTCCTTTGTTTATGGCCTCAGCAACCATGCATGTGACAACCATCAACCTTTCAAATCAGCTCTAAAACATGAGCATAAATGGTCTTATTGCTTTTTATGTTTTCGTATAACTAATGCACAATGCCTGTTGTTTTGTTCAAGCTTGTTCTTGAACCATGCGGTTGCATTGATCATCACAAAGTTTGTGGGGTTTTGATGCAGAGCTAGCCTTACCAAACACCTCAGTTTTCAAGACAGTGTGTTGGGACAAAGCTGTAAAAATCAGGGTGAATTTTATATGTTTAAGATTTGGTTTTGTGGTATATATCTGTACTAAATTATCTTTCACTAGTATATTATGTCCTTTATTATGTAAGAGACACTGTATCGTGAGCAGGCTTTTATCGCAAAATAAACCCTGACAGGTTGGTGCAGGCCTTGAACCATCCTGAAGGGGTTTATTTCTCAATAATGACCCACTCACTGTACATTATCTTGCTTATTACATGGCTATTAAAAAATCAATAATTTGACTCAAAATATCAATTTAAAAACAATTTTATTGACTTAAACATGGTTTTATTGCTCCTTCAAAGTTTATTATCAGAACTGTGTCCATAGCAACAGTCTGTTTTTGATTGCAACAGTCTGCTATTTAGAAATAACAGAATAACATCCATGACACTTATTTGTGTATCGGTTGAGACGCCAGCAGAAAATAACCTATACCAGTAAACTATACCTCAGTAACTTCTAGTGATTCCTGAAGAATCCCTATGAATTCCCAGGCCAGATGGGATATATAATCCCTCAATCATGTTCCGGGTTTACCCTAGGGGCTCCTCCCAGTTGGACATGCCAAAAATACCTCCACAGGATGGCATCCAGAAGGCATCCCAGTCAGATGCCATAACCACCTTAGTTTCCAATGTCAAGGAGCATCCAGTCTAGGTTACTTGAAGTTCCCCCCCCCTGTCCCATAGGATGAGACCACCTACCACAAATGAAGACATATTTTGGAGATTCTTTTGGTCACAACGTATGATCAGAGGTGAGGGTTGGCACATGCATCAACAGGTAAATTGATAACTTTAGCCCCTGTCCACATGTTTAAAAAAAATAAATAAATAAAAAAAATAACAAAAAAAACCCACCTCTTTCTATGTGTTTTGGCCTTTTTCTGCATACAGACTGCACTTCAGGTCACTGAAAACTGACCTTTTGGACAACTCTGACCTGGGTGAAGATAGTTAGAAACTCTATTTTCAGTGTTGTTGTATAGACAGGGGAACTGGTGTTTGACTTCAAGTTTTTGTTGTCAATAAGGATTTTTTGATGCATCAATTTTTAAAAGTTTGCTAGTATATGATAACTTTGGTTAGCATGATGCTAGAATGTTCATCCATTTTGCACATCTTATTTACCATTAGCCTCACTAAATAGATCATTGTCTTTCTGTTAGCATTTAGTATATTTAGTATAGTATTTGAGTTTGTACATTGGCAGAAGGGAGGGTATATTGTCTATATTTAGAAAAACACAAAAGGGCATTGAAAATATAACAATGGAAAAGACAGACAAGTACACACAACTGTTGAAAATGTTTTAACAATATGAACATTTCCTTGTCGTGATGTGTCAAGCAAAGTAGAGAAACAAAGGGACCCAAACAACCAGACTGGTTCAGTTCAAAGTGATTTAATGAACACAAAAGAGATCATGGCAAAAGGTGTATGCTTCAGGTCAGGAAGGGACAGGTCCAAGCAAATTCCTACAAACCAAACAGATATCCAAATACTAATACTAATACACAAGGAATTAATTAGGGAAAAGTGAAACAAATGTAATCAACGACTAGCTTTTTAAAAATAAAACAAGAAGTAACAAAGGTGAAACCCATTTAAATTAACCTGATGAAGGCTGTCACACTGAAACGTCATTAATACATTTTGAATTTTTAAGTGCAGAACACAATGTGCAGGAGTCTTTTTACTTTTGTATTGTTGACTCTTCTCCTATGCATCTGTCTTAAGTGTGAAAAATTTGCTCTTTGAAAATGACATTTTAAAAAATACCTGTGTACATGTGAACTAGGCCTTGGACTCAGCTCCAGGGTCTGGTGCAACACCTGCATCCCTGCAGACACCATCTTTAACAAGTTTCACAGTTTCACCAATTGCAGATGCAAAGGAGTGATCTGGAGAGCATCATTGCTGCTGGTTCTGTCTCTCATCACAACCACTCAGTTTAAAGAAGACTGCAAAAGTACATCTTGGTTATTGGTCACTTCAAGTCGAATTTGATTTGCTTTGACTGGACTGGTTTCATATTACTCTCCTCCTTTCCAGCATCTCAGCAGCTACTCAGTGGCTGTTTATGGCCATTCAGTGTTGGCAGCAACAACAAGAGGGGGACGCAGTGAGTTGTGACAGAGGCAATGTAGTCTATTTCCCAACAACCCTCTCCTTTTCAATTAACTTCTTTCACACTCAACTGTGATTCAACTCTACAATAAGCATTCAGGCAAACAGTCAAAGGCACCTCCCCAAGTGATGCCTAAATGAGGGCCTGTTTAATGGAAATATTTAGACAGGGGATTCAGGGTTACATGCTCACCAGTTGTGTTCCTGCTCAGGCTCCATTTGAGCTCGCTGCTACATTCGAGGTTTGTTGTCTACAGCATAATCAGCTTAGATTCTATAATGTCTTTCCAGCATGCAGAGAGATGAAATTTACAGTGAAGTGGGCACTTCAGCTGCAAATATCTATTTCACAAATCAGGATTTATTGGATAGATACAGCCAGATAACTTTCTTTTACTGTCTCACACACAAACATACACAGACACATGGGATTTTGTAATTTGGACAGCATGGACAGAAGGAGTGACCAGCAGAGGGCAGGATGTATTGCTGCAAGAAAATACCCTTTACTGCTTAAATTGGCAAATATACTGGGAATAAACCCCTGCCTCTCTCTATCTATCTATAGATATAAATATTTATTTAGTTTACAAACTGTGTTTTTTGTGTGTGTATGTAAGTAAGAGCTGAGATGGAGAGTAAATAATTTCATGTAATGCGAGCACTGCTCACAATGTGTGCCAGCATATTGGCAAACAAAACACACTTCTGGTGCATTATGTAATTCTGGAGGAGTTCCCACTGTAAAGCCAAGCAACAATTCAGTGGCTGCAAGGTGTGCTGCTGCTGCTGCTACTGCCTGCAGGAGAACTGCTATCAACTATTTATGACACTTCCATTACAGCCACAGTGTTCCTTTATGCCTTTCCTACTTTTTTAACAGCTGTGCAAACTTGCCGTCATGGGAGAGGTCAGATGTGATTAAGATCAGTTTTTGGCATCAGTGCGTGTGTATGTGTGGGTACATTGAAAGCCATGCCTTCTGGATTTCGATTACAGATCTCACAGTATAAAACTGTACACTGTGAGCCCAGAGTCCTGAAAAAGATTAAACATGAAAAAGAAAGAACATAAAAACAAGAAATCAAATATTGTACCTATTTGCATACAACTTGGCACTTTCCCAATGCAGGTCCTGTTATTGTAGCAATTTACAACATACAATACAGTAACCTGAGCATACACTTGTAACTGGCTCACACCTTTTGAGTTATGTAAATTGAATTCAGTTGATTCAGCCCAGCCCTTTGTCCTGAGACACTATTCAAACAGCCTATAATTAGAGGTTTGGAGCATTTGACTGTGTGATAACTACACGCAGGGAGAGAGAGGAAATGGAATTGTTACGGCTAATCCATTGTTAATGGCCTATCACAGGTTTTCCACAGCTTTAATGGCACTCTTTAACCGTGAAGCTGGATAAGAAGGAGGAGGAAAGGGATGGAGAGAGAAGTGGGAGAGAGATGAAGCTTGAGGGAAAACCCGTCAAGAAGACAGGAGCAAGGGGAGACAGAGAGAAGGGACTCAGTAAGAAAATGACATTCTCGGAAACAAAGAAACAAAGACACCAAGCTTTTTTTTTTTAACAGTACAGCAGTGTAGTGCCAACATTGCTTCCTGCTTTATTTGTGAAATTCTCTTTGAGTCCACTCTCATGTAATGGCACTTAAAAATCATACAATGAGATGAAAAGTTTTCGGCAGATGCTATTTGCACTCATGGTGGAATGGCCAACCACACCAGGTTTATATAGCCTAGCAAAGCAGCGACCAGCACCCCAGTGTCCATAGCCAACAATGCTATTTGCATTTGGGGTGTAAATAGCCAATGTAGCTATTTGCAGCCACCTTTCAGCGATAAACCATGCTCTTTTCCCCAACCTAACCAAGTAGAATAGCAAATGCGGCTATTTACACCAAGGTTTATGTGGCCTTGCAAGGCAAAGACCAGCATCCAGGTATCTGTAGCCAACAATGGTATTTTCACCAGGGGTATGAATAGCCAATGAAACCACAATCTTTTCGTAAACCTAACCACACCTAACCAATGGCAGAGACAAACCATGATCTTTTTCTAAATCTAACCAAGCAGTTTTGTTTCCAAACTGCGACTGAAAGCTGAAAATAATTATTTAAAAAAACTAAAAGTGAAAATTTACACCAGCTTGAAATTTCATACAAGACTCAAATCCCAGCCTCCCAAGACAGGCCTCAAACACTAGTCCCCTACAGGTCTTGTGCATAACACATTCAGCCACCACAATCTCTTAGTCATAGAAAATTTGTTGCTCTTCACAACTAAACTATGGAGGTTGGGTGTGAATGCTCAAATATTTCGACTGGGTTCAAATTGACATGCTGAAGGTTTTAACAGTCCAAACACTGAGGGGGAAAAAGACATTTTAGAGAGCATGTTGATACTTTCTTCTCTTGGCAGGCAGCGCAGTTTCCTGAAGGATCCTCAGTGAGGCAATTACCATTATGTTCATAAAACTGCTGCATATAAAGGGAAGTGTATTGCTCCAGCCAGTCTACTTTCTGTTATCCACAATGTTGGAGTGCACTGATTTTGTTCCATATCAGTGCACCAGCTTTGTCAAACGTGTGGAACAATGAAAGGGTGCAAAAAAACAAAGACAGGCAGCATGTAGGTTTGTTATTGTGCAAGGAGTTACTCAATATTTCATGAGGTTGTTGTGCAGAATGTCCAAGTGGGATAAACAGAAACAGCCCTTATGGGGGAAACTCTGAGGGTGCTTAACTAACAGACTTGAAACAAAGCTTAATTTTAATGGTTAGACCAAACACTTCAGCAAAGGCTGTCATGAGTCATACTCGGCTCTTCAGAAACACTGTTTTCAGGGAGGGATTCTTAGTTCATAATGTCAGGCATCTTATTAAGTACAATGTGTGAGAAGTGAGAAGAAAAAATAATGTTAATATTGAGGATGAGCGAAGTCCTGAAGACTCTGGTTGGGTTGCACTAATAAGAATTCATTTTTAAACCTGATTCAGTATGGTTTAACTTTTAACACATATTAAATTCAAACCTCTTTTTTAAGTTGCTAGATTAAATTGAATTCTGTTGCATAAAAACTTTAAAATCCAATTTAAAATGTCAATTTTTAAATCTTATTTGGCCAAATTGCTCTATTAATTCAGCCAAGAAGGTTTTTCTCAAAGGAGGAGAAATTACAGCTTGTCTGCTGAGCCATCATGAGTATGCTAAGTAGGCTAACAGACTTTTTAGCTTGCTAGAAAACAATGTAGCAAATGTTTTGTTACCTTTTTAGCTAGCAAACACTTTTTTACAAAAAAAAAAAAAACCTGGCTAGCAAACTATATAACTTTTTGTTAACTTTTTAGCTATTTAACAAACAATGAAATATTTTGTTCAGCTAGCACAATGTAACATAGTGTTAAGGGGATAGAGAGCAGTTGAAAGCTTGCTCCCCTGTTTTATACTATAGGTCCCAACAGCAGTCAAATTTATATTTGATATAATATTTTCTTATTTCTCCATATTGATTAAACTCCATTTAATGTCATTAATAAAACTTGGATTTACTAAACAGAGATTAATTTTTAATTGTGCAACAGAGCTGCGCTGAGTTTTAAATCTGGATTTATTCATTTTACACCAAGTTTACTAAACTCTGATTAGAACTAATCTCAGATTAAATTAATCTTTGTTGGTGCAACCCAGTCTCTGTTCTTAGGCTTTTTTCATGAAAATTCTGTCTCCTGCATTGGTGAACACCTGTGAAAACAAATCTGAGGGTGGATGTTATCAAAAATTTGCCAGATCACTTGGTCTCTTAAAGGGCTTTCCAGCAAAAGAGCTGAGTGTCTAGTTACCATCTCCTCCAGTGTAGCTTTGCAGAAAATATGTAATGAGGTGCTTCCAGGTGCAAAGGGGACCCATGGCATTCAGGCCTCCCTGGGGTGTTGAGGCAGATGAATTTCTATTAATGATCACACACAACAGCCTTCTGCTGCCTAATGGCACTGGAGAGATGAGCTGCAGATTGCCACCCCTCTAATTGGGAGTAAAATTGACCCTCCCTCTCTGTAACTGCAGAATAGTATATCCCTGTCTTTGCAATTAATTGTGGAAGTTTTGCTTATTACTTTCAGGGAAAGTTGTTGTGGGAAAATATCTCTAAAGTATTTCATGTCCACCTTCATCTCTTTCTATACTGCACTGTACCACTAGCCAAGTTTTGTGTTTAAAAATATAGCTTCCACTGCACAGGTTATGGATAAATACTTGTGACACTTGCCATATGGCTGCATACCCAGTGCACCATATGTTATGAGCAGCAGCAGAGACAGAGGGAATGGGAAAGGAGGGTAAAAAGGGTCAGCTGTGGAAGGTGCAGTACAGTACTGTGCATTAAGTGTCAAAAACTGTGTGGATCTGCTGCAGACCTGCCTGGGTTATGTAATGGATGAGCCCGGTCTGTGAAGCCTCTGCTGTTATCATTAATTCATGTCACCCAGGACAACGTGCACAGGAGCCGAGGAGCCACCATGGGAGACACTGAGAAGGAGGCTGATCCTGTGGGAGGATGAGGCGGCACAGAGGATGGAGGGATGGAGGGGAGGGGAGAGTGGGAGATTGAGACTCGGGCGTGGTCAGACAGCGAAATGTTCAGACTGTCAAAGAGCCAGACAGACACAAAGACACAATTTACAGAACTGTGGTAAGAAGGTGTCATCATGAAAGTTATACCTCTACCCTTTATGGATTAGTCACACTGTTAAACCAGCCAATGCGAGAGAATAACATGACATCATGTGGATGACTTGAAACCTTTTGTTCTTCTTCTCTTCTGCAGTGTGCTAAATCTCTAATAACAGGTCTAATGTTCTGTGACAAATTGTGGAAGCTCTTTCTCTTCTAAAGGCATTGGTCGGATGCTTTTGCAGACACTTTTAGCTGACAGGATATCCTTTTTTTAATATGCGTTTGTAGGGACAACAGTGAGTGTAAAAAATGGTTACTTTGTTCTTAGAACCAACAATAATGAATATGACATGTAATTACTGAATATCATACAATCAGTGACAGTGTAACAGTGCAGTCTTCTTTATGTATGTTTATTGGTTTTATTCTTGTACAGAGTAGAAATTTTATTTAGAACAAGGTTGCCAATGGTTACGGTTGACCGTGTCTGCAGAGAGGAAACTACACAAATATCCTGCAGCTGCAAACATGTGTAAGTGCATACTCAGAGACATACAAAATTTAAGAGTTAAATATGGAAGAAGACCACTTTTCAGTCCACTGGATCAGAGGCAGGACAGTATAGACATTAACAGCTGTATTGCACCCAGCAGCAGTAGTAGTCACCGTAATATGTAGTTGTGAAATTTTGAATTTAAAATAATTTTGGCATGCATTTATTTTATTTTATCGCCAATCTGTATGTGCATTTCGACAAACACTGTATCTGTCTTTTATGTGTAAATTATGATTGTACACAATCTACACATTAATGTGTGATGGCTTAGATTTAAAGGTCCAGTGTGTAAGATTTACAGGTATTTATTGGCAGAGTATGGTAGGATTGGAATATAATTTTTATAAGAAATATTGGCGGTCATATATTGCAAGGTTATGCATTTCACTGCTTTGGGCGGTAACTAAACATGTTGCTAAGTTTCTCAAATTAATAACGTAATTACAATTACTGAAATTTAAATGGTCTTGTTACTTGTTGCAGTTCAAGCTATGTGATCTTGCTTTTCATCGCAGTATAATATAAACTATCATCATATAATTATTAACTACTGCAACAACGCTTGGTTAGCATTTAAATATAGCATGGTCTGTGGTTTTCTTCTACTACATCTTACTGTCCTATCCATAATTAAATTGTAGGTAGGAATGCCACTCATTGCTGCCCACTAGTGGCTGGGAGTATTAATAATGCATATCAGTAATAATGGGTACAATGATAGATAAGTTTAACAGTTATCACTAAAATAATGTAGCTAAGTGTGCATTAATAAAATAATTAATACAGACAATTAAAAGTAACATAAAAGTTTCTCTCCCTAGTAACTAATTGCATGTAATGCAGCAATGATAAAGTAATTCATTTACTTTTGGGAAAAGTAACTAGTACTGTTACTTCTCTATTACATTTTTGAGTAACATGCCCAACACTGTTTTTGTTTTTCTTCTGATCAAATGAAAACAAGAATCACTGTGATTTCGTCACCTTAGAATGAGCCAGAAGTTGTGGGTCTTCCTTAAAGGAGGCCCTCATGTTTCTACAGTAGCCCAGAACAGACAAATCAAAGCACTGGCTCTAGAGAAGGCCTTTCAGGTAGTTTCTCTTACATGTTTAGAAAGGGATGGTGAAGTGAAGTGTTTGCAATCTGCTAATTCAACACTAGATGCCACTAAATCCTACACACTGGTCCTTAAACTTCACACATGGTGACTTTAAACATGAAGCAACCCTCCATTGAAGTATCCCACCATAGTTTTAGCTTTATGATGGAGATTAATGGCACTGTAGCTGTAGCTGACTTACAGGCCTCTTCAGTATCACAGGGGACATACCAGGGGTCCGTGTCAGTGTTATCCGCTCCTCAGTGACACATCAGAGGGCAGTCATTCTCTTCTCTTCCTCCTTCTGGCCCACTGAGCTGTCGTAGCACCGATAAGTCTTTGGTCGCAAACTTTTACACTTAGCAGAGGGGGCATAAAATGCTCGACTTCCTTCCACACAGATTGGTATTCACTTTCTTTCTGTCTCATCGCTTCCTTCATGTGATTTACAAGCCCAGTCATGTCACCCATGGCCTTAACCCTAACCTAACCTCTGACAGCACTTAACCCCAAGCTCACCGCCTCCAGGGGGACACAACATCATAATCAGACACAGTTAGGCTTACGAACACGACTCCGGGAGGAGCAAATGTGTCATAAACTCCTGCCTTGTGTAAAAGTCTGAGGGCGTTAAGTTTATCTTCTCCCAGCCCCGGAGCATGGAAAGAAGTTAGTTTAAGTAGCTTGTATTCACATTTGTTCACACAGTATAAACAGTTGGCATTTTCACAAAAAAAAAAAGCAGAGAGAAATTCTCTCCCACAGCAGCATCACAAGCTCATTTTTTACTTCAGCCAGATGGCAGGTGGCTAAGCTAGACGGGAAAGTTATTGTCATCGATCAATAGAGAGTAAACAAAAATGCACCACTGCTCCTCAAAGAAATGAGAACACAAAGGCCAGGAAATCAATAGAGCTCCTCCTTTTTTGGGGGGTATTTTTTTAAATACACATAGCAAGGCTTGATCAGATATGTATAATATGTATTCATCTTGTAAATTGTAATTAACATAAAGTCTTTTGTGAGTTTTGTACAAATGAGGACTTATCTCCGTACTCTAATTTAAATCATCTACCCATTGTTTTATTAACTACATGTTAATTATGAACTGAGAGTGCAGTCAGATTACAGAATGATCATCATTAGATTAACCATTATTAAAAAAGTCATTACAAATGCTGCAGATGTGCCACCTTACATTAGCAGACACTATTTTAGCATAAGTGTCACCCACAAAAGAGATATCCGCTCATCTTTCAAAGAATTGAAAGAAATCTGAATGTGAAGTTTGTGTCTCTGATCTATTGTGCAGCCAGCATTATCAGAGGCTGTTACAGTGCTGGGATGGAGTGCTAGATAATTATCATCAGTACAGTATGCCTGTTCCTTCCTGTCTTCTCTCCCATATTCAGATTCTGGTTATGTAATCACAGCATGCCGGCTCTGTGGAGGCTGACAGCGTTGGATGTCAGGCTGCGGATATAGATCTCTTTTATAAACCTGAAAGCTTCTGTGAGCTCCAGAGAGCAGTCTACACCTCCTAAATGAGGTTGGTCATGTGGATCAATCAGGACTATCTCTGGAGGCGCAGGTGTGAGGAGGGCGGGGTTAGATATCACTCCATGTCCTGATCAAACAGCTCATAACAATCTGAATTTAACAGCTGATGTGGATGCTTAACAGATCAGGAAGAAAAGGAAGTGGGCCAAGGCTGGGGCAATGGGTCAAAACAACTTCCACTGACAGTGGAAGAGAAAGAGAAGAGCATGAGAGAAACAGAAGCTGTCCTTTATTTCACAATGTGAATGATTTTGTCAGAGAAGAGTCGTGTAAGGACTGTGTGAAAAAATATCTTTTTTTAAAGGAGCACAGTACAATCGCAGTGGGTGGGAGGCTGGAGAGGGGCAGTGTGTTTGATGCTACAGTGCTTTTCATCTTCCCTCAGGGCAAGATGAGTAGTGACACAGGAGAAATGAAGGAGGAGAAGCTGAAACCCTTGTTGCATATAGTTAACCTTACATAATTCCATGCTGTTTGTATAGCCAGCAACAAGCCATATGTTTGCAGGTGGGCATGCATACTGTGCATGCACATTAATGTGGATTCAAACATTCATGCACAACTTTCTTTCATGCATAGGTGTTGATTTTGGGGATACAAGCCTCCTCAATATTTAGAGAGTGTGCATTTGTCTCCCCAAATAAAATCATTAAGGTAGACACAACAATGCCTCTGGAGAAGTACATGGTGGCAATATGCAACCTCAAAAACAGTGTTTTGATGTTGCAAAATTACAGTCTGCCATAAAATGCTTTGTTTTTTAGTTTATTTCTAGACGTGTTGTTTGCTAGTTTGCAAACTAATCTTAAGGTAATGTTGCCTGCTCATAATTAACCCTATATACATTTGGCTTAACTGGCTAAGGCTCAAAGGGGTGCATAGAAATTCACCAGAATGGAGTAAATAAAGTGTTTGATGCTCAGAATTTCTGAGCCTCCACTTAATGTGTCTCTTCCCATGTTGAAACATACGCCCTTGCTCTTATGTTGTTAACTGTAAATAAAGAGTTATAATTGGTAAAATATACCTCAAAAATCTATCAAGACACCAGTTACCAGTCTTTTTCTAAAAGGGACAGTTCACCCCAAAATCAAAAGTGCATATTTTTCCTCTCACCAGTCATTTATCCATCTATAGTTTTGGTGTGAGTTGCAGACTTTTGGAAATATTGGCTGTAGAGATGTCTGCCTTCTCTTAAATATAATGGAACTAAATTTTACTCAGCTTGTGGCGCTCCAAGTGCCAAAACAATACATTAGAAAAACTCAATAGTAATGTCTCTTTCCAGAAATCATGACCTGTTCTCTCAAAATAATCCACAGACCTGGTTGTGAGCAGGGGTTATATATTGCACCATGACGTGATCAAACACTCATAAGAATCTGAGTTAAGAACTGATGTGGATGCATAACAGATCAGGAAGAAAAGGAAGTGGGCCAAGGCTGCTCAAGATAATTCACAGAAATTGTCGTGAGCATTTTCATGTAGTAACCATTATCCATCTACTGTTCACCAACTGTATCACATAAGGAAGCATGGGGGATGTACTCATGGAGGAGAGACTTGTGCTTGTGGCAGTGCAGGATATAAACATTAACGGCATTCTCCTCGGATGAGCTGTAACCTTTCATCCATGAGTAGATGCACACTTCTTTTATATACTGTTACATGGTTGGTGGTTTTAGTTTGGTAAACAAAGCATATGTTAATGCACATTCAAGAGCCATTTATTGACCACTGGCCCAATGTTATTCTTATGAGATGATGTATCATATTTGTTTTGTTTTTTTTTGTCACATGTATTCTCTAACATGTGTCTTTATGTAATAAAGCGTTGGATTTTATCTTTGACTTGTATTATCACGTGACTATCATATGACCAGAGTGCGTATATTTAAAGATGGCACATCCACAAGTGACAGAGCTATATAGTACCTTTTATCCATATTTTCAAGGGTTGTTTTTGAACAAAAAGCACCACAACCTGAGTGCCATCTAGATCCATTATATTCAAGAGAAGGTAAACATCACTATGGCTGATATCTCCAAAACTTGGCAACTCACACCAAAGCCATCTAGATAGATAAATAGCACTACAGGTCAGAGGAAAAATATGTATTTTTGATTTTGGGGTGAACTGTCCCTTAAATGTTGGGCAGTGCTGAAAGATTTACTTAAAAAACATCCAAGTTGTGATTATTTGCTGTAACCTTTGTAAGAGAACGGCTGCACGAATACACAAGAGAAACAAATCATTCCCTCACTGACTCATTTTTGTTATATTAAACATGAACCCAGAGCAAACAGGAAGCCACTTAGAGGTTATCTAAGATGATCTGCGTCTGTTTAGTTGTATTGTACCTGCCTTTCCACACTCACCTTCTCTTATCTTCTGATATTCTCTGAGCTTAACCCTGGTCAATCAACCACTGATGCCAGAGACTCTGGTGTTAATGCCCCCTGTGGTCCAGCTAATCTCACTTTACACAGGTCTTTGCAGTGGGAAAATGCCCTGGGGTCATGTTTCTTTTAACGGCTTCATACTTCCTCCACTGGCTCAGCGCGCCGGTCCTCCTCCTCATCCTCCTCCTACACCACCTCCTCAGCAACATCACATTATCTCATTTTTGCACCAACTTCCTGATTTTGCTTGGCCCCTATTTCCTTTTCAGTGCATTAGGCATCCACGGACAGGCAGCCACAGCCTGTATTAGTGCTCTCACAAAGTGGCTTCAGAGGTTAGCCCTCACAAGTGGAAATGTTCCCTGCAGAGTTACGGCCTATCAGGCTGATCCATTTCACACAGAAGAGTCAGTAACCAGCCCCGTGTGATAAGACACAAGAGCAAGTAAAGGCTCTTTAGGACTTGAAGGCTCAAGCCTCACCTACTGCTTAGTTCAAGTGGGAAGATAATAAGAGACAGGAAAACTGACTAATTTAGATGTTTTCTGTGCAGCAGGGGACCTCAAACACATCTGCAGTCTGCTTTAAAAATATTCCACATTTATATATTTATATAATATATATTTTACATTCTGTGTGAGTGTTTCAGCTTGTCTATTTGTAGTCATCGCACAGAAAGATATTAGCGCCGTGAAATGATAGGGGGACAGAGGTGCACGCTGTAATAGTCCCATGAGACTCATGTCAAAACATGTCCACATGCATTCTGTCATTGTTACGTGAGCATTAAAAATTATGCAGCTGCCACAGAAGAACTTCTGCCATTTGTTGTGTGATGATAACAAAAATACAGTGGATATAAATACATCAAGGAGATAGAAGGAATTAATTATGGCCCCCGTGACATGTTAGTGATTTTTTGTCCCTCTGTCTGTGGATTACATTTGATGTGCAATGCTGCCACCTGCTGGAAAAAAACAAGAAACTGATTCATGTTGAAACATCCAAAAAGAGATCTTTGAGAATTTTAATAAAAAGTGCAAAACTATCTGATTAACTGTTAAGATATGGATGTAGAAAGCAGCCTAGACTAAATGTAAGTTGTTAATACAAGACGCATTGTGAGGTGTCTTTATCTCACCTGGTGCAGATTATATTTGCAGAGTAAAACATGAGATCAGGGCGGAGTTGGCAGCTGAAAGACACGTCTCTACTCACAGCACACAGCTGTCACATCCCACTTGGATCAAAACAAACAGGAAGACAGGTTTGTCTTTCAACTGTTCCACTTGTGTTGAGTAAAAGCTTTCATGATGCAGTTAAGTTTCTATTTGAGGAATGTTAAGTGCCAAGTGAAGTTTGAAATGTTTAATTACAGCAGCACCTTGCAGAGCGACTTTGAAGAGCGTAAGCTAAAAATACAATGTGTAAATTTGGCGCCTCCTCTCCTCTCCATCTCAGTCTACATCTCCTCTCTATCTCCTCTTCCACCCCTTCTAACCTCTAAAGTGTGCAGCACTAACCTCATTTTCCCATGCTCCCCAGTGGGAACTAAACTCCATACTGGCTAGCTTTGCTCTGGGATAAGCACAAAGAAAGTACAGCTCTTTGATGTAGTAAATGCAATACAGCAAAGGCCAGTGAGACACACCCTTCTGACTGCCACACTGAGGTCTATTTCATTCCATCACTCAGACGTTGAGGCTCCACATGTGCATGAACAGGCGGTCTAATCCACCAGCTCCCAAATGGCCATCTATTAGGGCAAAAACAAAGGACGATCAGTGGAGATTCAGACGCAACATTGTTCTTAGACATTTCACAGTTTGCAAGCAGGCTAGACTAAGAGTTTGCGCCAAGATTAGTCATGTCTTAGACAGCATCCTCTTTTCTGGCTGGGCCGAGTTTTCAATGGGATGCTGAGGAATCGGGAGGTGGGGGCAAGAGAGATCAGCTTAACTGTCCTGCCTCTTATCCTCTCTTACTAACCTACATTAAATTAAATGAGCACAGGGCCAGCTCTTGATATGTGTGAAAACCCTGGGAGATTACACAGTGGTAATTAATAGGAGTAGCTGAGATTACAAAATGCTTGTATCCGTGTGTGTGTGCATGTGTGTGCGTGTGTGTGTGACCCCCAAGCTCACAGGAGGTCTTCAGCCGGCCAGACCCCCCACTGACCGTGCTCCCCGCTGGGAAATGTCTCGCCAAAGTCTATTTGAGAGGTTTCCTGCTCTTCTGTATCTTTTGCTCCTTCAGCCAAATTAGCACAATGTCACATTTATTGATAACCTGGTATAAATTGTTGGATTAAAAATGCTGCTTGTCTCAGAGCATGTTTATGCGTATAAAACATTTTGTTCTTTTTGAAATTAACTGTAACGAGTGACATAAAGCTACAGCAGATAAGCTTTTATTATCTTCTTTTGCTTTCATCCTTCATTTCAGAACACGTGTTGTTAAGGGAGCTTTCATCAGAGTAGAAATAAGCTTTATAACTGAAACATGAGGTGAGTGGTGACAGCTTAAGATCAAATGTATTGATCCTGACAGGAAATCATTCTCATGATTATATTAGAGTATTCAGGCACAATCTAGAGGGGCGGTAAAAGATGCCAGCTGCCCCTGTTTGGATAGTCCTTGTTCACATTATATATATATATATGACAAGTTGTGGTTGGAGAGAAATTTACAAGTTTGAAACTCTGAAACTCTGATATATGATTGTTTGCAATTGAAATCTGCATACATTTTTGCCACCCCTTAAAGTCTCCATGCCATCCTGTTGCCACCCTATGAATATATTCTCCAGATCTGCCCCTGCAACTACTGTACAAGTATTTCAACGCTGATACTCATCGTAAATCCTTTCCAGGTGAGTAAATAGAGCATTTATTATACACCAATGCAAATGGAAACACACAGCGAGACTTGCACACACTTGAAAAAGCAATTGCAGTCACACAGGAAGCTTCATAATGAAGATTATTTAATTCCGTCTGAATCCAGATGTAATGGGTGTGCTGACAGATCTCGGGGAAGGAAGGCAAGATGTGAACAGTGAGAAGATGTCAACACTTTCATGTCACCCCCCTTTCTCACTGTGACCCAACATTTCATCAGCTGTGCCTTCAAAACACTGTTTTCACCTCAGATCCACTCTGCTGTGCCTCACATCAAGTCATGTACTGTATGCAGGGGAGCAGATCACACAGTTCACTGGGAGCTGCTGCTGTTACACTGGAACGCCCTCTAGTGGATCAAATGTTGTCACTGCAGATAGGTGTGATTTTGACAATCCTACTTTGTTTTAAACATTTAGTAAAGCATTAAAGGGTTCATTTTTGTGTTTTAATTTCTTATTCTTATCAACAAAACAGTTTACAACAACAGTCCTGTATCAGTAGCATCTATAAAGCAGGGATTTAAGACCAGGTCCACAGTTATGAGTGTGGTATACAGGACTATTGCATATTTTTGACCATTTTGATTCATTACACTGCAAATAATCATACAGGAATTTAGTGGATTCATATAATCTATTCTCATTAACTTAATGTAAAGATACAAGTTTTATTTATTAAGTTAATTAAACTTAAAATTTCTGGTATTTATTTTCAGAACACAAAGCATAAGTTCTTTCAGCCTGACATCTTTTAACTTAAAATGAATGAATGTACTGTAAAGAGTTCAATAAAAATATTAAATCAAGTTTCTAAATTAACATTATCATTGTATGAGCAGATTTCCAAGCATGCTTGTTGTGTGTTAAAACTCTTCTGAGACCCTTCTTTTTTTCTAGTTTGAAAAAAACATTATAAGATGAAAACTTTCTGTGTCTCTGTGAATAAACAGTCATTGGTCCAACTTAATATCTGAAGCTCACTGAAAATGTTTTCTGTGGAAAAACTGAATTAATTTCAAGTTTATTTAATAATAATGATAATAATGATAATAAATTTAATTTGTATGTGTATTTGTATTTGTAAAGGTACCAGTGACACTTTACATGGCAGAAAACAAGCAAAAGTAAAGCAACAACAATGAGAAAACAGTAGAAAGCAATAACAGCATAAAAACAATCTAAAAAAACAAAACAAAACAAAAAGTAGAAGGGGGTCTAGAAGAGCGAACTAGACAAGTTTATTTGTTTTGGATCATTACAAAATTACCTCATGTTGTCTTCTCAACTTCAGTCAACATAAGACTTTAAGACCAGCTCACACACTTTTTAACTTCAAAACAAAAAACAAAAACAAATTGTTTATTTTTACAATGTAATCTCAGCAAGAGAAACAGGCAAAGTGTGAGGAAAAATAAAGTTAGGATTCCTCATTGGAAAAAGGCAGACTGGCCTGTCCCAACTTGTGCACTGCTTTCTCTCATGCTTTGAACAATTGTTTTCCACGCTGCAGTGATAGATAACTGGTGTCGCTTTGCTTTTTTTAGGAGATAAATCAGATGCTTAGCATCTTAGGAAGCCAAGCTTTGCCCGCTCATCAGACTCCATCCTTAATTACATAATGGGATGAATTAATTGACTCTATTAATCCAGGTGACCATCTGTTGGCCAGTCTCATCCCAGACAGTGTCCGGAGATAGTGTAAGCCAGTCCTCACCCAACCTCTCCTGCCAAGCATCACGGCTGATCTATTACACCGTAGCAGACCTGTCTTATCAAAAAGTCCTTTAAATCATGGAGTGGACCGTTTGACATGCCTTCATTTTTCTCTCTTTTGGCTGATTTGAAGGAAACTTAGGGGGTAAAAGTGTGTTTTGCAAGGGCTTATTTTGACACGGGTGTCAGAACGAGAGTGGTTGAGTGTAAATACGCACTCCCCCATACGAATTTCTTATCACAGCTCAGCTGTCACACCGTAAAAGGCAAGGAACAAAGCAGCAGCTTTGTGTCATGTCATTTCTGAGTAGACAAAGCAGTGACTTTTTTTTTTTTGGAAACTCTTTATTTCTCTCTCTTCTCTCTCTCTCACTCCAGGGGCCTCAAGCTGCTATAAACTTTAATACATAGTGTTCAAATAGGTGCAGCTTAGAGCTCTGCACACACACTCAGCAAGCTGGGAACAAAGACCTACCTCCACCCTCTCTCCAGCCTTTCAACTTGAAAATCAGCCACCTTATCACTTACCAACAAAAGCACACTGGATTCAAATAAAGTGTCTAGTTTTTCATCTTTTTTAGCAAATCTGAGTGTCCAAATAATTGAAATGGCTCATACATTTTAGTAGAGCAAAGATTTAGCATTAAATATCCATTGGAGCTTGATAAAAAAAACAGGATTCAGGCCCCTAATAGTTGTTATTTGAAGAAGCAACTTGCCTCTCATGCTAGTCCCTAATGATACCAGCCCACAGAGAAAGGATTAGTGGGCTTCTGGTGTAAATATAACACACTTCCTGTTTACTCTGAGCAGACGCTACCTGAGCCTGACTCGAACTTCATAATGTCTCAAGGTGGACATAACATACTTGACACAAAGATACTGTCCCTTCATTTGAAATTTGACACAATGAGCTGTTTGTAAATTGTCCTCTAAATTATATACATTTGAATGAAATATAAATCGATCAATTAAAAATGAACTGTGATGTCTACATTTGAATCACTCGACCATCTGCTTGTGAAGTGAAATCTCAGAGCAGCTAGTGACAGACATGCTTTTAGCTCTTGTCCAGCAGAGGGCGGCACACAGCCTCTTTGAGAGTCTTTCTGAGACAAGCAGCCTCAGCTGGCAGACTGTTGTCAGGTTAAGACAATTGAAAAGCTGCTTATACTGTAATATCAAGCTATTTACCTACGATTCAAAAAGAACCTGTAGGGACTATTTTTCCTCTGTGGGCCACATGTCGTTTCCATCTTTGCTCGAAATATCCCCGTCCTTCTTATTTTGTGCTTACAGGGATAATAAGGACAAGGTTACGGAAACCAGTTAAGCAAACTGGTGATTTTGTGGTTTATGTTGTCACTTGCATGGCTCTGCAAGCTGCAGGCAGTGCTGCCTGTGAACGTTATGGCACCAAAGACAAACTAGAATGCACGCCTTTGCTGTGCTGAGTTTTTTTTTTTTTTTTTTTTTTTCACTAAATAAATCCTTTTCTTTTAGGGCCATAATGAGCAGGAGGCGTATAAAACTCTAAAGAGGAGGGAGAATAGAGATGCAATGAGATGAGATCGGAGAAGCAAGGAGAGAGAAGAGAGACTTGATGGTTTGTGCCAGATCTGTGGTACAGGCAGAGGGAAAGAGGGAGCGAGTGCTCCTCTAGTCTTAGCCCTATTTGAAACAGATGCTGTTTATAACCCAAAACCTTAATGGGGAGCTCTCTGGTCTGGTGCTGGCCTATGATCACGTTCCAGCCTAGCTCCAGTGCCCATCTTTTTTTTCTTGTATGGGGAAAAATGCCACAGGAAAAAAAATATATCTACTCTCCCCCTCCTGTACCAGGGGCAGCTCCTCTGTGAAGCCCTAGATTTATCCAATCAAACCAAGCTCTCTGTGCTCACTTCAAATAGCCACCCCCCTGACTTCAGCCTTGCACTAAAAGGAGCCCTCATCTTTCCTCTGACCACACAGCAATATGACCAAAGACATGCTTATTATTTTATAGACTGTGATCTCTGAGCACATGTAAAAGCATAACCTAAAAGTGTGGATTTTCAGGTTACACGTGATCCCTTTATAAAGCTGCACCCGCCTGCCTGGCACTGCATTTCAAATGAGGACATCAGAAATATACCAGGTTATATGAACATGAGACATCTGCTGGTGTTGCCACCATGTGCACACACATGCCCCTGATGTTTTGCATAAAGCTAATTTTTTTTATTTAAGCGCCCCACTAAAATCCAATTCAAGATTTATTTTGATTTCATGAACCTTTTAATCTACTTCTTCCTGGCGAGTGCACGAGATCAAAGAGGGAGCCGACCACATCTCATCATGCAAGAAATAACATAATATCTCTTCCATTACTGGAAAACATTGCCAAGATTACGACAGATGATTACTCATGTCTGTGCTATTTCAAGCAGAGAATTAACTGGTATTTAGTTTTTGCCCACTGGTAACGGTGACAAAGTGGAATTTCAATTTTGGAAGGCACGCCAGGATGAGGGAATCAAAATAGCTCAGTGAAGGTGTGAGCACATCATCATTTGTCTTCAGTGCAGATAATCTTGATAGAATAGGGAGACCCTGTGCACTTTATCTTTTCAACATGCTATTATGTGTCTTGGGCTTTGTTTTGTCTCATTATGTCTGTTGTTTGCATTCTGTAATGCATCATTTTGCATTGCATTTCTAATCAGTAACACTTTATAATAACCGCCATTAATGGTAATTATTTAAATTGATAGTCATTTAAACTTTGGTTAATACAGTGGTTCCTAAACTGGGGGCGGGCTCCCCTGGGGGGGTCTGGAGCAACTGCAAGGGGGTGCAGAAGACCAGGATAGACATAAGAGTGAAACAAAGTTGAATGAATATGATCTGTGTAGGAGAAATAAACATATGAGAGTTTGTTGGTTGTATCCTGCTGACCTTAATTTCACTAAAATTCAACTTCTGAATTCTTTCTTATCAGTTCCATCTCCAATCATTGTTAATGACTGATTACAAATTTTTGGGGTGGGGAGCTTGAACTTTTGTCAGCTTCTAAAAGGGGGCACGCCAAGAAAAAGTTTGGGAATCACTGAATTAATAGATATTTCAACTGTTGACAAACTATATTAAGTATTTGTTAACGATTAGCAAATGATGTGTGAACCTTTAAGAAATCAGTGCGTATAGAGCGATGGACGACATATATAATCTGTTTATAAACATTATTTGCATCAATTGTATAAGGTTGCAACTGATGATTGTAGTACCTTACATAATTACATACACAATTTATGTATGTAATGTTACGTATCTGAACTAACATAAATAACATGCTTATTTTAACCCATAGCAGGATCTTTTCTTAAACCTACCCACGTAGTTGGGATACACCTGAACCCAAATATATGTATATTTGAAAAAGTCAGTCCAATGATTAGCTGAGGTCCTTAATCAATCACTGATATAAAGCACCAACATTATTCCCTTCAACTGAAGGATATTTTTATTTACTTGTATATCTTCACTGTAGAGTTTTCTTTCCACTGCAAAACAGAATCTTTCAATTTCTAAGTACTTTTTCACTTTCTAATTTTTAAATATTTCCCAGTAAAGGGGATGTGGTAGTGGCCTTCAGACAGTTTATAAAATTAATTTAGCTAAAAATAAAAAGAGAGAGAGAGAGGAAGAAAGTGAAAAGTACCTTATGAGGACATGAAAATATGTTTCATAATTAATCAAATGAATATATTAAACCATTTTGATGCTTTGCAAGTACAACAAAATCAAACATTTGCCAGATTTAATGTGACTTCCAGTATAAACCATATCCATTTCTGGTCCTCTATCTGAATGTAGGCACAGAGACAAATAATTGAATAGAATAAATACAGATACAGATACAAATATTAGGTCTCTATGCACCTCTACTTAGTAATTTTGTTTCCTAAACCTACCGAAGTAATTGTTTTCCTAAACCTACGCAAGTCTGTGTGGACGATAGATAAAAAAAAAGCTGTCATTGTCAGTCATGATTAAATAGAATGACTATAAATTACTTAACTTAAAACAACCAACTTATTTCTTCCCTTGTTGTTCCAACTTCCAAAATATAAAAAGCGATAAAAGTTGAAATATTCTATTCATTTGGTGGGGACCCCCTACAACCAACTCTAGGACCCCTGATGGTCCCTGGACCCCAGTTTGAAAACCACCAGACTAGAAACATCATCTTGATTATTGTAAAGTTGTGACTGGGTCTGTCTGGGAATTGTGTTTTTGTGGATGGGGTAGTTTAAATTGGTATGAAACAACTAGAAAAACACAATCAAAAGACAAAATAACAAAACAATTTTGAAGGCCGGATTATGTGATATTGTTGACATCATGCCACAAACTGAAGGGAGGGGAACGAAGGCCGGAAATGGCCCCTGGGCGGGCAGTTTGAGGCCCTGTTGTAAATGTTAATAAATACTGAGTAGTACATCTATAACTGTTATTTGGATGGTTATTGTAAAGTAAGAACTGATGTCTATAAAACTTTGTAAATAGTTAATAAACACTATGTAATGCATCTAGAAACATTTGGGTATCCATCATTAAGTTGCAACTGATATTTATAAAACTTTACAATGGCTTAATAAATGTTTTATAAATGTTTGTTAACAGTAAAATAACTATTAACTAAAATTCAAGTAACTATCAATTAATTGATTATGGTTATTATGTATTTATGTATGTATAAAGCGTTGCCCACAATATTTAATTTACAATGCCTATCAATAACTGCTGTGATTGATTATTTTATTGCTTTAACCAAACATAAAATACCCCATCCACAGTATTAATGAAGTCTTGTGGTTGATACTGCTGTGGAAAAGATGCCTCATTCTGGATTTGCGGGTCAGACTATGCAGATCCAGACTGTATAAAGGCCTGCAGACTGTTTTGCAGCAGGCGGAGCAGGGCTGAGTTAATATTTGTGATTTACAGGATATCTGCAGGGTCAGAATGAACACGGGGTTACAGACATGGGCTGAGCAGTGTAAACGCTCTGCACACAGCCCAAGGGCACATACACTCTGATTTATAGCAAACACTGAAAGAATATGGGGCGTTGGGGAAATTATACACTTATTCCTTTGGCTTGAACATGAAAACACTTCCCATTCAAATAAAGAGTAAACTTTGCTACTATTGTTATTTTGCAGGCTGTGAAATCTTTGCTCAGAGTTGCGGAGGAGCTTGAATTCTTCTGGGGCTCTGTAAAAGGAAGGAGGGGGGTTGGTGCTACGGTGGATTACTTGAGTGGAATTGGGAAATAAAAGATCTAAACAACATCTTACTGTTTAGCCTATTCTTTGTGACAGAAAAAGAGACACAGAAGTAGATTGTAGAGACATTGATGTAAACTTTCATTCTTTAGAGTCTCTGAAAGAATCCCTATGTCATTGTTGTGTGCTGTCTGTGTGAGGTTTAAGAGGTATTTTAAGGTCATGCCATTTTTTTTTCTTGTTTGTCTGCTCGAATGGAGCTTCGCTGTTGCACAAACTGTGTGATTACCTCGCTATAATTAAACGTCGGTGTTGATAAATCTGATTCTCCGAATGCTCACTGATCCAACCTGTTTATTTTCCATATTTTTTTGTGTTCCACAGACATTTTTAATCTATAAAAAAACTGAGCCGTTCCAACATTTTGACGCCCCTCTCCCCATAATTTACAATATAATTGACTGTTTTTGCCCATGCATTAGCCTGGGATCACAGGCCCCCGAGGTTCAGACATCTCTTTTCTCAGCACAGATCAAATGGAGCCAGCTAACCAACGCATTGAATTCCCTCGCAAGGAAAATTGGGCTGCATAAATATGGATTTTAATCACTGCCCAGTATTTATCTTTCTTCTCCACTCATCTTTTGATGTTGCCATATTTTCCGGCTAAAATATGAGTAACATCTTAATCGGGCGATGACAGGAAAAGCACTGTATTTCTACTATTTCCTTTAATTGTTGTTTAGAGATCCCCATCTTTAATTAGTTACGTAAACATATCTCGTTTCTCGGTTTTGGCTTAGGACTGGGGAACAAACTGCTAGAAGGGAAGGAAAAGCAAGAATCTACAGCCAAGTGTCTGTGATTGACTTTTCTCATGGACCCGGAGCACAGACAAAGACTCAAAAGGGGGTCCAAGTGGGAAAGGCCTAAAAAATGTGCCCAGCAAGCTCCTTCAGTATTTTCCAGCCGCCTTTTGTGGCCACAGCCACATTTCTTGAATTGTCAGTGACTCTCCGGCACCATCCATACACATCAGTCACAGGGGCTGTCTTATTTATTTTATCTGTTGTTCCCCCTCTTTCTCTTTGTTTTTGTTTCTTTTCTTACTGTCAGGTATTTAAGCAGCCTGCCGGTTTTATAGAGCCCGCTGAATGGTCTTGATGGACCCGAGACTCAATGGACAGCATGTGACCCATCTGACCAAAGCTCTTTTATGTACCGCCTCTCTTTGTTGTTTTGTTTTTGTTTGTCTGTGAGAAAAGAGAGAAAAGACCACTTCATTGGGTAGGAGGTTACCAACTTGCTCTATTAAGGCATTGGGGATTTCATTAGCCACAGTCAAACAAGGCAATAAATAATAACTAGTGACCTTTGAAGTCGTACAGACTAAGAAGTGCTAGAGTGCGCTTCACTCTGGCAAGTCTAAATAAAAAAAGCTGCCAAAGTCACTCAAGCCTGTTGAAACTGTTTGGTGAACAAAGGGCAAACCTGTTATTCTTATTGTTTTATCATAATCTCACCTCAGCTGTGTTTTTCCTCCGATGATTGCAGGCAGTCACCTCTGAGCAATGTCTGGTTCGGCCGTGTTGGCCAGTGTGGCTGGGTGGAGGAGCGGAGTAAAACAAGGTTCATTGTGAAGTGTGCGAGAAATGGGGCCTTCACGCTCCAGTACACACGTTTGCTCAGAGGTGATTAACTGCCCCCCAAAGAGGAAATGCTGTATTACTTTAGCTACTGTGTTTCCGAGAGGGGAGTGTTAATGCTGAGAAGGGCTGTGGACTAAGAAGTTCAACCTGAGACTGAGCCTGGCGGGTTTTATTCAAAAGCCCTAAAATTGCAGTGTCATCCCACTTATGCATTTAGTTAACATTAAAGCTGCAGTAGGCAGTTTATTTTTGATGTCAATGGGCAAAAAATTTGATAATAACCTTTAAGTAAGGGACAATGCTTGACGAGTATCCATTATCAGGAATTAATGGAGACGTGGAGGCCATTAATTCCTGATTATGGACACCTTTTTTTTGTGACCAACTTTTTATTGGTTTTCCACAACATCCCACATGGTGGCATGAGCAACACATTTACAAATTCTACACATGAATACAAAATAAGTACAAAAAAGAAAGGTGGGCAATTTACCATCCCCTTGCCCACTCCTCGCCCCACCCGGTACCCTCCAGCCCTCTTGCCAGTTCACACGTATTAAAGGTAATGTTGTTTGTTTGCAATCGTTGGAGTTCATCTATTCACACTCATTCTTATAAACCATATCATAATTGTACACTATACTCAATGTGTACCCCTCACACTTGTCCTTCCACACATTAATTTATACATATATCCACAGTCATATTTCACATATAGGAAATCACCAGGGCAGCAGCTTTTTAATAGCCTCTAATGTTTCTGCTTTAGCATTGTTTTGGATGCCAGCCAAAGAAAAAACCCCAACAACAATTAATTAAAATTTTCATGGGTTTTGCAATCAAAATCTAAAGTTTTTCCACAAGCAATAACTCTGCTGAGCGATTGACCTAGCCTGAAATAATCATAATCATCCTATAAGCTTCTTACATATGTAATGGAAATGCTGTTCACCTCTCCAGTAAATAGAACAGACCTTACATAAGACCAGAAGTGAGTAGTTACATGTATCTTTTTTTTGAGAAATTGTACTTGCCAGAGACATTTTAATGACACACACTTTTTACTTTTTCTTGAGTGAATTTTCAGAGAAAACTTACAACTTTTCTTGTGTTATAGTTGTATACTTTGCGTTCATTGTGCTACTTTTATGTAATTTATTTATTTTCCTAAGTTCCTCACCAAATACTTTTATACTTTTTGATGACTACTTTTGCTTCTACTTGAGTACTTACTTTTGCAAAGTAACAGTACATTTACTTGAGTACAGTTTTTGGCTTTTGGTTAGCTGGAAGCTATTGTTATGCTGGCAAGATTCAAAGTTAATAACTTTGCATACAGTTCACAGACAGTAATATAATTTGACGCTATGTATAACAAAAAGACAAGCGAGGTATTCAGCCATGTTATTGTCCCCAAGTCAATATTGAGATTTTCATACACAATACGCTGTAAGTATGGCTGCAGCCTGAAGTAGCAAGTTTGAATAGAGATGATAAGTTCAGAGGTGCAGTGTAATGGGATTGAGACAGTCACTTATGTGATAAAAAGTACCAGCAAGTTCAGAGTGACAGTGTGCTTCTTGCAATTTGACTGTTATAGTCACCATCCTGTGAGGTAGCTCCCTGTGTCGTTTACCCCTTTTCTTTTCAGCTTCTCGTTCTACAGCTTCATCATTAAAGATGTCATATTCTCCACGTAGGTTAAAAGAAATTTTGAAGTCACTTGTTGTTGTAATCAAGGACTCAGACCTAATTACAACTTAGACATACAGCAGTTAAATTCAGCCCTTCGTTGTGTTACTTTATGCTGATCATTATCAGAAGGTAATTTAACTCAATTTATGTTCATATTTAATATTAAAATACCCTCTGCTCACAGCCAGGGGACAGACTATTAAAACAAACTCTAAAAGCAAGTGTTTTATGATAGTAAAACCTTTTTTACTTTTTCACAGTAAAAGCTTTAGTTACACCATCACAAAGACTCTTTTCTGATTCACTTTGATCTACAGATACGATTGGCACACGTCATTTACTCATTAACTAATATAAACTAACCTGTGATGAAGGGTTTGCTGCAGATGTACACGTTGAGTGGCCTGACTGGTGCAGCGCTTGTTTTCATCACATGATGGGAAAGTGGAGTCGGCTTCTATAAAATATATTTTTTCACTTTATTTCACAATAATTTATTATGGGGACAACGTGTTTTTCAGAATTTAGGGTGGACATGTCCTCTCTGTACCTCCCAGGAACTGTGCCCAAGGTTGTAATTAGATGTTAGCTTGTCGACGTTTTGCAATGTGTCATATTAGACTAAACAGACACTTTGACTGCATACCTGTTGCTATGGATACTCATTCCAGCGCATTAATTTAGAAGGATGAACAGAGTAGGTGTCCACCCTGCAGCCAATCACAGTCGATTATTCACCCAGACCATGATAAAACCATAATGTAATTCAAGTGGTCTGGGAGAAAACTAGACGTCTGCTCCTCCTCTTTGCTCTGTTTTCAGAAATAACAAAAACTAGCCCGTGACAGAACACTTAGGCCAATCACAGGTCAGTAAGATAGTTGATTGTTGAGTCTCATTCCCAAACGTTGGTAATTTGACGTCCCGGGAATGAGACTGTCAATTATCTTTCTCCAGAATCACTTCCTGCACTTTTAAAAGAAGACAATTGATTTTTTTTTTTTTTGTTTGTTTTGTTTTAAATCTACCAAGGCAAAGTGTGAGGGCTGTTTAATTAAAGATTAAGAGAGCAGGACCCCCCATCGCACCTAAATTTCATTGGCTCCTAAATTTCCGTGACCTGGCCAGGATGGGGCTTTTGCTGAGTTGCCCCATACAATGGCCTCTGGGAATTCACTGCCTCTGTGCCCCAACTGAGTCCCCCCACACCCACCCTCAAAGTCCCGAGGTCCCCTGCAACTCTGCACCACTTCCTGTAATCATCCCCACATGTGGTGGTGGCATTTAGCCTCTTCTACCATGGCACACGTCATTAGGCTGAGCTTTAAGCAGGTCTACCTTGCTCCAGGCCAAAGGGGAAACTTTCTTTATGGAGGCGGGGGGTAGAGGGGGTGGTCGAGGTTAATGAAGCACTGACTGAATCATACCACCTAGAGAGGTTTTGACATGCTGAGGTAGCAGCAGCAGTAGCCTACACATCAGCTGGTGGTAGCTCTCGTCCAGTTTTGGGGCTGCGTTCACGTGAAGGGAGTGTCTGTAGGAGTGTTGGGTGGCAAAGGTCAAGCCAGTGAAAGCTGTAAATCCCAGAAGGGGACTAGCCTAAAGGTCAGCCAGTCATGGCGATTAGAGGAGCCATCTACAAGATGCGAGAGAATCGGGGGTGGCACAAAAAAAATCCCCCGTGGACCCCTGCTTTCGAGGACAGACACTATTGTTTTCCAGAAAGCCACTTTGACGCCATGCGTGGTTTATATTTCAGGATAATAGAGAGAACTTCCTCAAAAAAGAAAAGAGCACTTACGCAAACATGTGAATAATGTGTAACAATGTCTGCTCTGTTCATTGAAAGTCTTGAGTGTTTGATTGTTGTTTGTGTCTGCATGTGCATGAATCTGTGTTCGTGTGTGCGCAGGTAGCTTTGGTCGATAGGGGCTGAGTGTGGTTTTTGGTTTATTTGCTCCAAGAAGTCAGTGACATGTGAGTACACATTTAAATGTGATCTCATTCTACATTTCCCCGCTGGGAACCCCAGGTGCTATGCAGCTCTGTCCCATTTGGATTGATTAGCACCTACTGTATGATTATCCTGCATCCGCACAAATTGATTTTTCAAGACTTCTGGGGAAAAAAAGACATTTGGGAATAAAAGCTTCTTTAGTGGAGAGTTTCTACTTCTTAAACAATCTCAAAAAATGTGCAGAAAAAAGATGCTTATTGAGTGGATTCATGTATTTTTGAAATCCAGTTGTTAATTTTGCAGCTGTAGAACACTAAAAAAAGTTAAGAAACTCATAATTAATAATCATGCTTGAAAAACGAAACGTTGCAATTGAAAATATTAAATTATTAACTGTTTGTCATTATTATTAACCACGTTAGCCACTATTATTATTAATCACTGTAACTTTAATGAATTAACTCAATAACTTTTGAAGTAGTGGTTTCTAAAACTCTAAGACTTTTTTTTTTGAAGAAAGGTAAATCATTTTAACGAAATTTTGTAGGTTGGGAAACTTTTTTTGTTTATTTCAAAATGCAAAAATGTAGTCTTTCTTTCTTTCTTTCTTTCTTTTATTATTTATTTATTTATTTATTTATTTATTTATTTGTTTATTATTACTGTGAAGTTGCATAGAGAAACTGAACAAAATGGACCTGGATTATACTGATGTTGTGTATCAGCTGCATCCAAAACTAATTTTCACCCTCACAGTAAGGTTTATAATAGTCTTTGCAGATTAGTTCTTGGTTGTCCTTTCATAACTCATCATTGTACAATGTATCAAACTTCAGTTGCTCCCTCCCATCATAAGAAGACAGTGACACTGGCTTAACATCATTTTCAAATGGATGCTGATTGGAATAATTTACCTGTAAACATTCATATCATCTTTCCATGTGTTCAAAAACATTCTGTCTTCTAATTATGGGATCAGATGTACATGTTCATAATCGCACCTCTTTAATTACATTTTACATCTTTTTTATGTAATGCTATCATTGACATAGATAACGTCTCTGTAATCTGTGAATGAATGATTCATTTTCATGCTCTGCTTAGAGTTTAATTTCCTACTGTTGTATGGCTATTGTTTGTTTGTTTTTGTTTCTTTGTGTTTCGACACATTTGGAATGGCTTCATTATCTTCCTCTTGTTTTTGTTTTTGTCAAATGTTTTGGCTCACTCTGTTTATATTGTTTTTGACGACCCCCTTGAAAATGAGATGGATTATCTCGGGGGTTACTGCTAATAAAGAATTCCAAATTAAAATGTGTGTTTTTACAACATTTAAAGTTTGACTGCTATTGACAAGCCCAACAAAAATAAACAGGAGCTTAGAATTAGGTTAGGAAGATTTTATGTTTGTAAATGTCTTACAGTGTGATTTCCTGCCTTCACACTGCTGTGTGTGTGTTTTACACTGCTGCATGCACAGCTGGCCAGTGAGACAGACTATTGTCTCTCAGCAGCCACTTAAAAACTCATCTCTCTTATTCATGCTGAACTGTATTTCTGGGATTTCTCTGCGCTCCAGAGACTCACTGGTGTGCTACTGCACACAATATCAAACTGAGTTTTACTTCCCTGCTATTGTTGGCTTATTCTGCATCCATCGACGCTCACAAGAGACAATTATAAAAATTAAAGGGCAGTTCTGCTTATTTTTAGCCTCAGCCTTGTTTTTCCAGTTTTTTGATAATATTCTGATCAATGTACTGCAGATTTCATGCATAAATTTACAAAACAGGGACAGTTTAGATTGTGCATCACTCTCAACACAATTCTTCAGTCTATGATTGAACCCAAATGCAGGACCCACACTTAACTTACCAATAACCCTGATCCAAACCATGTCCATTTTACCACAGAGCTTCTCACACTGCAGTTACAATTTCTTGGTTAACTGTGATATTGGAAATGTTATTTTAACCTTAAATAGTGCAGTGCCTGTTCAGGGTGGGCAGATTATACCATCAAATTGATGCATGAATCCAAAGTATGCTACAGAAAATGCTTACATTACTTCTGTTTCGGGGCACAGCTGTAGAACATGTCTAAATATAATAGATTTACATCAGCTTTATCTGTGTTTGTTGCTGACAGCACTGCCCCTCCCAGTTCCAAAATAAGTCTATTTGGATTTCTGTTTTAGAGTTTAGAGTAGTGAACTATGGGTGTAACTGACCTAAAACATAATTGACATCACTGTGTGGGATAACATACTGGACATTTGTTTTTCTGTAAGTGACTTTTACACACACGAAATGATCATGCATGAACCAAATAACATAAAACTTGAAATATTTCATCAATTTGGTGAAATAATTATGCTTTGTGGTCATTTCTGTATTTTGTCACCTTCATCAAATGTGCAAGTCCAGTTTGTAACAAAGCAAAGGGTTACCACTTCAATACTTCTCTACATATTGGGTTTTAATAAGGTCAGAAGAAAATGAAAAATATTGGCAGAAAAAAAAAAAACTGGTTTAGTTATTGTTATTTTTACACACGCAACAGTGGAGTGTGTGGAATCACAAACACTGAGGAGGGAAAGGCATTGTAAACAAAACTCAAGGTTTTTCTGCCTTGTTAGTTCTTCAAAAAAAAAAACTTAATCATATCAGATTTCTGCGGGGAGAGGTGTCTGAATCAGTTTGTGTACAGTATTGTGCATTTTAACCCAATTATTTTGGATGCAAACATCTCAGTGCATGAAACACAAACACTTTGAGGTGCTCAGTCTTGAGCTAAGTCTTTGCTTTTGTCCACACAATAGCTGTAAATTCTTCATTCCCTCTCTAGGAAGCCTGCGCTCCTCTTCACACTCGCACCGTGACCTCATTCACCTCCAGACAAGTTAACCACGTCCCCCCACTCACCCTTGGACCAAACCGAGGGAGGATGAGTGGAACGCCACTTAAAACGAGCCGGCCGAAATAGAGGCGTAGCCATCACCTCCCCACATTCACAAATACCCCCTTAAATGAGGAGAAGTCAAAGACAGAAATTCTAATCACTTGCCTTCCCCTCCTGTTTTGTCGAGGGAGATAAATAAAGAATAGAATACAATTTGAACCAAGGCCAAAGGCAGGGGAGGCACTCAAAGTATTGTTGGATGATCTCCACTTAGTGGAGGCAGGGGCTGAAAAGAGTGCTGTCTTGTTAGTTAGTGTGTAATGAACAACTTTCACAAGCCAGTTGGTCAATGGGAATCACAATGTTCCATTCTTGTGCTCTTAGAAATTCACATTGAAGATTGGCTGGCACATAACTGACTTGCCTTTAAACAAATAATGAATGAATTAATACTAATATCATGATAAACAATTCATTTTTATCTGGTATGTTTGTCTCATATTGGTCACCAGAGACCTGAGCTGCATCTTTCATGTAGCTGGTTAAAAGGAACGAGAGTGGAGGCGTACAGAGGCTAAAAAGGACCGCCTCTGTTTGGTAATCGTTCTTTCTCTCTATCTTTTCATATGACCAGACCTTTCATTCCATCCTTTTCGCCACAAAAGAAAAAGAAAAAAGTTTGTCAGTCCCCTGTTCCTTTTGTTGTGTGCTTTCTTCTCCATGCTCTTTCTACTTTTATCCTAATCCCAGCCATGCATGAGCGATCAGTTGTGTCCTGTTGTTTCACTGTTCTGCTAGTTTTCAATCAGTAGGGTTCCTCCTTTGTTCCTTTTCTTTGCCAAACACAGAAAAGGTAAGGAGAGGAACGAGTAATGAAATCTCTTCTGCAGACTTAGGCCTTTGTATCCCTCATCAGGATTTTTAGATATAGCTCTGACTGTAATTAAGGGGGATTGTTGCTGTGATGCTGCTCTCTGCTGCCTTTCCTGTTGGTCTTTGGAGAGTTAGAGGAAGGCTGCATCAAAGCTTATATCTGGAGTCCAGCAATCATGGAAACTGCACTGTTTTGATGTATGAAGCCAATAAAAAGAACAGCGGACATCAGAACTTGTCGAAAACCAGTACCTGACAGGCCAAGACATGACTGTTTTTGTCTTCAAGACACAAACAGACGGCTGAGAATCCAAAAATCTACCTGAAACCAAAAACTGAATTATGAACAGACTCCTGCAGGAAAACCACTCTGGGCTGTCCTTAAGACAACTCATTGGATCTGGAGCTTTGATCCACCTTTGAAAATGTGTATAAAAGAACAAAATCAATATTTTTTTATTTTATTACTTTACTATACGTATATGTGTGTGTATATATTGTATATATACATATATATATATATATATATATATATATATATATACATATATATACACACATATAGTGTAAGATGGAGTCTGACTCCTGGGCACAGATCCTTCTGCAAAACATGAAGTAGCCTGCAAGCTAATTTAGTTAGAAAGGCGCAGAATCTCGGGGTACTCGGCGAGATCCATCTAACTTCTGAAAAACATGTATGCCCCTCCTAAAATATTATTTAATAGAATGTGACCCTACTTTTGAAATAATTGACACTAAACTAGCTAGCTAACTAGCTAGCTAACGTTACATTGACCATACATGCAAGACTTTCAGACAGGTGTTTTTAATATAGTTATATTCATTTAAAAATTCTCAGGTGAGTGTTTAAAGTGGATGTGGAGGAGCGACATCTCACATAGCAACAATTGTCTTAAAATTAAAAGTTTGGGCTAATCAACTTTTTAAACGTATACCAGTGCACATTAGCTTGATACTGTGAACTGCAAACGTTATAGTTCACATTATTTTAAAAATAAATTCTGTAATTTCAAAGATGTAATAAGGCTAAATGAAGTCGACCCATCTTTTGAAATAATTGACTATAAACTTGCTAGTTAAACTAGCTAGCTAATGTTACATTGGCTATACACATAAAACTGAGACCGGTGTTTATACTGTGGTTATTTTACTTTAAAAATTGTCATTCTGACTCATTCTGGTTTCTGATGGTGAGTGTTTGAAGTAGATGTGGAGGAGCTACATCTTACATCAGTTGTCACTAAACTTTAGGCTACTTTCCTTTAAATGCTAGCACTTCTGGTTCCCTCATTTTGAAGTCATGTTTTTTGAGTGGGTTTTTGGTTGGATGGCTGAAATAAGGTCTGTGGTTAACACACTAAAAAGATTTTCATGCTTTGTGAATTTTGAAGCTTTTACTTGTCTTTAAAAAGGCGATTGGCTAAATGAGGCCACTGCAGTTGTCGTGGACGTTTAATATCACTCTGAACACTAGTTACTTGGGGTTACGTGGGGTTGACGTTGAGTCAAGTCACCATGATGCATTTCGTTTATAGCTTAACATTAGGTTTTTACTTTTACTTTTACTTTACATTTGCACTCCAAAACTCAGAAAAGTGGTGCTTGTTTGTGAAGATTATCTTGTTGAACAAAATGCGTAAGTATCATAAACTTTTGTTCACCTCAGAGCTTACTTTCTGCACTAATCAAAAATCCAATGGAAAATCCCATTGGCTCCTTGTGGAGGGACCAGAGCGACACTAACTTCCAGGCTGGCCCACAAAAATACAACATCCCTGCAGCACTCTGTTCTAAGATACTATTAATGGCTTTGTCTGTTACAGCAGATAATTAGATAGTAGTTGGTGATATTATTGGTGTCCCCTTCAGAAAATGTTTGTGGTCCCCCTCTAAGTTGTAATGAGATCTGCACCCTTGGCCTGACTGCCATCATCACTATATTTTTCAACAGTCACATTTGCATACAGAGAGACGTCCAGCTCTACAAAACATGTGGTCTAGTGTGGAGACCACTGCTGTGTGCTATTGCTGAGGTGATCGTTATTAGCGTGATCACGGCACTATGCTCTCCATATGGACTCAGTGGGGACAGAGGCTGAGGCCCGTTCAAAGGGACAGTCATTGTTACAGGCTGATCTCTAATCTCTGTGGTTGTCTGTCCTAATTAAAAGTCTTGTGGGTGTGTAGGGTGCCTGGGCCTCTGCTCTGCAGGAAATTATGATCGCAAACGTCTTCCTGTCGAGTCCTGCACTTGGCACTACAAAGTGATGCGGGCCGCCATTACCTGAATGGGCTGGAATCAGAGCAGACAGCCGCATCATCCCAGCTCTTAGTCTATCAGGCCGTGCACAAGTGGCCATTGTTGACGCCAAAAACGGGATTAAGGAGGGTCTTCAAGGGAATTGATTTTCATGTGAGAACAATAGTGGGGCGCAGAACACTGGGGCCTGGGTCTGAATCACACGGCCAAAGAGCTTTATGAAAAGGGGTGCGCCGCGAGCACTGAGATTAAAGCAATCAGGTTCTTTACCCCCACTCTTTTTGGATAACCCTCCTCCTCCCTCCTCCCTCCCTCCCTCTGTCCTTGTCCCCTCGGCACAGTAATTTTAGCCCAAATAATGACCACAGACGAAAGCCTGTTCAAAAAGTGTGGAGGAAAAAAAAAAGACACAAGTTGTTTACTTTTCCCCACATTTCCTTTTTCACTTTGGTCTAACAAAGGTTCAAGAGCCATCGACAGGGCGGAGGTATGTGGATCACGACGCAGAATGTCTGAGCAGATTCTGGACGCTCTGTCCAAAGCTCCTCAGAGCCAGGCCAAAGGCTCATCTGTGTGTGCGGAGAGAAGCTGTAGGGAGCGGGTATCAGGGCTGGGAGGCGACATGGTTCTTTGGCGGGGACCAGTGTTGGGGTGAACATGACGTGTCACTGAGAGGGGATCAGGGGTTACGGATGAAAGGGACGGCCGCCTTGTCCTCTGTCTTTGGCCGACTGCGTGCAGCTGTGGGCACCATTGTGGACATGCTCATTTGCATACGTTTGGCAGGAGCTCCGGGAGGCAGCACAGGCCAAGAGGAGCGGCCCTGTTTAAAATGGAGGCGAAAGGGCGGGCAAGTAGACACCCAGTGTATGCAGATACATACCCATACATTATGTGCACTACAGTACAAACAACAGCAGTGGCCAAGAGAGAAAAAAGGCTTGTTATTCCAGTGTCAACATGTAAATATAAACAGCAGTGAGCAGGAGTGTAAGTTGTATTTCAGCGGGTGATAAGGCCATGTCACCCTGATGTCATAATGACAGAGTGAGCGACTGAAGGAGTGTGCTGTGTGGGGCTCTTGGCTGGCGGCGGAGGGGTGTGTCCTACCCTGACTAGAGACAGGTTTATTGGGCCTGATGAGTGCTAAGCTCCTGTGCCTAGCCACAATGGAGCCTGTGATCTCCCTTTGTGGCTCATTGGGAAGCACTGGTGCGCTCGGCAGCCCCCGCTCTGTCATTAGACAGATTGTGAACAGGCTGCACAAGGCCCAGCCAGGGATGACGGAGCCACCAGCCACTTCATTAGGGGCATTATGAAGAGGACTGAAGCTTTCTTCTCTCTGCCTGTGTCCAGAATTCACAGGTCTGTTTAATCACATAATTCTCCTCAAGTGCCCCAAGGAGGCTGCAGCACAGCAAGGGCCCTTTAGACCCATGACAACTTGGAGAGATTAATTATATTCATCTTTTGGAATATCTGCAGAATAAGAGGGAATTTGATATTGGCTCGCCTTTATTTTTTTTCCTCTCGTCTTTTTCCAACCAGCTCCTTTGATGTCCTCCTGTTATTGTTGGGGGGACGTCTGTGCAACCCTCTGCTGCCGGAGCTTTGATATGTTCCAGCAGGGGTTAAGGGTTAGCGTCCAGAGGTCCAGGGCCAGGACGTCCTAACTTCTGTCTTGGAGAGGGCTGACCTCTGGACCCGAGGGTTGGTCATAGAGACTCCAAATTCCGCCTCCCTTTGATGCACGTTCTTTCACAGCAGTTAATTAGCCAGGGTGGCTAAACGTTTAGCCTGGGCGTGAAAGAGTCTGGGATAGCATGTGTGTCCAAGACATTGCCCGCTTTTTTGTGTGTCACAAGGTCTTTTGAAACAATGTGGTTCTTGGACAACTTGTTTGCATAGGATAGTGGGTGAATGCTGCACTCTATTCACAAGCGCTCATTCACAGGGAAGCGTTTGGAGAAGGCCTTTCTGGTAATGAAGAGAAGTCCTTGACATTTCACTCATTTCCTCTAATCAACAACATGATTTCCGTTTTTTTCTGTGTCTTTGTGACAACTTGAAAAAAATAAATAATACTGTCATGGTCTGTTGCAAGTTAAAAATATGAAAAATCCATGGTCTGTGATGATGTTAAAAGCTGCAATGAGGTTAAAAAGATAAATAAAAGCAGCATTAATGAGGATTTATTAAAACAATCAAATAATTTTAAACAGTTAAAATTCTGCATGTTTAAAAAAAATATTAAAATGCCATCAGAGTGTTTATTTTACATTGTTTACTTTATTCTTTATTGTTTAATTATAGCTGTAATGGGGTTAAACACAAATATGTAAATTCTGCCACTAGGGGTCTCTCTCACATTAAAACAATAACAAAAGATGTAATCTGATGACGTTGTGAAGTGGAGTGGGATCATGGGAGTTATTTTCTTCACTGCTGAGCAACTACCATAGTTGATGAAAATCTATCGAACATGACTCAGGCAGAAATCATGTTCATGGATGAAGTAATATTAAAGATTTATTAACGTAATGTTTAGTCATGTGTGCCAACGTCCTTTTTCAGTCTCTTACATATAAGATATGTCCCGTGTTTTCCTGAAAGTTATAGAAACTAGCAATTAGCTAGCAATGGCTAGAAGAAAATGCCTTGAATAAATTACAGATGTTTCTGCATTTGAACATTGTTGGAGACATTTGGGATAAATACACAACTCAAAAAAATATATGACATGTCTAGCGTTTTTAGACAATGTGGGACTGTTCCATATTATAGCTTTAACCTGTAATCTAGAGTGGTCTTAATCTGATCTTCTGGTCTTCGTCTGAAACTAATTTCTCCTGTCTCCACCCACGTATCTGCAAAGACATATATACATAGACGCTGCATCAGCCTTTGGATCATACGTCAACATCGCAGCCATATTGGTACAGTTAAGACTGACCCGTAAACAAGTACAAGTAAATGGGGGAGCTGCTTTTTTTGTGGATAGAAGTCCCTATAATATTTGCATTTCTCAGTGGATTTCAATAAATTGTAATAAGCAAGGTGTCATGATCTACGTGGAGTAAGTTAGAAAAAAAAACCTTTTTGTCCCACTTTATGTAGATCATAGACCCTTGAGTCATTGAAATGTAAAGATTATAGAACTGCAGCTTCTCTTTTACATACCTTTTCTCCCAGGCCAGTCTTGACCGGACCAGTATGGTGGTGACACTGACGTATCACGCCAGTGGAATGAAGTGGTCAATGCAGCATCTACGTATTTCTATGCATACCTGGGAGAATCACGATAACTCCCTCATCAGAGTAAAGTTCACTCCATATCAGTCCCATGATTATTTCTCCCCATTTTTCAAGTTGTGCACTTTAAACAGTTTTAACGTGTATGTAGTAGGTAGTTGAGAGTGTTAAGAGATACTCTTGAGTAAGTTGGAGGTAAGTTTTGTGGAGCTTAGCAAAGTGTGTGTATGAGAGCAAGTCCCTGCGTAACAAAACCCCATAGCTCCACAGCGTGAAGCTGCCATCTTGTATCCACTGAGAATTCATACAATTTGTAATAAATTTTGCATTATTATCTGTATAATATGTTTAATGCACTTTGGCGAGTTTTAGTGTGTTTTGTGAGAGTTTACTAAGCTTAAAAGAGAAAAACATGATATATTTACTACAATAAATCTTAAAATGACCAGCCAGTATGTTTGGCGTTGAAATTTCCATTTTGGTCCAGAATGTCTATTTGTTTCATGTTTATTAGAGCTAAAATGAATGCTCACTGTTCACTGAATGAGTAAGTGTCTGTTCATGTGTCGTAAGAAATCATTAGGAATAATAATCATAAATAATCATTAATAAAGGAGTAGATAATTATAACGGTTAAACTGTGTAATATGTTAATGGAGTTTTGCAGGTAGTGAGGCAGAAAGTCACTGAACTCCAATTCCTGAGTGTGTATTTTAAGAGCAGTGGGCTTTTGTTTTCAGCATAAAGGGGCCTAACTTTACATCAACAGACAGTTGACAGAGTTATGAAGAGGTGATCAACTAAACTTGTCGTCGCTTTTCATTGTTAAAATATACTGTTGCGCTAGTCTTGCACTTGTGTAGGTTCAGGTCCCTGCAACCTGCAGGCAGCCTGCCTGAACTACAACCACAGATCATATATTAAATGGGATTTCAACCTATTTAATAATCCGTCCATGGCTCCAACTTGCTACTTGGATTGCAATACTCAACTGGGGTGTTACATATATAACAACTTACAGAAACTGCTATTTGCTTGACAGTAATATGAGAGTAAGGGATTATTTCAGTAAATACTGTGAATACTATTGTAACTTGAATAGGCTATTAATTATTGTCTCTGAATTCTTTCTACCCATTTTTCAGGGTAGTAACATCTTTGTTTACTATGTGTTCTATATGTTCTAGGAATCCATCCTAAGGAGAAGTGAAATACAAGAGCCTCTTATCTGGCAAGTGGCAGTTGCAGCCTGTGAATCATTTCAAGCCACTGCTACATATCTTCCCTTAATCTTCGCACAGTCTTTGGGGGGCATTAATACGCATTTCTGAGGATATGTCTTTCATCAAGTTTCCAGTGAGTGGCCAGGGTTTCAAGCAGGATCCAATTTTCTCTTCCCTTCATTCTAACAACTGCTATATAAGCAGTCATGAGCCAAGCTGGTAGCCTCAGCTGTAACATGCTGGATTCATCACCGCTTAAATATCAGTTCTTTACTGCTGCACGTCAGGGATAATAATTTCCCTGTGTGTCAGTAGGAAAGGCCAAATAAAGCCTGTTTGTTCGATTTTGGAGAGGCAGTAAAACTCCCCTTTGCCTCCTGGCCCTGAGCGCACAGGCCTACAATAACAAGGTAATATATTGTGTCGAGGCTGAGCAGCAATAGACCTGAATTAAGATAAGGCGATACTTGTGATAAACACGTCTGTACTTCTTCACTGCAGTAACTGTAACGTACAGTAAGTCATTAAGCACCGGTGATGCGTTTAAGTTTTCTTTTCCTACCAAATCTTATTTAGCCTAAGGCAACCTTCAATCATTTTCCCACAGAGCAACATCAAATAAAATTTCATTTCATGTTGTTTGCGCTTCACATAGTGGGAGGAGGGAGCCAGGTTGGGTCTGGTTGATATTGTAGAGATATTGATCTGCTATTGAGTGCACACTGTGTCCAGACAGTTTCCATCCCCAAGGACCCAAACACTAAATCATTCTCTCATTTTAAGCTAACTTGTGCGTCTGCAGAGCTGCCAAAGCTCTCAGGGTAGACTAACTTTAAAGTAAAAATACTCTCATTCTTCCTGTCTGACTCTTTCTCTTGTCTTCAGCTTTGCATGCATCCCTTGCACCACTGCACTTCATATTGATTCAAACGTTGCGTCTGCCACTGCAAACTATGATCTTAAAGACATGTTCCCAAACAAGAACCTTTTGTCTTAACAAGCATGAAAGGATTTTAGGAGATTTACACTCTGGCTGTGATTTAAACATCAAGGCTTAACCTATTTCTTTATGAATAAGGAGGAGTTGCAGGGGATGGGGTTCCTCTCACCGTATAACTTGATGATTCACTCATTTGTGGATATGTGGAGAAAAATAGCTTTAACTGTTTTGTTACTTGAATATGTAGCCTGTGTGTATGATCAATGTGTCTTATGGGTTTGCCTGTAAAAGGGGAGGTTCAAACTTCAAACACAGTGTTTGTGCATTATGCAAGAGAGGATTTTTGTATGCTTTCAATTGCACATTAATAAAAAGAATAGAGCTTTATTATATATCATGAATCACAAGCTAAACCAGAGAACATCATCCACTGAATTCATACGGAATTTCTGAAGATTATTGTCCATGTGATATCTTAAATCCTGTTGTTTTATTTTGTACACAACTATTTTCTATATGCTCTGTTATCATTCATGAGGTCATCAAATTATGAATCATTCTGTATGAGGATCATAATGAACAATTGAATCAAACAACTCTCATTCTCTAAACTATTTTCTCAAGTCAGTACGTTCTGTCTGATCCGATGATTGCTGGAGCGTATAGTCCCTCCATATGTGTGTTTTGTTTGTGTCTGTGTGCCTGCGTATGCAGTTTGCTTGGTAGTCAGGACAGGTTTCGGAGTGCTCGGCACTGTTCTCTAGCTTGGCCACCTGCAGCTGGGGATCGATCAGCTCTCTGGCACCCCAACCTACCCACCCCCACCTTCTGAATCCCATCCCATCCCTGGCTGTATCAAGCAGACCAACAGGGGGCTGCCTGTTTCTTCATCTCTCTGGTGTGAGTGAAGTTCACATGTCATGGCTGCACAGAGGACACTACTACCAACATAAAACTCACAAGGCATAAACCTTTGTCACATCACAGTGACTGTAGGCTATGTACAGATAAAATATGTCATGTAGAACAATATGTGAAATATCTGACAGGAAGATAATTTAGACATTTTCAGGCACATCATAGGCCAGGCCTATTCAAATACATTTTAATAAAGGCCAGATTTGAATAAAGTAAAGTGCCGAGGGGCCAGATGTTTATATTTTCTATATTTTATCTGTAAAGTTAGGAATTTAAATATATAAAACAATGCACTTTTTTTGCCACTGCATTAGTTTTCACAATTGAAAAAGAAATACTAAAAGCACAGGAATAAACAGAGCACCTTTGTAATCCTAGATTAGAAGTAGCCCATTTTAATAAACAAAATGTTGCATTCAGTATTTTTAATTTTTCCTTCAGTTTGACTCTTGAATTGGCTAATTTGCCTGCTAATAAAATGATAATCTTCTAATAAACAATGTAAAAACTCCAAAGCTTCATATTAGCAGGTCATTTATATAACATCAAAAGGATAAACTTGACCCATCCATCTAGCAATTTTACGCTGTATATAAACATTTCATAAATATTTATGATGCATAATGTAGTTAGTAGATGTCTACATGCTTATTTATGATGAAGATGATGAATGACAGTATTAAAACAAAGTTGGAAAAATATAAAATATCTCTTCAAGGGAGGAGGTATTGACAGATACTTTACATTAATGTACTTAAAGCAGTGGTTCTGAAATAGGGGTCCGTGGACCCCCACACATCCCTGGCCCTCTGCCAGGGTGTCTGTAAAAAGTTTTCAGATTTATTCATTTAAATTATCATTATATAAATCATTTATTTATTTATTTATTTATTTATTTATTTATTTATTTAATTTCACAATTGCATAACTCTTGATAAATACATTTATAAATCTTCCTCCTGGCAGTCAAACACATGTCACTGAATGGACATACATGAGGGTGTCCATGTATAATTTGTGTCCTGTAAGGGGTTGTTGCCTGTGAAAAAATAAATTGAGGCTTAAGGACCGGTGTGCAGGAGTTAGTGGCATCTCGCTGTGAGTTTGCAATTTGTAAATAACTCGTCTCACTTCCCTTGTTCAAGCATTTAGGAAAACCTTCAGTGGCTGTGAAACTCAGGCAAAGCATGAATGGCTTTGTCTAAAGCCAGTGTTTATTTTATCCATTTTGGGCTACTGTAGAAACATGGCAGTGCAACATGGTGGGCTCTGTGGAAGAGGACCTGCACCTCTGTAGATAAAACGGGCTCATTTTAAGGTAACAAAAACACAATGATTCTTATTTTCACTTGATTATACACAAATAAAAAAACATTCTTACGAATATTATTGTCCAATTACGCCATATTCTACCAACAGATCCCTGTAAATCTTACAAACAGGACCTTTAAAAATGTCCTTATACCCCCCCCCCCCCCCAAAAAAAAAACAAAAAAAAACAAAAAAAACAACATGAACAACAACAACAAACAACATGTACATAAATATGCACATTAGGGCATGCAATTGCTCACGCAGACTCACTCAGTCACACATAAACACTATTACTCATTACTCACAGCCTATCACTGGAGCACAAGTTAACTCTGCCCATCCTTGCTCATTCCAAACACGGAAACTAAGCAGGAGATTTGGAAGGCTGCTAACTCAAATCCCTCTTATTTTAGAACTCCTACACCTCGTCAGCCTCGTCGTGGCACATGGGTTTTGACAAGAACAAACTGGTCCTGCTGGAGAAGTGGAGGTTGTGCCAGACCCTTACACGGTACTCCCCGCTGCAGATCCAGAGGAGAGAAGTTTTCTATTATCAAGGACTCTCCCTTAATGATGAAAGTAAACAACATGAACAAGAGTGTTTAATATTTCATGGCCCACCCACAGGTGTAGCGGTGTGCGGGGAATAACACAAACATCCACACATACCAATGCAGGTCTGATTAAGACGAGGGTAGTGTCCCTGCTGCAATTGGCCAGATCTCCTGTGTGTGTGTGTGCGTGTGTGTGTGTGTGTACAGTAGGGTCTTGAACATATTTGCTGCCTCAGTCTTTTTTTTCTCCTCTCTGCTCTCCTCCTCTCCTCCACCCGCTCTCTCTGTGGTGATATATGGAACATATGGGAAATTATTGTGGGGTTATAAAGGGCTGTTGACTTCAGCAGACATGCAATAAATTAAGCTGTTTGTGCAGGGGAGGAAAAGCATGAGCTCTTTAGGAACACTTACTGCAGATTTCCTGCACAGACTCAACTCTCCTTCTCTTTTCTCCTTCTTTCTCTTCCTTGTCTAACTCCTCCTCTTACCCTCCAGCCCGTCTCCTCTCTTCCTGACTCCCCTCCTCACTATTGTAACACAGGCCACAGCACAATCTCATTCTGTTCTCCTAGTTGGTGGTAACACAGTGGGATATATCCACACAAATTACACACATAAAACTCGTAAAGCCTGGAAAATATTTTAATAGTTTCCGCACCCCCTTAGTGGCAACAAGCTGCATGTGCAGAGCTTGGTGAGCACCACCAACATTATTGGTGCAATTAAATGTGAAACACAAGAGGGGAACATGGGGGGAGCGGGAGCCCAAAATGGCTGTAAACAAGGAAAATGACACTTGACAAGTTGTAATTTATGGACGTCGTTTCAAAGGCGAGAGACTCACCGTTCCTGCACTGGCAGAGAAAGAAGAATAAGGCACAAGGATCCAGGCATTAGAGGAACTATGCACAGAATGTTAGTGCATCAAAGCCACACAGAGACAAAAAAAGGGAAAGAGAAAGCTGTGACTTCAAAGTCGAAGCATGATGAGCAATGCACAGAGAGTGAGGGAGAGAGAGAGAGACAGGAAGTGTGTGTGTGTCATGTGTGTGTGCGTGTGTGTGTCAGAGAGAGAGAGAGAGAGAGAGAGAAAGCTTTGCAGGATGATAGTACCCAAAGCAAGCACGGGATGGGGGGAGGCCCCTGGATACAGGCGTGCTCTCCTCATCTCAAAGAATGCTAAATCCACACACAACATACACACACATGCACATACACACACACACACACACACACACACACACACACTGCTGTCTGGGGAAGAGACGCCATTAAACAGAATAGAATAGGACTTGAGCTCTCATACCCCAAAAACCCATCCAGAAACAAATCAGCGTCACCATTTACGTGTTTACTCGTCTTTCTCTCCAAAATGAGGACAAAACTGAACCAAAACAGTCCCTGTAAATAAGCAGCACACTAAGAAAAGCCGAAGACGTTGTCATGCCTGATGAAAGCCTCCAATGTATCCTTCAGCAACAGCAGCCGAGGCCAGATGTTCACTGTGATAGTTACACTTTGTGTTTTCGCTACTTAACTAACCCAGCGCACAGTATACCGGTGAAATTTGAGATTATACTGTCAACACAGTGATTTGAAATGGTTCATTTAATTTGTTTGTTGCATAAGAGCTTCGTAAGAAAGTTCCTCGATAAGTGATATGTTCTTTAAAGGGATAGTTCACCTCAAATTCAAAAATAGATATTTTCCCTCTTGCCTGTAGTGTTACCTATCCATCTAAAAAAGTTTTGGTGTGAGTTGCAGAGTTTTGGAGATATCAGCTGTAGAGATGTCTGCCTTCTGCAGAACTGTGCAGGAGTGCTCCTATAAATATCTGTGCATATACAGTACCAGTCAAAAGTTTGGATACACTTGTCATTCAATGTTTTCTCTTTATTTATTTTTTTATTTTTTTGAAGAAATTGTTCACATTATATCAAGAGTGTGCAAACCTGTCATCAAAGCAAAACTGGCTACTTTGAAGAATCTAAATATCAAAGAGCAAAAAACTTTTGCACAACTGTAGGTCAACAGGTGTGTAGGAAAGGACCATGGGTCAACAATAAAACGTTTTTAAAACTTAGACTGCAAGTGCAGAGGACAGTGTGCAAGGGTCTTTTATATTATAGATTCTTAAAAAGCAAATTCATATTTTGCCTCATTTTTTGTTCACTACATAATTCCATATAATTCCAGATTTCATAGTTTTGATTTCTCCAGCATCAATCTACAATGTATACAAATAATACAAAAAACAAAAAAACAAAAAGCAAAACAAAGCAAAAAAAAACTTTGAATGAGAAGATGTGTCCAAACTTTTGACTGCCACTGTACACAGACAGCAACTTAAATTGGAGCGCTCATGTTGATTACCTGTCTTCCAGCGACTTCACTTTCTTTGCAGATTCAGACTGTTTGGTGTTGGCACTGAAATCATAGAGAACAGGAAACATGGTAAAAACAGCAATGAAAGTGTTGGGGAGGAAAGAGCACCTGTCCCTCCACACTACATATGAAAAACCTGTCAGTCCTGCAAACCGTATTGTGAGGGACCTGTCACTCACTCTATACTCAGAATACGAACTATTACCTTCAGGCATAAGTTTCAGAGAGAGCAAATCTAAGAGCAACCGCTTTAAGTTTTCCTTGGTGCCAGTGTCCATCACTTTACTCGTAAAAAAACCTGCTCATTCCTTACCTGGGTAGTGTTCTAGACAGTATAAACTTTGATGCATCTCTTATTTTAAAGGTCTGCATATTTATATTGTGATCTCAGGGCTTGTGCAATATTTTATCTTTTTTTCTACTGTATTTTTATGTTTCTTTATATGGTCTTACTGGGTTTTGGAGTACACTGCAATAAAGTATATCTTAATCTTAATATTAATCTTCTGTAGAATACAATGGAATTAGATGGCACTTGGCTTATGGTGCTCAAAGTCGAGTTTTTCCAAGTGTATTTCCAAATTTATTTATTTTTTATTTATTTATTTGGTGTTGTGAGCACCACAAGTGGAGTGCCATTTCGTCCCAAGAAAAGGCAGACATCTCTACGGCCGACTCGGCCAGTCAAACCAAAACAATCTATGTGGATAACTCGCACTACAGGCCAGAGGAAAAAAAAACAAACATATATCTGATTGTGGGGTGAACTGTACCTTTAAAGCAATAATGTAACATTTCTGCATTAAAATATCTAAAAACTCAAGAGGTCATGTACTTACATGATCCCAAATGTTTCCAACAATGGTCAAACTCAGACAAATCCAGACTTTATTCAAGGTAGCGGTGTATTTCCTCCTAGCTGCTATTGCTATAACTTCCAGGAAAACACAGGATACACACATTCATACATCGCAGAGTGAGGAAGGAAGCTGGCAAATGTAACTAAACATGACATGAATAAAACTTCATATAATTACCTCGTCTGTGAACGTGATTTCTGCCTGCGTCAAGTCCAATAGACTTTCATCTGCAATGGTGGTTGTTACATAATGAAGACAACAACTCCCATGATCCCACACCACTTCATAGGTCATCAAACTACATCTTTTGTTGTTTTAATGTGAGAGAGAGTCCTAACAGTAGAACTTACATATTGTGTGTTTAAAAGTGTGAATCAATTTGCAGCACATTTAAACTTACTTACAATACAAAAAGGTTTCTTAAAACTCATAAAGTGATTTTTTTTTTCATTTTTAGTCATTTCATTATGACTAAGGCCCTTTTCCCACCCCATTATTTAACAGCCCTCTAGTTTCTTATCTGCTTTTCAAGAATTACACTTAACCAAATGAATAAAAGGATCTAATGCATGTGGAGGCTAGAATAAGCTTATTCTTCAAAGTTGTTGGACCTGCTAAAGGCACTGAACAGTTGAAATTGTTTAATTTGAGCAAACTGCAATCACTTTACTTGAAAGTGCCACTTCTCTTAAATGTGATCCTTTTTTTTTTTGCATTGAATCCCACAGTGGACCTTAAGGAAGCGATAAAGATTAACCAAAATTTAAAAGTCTTCACAGCAGATACGGAAGCCCCTTTGCCACATAAATACGCAAGTTAAATTCGCAGTGTAGATATCCTGTAATTTGCAAAATGACAAGATGCTTGTCTGATGCACCAAGCACCTCCAATTGCAGCTCATTAACTCAGTCAGGGGGAAGCGTTCTACAAGCACGGAGAGAAACTATTAAAATACTTCCATTAACTGGAAGAATAAATATCCCGGTTGCAGCCCAAAGTGTCTTCATTTGGGCTCAAATGTGAGATATGCCGTTGCTATGGTAATATGGCAATGGCTGTAGCCCTCCTCCCAGCTGTTGGTGGGTTTTGTGTGTGTGAGAGAGAGAGAGAAAAAGACTGTGTGAGTGTGTGTTTGTGTGCGTGCACGCATGCATTGATGCTGCCTCCGTGCTGTGTTCCCCCTTTCAGTCTTCAGAATAGTGTCTCTACTAATCCGTGAAAGTTGCGGCGCTCTGAACCAGTGGCCAAGCCTTTTCCCACTGAACCAAGGCCCAGGGTCTGCGCTCTGCTTTACACTTGATTGGTCCCTCCCGTGGCAGGACTCCCCTCCCTGCTGGGCGTGGGCCCGTCCCCCTCGCTGGGCTGCTCAGCGCTGCCTAATCGCCTTCTCCCCACCAATAATTACCAGCGCTGAGCCCAGGACTCACCAACACACCATTAAAGTCTGGCCAGCCCGTCCTCACCAACCCTCACACATACATCCAGCACTTAGCACAGGCCCAGAGACGGGCCTAAAACCAGGCCCATCTCCACCAACTGAGCACCTGTTCATGCCTGGGATGCCCCGCAGCACTGTGGACTTGGCTGGTGCTGCTGCTGGGTAGGAAAAAGAGAGGGGGTTGGCAGCTGTGCTGTTGTCCTCCTCCCCCTGCAGTGGAGGTGATGTGTTTATTTGGGCTGGGATGCTGCAGTGAGAAGCTGTGAGAGGTAACTATCTCCTTGTTGTGCTGTACAGAGTACCAGAGAATCCACCCTGCAGAGACAGAGCCCTTTGATATGTGACCACTTCAAACCCACACATACAATGGAAGCAGTCAGTTGTGGAAATAGCCCAAGTTGATGTTGTGTGGGCAAGGTGAGACAAATTTGCTTTGCTCCAAAACCAACCCTGCACTTTATTTTTCCACCCCGATATATTTTCAGCAAAGCAAATACAAAAACATATTGTACATTCTGAACGTTGACAATCCTGCAATGTGAAATGTAAAATGAGAAATAGAAATACGCCCACTTTCAATTTGGTTTGCCCACAAGGTTTTTAAATTTCAGACTATTGCACCATTGGTGAGACCATATGGGACAGGCCAGGTGAAACGCAGTGACCTGGCAAACAGTCCAAAGACTGATGAGAGTCGGGTACACGTCAGAAGGCACTGGGTGTGCTGGCACAAACAGTACCCAGAATGTGGATCAGACAGACACCCAGCACTCGTTAGCTTATTACTCTCTTATTAGGAACATTTTTGCCTTGCATGGATTGGCAGAGTCCCGCTAGCCACCCTCTTCACATGGCCCAGGCTCTGTCAGAGCTGATCAAAAGACATTTCTTCACATCTCCAGACGCCAGGGAAAAAAGGAGAAGAAAAGAGGGAGAGAAGAAAAGAGCCAGAAGGGGGCATACTGCTCTCTCTTTACTCTGGTCTTTTGGTGAATGAGGACTTTTCACAATGCCCTCTCCTTTTTCTTTATTTTTTCATTCTTCCATTGGCAAAAAAAAAAGAAAGAAAAAAGAAAAAACAGTATTTCCCATCGCGTTTCGGCAAATTGTTTTTGCCATATCAAAAACAATTGTCCTCAGGTGAAGAATGCGTCTGCAGAATTACAACCATTCCAGGGGGAGAAAGAGGTCTTCACAAATCTGACTGGCTTCCAGGCAGCCAAGACCCCCTCGAAGTGGTAATGAAAAGTGTAACTTTAGCCTCCCAGCTGTACGTCTCAATCCATAATCCTTCCCCAAAAACCTCACCGTAGAGCCGCCTACCACTCCCATGGCGTTCCCAGCCTGTGCCGGGCTGGGCCTGCACTGATTTATGTGGCAGTCCCGTGTCATACTCTCAACCTGAAAAGGATTTGCTCTCTTATATTTACCAGGGTGGTCAGGGCAGCTCTCTGGAAACACAGAAAGCCCAGTCTCCGGGCCTCACTCCCAGACAGTCTTCTTAGCCCTCTGTGCCAATAACGTGGACATTTTGGACTTACCAGAATCAGACGAGGCTCCAGTGTTTCCATAGTGGTGTGTTTCTGCAGTGCAGAGGTGAGTGTCTGTGTGGCCGTGTGCGTGTGTGCACACATACATACAGTAGAGTTAGTACCTGGAACATATAGGCGTGTCACAGTGTTCAGGATTGGTGGCTCGGCCTGTGAAGTGACAACGGGCCCATAAACCTCTGACATGCAGTTAACACAGCATGTTTTAGTTGTTAAGACTGTGTTTATTTCCTTGATCTTTGTGTGCTTGTGTGGCCGGTTTTTGGAGACGATCTCATGCATGAAATTGAGCATCTCCATCAGTGTGGTCATTTCTGTTTCAGACTCGTAAAAGAATCGGAGGAAAGTGTTTAACGGGCATCTCTCCTGGTAGCCCAAGTAAACTATGACTGTGAAACACTAGATTAAAAATGAATTGATTTCCAGTGAATTATTCCTGCAAAGTTGAAAAGGAAGATGCTAATTGGTAGAAGTATAACTAATTGATGACGTGTGTAAATTACAGATTTTCAAAGAATTGGGAGACATAAGAGAGAGCCGTCCTCAGCAGGTCTGTCCATCACAGTTTTCCTCTGACTTGGGTAAAAAGTACAGATTGTGCTACTTACCCCTACAGCGTGACTAAGGATCCAATAAGAGCTGAACTCATGTGGGTAGGTGAGCTGTTGTGGATGGCGGTGGTCCACTCTGCCACTGTGCATCCACTGCAGTCAAGTAAACAAGCCAAGGTGACCTCTGGACAGCTGGGTTTATACATCCTGTGGTTGGTTGTCTACGTAGTGTGGCGGTGGGAGCAGCGGGTGGTTGACGCAGACTCTAAGGAAGGGATCAGCTCATCCTATTTTACGTGTGTGTGTGCGTGTGTGTGTGTGTGTGTGAGTGGTGTGAGTGGTGTGCACCCGTACTGCATGCATGTACACGAACGTGTCTTGTATGCATTTGTGTAGCAGCCATGTGGTTAATGCTTAACACTGTGTGTTAGATTCTGAGCAGGAAATGACAGCATTACTGCTGTAAACATGCAGAACAACGCATGCCTGATATACGTCACATTTTCCACCATACGCTTTGGTTAAAGGCACAAATCGAGAGATCTCGGTGCTGCAAATAATGCCTTCAAATTGGCGTTCTCATCTCCCGAACGGAATTTCAAATAAATGCGGCATGAACTGAGAAAGACGTTTGGACCAATGCAAATGCAGACAAAATGGCCGCTGTTGCTAAGCTAACAGGGAAGGAAGAAGATGGAGCTGATGCTCTTTCAATGCTGTTTGAAAGCAGAGCGCTCATTTCAGAATATTTAAGCACACAACACACAGAATCGAAGAATGTTTCTTTTTGTCCAGTTTGTTTGAGCAGCTAGATACTCAGTTTGCTGTCTCTATAGTGCATTTTGTTTTGGATTCACACTATGTGCTCTGTTATACAAGCGCTTCACTCACTGACGGCTTCAGATTGACTTAAATCGTGCAATTTTGTTTTCTTCGTATAAAATTGTTTACAATTTACCCAATTTAGAGAAAAACGGTGTAAATAAAAGTGCAGCGCATACTTCAACAGTATCAGTATCAGAATCAGTGACTACGTAAATATTTTCAACCAGAATTGTGAGTTATGAGATGAGTAAAATGTGACAGCTTCATATGAAAGTCTGTTTGAGTCTTTGCAGTTGAAAGCCTTCATAGTATGACACAAGGAAAGCCTTCAAATTTTTTATCCCCCCCCCCCTTTTTTTTCCTCCCTATGCGTTAACTTTGGGAAGTCATGTGAGAGATAGATAAGACTGATAACTTTCTCTCCCAGTATACTTTCTCACTGATCTCACATTTTAAAGTGTAGATTATGGAGGTGATATATATATTGAGGGATTTTACAGTGTGCTCCATAATGTTTAAAAGTTTCTTTGACAGTTTCCTCTGGCAGAAAAAAAGAGGAAAGAAAAAACTTTAAAATCTAATGGAAATTAAAATGAGTATTTTATTCTTTTGAAACCATTACTTCATATTTACCCTGTTGTCATATTTTGTCGTTAAAATAAATTTTCAAAGTGACATTACGGAAGTTATCGTAAATAAAATGATTGACACAAATAACATTTTCATTAAAAAGCAAATGTTTATTGTTTGCATTTTCAACACAGTTGACCCATTGATGTAAATACAATAGAAAAGTAAAGAATTGAAGATTTCTGTTGTGTTGATGTGTAAGTGTCCTGATAAGTAGGAGGGACTCTGCTGACAGTTCAATGTCCTCTCTACATGAACATAGAAAAAACAGATGGTATCCTTTCATTCTACAAACTGAGAGAAGTTTCACATTTCAGTCTGAGAGAAACATCTGATTTGACTCACAGCATTTGATCAAAAACTCTGCTTCTTATTTATCATTGCATATTATTAGATTATGATGAGAGCTTCCCATTCTAGACAATGCCCCTTGAAGAAATAAAAAGCCTCGAAATAAAAGAATCTTCTGCCACCTTGAAATAGAGAGCTAATGAATTTCATTGTCTTTTGATGCAGCGCATGAAGTTTCGCAAATGTAAAAACAATTAAAAAGAATTACAAAGAAACTTGCAAACAGATGGCTTCTGCTACAAACAGCTAAATGAACACAAAGTATGCATAATCACTTTCCGATTGTTCTTTCAAATACCATTTGTCTGACATAAGCTGGAAAACTTTAACAACGCTCGCATAACTTTCTTTTCTCCATCTGCTGAAATCAGGATAAAAACTGTAACGTCCATTTACAACTGTTTCTTTTTAGTAAAAAGTATCTGGGTCAAAACCAAGTTTGTGCACATGTAATGAAATTGTTACAAAATCTTTTTTTTTTTTAAGTTCAAGACACCATTCTTGACAATGAAATTGTACAATTTTATTTAAATATAACAAAAGTTTTTACAATAAAATTTTTAAGAAATGAGCACTGTCATTTATTTTATCAATATTCTAATTTTACATTTAAAAAATTCTAAATTAGAATAAATCAGTGGAAATAACTTGCTTTTTATTATCGCTTTTATTTTGAGACAGTCTTGTATTTATAATTTACATCTATATGTTGAATAAAAATTGTTTTTGACAATATTAATTGACAATATAAATTTTGTTTTTCACAAAAAAAAACTAAAATTAAATCAAATAAAACCCACATACCTTACAACCTTATTGAATTACCGTAGCAATATCAAATTAATTATTATGTGTCGTACATTAATTTTGCATTTATTAAAAAAATCAAGGTTATGGAGCACTACTTATTTGGAAAATTAAAAGTTCAGCATTGAACAACATTTGCAACAATTCATTTTAATTTTCTCTGTTTTTTTTCGTTATTTAAGAAGTATCATAAATTTTAAAGGTTCAAAAGAAATACTTGTGCACTATCAGCCCTTAAATAAAAGGGAGCGGTAAAAAGAGTTTAATTTTGTTTTGCTGTATTCTGAATGCTTTGTCACCGATCAGAAACAGAGGTGATGATGATGATGATGATGATGATGATGATGATGATGATGATGACTGAGAGCATTGTGAACACAGTGTGCATTCAAAGAAGAGGGAGGCCTGCTCATATATCACAGAGGCCCCATTTTTCATTTAGTCGAGTTAAATTGATTCACCTGAAGGTTCTGGTCACATATTTCTTTAAATGTAGCCTCAAATGAGCCCCGACCATAATTCTAGTGTACAAAAGGCACATGTCAGAGTCACACCATTGATGAGAAATAAATAGGGAGTAGGTTTTTGTGGATGTTCTTCAAAGGCGCTCCAATTTCACACCGCCAAATTAAAGCACCCTTATATTTTAGTTCCATGGGTGTTATTCCTGCTGTTTGGTCTTCAGGCTTTTTTCTTTGACATACTTATAATTTAGGCAATCTGAGATATGATATTTTGGAGTTTAATTAATCAAAATGATATATATTTTGTAGAGTAAATAAATAATTTAACCGTTTTGTTCAAAATTGAAATACTGTACGTAATTTTAACCCACATATTTACTAGAATATTGATGGACTGTCACTTTTCCATCTCTGCTTTTCTGCAACTTGTAACAGTCCCGTTCAAATTTGTCATATCTGGGCTACACTTAAGTCATTTTTTTTATCTATCAGTACTCTATTTTGACTGCTGATGTATATTTTGGTTATCTATGGTGTCCTGCCATCATGACACGTCACATCACGACACTTGTCTGAGCTGAGCGCTGCCACGCGTCACTTTTTGTTCGGGGAATATCTGCTGCATGTCACTCAATATGTGCGAAGATGACATACATGATATGTGACCTGTGCATGTGAAAGCTGATGCTTATTTGAAGGACTCTGACATGGAAGTTTGAAAGAACAACTGACAAAGTGAGGAGATTTAGTCACTTTTAGCTTGGCTTATAAAAAAATCACGCAATTGCAGCTAGCATAGAAACTACATCTGCCATCTTTGCTGCAAAGTGATGAGATTCAGGCTCAATCTAAAAGCAGTGGAGAATATTAAACCAAGTGATAAATATGTTGAAAATATTGGTGAAAATCAACACTTCTTTTTTCAGAATTTGGGTTGGTGTAGTACTTCAGCGGGACCTACAATCTTCCTTTCAGTAAAAATGGGTCAACATTATATAACCAGGAAGTTGACTGCCAATGTCCTGCAGCTTGTTTATGGTGACATCTCATTGCTTGGTCGGCGGGGTCCTACCAGTGTGCGTCTTTATTAGTTTCTATGCACTGCTGGTGTGGGCACCCCGGCAGCAGCAGTGACAGCCCTTATCCCTCCTCTGTGCCCCACCTCAGACTAAGCCCTGGATTTGAAGGACAGGCAGCTCAGGACAGAACAAGTGCGCCAAAGCAGAACGTAAGCAAAGCTTTAGAGCATGAGGCCACATTCCAGTGTATCTTTCTTGGACAACAAGGACACCACACTTACTGCTTAGAAAAAAGACATGACACAGTTAATGCTTCATCTGCCATACAGATGGGTTTAGCCAAAAAAAAAGAAAAGAAAAGAGTTAAAGGGCAAACAGTAGTGAGTTAGTAAGCTATCCGTGGAGAGTGTGAAGTCTTCAGCAAAATTAGTGCAACATTTTGTTAACTTACAAAAGAACAGATATTAAAAAATTCACACATAGTGAAACAGACTGTTATTACCTTTAAATCCGTGGGCTGAATTCTTTATTCCAAAAGGAAAAGTTTCCTCCTGAGGAGCACCAGGAGGTGCTGTAAAGCAGTTAGCCTTTGATAGCACAACACCAGCAAAAACAAACATGGCTGATGAGGAGGGGCAGGGCCGACAGTAACAGTAATGTACACCAGCTCAGAGAATTAATGCAACATTAAAGTTGGAGGAGCTTCACAAGCCCGGAGCATGATATTAAAAAAAGATCCCCCTCCCCACACGTGCCCTCCTACCTGGGGCTCAGAGAGGAGACGCACCCCGCTATGACCTCAGCTGAAAAATTCAAAGTCATGTCGGAAACTGCAGTGCTGCTGTTAGCAGGGTAGCTAAGGAGCATTCACAAATGCTTAGCGCCCCATAATGCAACATGCCGTAATCAATGTGGAGCTGTATCTGTTCTCTAGTAAAACAGGCAGGTAAACACTGACCACCTGCACTGAAAAAAGAAAATTGCTGGACCAACTTAAAAAAAAAAGCTTCAGTATTACTTTTTTCAAATCAATTTACAAGTTAGAAGAACACAGTTCTTTAAGTCTGATGCTTAATGTTCTGACTGATTTCAGATGAACAGTTTTCATTAATACAACTTAAATTTAGGGCAAGTAAACAAGAAGGTTTTAGTTTTCCAACTCAGTTATTTGCTGAACCCAAAAGTAAAATGCTGCTCTTTAACAAACTAATAGTATGGTTTTAGGAAAAGTAGCTTTTTACAGTAACCTTAGTGTTTTATTTTAGTTTGTTAAATATATCTAATATAATTGCTAACATTAGCATGACTTAATGTTAGCCTGATTTAACAACAGCTGGTTTGGTTCAGTGAGTTCATGAAAAACTTAAAGCTACAACAAGGTTTTTTTTTTTAACTGGTTATTAAACAGTCTCAGTTTATGACTGATGCCTCGCTATGGCTTAAGTTAACAAGATAATCAGCGAGAAGATCAGATATTTCTATATATTTATTCTTAATGCCTGCTGGTGGGTTGGACCCCTCTTTGGATGAAGCAAGCCTGTGTTTACATTTTCACAGGCAGAGTTACAGTGAGGAGCATGTTACCCAGTTAAAAAGAGGCAAGAGGAGATTTTTATTTAGATAATTTTATTTTTGATGCTGTATTTTGTGGTTATTATTGTGAAAAAACAACCACTTTTGTCCACAGGGGCCTCAAAAATCGGCAAAATATGAAAGTTTCTTGTAGTAGCTTTAATATAATTGCTGACTTAATGTTAGCCTGACTTAACAATAGCTGCTTTGGTTCAGTGAGTTTATGAAAATTTAAACAACACAATTTAACCAATTTAGGTGGACCATTTTATGTCTAACATAATACATCGTTTGATCACAAAATATGATTGTGTCTTGCATTAGACTTTCCATCTGTCCAAGTCATCAAAACAAAATGGCAGCTCAACTGCAGGGGAAAAAATCTGAAGACACGCGCAATTCTGAGAGAAACCTGACTGACACACTTTTATTGAAATAAGAATTGCAGTTTTGGGGAATAGGGTGTAATTTCAAGTTGTTATAATCCACAACAACACTAAAACAGAAAGCTGAATAAGACTCATTCAAAACGTTACCTCAACTAATACTCAAATTCACTTTTTACAGCATGTGTTGCTTTTACTGCAGCCTAAGTCACAACTTCTGCCAGCCATTTTTTTTTGTCAGGGGAAATGTTAGCTGGTTACCTGTAGCTATATTTTTAAAGGTAGAGTAGGTAGGATTTGCCTAAACTGTCTGTAAACACGCTGGAAAGACTCATTCCCAGGATGTCAAATACTGACATTTTGGGTTGGCAAAGTGTCCTGAGCACAGCAAAAATAATGAGATAATAAGAAAATGCTGGCAGAGAGCAGCGTCTCTGCAGATACAGCCACCACCACACACTTCTAGTCAGTCATAAGTGATGATGGAAAGGGATTCTTTTTATATAAGTAACTATACATTGTTGTTTTTTAGGAAAATATTGCATATTATGCCTTTACGCATTTTGGACATATCATCCAAGTGTCTTACGCAAAGATTTCTTCAGTTTTAGGCTATCTCAGGCTCAATCAGTTGGATAAGTGGTTAAAGAGAGGATTTTGCTGAGGAAGAGTGGATTGATTGACAACAATAAAACAGTGTTGAAGGCTTTCTTCATTGAGTTGCATATCAGGCCTCGCAGAAAGTGATAAACTAAAAGACGCAGCGAGGCGACCTGGTCCTCCTTCATCCTCATCTGAAGTGCTAAACCTCACCCTGACTTTGTAACGCTGAGGCCTGTGAGTCAAACTGTGAAGATATAATGTTATTTAAACCCAATCTGTCACCAAATGGAGCGAAGAAAAAAAAAATGCTTGCCAAGTGCACAAGTCTAACATCACCACTTATGAGACACACACTCATGCACACACACACAGACACACACACACACAAACACACATACACCTCCCTATCACCATGTCATTACACCAGCAAAATCGCCAATTAATAAAAAGTGAATTCATGGAGTTGTCATTAACACGATCTCTATCAAAGGTCAGGATAGACATTAAGGAATAAGTGACAGAAGTATCAACACTATCATGCGACTTATTATGACACAATTATGTGAAATAATTAGTTCCCATAACTGCCAGGTCATTTCTGATGGTAATGAGAAAAAAAATGTGAAAATATTTTCTTGATGTGATAACATACAGTAATGAATAATTTCTCAGCGACGAACATCACGGCATCCCTCTTGGGTCTCAGTTGTTGCCTCAGCGCGTGACCCATTTTGCCTTTTAAACAAACCAGAAACGTTGCTAATTTTGACAGCTCAATTCACGAGTACCCAACCCTTAACAAGTCTGCCACCTTCTGCAGCAATATTGGTGACAGACAAGGAACACTGGCATGTTGGTGCCCTGATGGTGCCCAGGTGGTGCTCATGCTTCTGTAAATACATGCTGCCACATGCCCAGAATAGATGGATGGATGTTACTATGTTCAGGCCAGAAAAGTTAGTTTTGTCTCTGACTTATACATATGGACAGTGGTAGACGAGGTATTCTGACCCTTTACTTGAAGGGATCGTTTGGATTTTTTGAAGTGGGATTGTATGAAGTACTTATACATAGTTACTGTATTACCTACAGTAAATGGCAGTTTGCTCACCCCCAGCTTGGAGAAGCAGCAGGAATGCTGGCGTAGGAAGCTAAGTAATGCTCTGCTATAGAAAGAGTTAACAGGAAAACATATTTTAGCCACCTGAAAAAAAGCCCAACTAAAAAAAAAAAAAAAAAAGTATGCTATAATTAGAATATAGACTATGAATAAGTAGCTCATAAAGGCCCATTAGAAAAAAGACAAAACTATCCCTTTAAGTAAAGGTAGCAGTACAACTCTGTAAAAATATTTTATTACAGATAAAAGTCTTGCTTTAAAAATTCTACTTAATTAAAAGTATGTAAGTATTAATGTCATTAGCGTTATATTTCCATATCATATATTATATCAGTGGTTTTCAAACTGGGGTCTGGGGACCAACAGGGGTCCTTGAGTTGGTTGTAGGGGATCCCCAGCAAAAGGAGGAATAGGAATATTTTATCACGTGTGTTGGGAGTTGAAACAACAAGAGAAGAAAACAGTGTTGGCCATTTTTATTGAGTGTAGTGTGATTTTAAATCTAAAGGAAAAATACTCAGAGAGGATTCCTCACAACAAAATCCTCTCAAAATGGGGGTCTGATGGACTAATGTGCATCTATTGTGGGGGTCCTTGACATGAAAAAGTTTGGGAATCCCTGAATTATATGATCAGATTCTTACTTTTAAGCAGCATTTTAATGGTATACTGTACAAAGTGGAGCTAAATTTACCTACTTTATATATACTGCCAGGTAGTTACAGTAAATCTAGAGCTGCAACTAGTAGCTGACTAATGGATTAGTCAATCAAAAGATAAATTAATTGGCAAATATTGTGATAACTGACATTTTTTTCAGCTAAATGCTGCCTGCAACTTCCTGGATTTCCTGCTTGTTTTCGTCAATATGATAGGTAAAGATTTTTTAATTTTGGACTAATGGTTGCATAAAACAAGCATTTTAAAAAAAAAAATCACTTGATGTTCTGGGAAGTTGTGATAGTTGTTTGTTGCTACTTTTTGAGGTTTCAGACTAATTGATTAATGAAAAAAATAATCAGCAGATTAACTGATAAGGAAAGTAGTTGCAGCCTAGTTTAATCCTTAAAAATGTATAATTTTATAAATCATCATACGGTAATCTGAAAAGAAACCAGCACCTATAACTATCAGATAAATGCTGTGGAGTAAATAACAGTATTTCCCTCTGAGTGTCGTGTAAAATGAAAATACTCACGTTAAGTGCCTCACGATTATACTGCACTATATGACTGAAGTCTCACACATGTATGTGGCTATGATATCTATTTTATCATCATGTAAATAAAACCAGGTAATTTTTGTAGCATTTTAGTGCAATATCAGAAATGTCACTGTCAATAAATTTCACATCATCATGTGTTTTGAATCATCGTTTTTAAGCAATGCAGTGAACTGAGAATGTTCACAGACAAACCAAAGCCAAACTGGAAATGTGCAAATCGTTTTTCTAAAATCCATACCTCCTGTTCATTATTCTACAATACATGTGTGCTGACAGACAGTTCACCACAATTTGGATTTTTGTTGCAGTTTTTGTGTCTGCGTGTGAAGCAATTCAGACAAGCTTATAATATGATATAACTGAAAGTACTGAGGGATGATGATCCCTAAAACCTGCTCCGCTGGTTTGACTTTGTCTTTATGGAGGTCAAAGGATTCAGTTGAATTACTTTACGTCAGTTTGTTTAAATCAGCAGCTCTGTGGTATAATAGAATGGACTAACCTAAGTACACTCGGCATATATCATTCGGGCATGTGAATTCAAACTGCTGAGAGAAGCGCTATTTGCAACCTCAGGCCACATTAAGAACCAAATCAACATGGCTGCCGGGCTTGAAAGAATAATAATAATCTAAAAGAAAAAAATTATATATTGGCAAAATGAAACTGGCAAAGAATGCAGGGTGTGCACGTGGCAGCGGGCTGCTCTATAAAGACATCTGCTGATTACTCAGTTTGGGGAGGCCTGGTAGAGAGGAGCCTGGCAGTGAAACGTGTAAAGAGATTGAGACCACACGACGACTGCTGAAAGAACACAGCACTCAGACCCTCACAGTCAGCCAGTCACTCTGAGCATGAAGCCATAAAGACATGAAGCGGAAAGTTGCCTTCACTCTATTTTACACAACAAGAGAACCTGGGCTGCCAGGGTGGCAGAATAATATTAGACCCCCGAAATCCAGTCAAGGGCTTTCTCATTTTGTTCAGGCCTACGACTCGGCAGGCACACAAAATATCCAACATGGCCTGCATTGAATTTTCTCTGCTATTGTGAAGTGTTAGCAGACAGGGAGAAAAAAAAAAAAAAAAACGTCTATTTTGATGGTGCAGTTTGGAACATGCTCTCTGCATACATCAGATGTGTTCACCTCCCCAACACGGTGGCAAATTGGTGTCTGTCTTGGCTGACAGTGACATGCCAGCAGACAGGTCTGCCTACATGCACCCCTGCGTGACGTTGTGTCTGCGCTCTGTGTGGCAGGTGGAGACAGAGACCTGCTTCAGGTGGCACATGTGCTGTAGCGTGGCTCCCCATGGGGCCGTATACCGCAGATTAGAGGTGCACAGAAATGTCATTATTTATATCTGTATGTGTTCAGCCAACAAAATTATCTGTCTGTGTATCTGTATTTGGATAGAAGACCAGAAGTGGGCGTGGTTTGTACCGGAAGTCACATTAAATCAGCAAATTTTTAACCTAATATTCATTGGCAGTGCAATTGTTGTGCCTACAAAGCATTAACAGATTTAATATTGGCATATAATTACATATTTCTGTGTCCTCATGCTGTACTTGTCATCTATCTCTCTTTTATTCTTCATTTTAAAGTTTTAGGAACTGTCTGAAGCAACTGGGGGATATTGAAAAATCAGATATACAAGTTTATAAAAAATATCCTTCAGTTAGAAGGATAATCTTGGTACTTTAAATCAGTGATTTACTAAAACAGATGCAACCTTTTTAATTTTGCTGAAGTAATCATGGAGCTGACTTTTTCCAAATAATAACGATAATTGCATTAGTTTTGCTTTCCTGAACAACGTATTCAGATTAGGGTGCATCCTTACAGCAGATTTCTTTGGAAACACGGCCCTAAGAGCCACAACGCAGCACCCAGAGCCTACCACTTAATAGGGCCAAATCACTGGACTTTGACGACGCCCACGGCCTTCTGCCACCCTCCTTTTAGATATTTTAGATGTTGAATCAGCACTGTAACTGCCACCTCTGTGATGCTGCTCATCAACCTGTCATGTGGTTATGTATCAAAGTTGACACTGGAGGAAGTAAACACACTGTAAAAAAAAAAAAATCACGTGGGAATTTAATGGAATGGAACGATCTTAAATAGACAATGTTTATTTATTTATTATTCAGTCAATTAAATGCACATTTTCTAGCATTAATTTTTTGAACACTTCAGAACTCATAAACATGAGTTTTTTTAAACTTAAAGACTTTTGACTTAAAATGATGAGTTGAATGAATGTGCTGTGCTGCACAGAGTTCAATCAAGTCATGGAATTAGTTTCCAAAGAAACATGATCAGCATATTAGCGGACTTCCCAGCATGCATTGTTTGAAAGTTTGAAAGTTAAAACTCTCCTGAGACCCTTCTCTTTTGTTACAGTTCGAAGAAAACATATATGATGAAAACGTGATGTGATGCACTTTAGGCCATGATTGCTTGTTTTCATAATAATAAAAACACCTTGAACAGATTACTATTGAATTCAGTCCCTTACTCCTTACACTTACAATTTAATACATTATAATTAATGTTAAATACTGTAAATGTTTGTCAGTGTGACTGGACAGTTGTTGGTTCAACTTAATATCTTAAGATTATTGAAAATGTTTTCTCAAGTGCAACTGAATTAATATCAAATTTATTTTACTTGAAAAGTTTAATTGTTCAAATTATTACAAAATTACTTAAATCTTTTCTCTTTTCAAATTCACTTAACTTAAAATTTTAGGGAAGCCCACATACTAACTTTTATAAGTTAAAATAAATGATTTATTTTTGCAGTGTAGTTTTGAATTCATTCCTTACCCCTGGTACATTTAGTTGATTCAGCCTCATATCTTAAGCTTGTTGAACTTGAATGTTTTCTCAAGTTTACTCAACTTAATTGGTTTTACTTCTTCAAAACTCATAGGACGACTTTGAACTCATTATTCAACCCATGTGCTCACATCAGCTCACGTTCTTAAGTTAAACCAGCTTAAAATGATTAATAGTGCATGATTGTTAAAACAAGCAACCATGACTGTGTGCATTAGAAACACACATTGTGTTTTCATCATATATGTTTTCTTCAAACTATGAAAAAGAAGGGTCTCTGGAGAGTTTTAACTCTCAAGCAATGCATGCAGGAAAGTCTGCTAATATGCTGATCATATTTCTTTAAGAACTTAACTTTTAGGAGTTGATTGAACTGTGTACAACTCATTATTTCAAGCCAAAAGACTTCAAGTTAGAGGCACTCCTGTTTATAAGTCCTGAAAGTAAATATTACAAATTTTAAACTAAACTCCTGTGCGATTTTTTTTAAGTGTAATGTGATAAAACAGTTTCCACAGATTTATTTGCAATATTATTGCTGTGACTGCATTTAAGCAAAGGTTTCATGAGAGATTTGTTTGGATATGTTAGTTACACTCAGGCTCTACAACTGACATACAGATCCAGAGAAGAAACAGACGGACCGGTGAGAGTCAACTATCTGTTCTTTTATCTTTTTTCTTTTATCACATGTCTATAAATATTGGCTGGAACAACCTTTCCTCAGTGGACTTCAGGTACTTTTGTTCAGGAGAGCGCTCATTATTATGATTGAGCTCAGTGTTATTTTGAGAGACGGCAATCAAAAAGAGCTTTTTAATTTGTAACTGGGCAATATAAGTATTTTTTATCTACAGATCACCAGATAAACACAGTGTTATTGACTCTTAATTGAAGCTTATCGCTACATTATGCATAATTTAAGTACAATCCACACCGAGGCGACGTGTTTACATTGAGCTTATGTTTCATCAGGACTTCTGAGGGCATCTGGTTCTACCTCAGCAGAGCCATATGTGTCCCTCTGATCATGTTTAGCCGATGCGTCCTACGTGTGTTTTCCCTAAGTCTCGTCTCTCCTCCTGACCTCTCACCCAGGCTCCATCTCTTCTGCTTTGTTGTGCAGGTCAGAGTCCACGTAACCCGCGCCCACACAGCCGCATGGCCGCGTTTTGGTATGCAGATACAGAGACACAGGTAAGGCTGGTCCAGGTGCACCCCATGGTGATGCTGACCCATTCTGATTCACCTCACAGCTCTCGGGTCAGGCCTAGGGCCCAGCAGGCTCCCAGCACAGGTCACAGAGGGCCCCAACATCCCAGAGATGAGACTGCAGACTGGCATGAAGAGGAGCGTTTGATGTGGCCCTGAGCTGGGCTGTGTTACCGTGTTACTTTGCCTTTAATTAGCTCCAGCAGCTGCTACTTCCTGGTTGACAGGCCCTGGCAAACTCCACTGTCTCTGTAATCTCTTACAGGTGACTGTCAGTTGCATGTCAGCGCGTTGTTTCGTGACAGGCTGCTGTGTGTTCTTCTGTAAGTCAGGTCTTAGAGCTTTAGAAAGCAACATCGCTGTTTACCAAGCTAATTAACTGCGAAGTGACTGCAGACATGATGTGAATGAAAAAAAAAAAGCTCACCGTGCTATAATGACCACAGCATGTTTCCAAATATGTTATGCAAATATGTCTCCAAGCGCCAATCCCCTGCCCATTGTTTTTTTTTTACAAGTTTCATGTCTGTTTTTTTCAATCATGATAAAGAGGCAGCAAAGTTCTCCTGGTGACAGTAAAAGTGCCACTCTGCATTCTTTATCTGGATTTCCAGCTTGCACAAAGACATCTTAACCACTGGAAATTGCCCTCTGAGGACTGACATCTAGAAATTGATCTCAGATTAGATGAGCGCACCTCGTTCCCTGCTCTCCTTTGTCACTCCCAAGTTGGTGGATCTTTCCTTAAAACTGCACCAGAGATGAAAAAAAGGAGACTTCACAGCTGGCTATGGCATACTAATACCCTGGACTCATTAAATTAATGGGGGCCAGATTCCCCATACTGAATGTGCACTGATGCCCTTTGAGTTTGCCGGGGCTAGAGGGTGTGCAGCACTTTGAAAGCCCTGACCGGCATATTGAACGTGTTTTAATAGAACTCTTTTGAGACTCTTGGTAGGATGCACACTAACTCTTTGCCTTTAAGTTCCCGCACCTCTCTGTGTGATCTCGTCAGATAGCCACTCTATCCTTGGATTCAGGCCTGGAGAGGGGGGAGGGGACCGTGCACGTTAAATGAGGCCAGAGGTTTCCACATCTCAGCAGAGGCCATTCTTTCCTGGAGATGTGAATCTTTGAGACATGGTGCTGTGTGAGCTTTGATGTAGAAAAGGTGCTCGGCGTAAGACTGAAACAGGAGGCTTACAGGCCGACGTTCAGTGGGATTCCCTTCAGGGAGGGGAGTCTGGCCTCTCGTTGGACAGCAGTCCATACAGTGTTGATTTAATTAATCTATTCTGCTGTTCACCTAGCCACTGAGCCTGCACGGTAAAACAGATACACTCCTACATATGGCCATTATGGATGTCAGTGCCCATTTAATACAAAGACACCACTGCAGATCCCTCCTTAATATAGGCAAGCCGCAGGAATGTGAAGGTTTTTTACTGGTGGTTTCAAAGGTAGCAGTAGCAGAATTTCAAGGTGCAAAGGGCAAAGAAAAAGATATTGTTTTTAATGACAATATATTGAATAACTCCTAATATAATGGGGGAAATAGAATATTAATATATGAATTTTGCATATTTGCCCAACAGCAAAAAAGATGAATTGATAAGAAAAGAAAGCTGGTGAATTTGCATGACAAAAAAATAGTCCCTTTAGAGTACTAATACATCTCCCACCACAAGATGTTAAGATAGCGAGAATTTATTCTCAATGAAATTAAGGTATTAAACCATGAATCTTTTTAGCTTTTAGTGATTTTTTAAAAAAAATCGATTTAGTAGTTGGGTAACACCAAGGCAAAAACATGTAGCTCTCTCTGCCCTGAGCTGAATGGACATTATGATATAATGATAATCTTCCTCTCAGTTCTGCTCTGTCATCTTGACTACACGCTCTCAAAACAGAAAAACATCGCTGACAATGATGAGATTATACGCAGTCAGGAATGAGGTAGCAGGACTCATCCCGGCGGGCTGAAATACCCTTTAAACACAGCTGAATAAGACAAGTGGCTGGCATCTACAGTAGGCTGCTGACAGGAAGATGCTGTGTCTGAGCCAGACAATGAGGCTCGAGCTGAAGTGAATAAACAGAAATCCAGTGGAGCTAAAAATGGCTGACTCAGGTGCACACAGCAGAGGAAGCATCGCATCTCTCGACTACAACTCCCTCTGCCTCTCCATCTTAGCCTTTGCATGAGACAAAACAGCACCATATACCTCTTAGAGAAAGCCGTGTTGGGCAATCATTTGATTTTCATAGCTAGCTTTGACAGTAATGATTTCATAAAGCCTTTGATTTGAGCTCGATCACCATGACTGCAACATCGCTGGGTATCGCTCCTCATTAGTGATTCCATAAGCAGAGAGCAATGCACTGCTGTAGCGGCTGATACTTACATGCCTCCCACTCTAAAGTGTGCTGGTAATTTATTCTCTCCCCGGTGCTCATCATCCTGATGCAACTCACACAGTGACAAGAATCCATCTCTGTGGTACCTGGCAACAAAGTGGGAGGAGGGGAATAGGAAGGAGGGGGATCAGATATTTTGTGATCACAATCAGAGGGGAGAGGACGGTTACTAGGCAGGTTTAATGCCATTTTACTACCACTAGAACATTAAAATGAGGGCGAGGAGGTAAAAACAATTCACTGGCTGAGATCTGATCCCATATAAACCATCTCCTCCTGCCAAAAGTTTTTTCTCAGAGTATGGCTTAAGCACTTCAAAGTTAAGTACTATATAGAGAGTATGATTCATTTGGCAGCTCATATTGTCCAGCTTCAAAAACCTAAAGCTAGCCAGAGACACACTGTGGGCTGTTTTCAGCTTCACAGAAGAGAAAGAATTTGGCTTGAGCTTAGGCCGCCCATCCCCATCCAGAGATGGACTCTTTTTCATCTTATCGCAGTCTTAGCGCATTGGTGTGGTGACTATGTGCTTCACAGGTGGGAGTCTGCCTCTGTCAAATAAGCCAGTTCACTAAGGACGGGATTTGCCGCTGTTATTTTTCTATTAGGGAAGAATTATGCTAAGCCTTTAGAGGCCATCTTTGTGTTGCTATGGCAGCCCATATTTCCTACCGGGTTGAGACCTTGAATGACTACAGTGCAAAGCCAAGTAGCCCCAAAACCCTTTGAGGATTAGAACCAGGGTCTCATAGTTATGCAAAACACCTCTGATATGATTGAACCTTGAATAGTTGAATGACAAAGTTTATTGAGATTGCCTCTCTTTTCATCTGATTATTGTCATTTTATTGTTCCCAATCACTTGGCATGGCTTCAAACACAGCTTTTCAATCGGCTATTGTTTAGGACAACACTAAGAGCTGCTTTTTTCCAAACATGCCCCTCAACAAACCTCATATCTTTGACTATTATATCAGAGAAAACAAGAATGCATGATTCATGGTGGGAGAAATGGAATACAAAGGCATTTGTCTCAAACAGAAATACAGTATAATGGATTACTATTGAGGGCAAGGATGCAGTTATTGATTCCTTTTATTTTATTTGTTGATTTCTTTCCATTAATTAGTTGTTTGTTGATGAAATGTCAGTGATTTTTTAAATATGCTAATTATAGTATAAGCCAAGGAGTCGTTTATAAATTACTTGTTTGTGTGATCAACAGTCCAAAACCTAAAGATATCTGATTTTAAATAAAAAGAAAAGCAAAAACTATTCAAATAGTGGTGGAAAGTAGCGATACAGCTGAATCTGCTATTTGGGGAAAAAACAAATCATGCAATTGAAACAGGTATTTTTTGTGTCCAAAGTTGCTCATTATTATTCAAAAAAGTCAGCTCCATGATTACCTCAGTATAGTTAAAAAGGTTGCATCCTCCTTACTGATTTAATGCATCAGGATTATTTATCTCATAATATTTTCATCTACTTGTATAACTAACCTTTCAGTATCCCCAAGTTAAAGGAGAGGTGGGAGTCGGCTTCAGACAGTTCATAAAACCTAGTTTTGTTAAAAATAAAGAGAGATTTAGAGAGAGAGAGCAAGAGATGAAAAGTACAGTCTGAGGAAGTGGAAATATATTTCATAATTAATTACATTCCAATATTAAATCATTTTGATGCTTTGTAGGCACAACAATTGCATTGCCAATAACAGTAGGTTAGAAAATACAAATTTTTGCCAATTTAACATCACTGCCCAATTCTGGTCTTCTATCTGAATACAGACAGAGACAGATAATTTTGTTGGCTAAACAGATACAGATGACGTCCTGCGCACTTCTAGTGTAACGAATACTGACAATCTTACTCGAGTAGAAGTACCGTTACATCACTGAAATGGTGAATAGTAGTGAAGTAGATTATATAGTGTAATGCACACTTAAGCAAGAGTAAAATTATAGACTTAAAAACAACTCTTAAAGGACAAAATATTACATAATTGTAATGTGCATAGTTGTGATTCACTACTTGCACCCCTACTTGCACTCAGACAGAAAATCATGCAGCAGCAGATGTTTGGTGCTTTTGTAAATGATTTTTCAAGGACTGTACGATAATATTAGCGCATCATCTGTATCGGATGATAAAATGAAATATCACATCATCCCAAAATGAACATTTCTGCTCATTTGACAGGCCAGTAAGATGAAGCTTTAATTATGTGCATGCGGTACATGTCTGCGGTGTGGGAGGTTTTTTGGAAGTGTACGAAACAGAAAGCAAAGTTTCTTTTTGCAAAGAATGCTCAGCAGTGCTCATATGAGGAGGAGCCGCTTAAACACTACAAATTTAATTTCTCATCTTAAGAGCTGTTATCATGATCATTACAACAAATTTGTGAAGAACAAAGACAGACGGGCACCAGAGGAAGAAACCTGTCAGCAGTAGTTTTCATATTTTGCGCAGTGAATGTGTACATTTTGAAAAGCATTTTATTTTATGTCTGCATCTGCCAGTGGGCCATCATGATTAGAGCAGACATAATGATATGTTAATTTCACAACAGGAGAGACTTGATATTCTCTGCAATTAGGTGAAAAAATATGTGCATATATTGATATTTGCAATTGGCCAGAACTGCTAATATCGGATATTGGCGAAAATCTAATACTGTACATCCCTAGATTATTAGATTAACAAAAATGTCAATTAATTTTCTGTCAGTTGACTTCTTGATTTATGGCAAATCAATATGTTGATCACAAACATGACATTGCATGACATTGCAGTTTGAGCCAAAACTGAGTGCTGCTATCCATGGATTTAGAAACAACCTTTTATAATAATCCCACAGATGTTCTGGAGTTCTGCTTGTGATATGTAACATACAGCTGACAGGGAATTTCCTTCCTATAGCTCCCACAATGCTTTTCAGCTTGCTAACTGATGTTCCCCTGTTGTTGTAACCATCAAACACATTTTTTTTGGCTTGTGAAAGCAATTTCACAAATCTCAGGTCAAATTTCATGTGCAGCCAAATCAATAGGAATACTTTTTCCTCTTTAGATTTTGTCATAATGCTCCCAACTGTTTTCAGAGCCGCCATCAAAGCCTCAACTCTATTCGGAGACATGTATAGACAGCTACTCAAAGCTGACACAGAGATGAGGCCTTGAAAGTAAGAGATTGACACTATTGTGGTCACAAAGCACAACAGGAAACTACTTTGAAGAGGAAAGTGCTTTGAGTATCGGATTTCACTTTCGAAATAGTGGCCAAAGACGAGCTCAAGTATTAGACGTGTTGAATTGGTGTACATTAAACAACAAAACCAGACATGTTGCACTGAACACCACATCCGTGACTTAAGTGTAAACAGGAACGATAGAAGGTCAAAACTCTGCTGTTAAAGTTTTTAAACCGAACATAAATATAACACTGTTTTTTCTAATCTAAAATTTGCTGCACACTTTCTCCCACTGGTGTATCTTGGGATGGTGCAGCAGGCTTGTGATGCAAATAAAAAGTTGACAATATATCCAACTGAACAGTACTTTTTTTTTTTTTTACTTCACAAAATAAAGTGCTGCTATCAGAGCCATGTCTTGTTGGCAGTTTGGGAATTGATCAGTCTCAATCCCAAGCTGCATCCTTGTCAACTGGCAGGTCTGCTGAAGATGACACATTTTCTGACAGTGCCTTGTCAATGACTTGTGCTTGAGTGAAATCCCCCAGCCATGTTTGCTCACTGCCAAAGTGATATCTATCATCTTATTTTTGACAAATTCGTCACACCCATCTCTCAATCTAATTGGTCTTTGAAGTTGCTGTAAGACAAAGACTGCTAATCTTAGTGTGTGTGCGTTTGAACAGTGCTTGCCATCGAATGCTTCTCAAGTCTTTGAGGCCCGTGTTCAGCGAAGTTTGAAAAACATGACAGTCACATTTTAGGTGCTCTGATGTCACACAGTCTTTCTGGCTTAAAAGTTCACTCAATATGAGGTTTGGTCTACTTTGATGTGGGGTCTCTAGTGATGCGATTTTAGCATGCTATCTGCCTCTGCTGTTCTCTGTCACCCACTCCTGCAAAGACTGACATGGGAGCTGCCAGAGCTGAGACTCAGCCTTTTATTCCTGGTGACTACAAATTAAAGATATGGGGAAGGTAAATTCAGGCAGCAGCACCATGACAAGCAGAATGTACAAACTTCTGCCAGCATTTAAAGACTCTACTTAAAAGCCTGGAATCTACAGTTTAGTTGTGATCAATCATATGTTTTTTGGTTGTAATAAGGAAAAGATGTTGTTTTTTAATGAATGTTAGGAGCCTGTTCTTCAGTTAGGATGCAGAACAAATCTATCAAGCGCAGCATTAGGCTACGAACGCATCCCAATATCATACAAGAATTTACTGTAAACAACTAATCTTTCAAAGTTAAGTTAGTAAGTTTTATTAATCTCATTAAATTTATTTAAAATTTAAATTAATTAATTTCAAAACTTATGAACATGAGCTGTTCTGACTTAAAGCTGGTTTAAATATGTTAAGATAAATCATAGTTGTTTCTTTTCATAATGATAAAAACATGCTAACCATGATTAAAGTTAGTTTCAAATTCATACTCCTGCACACTTGATTCAACTTAATATTTTAAGCTTATTGAACTTGAACGTTTTCTCAAGTTCACTTAACTCTGATTTTACATTTTCAAAGCTTTGAACTAACTCCACCTGTGTTCAGTTAACTCACATGTTTAAGGCAGCAGGGGAACTTAAGTTGAACCAGCTTTAGAAATGATTTACAGTGAACAAGCTCACCTGCTCTTTGGTTAAAGGAATGTAATCCCAGGAAACATACAGGGAAGTTTATTTATGGCAATTTTTAAAACCCCCCAAAACAACTTACAATTCATTTTCCAGCTCATTAGGCAGCATCTTCTATTTGGATGTGAGATTGTGAGGTGCAGTGAGGGGGGAAAGGTTAGTGATAAAGATGTGAGAGAGATTATACTTAAAACCTGGAATCTAGATTTTACTTGTGAATTTTAGTTGCGAATGGGAATTGTGATGATTTAAAGGATTATGTTTGTATGAGCCTATATATTGTTTTTTCTTTCTTTCTTTAGGAAAGTGTTGCATATTATGCCTTTAGTGGATGTAGGAGACTATGAAAACAAAGATTTCAAGCAGAAGGCCTGTTACTAAAGCGTCCTATGATGTATTTACATGAACAAGCTCACCTGCTCTCATGTTAAAGGGATGAAATTCTGGAAAACATGCAGGGGAGTTAATTTATGCCATTTTTTATTTAAATGTTCCCCCCAAAACAACTTATAATTCATTTTCCTTCTCATTATGCAACATTTTCTATTTGAAGGTGAGATCATGAAGTTGCCTTCTTCTGTGAGAGGGAAAATGCTCAGTGATAAAGATGCAAGGGAGAGTATACTTAGAAATCTGTATTTTAGTTGTGATCAATCATAATTTTCTTGGGTCATAATAAGAAAAGCATGTCATTTTTAAAGGTAGAATAAGTGGATTTGTCTGAGCTGAAAGCACCAGAAAGATAGCTGATTGTTTTAAAAGGTCCTGAGCAGAGAGAAGTAATGGAAAATAAGAAAATACAGGCAGAGTATGCCTTTAATAAAATGTTGTGAGCCTGTGAAAACAAAGATATCAAGCACAGTAGGCGTATTACTGATGCATCCCATGATGCATTTACATGAACAAGCTCACCTGCTCTCCTGTTAAAGGAATGAACCCCCCTGGAAAACATGCAGGGAAGTTTATTTATGTCGTTTTTAAAAATATCCCACCTAAAACAAATTCACAGTGCATTTCCCTGCTCATTATACAACATTTTCTGTTTGAATGTGAGATTGTGAAGTTCTGTGAGGCGGGTGATAAAGGTGCACAAAGACAGGATACTCAAAAAACCTGGAATATAGATTTTAGTCGTGATCAATCATATTTTTTTGGTTATAATATGAATAATAATTTATTTTTAAAGGATTTGTGCGAGCTGTTTGTAAACGCAACATAAATATACTTCATTAATAGTTGATTCCCAGGATGTAAAATACGACGTTTAAGGTTAATAAAGCTTACAAGCACAACAAAATAAAGGCAGAGAACAGGATCTCTGCAGACCTAGCCACCTCCACATAGTGGGTCATACGTGATGATTGATTTTTTTTTTTAGGAAAATGTTGCACATTATGCATTTAATGAGTGTTAGGAGTCGGTAAAAAAAATATATGAAGCACAGTAGGTCTTATTATAAATGTATCCCATAATGCATTTGAGGCATTTACATGAACAAGTTCACCTGCTCTGTGTTAAAAGAATGAAACCCCGGGAAAACATTGCAGGGAAGTTTATTTATGCCATTTTTTTTTACACATCCCCCCCCAAAACACCTTACAATTCATTTTCCTGCTCATTATGCAACATTTTCTATTTGAATGTGAGATTGTGAAGTTGCGTGAGGGGGGAAAACGCTCGGTGATAAAGATCTAGTAATCTTGTTTTATGCTTATGACGGCGAGAGGAGATCCTCCGCCCCCCTGCGTCGCGTCGCTCACCTGAAGAAGCAACCGGAGCTCCACATGACTCCTCTGCTGCTCACATCTCCGTGTCCTGACAATTGGGATTTAGCGAGGATTAAAGCAGAATATTTCAATTTAGCGCCGGAATTTACCTGCCTGTGCCAAAGTAATTACCCACCCCTGCTGAAAAAAAGGCAATTACGGAAAACAGTAAAACACACCTACAGACGGGGAGGATACAAAGAGCTCTAAGACGAATAAACAGGAAATCTAGGAGTCTAATGAAAGCAATTTAAAAAATCGTCGCAGCACCCATGCAGAACTCTTAATTTATTGCCTAAATAGTCAATGATTGAGCTGAAAGAAATAAGAATAAGGCACTACTGCATTCAGTGTTAAATGCAAAATGCTGTTTGAAGATGAGATCTACAAAAGGAAGGCAATTATTTTTTTTAATAAACGTTTAACATCTAAAAGAAAACGAAAAAAAAAACAAAACAAAACAAAAAAAAAAAAAAAAAAAAAAAAAAAAAACACAAAAAAAACAACAACACACATTTACATTCAATAGTCTTGGTGCGTTCAAGGAAACCAAAAGGAATCTGAACCTGAAATATCTTGAATATATATTTATAATCGCAGGTTGTTTCAATACTTGTATATATGGATATTAGAAAAATGGGATAAACACGCACAACGTGTGTACTCAAAGACCACACAGAGAAATAAAGAGAATACATTTTAATATACCTATATATTCTGATAATTATTATACATTTGTAAAATCCAGTAAAAGACACGCAGAAATATACAGAATAATTGTGGACCGAACTGACTGACAGTAGTTCGAAGTAATATTGGAAATGATAGACACAGAGGGATAAAGAAAAAAAAACTATACAGGCCAAAAAAAAATTTTTTTTCTACAAGACTTACTCTGCAGCTACCTTAAAACTGAGCCTGAGGGCAGTTAAATCTTGATTTTTGGTGTATCTAAAGTCCTGGTACAAAACAGTTCAATCAGTTTTGACTCAGAACGCAACCTTGGCTTGAGTTTGTGTATAAAAACAATGACTGTGCTTCATAAACTGTTTATAACGTGATCATTTGGATCAATTCCGGTTTTGTTCGTCTGTGTGATGCGTTCAGGTGCTGTGACGAGACTTGTGCACATTTTGTTTTAGTGGAAAAAGGCCTGAGCGCAATAATTTGGTCACGTCTTTGATATTCGTTACTGTCCAGTTTTGTTGTCATTGTAAATGTAAATAAATGAATCCGTTACACAGTTTGATATAAATGTAAATGTAGGGCACTGGGGTAAACTTTGTGCATTTTGCGGAGCAGACTTTTCCAATCTGTCCTGACATGTATTCCGAATAACATCTAAAATCGAATGATTTGTGTGAGGAAGCAGTGACTTTTATTAAACCGTTGTGGACAGGTGAAGATAATCAGTATTTTGCTTATTTTTTAAAAGAACTCACATGCTGTCTGTGTATCGCCACATTATCTGCTTTGGTTGTGTTGCAGGTTGCTCCAGTGCTCGTTCACTCTGCCTTTCATTCGCTTATGTGAGAGAGAAAAAACTGTGCACCTCAGTCTGGTCTGAGACGCAGGAAGGCAAGACAGAGGCCCTCTGTGGGTATATCCCATGTAAACAGGGCCCTGTGCATTGTGTAAATTAGGTGGATTAGCCCCTGCTTTTGTTGGACATGGTGTGTACACACACGGACACTGATTCAGCTTTTCCCAAAGCCAGCTTGGCCCTCACAACTTTAAGGAAGTCTTATACACTCTCAAACCTTCAGCCGGAGATGATCTAAAGGGGGGGGGACTCCTTTTCAACTAACGCAGCATTCATCACTGTGTTGGTTTTGTTTGGCGAAATGCGAAAAACATTGAATTCGGTCGCAGCCTCCATTATAGTTCACAAAGAAGAATTTAAAAAAAAAAAACATCCTGTTGATGTCTGAAACTCATCAGTTTGTTTAATAAACCACCGAACCACAGAGAGCGATGAAGACCTCTGATTATCGAGTCAAAAATAATTAACGGACGCCGCAACGATTGATTTGAGTGACATGAAATTCATCAGGAAATGTGGCAAACACCCCCAAAGACACACACTCTCTCTCTCTCTCTCACACCACACACATCCATGCACTATCACACACATACACACACATGCACATCCACACACATACACACACACACACACACACAGTCTCCTACCACCCGCCGCGTGTGCATGTGAGTGCACGCTTGAGGTGTAAATATAAACATTTGCACATATTTCTTAATAATTCCATATTTGGACCAATTAAACCAGATAATTTTTAACGACTGGTTTATTAGCTGTGGTTAATTAAAACGTCCCCAGAAAGTATTTTATCTGTTCATCAATCATCCTGATACGATTCGTCCAAATCATTTAGCAGAGGGCGGCAACTTGTCCCTCATCTGTCAGGTGGTTTTGATTTTATTTTCATGTTTTCTCAGATTCTGTTTTTTTTTTTTTATTTATTTTGAGCAAACTTTACGAATATGAGAGAATCCTTTTATTTAATCAACCAGTTTCTTTCCAAAAAAAAACTTGTATTTACTCTCTAGACTCTGTGTCTGTGAATACGAAGCGCAACAGATCTCCCGAAGAAGAAAGAGGAAACTTGATATAATCGGACACCAGTTAATGTTCGAATTGGCCTATAACCAACAGCATGACCCTTTTATCATTTTAGTGACGAAAATAAAGCTGATTGGATTTTTTTTTTTTTTTTTTTTTAACGAGAGGCTGAGTAACCAGAGTACATGAAAAGGCCTGTGGGCCCTGACTCGGCTCACTCTGGGGATGTTTTCATCATTATTCATCCACCTGTAGCATCGACGCTTCTGCTGCTTTTACTGCCGCTCAGACGCTGAAGTGGAAAGTTTTTCCTCATATATGAAAAGTGTTTATGCAAAAACCGCGTCTCGTCTGTCAGTTGTTTCGTTTGAGTTTTTTGATTATTTTGATGGTAATCTGCTGCACGTTCTTCAAAAACGAGCTGCTGATTTCTGTCATGATAAGAGACGAAATATTTATTTAGAATAAATAACTTCAAGGCAACGAACGTGGATTCAGACGCTTAATTTTGGTATCAAAATCCGTTATAGGCTAGAACCTGTTGCGTTATTAAGCTTTTTAGTTCAGAAAAAAAAATTAATTCACCTCGTCCAAACTGTGATTGTCAATGTCAGTTTTGAGAAAATCGCCCTCTTCAATGTCACATAATTGTCCCAGTATTAAAGTTATAGTCAGGTGTTTTAATTTTGCATATCACACAAATATTGTTGTGTTAATATACACTTTCTATTAGAATTAAGAAGTCCGCGCTGATTCTGCTTAATATGAAATGATTTTGCGTCTTTTTGTGAGGAGGATTCCAAAGAGGGGCTTTGACATGTGGTGCTTTAACCTTTTCCAAAAGGAGAATATTTTAACGGTTCCTCACAGTTTTTTTGTATTTCATTAATATGTTTTTTTTTCAGACATAATAACAAATATGAAGGTCAACAGCACGGTTTAAAATGAGTGAAACTGAGTGGGTTAATTGTCTTTAGACAGACGTACAAGCCGCATGCTTCATGGTCGCGTTATTACTTTTACAGAGGGAATAAAGCTTCACTCAAAAGTTTGTATCGTTAATGACTGATGAAGATTTGTAACTAAAATTGCATTTATTTTATGAACACAGTCAAACAAAAATATTTACAATATGTTCTTTATTCAGAAACCCTCAGTCGTTTTTTAATATACAGGAATAAAGAGCTTTTTTCTGAGTATTGTGAAAACTGATTTCCTATGTGCACAGATGGTTATTCAAAGTAAATCTACCTCACGTCTTTACATGTGATAGAACGTTTTAATTATACAACATTTTCCCTTTTTTTCGTGTCCCATATCTGCTCCCCTGAGGCATACAGAAAATACTCCTGTCCAACAATCAGGGGAAATCATAGTAATTCACCAACTACCTCAAACACCCCGTGACTCACTTCCTGGTACAGAAAAATAACAAAACAATGTGCATCTTTGTAAACCTAAATACAAATTTTTAATGCACTGAACATTTTGTACATTTAATACATTAACATTTGTAACATACAACACAGACCTCTAATCTTTAACTATTTAATTGTTGTGCAGTATACTGCACTGCTTACACTGTCACTGTTCACTGCCTTATCCAAGTGCCTTATTTATTTATAAAACATACAATAAGGGATGCTACCTCATCTTATTTATCCTGTTTATTCTTATTGTTTATTTATCACGATTTAATTTCTTTTTAGTCTTAACTTGTTGTTTTCTTATCTTTTTTATGTTGTTTTCTATCACTGCTGGTCTCTGAGAGCTACCAAATTTAATTTTGTTGTATGACTACAAGTACAAAAAATAGTGTTAATAATATTTTTGTTTTCATCCCATCAGGGTCCAGTTAAGACCTCCATGTCTGTCCCTCTGTGAACAGATGAGACAAGGAGAAGATGATGATGCAGAATTTGACATGATGAAAGACTCACCTATAGGTAAGATAAGTACAATGAGAAGTATGACAGAGGACATGTATGCACTTTTGACATATTTAATGGTTTTTAACTATGCAGAGAAAAGCTTTACATTTAATTTATGGCAAGAGATGACAAATAATTTGATCTTAAGTCTGATATCAGCAGATGAAACTGAGTATATGTGCTGTATGTTTGAGTAACTGTGTTTATTTAACCATTTGAGTGAACTCTTCCTGCTTTACATTTTAAATGATTCCTTATTTAAAGACAGGGTCATTTAATTCATTAGTGTGCTGAATAGTTATTTTTACATGTCTAATTTTACAGCATACAGCGTGTCTATGGAGTTAATTGTGCCTAATTGTGTGTGTCCTGGAATGTGTGCGCTCATCATAGTTGTCTTTTTGTCTGTGCCTCCATGTGCCCATGTGCCAACGCAAGTGTGGTGCCCATATGTGGGTGTATGAGTGCTCCACTGTTACTCTGTGCCTGCGTGTGTGTGTGCCCATGTGTGTTGTATGCAGCCTATTAGTGGAGTTTAACCCCTGTGTTCAGGGAGTCACATCCCCTCAACACACCAGTCTCCATTCTTACCGCAGCACGTTAACATTTTACTCTCTTCTCTCTCCCCACCCACCCCCTTCACTTTTGTCCTAAGAGGGCAATTAAGGAAACAAACGTTTTCCCCAAGATAAGCTGGCTGCCAGCTTTGCATACTAATGCAATGCCAAGTGGTTACAAATAGTGAGTGCTCTAATTACCGGCACTGTTTTCAATCAGAAATTGCTCAATTTCCCAGGATGAGGTCTCCATGGCTGGAGAAAAAAAGCACAACCTGACAGAGGCAAGAGACAATCATCTCTATGTGGAGTGTGGCTGATTTTGTCTGCCTATGTGTGTGTGTGTGTGCTCATGTGCCCACATGTGTGCACAGTGTGTTGGTGCAAATAAGCTCATCTGCCTGTGTGTGTGTGTGTGTGTGTGTGTGTGTGTGTGTGTGTGTGTGTACAGACTGAGGCACAACCCTCTCTATCACTGCTGCCCTTGACAAGTCAAGAAATGGATCCTGTCAGCCTCTACAGCATTTAGCACCACAATTATCCCCTTTTCACAGCCTGGCTGCATTAATGTAAACCACACCAGGCAGTAGTTGCCACTCATTGATGAGCACGATGTGGTGCACCATCTCTGGGTGAGCAATTTGATGCAATTGTGTTGCTGTGTGATCATCAGTGCAAATCAGGGCCTGCTCATTTATTAAGCAATTTCTGTTGGAGAAAATTAGAAGGAAGGCTCTTTTAATTTGGCAGGAGATCGTAATATCTCTAAAAGCAACAATAATGCATAATGTGGCTGACATCAAACAAAAAAAAGGGATATTCGAATGAGTTTTGCCCGCATCAGCCCATCAGGGAGGGGTATCTATTCTGAGAGGAGCGGCCATCATCATGTGGACACAGGAGCAGGGGGCAGCACAGACCAAAGTGACAAGGACTCACTCCCAGGGTGTGGGAATGAGTCACTCCATAGGATGCGCACACAGGACCCATCCGTTGGCCTTAGCTGACCTTTAGCTCTGACAGTGGCTAATGGAGGGCTGGCCCTCGATCAATGCACTGAGAGACCGGGCTCCCCATCTCTGCCCTTTCACCGGGCCAGGAAGGGAGGGATGCTGCCAGAAGCCACGCCGCGGAGCCATCGACCCTGCCACTTTCCCATCCTGTGGGTGACAGCTGCGGTGCCAATGAGCCTGGGGACGCCACGCTGCCCTGCCACGTAGGAAGGACAGCCAGCAACTCTATCTCTGTGGTGGTGGGAGGGAAAGTCACTGATGATCTGCTTGTGAATGTCAGATCCATGTAAACAACTCCAGCAACACTTTGGTGTTGAGTAGATGTTGATATGACGGCCTGCACAAGTGTTGCAAACCTGCACAGCAACATGATACATGTTCATAGTCATTTAGAACTCCTGGGTGTATTATTTTGTTGTTGGTGAATGTGAATATGTTTGTGTTTTTTTAGCTCTTTTTTGTTTGGTGTTTGTAAAAGCACCGGAAAGATAGTTGATTGTTGAGTCTCACCCTCAAGATATCAAACACGGATCTTTTTGGGTTGGTAAAGTGTTCCAGGCACAGCAAAATAATGAGAAAATAAGAGGAACAATTTCTGTATGAGTCTATGTGTTGTTTTGTGTTGTTGGAAAATCCTGCTTAGTATGCTTTTAAGAGTTTTTTCATTGCTATCACATCGAGTTATAAAAATACAGTGCTTATTATGGTTGTTGTTGTCATGTAAACATCAGGAACGTTGTTGTTCATCAAATGCATGCTTCAACCACTTTCTTTTTAAAGGTAGAATCAGTAGGATTGCTGGAGCTGTTTGTAAATGCACTAGAACAATATTTTGTTGTTGAGTTTCATTGCCAGGATGTCAAATCCAGACGTTTTAGGCTGGTAAAATGTCCCAGACACAGTAAAATGAGAAAATAGGAAGGTGACTGAGAGGAATAATTGAGTCTATGCATTGTTTCTTGGGGGAAATCCTGCATAGTGTGCCTTTAAGCTGTGCCAATATGAGTTCTTCCATTGTCATGAGTTGTAAAAATGCAGTGCTTATTAAAGTCGGTGTTGTCATGCTTCGACTGCGTTCTTTTTCAAGGTAGAATCAGTGGGATTTGTCCAAGCTGTTTGTAAATGCACCAGAAAGATAACAAGTCATTGCATAGAGTTTTTGGGAAAAGTCCTGCATTGTATGCCTTTAAGCTGTGTCAACATGAGTTTAAAAAAAATGTGCTTATTAATTTTACTACAAGGAACTTTCAGATTTTGTTGATTTTGAAGTGCCTTGGACAAAAGCGATAGTGTTTCCACTGTAATAACCACAAAATATAAAATAAAATTATCTAAATAAAAATCTCCTGGTTCTTTGTAACTGTCTAACGATACTCACTGTAACTTTGCCTGGGAAAATGTAAACACAGGCTTATTTAATATGATTTCAAGGAGACTCCAGTAAGGATAACTATATAGAAATGGCCAAACTTCTCACTGAGGATCTCGTTTACTTATGTAGTTCATATGAGCATCAGTATTAAATTTGGACTGTGTCATAACTAGTTAAAAAACCTTGTTGTAACTTTAAGGTTGGTGTTGAACCTACTGGTCATGTAAACATTAGGAAAGTTGTCATCCATCATATAACAGCTTTATTTTTACAGAAAATTTCCACTTAATTGTTTTAATTTCAGTTGAATAGAGTTGGAAAAGCTTAGAACTACAATAACCTTTTGTCAGTAAAAAGTTGAAGTCACATCAATGCAGTCTGACTTCTTCATAACCCTTGTCAAAATGTAAGAAGTTGTGTTTGCATTCGTTGTGCACTTAAAATGATACCGTGGGGAATATATTTTCTCATGCAGCACCATGTTGCTAAGATGTGCCTGATGTTGTGCTTGGTGGTGTACTTTGTAACCCAGATGGTGCACCACTGTATACCTTTTATCCGAGCAGCCTTTTGTCAACAGGCGATGCTTGCATACAAACACAAAACAATATTTAGTGTGCATTTTAATTGCATGGACTTCAATTCAAAAAACATTCCGAACAATGGCAGATAAAACATTCGTTCCATATGGGGGAGAGAAGAGAAGACATCCAAGAGGTTTAGCACAGATTGTTCTTTTTATTATCATTAACAGTAATGTGATTCTGAAGCCCCCTGTGACCTCCTCACAGCAGCACCTCATCTCAGAAGTCATTCATTAGAACAAGCAGAAGGCAGGCAGAGAGAAAGAGACATGGGGAGAGAGCGGAGTGTAAAATAAATTAGACTGTTCTTATGAACCAGATGATCCGTGATGAACCAGTGTGAGACGGTGAAAGAAAGCAGACATTCAAAGGATATCTAACGTTACGATGTTTGGAGATGAAGATGTCACGTGGAGCTGTCGTGATCCAGTTGTTGGTCTTGTGCGTGCGTGTATAATCACAGTTACTGTCCACTTTGGATTGTAAGGCCCACAGGGAGCCTTGAAATGTGGGTCTGAGCAGTGGATGTTTGGATTGAGATTGGGCTTCAGTGTTTCTGCTCAAGACCCCGGCCTGATGCGGGCTGTAGTGAAACTAATCAAAAAGCTTCTTATGTCCTCTTGCTCTGATATAAATGGATTGTACAGTCTTTCCCCCATGATTTGCTCCAGTGTTTACTGAATTCGATTTTTTACACTGGAGTGGACAGCAAAGGCCACCTCTCTCAATTAAGCCCCCCTGGCTCCTTCTACATAAGAGCAGTCAGGCGGCGTTTCTTCATATCTGCACCCCCTGATGTCTCTTATCTTACCCTGACCCACCTATACATGCTAATGTGTGAATGTATGTATACATATGTGAGTAAAATACCAGAGTGGTCAGAGGCTCAACTGGGCCGGGGCGACAGAGGAGAAGCAGGAGCTGGTGGCGGCGGGGGGGTGAAGGGAGCCGTGTGGATCCTTGGAGTGGTGTGACAGACTCCCCAGCCTCCTGGTAGGATTTGTTGGAATGTGAGAGAGGAGGATTTTAGCACCAGGCGAGCCACGCCAGAGTGCTGCAGACTTCATGCCATCTGTCTCAGCCTCCATCCTCCCTTTGCCAAACTCATCAGACCTTTATTTCCTCTCCCTCTATCTCCTTCTCATCCCTGTTCACAAGAGTAGCGGACATACTGAGATCTGCTAATGTATTGGAGGGAAAAAATGGCTGGGCTTAATAAGCGGATTCAAAATTCTCGATTGATTAATATGTATTCTTGGAGCTAATTGTCCGACAGCCCTCATGGAGATAAAATGTGTGTTCGATAGCCCTGCCATTTGTTACTTGACCAACAGGGAAGGAGAGATAGAGATATTCATACCATAGCAAATCTGTTGATCAGTTAATACTGAAACATGTTTCAAGTGAGAGCCAAAAAGTTCACTTAATTTAATGCATCATTATAAACAAGCTATTACCTTAATTAACTTTTGTATCATACTGTATATGAATAATATGATTAAGACACATCCTAAATTAATAATAATGCTCTGTGTTGATGTGGTTATTTTGTCAGTCATTAAATTGAGAGAATTATATGGATGCACTATACTTAGATTAGTGATTAAATCCACTCGTCACCTGCCAGTAACCTATCCAAAAATGACAAAATCACTTAGAGATATGCATTCTTCAGCCATGATTAAATCAAAAGCTGATTTTCACATCAAATGGGTGTGTGATTGTGTGGTGTCTGGATGGGGCTGATCTCTCACCCTCTCTCCCCGTGTGGGCGACTGGGGAGGCGGCTGAAGGAGATCACAGGGAGGAGCTGTACCGGCTCCATGTCCTTAACCTGCACGCAGAAGGGCAACAGAGGGTGGAGGAAACGGAAAGGAAATGTACCCTTTGTCCAAAATGGAACACCAGGTGGCAGGAAGTGGGCAGGAGGCCTTTGAAGCCAACCCCCGGTCTCTGCGCCGGGATGGCCTCAGCGATCGATCCGGCCAGAGATGGCAGGGAGTAGAGCCAGGTGCCCCCAGAGGGCCAGCAGACCACGCAGATCTATTATGAGTGAGGAGGAGACAGGAGTCGGCTGGGGCCCTGCCCCACTGCTCCCATCATATCACTGTTCAGACAGCCAGAGTCAACTGGCTGCATCCTAACAAGCCGGCGAATACTGACAACAGTCTGGTGCACAACAAGCTCAACAGACACTTTCTTCATATACAAACTTTAGGATGGGTTTCCACTGCAGAGTGCTGTCAAGTCTGTGTATAAAACACTGCAAAACACTGAATAATTAGTGTGAGGGTGCATACATGCTAGCATGGTATGTGTGACAAATTAAAGGAATAGCTCGGATTATTTGATGTGGGATTGTATGAGATATTTATTTAGTGTATTACCTACAGTAGATGCTGGTTGGCACATCCCCAGTTAGGAGATGCAGAGAGGAGTATCAGCATGGAAGCTAAGCAATGTAGTGCTGTGAACAGGGTCGGCAACGAAAAGTAAAAAACCTTAAAAGAATCTGAATCAGTTTAAGTGTATATTGCTCTCTCCAAACCATCCAGACTCCACTGGTGAAAACAATAATTTTACCTCACAGAACACAGAAGTGCTGGTCGTCTGCTGACTTTGGTGAATCTGAACTATTCTTTTCAAACACTGCATTCACACAATAACACAAACTTACTAGTCAACCAATGCAGCAGCAGACCAGCAACTCTCACTTTCTGCAAGGTAAAATGACTGATTTCACCTCCACATCTAAGTGTGGTTGATTTGGAGACAGCGACATTTGGCTCATATAACTGTGACTTCCTGACAGAAAAGGCTGTCTGATGGCAAATTAAAGCGGTGAAAATATCATAAACATAGTGTGCACTCAAAGGTAGAATCAGTAGAATTAGTCCAAACTGTTCATAAACACACCAGAAACAACAGCAACATTTTGGGTTGGTAAAAAACATCCAGAGCAGAGCAAAAAAATGAGAAAAAAGGAAATTGATGCAGCCACCACCACACACTTCTAGTGGGGTCATAAGTGATGATTGAAAGGATTGTGGCTAAAATATGTTTTACTGCCGACCCTGTCTACAGCAATATGCTGCTTAGCTTTTGTGCTGGTGCCTCTGTCTGCTTTTCCAAACTGGGGGCATGCAGGCCGCCACCACTGTAGTTACACTGACTCTCGACAAGTACCTCATAAGAGCCCACAATGAATAATCCGAACTATCCCTTTAAATACATGCAGGTCAATGAAGAGTTTTTGGAAATGTAGCTGCACAGAACACATTTTTGAAAGAATCGGAAATGAGTTACTTTAGTGCATTAATATATTTATTTTTAACAGAATACAAGCACAGATTGAATTTAAATGACTTCAGGAACTGCTGCAGACGTTGTCGGTTTAAAATGATAATACAATAACACAAATTGAGATTCAATAACACTACATAACAGAGAGAGGAAAGAAATATGAAAAAGGAACAAAAAGAAAACACAAAAGCAGAAAATCAAATCAGCAGATGTTTGTGCACACGCGCACACACATGCGAATGCAGGGAGCCGCTAAGTGATCCAGTAAATTGCCAACACTGCTTTGAAATTGTCAGAAAGAAAATACTAAGCAGCCATTGTGTGCTTTGGGATACCTTTTCTTGTCACACTAATGCAAAATATCCGGAGATGAAGCTGAAATAATGAGAGAAATCAGTGAGGAATTTGTATCCTGAGTAGGTTTTCCATGTCTATGAATCAGGCATCCCATTCATTCAGCTAGAGCAACACTGGAAATCTGCTCCAGCATTTGTATTTTGGCCAGCTTTGGAGGAGGTGAGAGCTATCAGTGTCTACGCGCTCATCCCTCTGTATCTCCACGATGTTTACTGCACACAACATGCAGGCAAACACACATGTGCACACACACTTTTTAAACGTGCAAATACAAACTCTAATCCTGACCCCCCCCTTCTCTTTTTCTCTCTCCTCCTCTCCCTGCTTCCCTCCCCGGGCGTGGAAATGAAAGCTGGGCACTTGGAGAAGGATGGCTGGAAGAAATGAAGACGTAGTCTGATTTCCACAGCAACCAATGATGATGCAGCGCTCCGCACTCTCTGCCCTCTGATAGGTCTTTGTCACTCCCTTCATCTCGAGGCCCATGTCATTCCCTCTAATCCCCCCCACCCTCTACCGAACGCAAACAGGCCAATCCCGAGACGAGGCTCAGGGGCTGGGGAGGGATGAAGGAGCCGAGGCATGGAAAGAGTGAGGGATGTAGTTCAGGAGGAGAGAAAAGGAGCACCAGAAGCTGATGTTGGTGTGGGAAGGAGCCAGTGTGTTATTATTAATAAAGCATTTAAAAAAAAGTGAGCACATCAAAGCGTACAGGGGCTATGCTATCATACATGAAAGTAATGCACTATGGCTTAATGTTTCCTAAGGCGTGTTATGGTGACGCTGCTTTGATTTGAAATGCATTGTGTGGAAAATGGATTTACAGGAGTGGGGAGAGAAAGCCTGGTGTGGGTGCAGACCATAATTTAAAACCTGACCTCATAGGCTCTTCAAAGTCTCCGTGAGTGTGGATATTTAGGACTTACGTATGTGTGAGAGACCTAAACCACAGATACAAAAACAACAAATAAATACATACATACACGCGAGGGATGTGGAGGACACCTGCAGAAACAGAGAATGACCAATCACTTTCACAGTAAAATGCATCATTTCACATTTTGATCATTAGAATTGGAACTAATTTTTCTTTCTTTCCTTTCCAAGCAAAGGGTGTCGCACCTGATTATATTGCACTTGGTCCTCCTCCGATCGAGGCCCGCAGGAAGTGAGACATCTTTTCTCATCGTCTTCCCCCCATGGCCAGGTAATTATCCTAATCTACCTTCCTCCTGTGCTCCAGCTCCTGTGCCACACTGGCTCAGACCACCTCTGTGGCTTCATTATCAGTGCTGGGACTCACTAATGGCTCCACGTCCTCACTGTGCAGGCTGCTGGCAGAGACAAACCAGGGGGAAAGGAACAGAGGAGGAAGAAGAAGATGAAGAAGGAGCAGGAGGAGGAGGAGAACAGGGAGAGGAGGGAAGAAGAAATTAGTTGCTGAAGAGCAAAAGGGGGCTGCCCTGAAGGTTAACATCTCAATCATGAGGGACAAAACTCTTGAGTCTGACAGCTTTGGCTCCTTGCAAAGTCATCATTTGCTGATAGAGGATGGATGGATGGATGCTACACTCTTAGAAATAAAGGTGCTAACTACAACCACCCCCACAGTAGAACCCTTTTTAGTTCCTGGTGCCTTTAGTAAACATTCCACTTGGAACCCTTTCAGAGAGTTCTATCAAGAACGCAACATAAAAGGTTACACCTAGCACCATCTGTGAAAGTTTTCATATGGAGGGATTTTTTTTTTTTTTTTTTTTTTTGCAGGATGGCAAAGGTAAGTCCTGCCCTACTCTGCCTCTGATTGGCTTACCCTGATACTCTAACCCTAAACATACCCACCCCATACCCACCGAAATCACCCAAATCAATAAAGGCAACGGGTACTAGCCAATTAGAGCCAGAGCAGGGTGGGTCATGACTTTGTCACCCAGAACCTTTCTACGGTGTGATGGTTCCAACCAAAACCTTCTTTGGGGTTTGTATCCAGAACATGTCTTGTAAGGTTTCTAACAAAAATCCAACCAGGGGGTTCTACCAAGAATCCTTTTTTATTCTAAGGGTCACGGGTGGCAAAAGCACACTTTTTATTTACTCAAAAAAAGTACAGATACTTGTGTTAAAAATAACTCTGGTGAAAGCAGAAGTATTAATTCAACTTCTTTACTGCAGTAAAAGTGAAAAAAACACAGGCTCTGAAATGTACTCAAAGTATAAAAGTAAAAAGAAGCCTTCTGAAGGACACTTCTACATTGTTACATTGTTTTGTCTTGTTCTGTCTTTTATGTATTTTTCATCTTGTTAGATTATTTATGTTGTCTTTGTCTTGTTATGTTTTTTACATTGTTTTTGTCTTTCTACATCATTGATTTGTTATCAGAATCAGAATCAGAAATACTTTATTAATCCCGAGGGAAAATTGTTGACTTCTACACGAGTTGAAATCGTTATGTTACGTCTTCTGCATCGTTTTTCTTTGTTTTAATCAGTGTCATCTTGTCACATCTTTTGCTTTTTTGACTTGTTACATTACTTTTGTCATTACATCTTTTTCCAGTGTTTTTATCTTGTAACATCTTTTTCATTGTTTTTGTCTTGTTACACCAATCATATTTTCTATCTATTATTGTCCAGTCCATAGGTTGAGATCAGTCTTGATGTTGAGAAGGTGGCACACAATGATGTGAAATAAAAATAATCAATAAATCCCCTCAAATGCATTCAAACTAAAGTTATTAGCCTGTTTTGAAAATGCAAGGAGTAGAAAGTACAGACAATTGTGTTGAGTAAAAGTAAAAAGTTGTAAGAAAAATAAATACTCAAGTAAAGTACAGATACCTGAAAAATCTAATTAAGTACAGTAACTAAGTATTTGTACTTTGTTCATGTCTGCCAAGGACTCTATCTAGAAACCTTCCAAGGATTAAATCAAGAACCGTTTTATATTATAGTACAAAGAACCCATGACAATCTGTCTTTCTGGGTTGTCTCCAGAACCTTTCCATCTCATAAAGGTGCTAACAAGAACTCACACACAGGGGCTCTACTGAGAACCCTTTATATACCTATTTCAAGGGCTTTATCAGAATCTAGCCAGGGGGTTCTACCTAGAACCCTTTTATAATATGTTACAAAGAACCCTTGATGGATCTTGATGAAAGAGTTCTTTAAGGGTCTGAACAGTCTTTAAGCAACTATTTCCTCCAAAAGGAGTTCTTAATGGAACCCTTGGTCTTAGAAGAACCTTTAACAAACTCTTTCTTCAGAGGAGGATTCTTCACAAGAAAATTGTTCTGGGTAGAACCTTAGCCCTTCAAGAAGAACACTTTTGGGGACCCTTATTTCTAAGAGTATAGAAGATATAACAGTGCCAAAGAGGAAGTCAGGAGTTCAGCCAATGAGCTGGCTGCGGGGCAAAATGACCACAAAGTGTGTGTGTTGGAGGTAACAGGTCCTTTACACACCCCCACCTTGCATGTTTGAAACAGCGCTAACCTCACAACATACAGAAGGACTGGGGGTGGTAATTCAGTTTCACTTTTTTTTCTGACAAATGACACCCTGACAGTTGGAAAAAATGTTGGGGTCCCTGAACAGATTTCTCAGTTACAAAAATAAAATGTGTTGGATTAGACAAAGACAGACATTTTGCATTCTACTTTTGAACCCCAATGAGAGCACTGACAAATGCCACCCCACCCCCACTCCGTCTGTGCCATGATTGTTTTTTTCTCTCCAGAAATGTCATAAACTTAAGAGGTGATAAATCTATATGGCACAAACAGACACTGACTTCTTCCAAGTGTACATAGCATATAGGCTGACACAGATTGAGATGGTGCAACATGTCTTTGCATCACTCTAAATAACCACGCAGGGTTTACTCATTCTTGATGTACCCAGTGGATTCCAGTGGACTCACTTTTTGAAATGGAGGAGCAACTCGTGCGCGGTATTCTCGAAGTGATGTGTGAAAATCTATAGTATTCTCCTGTTTCTGTGTAGGCGTCGCAGCCTATACATTCCAGAAAACTTCAGAAATGCGGAAAACTGCACCGATAAACAGCATATTAAATCCCCTCGGTAAGAGCAACAGCCAGATCCTATGTTTAATGCATGTTTTAAAAATGCTGATTGATGCAAGTTTCAGTAAATCTATGGATTCTATTGGGTTTTTTTTTTTTTTTTTTTTTTTTTGCTTCCAACAGTTCGAAGAGAATCTCTTTATAGATTTATGTCATGCCACATACGCAACTTGAATTTAGCATTTTTGAGTGCATTTAGCTTTAGGTATATGGTTAAACACAAGATGTAAAACTTAACCATGGTCGCCACTACAATGGTCGACTCTCATTTTATGATGAATTGTAAAAGTGTAGGAGGGTTGCACCATTCAAATGAGCAAAATTCTTCTTTAACTCCTCCACACTGAAGCATCCTCTCTCACAGACAGAGATTAAACTGTGCTCTTCTGCAATCTGGTGGTAGTGTAACTGAGACCAAATTGTCTGCAAATGAGCAGAAACATTATGGTAACTCACAAGACTGCTGGAACAATATGGTCCCTTAAAGATTCAAGATAAAGATTCATATGTTCAAGCAGTGCTTAATGTCCGTCCACACAGGAGAAATTCATCTTTATTGGGCTTAAAGACAGAATACAGACAGAGAGCAGTGAGCGACTTCTGAGTTAAAGGGTAGTTCATCCAAAATACAGAAACAAAACCAACATTTAGAGCGGGGATACTGAACTTGTCACTTTTGCAAAATGACAGGAGGCAAGAGACCAGTTAATAAACAAACATAAATAATATTATTTATCAGAAAAAATGAACAAACATTTTCAAATTAACTGACTTATCAGTTTAACATATTAACTAAATGAACCTGGTGCACAGATAAATCAGATATTGTTCTGCATTCAGTAACTGCCACTGCGTTTTAGCTGTTAATGTTTTGGTAACAGTTGAAAGAGTTCATACAACATTAAACATAGCTGGAACCTCTTCCATCATGCAGTCGCTGAAATATTGAAAAGATTCATTAACAGAAACAATAAACACGAACAGCTCCTACCAGTGACAGAATGAAGAGCAAATTTAAGTTAAAGCTTAGTTTAAATACACATTTATGAGATCAGAATTATCCTCATTTCTGTGTAACTTTTGCTCCGGTCCAGCAAATAGTTGTCTTCTCCTGCATAGCTCACGATCTGACCCTACTGCACTTTGCACAGCCTCAATGGTCATCATGCAAAGATCAGCTTCTTTGTTATTAACAGCCTTGTTTATCCCATCATACAAAACTGGCATATCCGTCCCTCCTCCTGGGAAAAACAGTGTGAATCAATTTATTTTTATTGTGAATTAGAAAATGGTCAGAGAGCCACCCAGCACCCTATCAGAGACCAGATTTGGCCCCAGCGCCACAAGCTGAGTATCACTGCTCTAGTGGCATCTAGCAATGCAGATAGTGTTGATTTAATATGTCGCTGTTTTGAGGTATCTCTGAGATTACAAATCTAAATGGTACTATTTATTCAATATAAAGTAGTTAAGCTAAAAACTTTTCATAGTGAGTAACAAGACAGAGACATTGTTTCTGTAAAAGAGAGACTGCTATTGATTTTTTTTTTTTTAAGTAAATTAAAGGCATAATGCCTTGCACTCTATATATACTGTATCATATGTATGTTATTTAATCACTGCTTAAGCACTTCTGGTTAGATGCAATCTGCATTTCGTTGCTCCTGCAATGACAATAAAGTTGAATCTAATCTAACCTAATCTAATCTAATGAGTAGGATTTTCCTAAAACACAAAACACCCAATGAAATACTTCCTCTGAATTAGAGCTTGACATACGTGCCCAAACCCAACAGGACCTAACCGATTTGGGCTGTATTATGATTATTATTTATTTATTTATTTATTTATTTATCTTGTTAATTTTCTCTGCAATTTAGTCAATGCCAATTCCAATTCTCCCCATGTACTGTCACAGTCCTTGCTAACTACTACTGTTTGGTGAGTAGAGGGAAGCTCGTTAAGAAAAACATCGGGCTGTAATCGGGTTCGGCCCAAAATATGCTAATGAGAGCAGGGTTCAGGTCAATTTCAGACAGAATTTTGTCAGTCTTGGGCCTTGTCAGGCTCAATATTTAAGGCCAGATTTAAGACCTGCTCTCAATCATCACTTCTGACCCACTAGAAGAGTAGAAGTGTGTGCTGAATTGTGTGCAGAGACCCTGCCCTCTGTCTGTGTCTTTTTTATTATTTATTTTGTTGTGTTATAGATGTCTCTGGGTGTCAACCTTTGGGCAGTGGGTGTGCAGCCCCTAGCCAACAACAGCGCGCAGGGTGTGAGGGCGGGACTCTAAAAAAAAACGTTGTGTCCAGAGTGTAAGGATGCATCCAAGAGTAGATTGAGCCAGAAAGGGAGGGGCCAACTTTGAATGTTGTGTTTACAAACCGCAACAGACAAATCCTCATTCTGCCTTTAAATTACAGTCAACTGGGATTAAGCCTATAAATTGTTAGAGATGAATAACTCAAAAACTGGAGGAATAAAACTAAGTAAACTGACCGTTCAAAATGGAATCTAAGGGATTAACAGTGAATCAGGAGCTCACTGTTCATACTGTGGTCCCTTGTGGATGCTGCCATTTTGGGAGCACAAGAAGTGTCGTATACTAGAGCACTGAGTGGCTCTCAAAGTATGGAGCAGGCCCATAGAATGAATGAATATGATTTATGTACGGAAAATAAACAAATGAGTTTGCTGATGCTATCGTGATGACCTTATTTCACTAAAATTCAACTTGAATACTTTTTCAATAGTTGCATCCTCTATCATTGTTATTGACTGATAAACAAACATGGGATAGGGGTGTGAACTTTTTCTGGCTTCTAAAGGGGGGGCATGCCGGAAAAGGTTTGAGAACCACTGTGCCAGAACAAGAAATTGTTTACAACAATTCCTCGCATCCTCGTAGATATAAATGGCTCATTATAATGTAACAAAAGCACAATAATTCTTATTTTCCGGTGATTATACACTAATGAAAACATACTTATGAATATTACATTCAATTTCTGCCATATTCTACCAATAAATCTCATTCAAAATTGAATCTGCTGCTACTGGTAGATGAAAGTTACACTGAAACATTCTTTTTTGGGAAAATGTAAAATATGAATATATCATGAGAAAAACTGACCCACAATCTTTCATCATTAACATGATGAAATTTTACTAATATACATGTGCAATTGTATATTATCTTTAAGTGTTGACCTACAATATTTATAAGGATGTCATCATGAAGCTCTGCAATTCACAGCCATCAAAGGCAGCAGCAAGAGAAATGTCACAGAGCAGCCCTCTTAACGGTAATGCACCATCTAAGACAGTGGATTTCAAAGACTCCCTTTTATAAAGTAATATTTTTGTTACTTAGATACAAAACACATTATCAGGCTCAACATAGAGTGTACTAACCAGTTCCAGTTTCATAAAAAGGGTCTGTATGGCCAAAATGAGTCATCATTAACATCCTCTTAAAGGTAGGACTTGCATAGATGTGCACTGTAAGTTGGCTTCTGCCTTAAAACAAAATCTAAAATAGCAAATTGGCAAGTTGGCAAATTTATCTGAGCGAACAAATGTTGAAATGATACTGTCAGAGAAACTCGCTGAGAGCCTTGCTCTCTAAGGCTAAATATTGAAATGGTTCCAGTCTAAAGTACCTTTTAGGACACTTGCATGCGGTGAGCATATAAACTGATGAATTAAGGTGACAGTGAATGTGCATGCTTATGGCTCAGGAGGATATTAATACCTTCTCCACCCCAATATTGTTGTCAGTGTCAGATGGCACATGCAGCTATCAGTGGGGCACAACTCTGTGTGGGGTTTGGTGCAGACAAGCATGAAGACATGCTTTATTTTTTTCAAGGGGTAATGTGATGATGCTATAACAGTCTTTTTGCGCAGGATTCTGAATCAGAAAAAACAAACTATAAATAAATATGCTAAAATGGGTTCCGATGGGTTTTTGGGAGAGGGAGAGAGAAAAAAAGATGTGCTTCAAATGTTTCTTTTTTCTTCCCTTTTAGTCAGAAAAGAGTTCTTGAAGGTGAGAGGTAAAAGCAAACCTTTCTTGGCCTTTCCAGGTCACAAGATAAGGGTCTGCTGCTTATCTGAGCACTTGAGTGTCTCTGTAGTAGATCACAACCTTTTGCTTATCATCCCATGTAATGCAGATTACAATGTTCCCTCCTGCTGCAGGTCTAGTGCTGAGCAATATGACTATATAGCACTGAATATTGTGAGGTAATGAATGTGTGTAAAATGTATGCAGGGGAGGATACAGGGGGTTGAAGGCAGAGGAGGTGGGGCCAGCTTTTTCCACAGTTCTTTCACATGTAACAAGCCAAACCTTAGTCACATCCATAAAAGGATCATGAAGGAATGTAAAAACCTGCAGCTTTGCTTTGACAAACCAAAATAGGACCCAGCGAGGACGAGTGTTCCTCACAAACAAGCATCAGTAAAACAGATGAAATGTGGGGTTTCTTCTCTCTGAAGGGAGCTGAAAATACAAAAATAGCACCAATACAGAATATCGTTAACAAAACACTGTTTTGCAGTATTTTGGTTAATTGCAGTGTTTATGTTTACATGTGCATTTACAGAAATGTTTTGAATCATTTTGTGTGTAAGTGTCAGCTCGTGTACAAACAGGAGCAACCAAGTCAAAGCAGCTCGGAGAGACAACTGAATACGGGATATAATGATGTTATTTGTGATGTCTGTCATAAAAATATACTGAGTGTGAAAGTTCATTCTTGAACTTCAAGACAATATTTTTACAAAATAATCTCAAGTCAAGGCCCGTGTGCCAGCTTTTTAAAGAGCTTTTGAAGGCATCTGAGTTTTCAGTCAAAATATTTCACCATATAAAATATTCAGTTATAATTTCTTGTGATTTATCTTGTGTTGCTTAGATTTGTACTGAAAGCTCATGTATTTGGTGAAGGAAACTTGATTTATCTCATTTTTCTATTTATGACTCTTCAGATTTTTACACCATTACTGCTGAGATCTACAGGGTATTGAATATGCAACGGTGGAAAGAAACTGATGACATGTACTGTATTACAATTTACAGGTACTTATAGTTAATTGGACTATGTCTACTCCACTACTTTAAAAGGGAAATATTGTTTTTACATGCTTGTTACTTACTATATTTATCTCACAGCTACAGTTAGTAGTTACTTTCCAAGATTGTACATATAAACCATATGATATCTCATAAAATATTTTAAAATCAGTTCCACCTCAATCCAATCAGCTAAACAATTAAAATGCATCTTACAAGTTATTGCATCAGTATTAATTATCTTTTCATATGAAGTATAACCATATAATACTCACACGGGCCATTTTTCTGCATAATAATCAGACTTAACTGCTGATAAAATGTGTTGATAATACTTCTGAATGTGATGGAATATGAAAGTAAAGGATGTGAATATATCTGTGAATACTGACTTGCTAAAACCAATCTTGCACCAAGAGGTGGCCAGGGACAGCGAGCCTGATAAAGTCCTCCCCCTCCCCCATTTTGGGGTTCATATGCATAATATGCTTCAATCAGATATTTTACATTAGGCACTATTCATTTAAAGCAATAATATTATATTTTTAGATAACACATTACAGCAGGATTGTTGTGAAACTCAAAATGTTATTCATACTGTATTACACTACGCACATCAAATAATTAGCAACATTAACTGTAAAATAAAAAGAATGCAATTCCTCAACTCTCAAATTAATATAGTTCTCAACTAGTACTAGAACTACTACATACAGTGGAAACCACTTAAAGTGATCATGCCTGTCCACATCAAATTGATCATTATAAGAGGATGATTATTATAAACAATCTTGTTTTTCCTTTTTCTTTATATTTTATACACAGTCCATCATTCTGCTCCCCAGTCAAGTAGGCAGTGATAAGAACTCATGAAACAACATGGCTGAACTCGATATGAAAAGCTCACATAAGCAGTGATGTAAAGTAGTTATGACGGGCACGGGCACACACACACACACACCACTTAGGTGTATATATATTTTAACAACAATGCATTGGATTTTACAGTCAAATGAGTTACACTGGCTTTTGTATTGGGAAAGAAGGGAGGTCACAGAGAAACAGGTCAGAACCATGGACAGCTCTCTGACAGTCAAAGCTGTCACATGACGTATATTTACGCCCTAAATACAAGTGAACCTCTTCGAAAACATTTACTACTTACTATGACCTCAGACCACCAAACACCACAGCCATTTTGTAACTGGACATAAAGAAAAATGCTCCTTTTAGCACTCTGGAGCTAGCAATGCTAAAGGTGCTGCTACGTCAAGGTCCAAATAGCAAAATTATCAGTCCAGCAATTTGCACATTGTATTTACAGCAATTTCTGCCTTTATGACTTTCTTTTTCCTGTCATGATTTCAATGTGCATGCCACAGCAGACAGATTAACACGAGGCAGAGTACAGTACAGAACGTCTTATGGGTGATCTTGACAGACTAAACTAGATATTGACTAAGGAACTAAGGTTGACTCACCTTTTCACCTGTACTGACCTTAACAATCAACTGTCGTAAGCTCGTATGCTGTCGTATGCTATAATAGACCAGGCAGTATCACAAGTTGTCATTATATGTGTTAAGTAGAGTACATATTGATGCATCTATAATATTGCATGTTTCATCATAACCTTTTATTGTTGGTTAGTAAAGTGTAATGCATTTTCATGCATTTTAAAGAATCAATGCATCATAAGTAATTCGTATGTAAGATGATTAGAAGTAAAGTGTGTCTGCTTTAGAAATTATACATTAAAGGTGCTACAAGAAATTCTGGAGAATCAACACTTTGGGTTGATGGCTTTCATCAAGCCATCTGTATTATCTGATGACCTCTGAACTAGACTCAACAACCAACTATCTCTCTCCAGAATCACTTGAGCCACCTTCAAGTTATAGAATCTATATGATGTATTCAAAGTAAGAAAAATGGGGAGAAAGCTTTATTTTCACTTTGGGACACTATTATTTTCTGCATTTCTCTCATGAAGTAGTAATCACTTATAGATTCATTTAAATGCATGAAAATGCACTAGGGGAGACCAGGGATGTTCATAACACTTTTTGTTCGAGCATCAGTCACTCAGTTGTTGTTCATGTTAGGTCTCTCAAACTCTGATACACGGTACACATATTTGTCTGCTACAAATAAAACTCACTTGGACATCTACTACACAATCAAAGATTATATGAGTTAATATCAAAAATAAAGAATTCTGTCATTGCAACCCACCTCACTACTGGGGTGGGTTGTAACATTAGCTACAGATAAATATAACAATGTTAATTTTCTCTAATTTATGAAATAACTTTTTAATAAAGAATAAAAGTTCTGAACAAAATGAACAATGTAGTGCAACAAAAAACATTTTTCCTAAACCTTTAAATTTATGTGCATGTGTGCATGTGGGGAGGACAGTATACCTGAAAGTGCAAGGTGACAGAAAGGTGGCAAATATAGACTGCTGACTCCCTGTGGTGCAGGGTTTTTGGGCCCAGAACTGACAACATACACATTTGACTCACGTCTCTTTTGGCCTTGAGCTTGCAAAGTGTTTCATGCACATAATGCAGAAACTCTCATCATTTTAATGAACTGTTACAACTGTCCCCACCTCTAACAGCCATTACATGGCAAAATGTTTTAGAATGTGGCCTTGAAGGTAGCATGAACAATTAAACTTGAGAAACTGCTACTTTAGGTTAAGTTAAGTCAAACCATTGTATCTACAATACAGTGAACACACTGGAAAAATAATCTTAATAAACTCTAAACTCTTTCCTACCAAAAAAATCTGTGTTTTGGTTATAAAATCCACAATGTTGTTCACATTGAGACATCACTCCTCCTATGAGCTCAGAAAGGAAATAGGAGTGTACGATATTAATGGCATCACCTCAGCTCTGTTCTGATTAAACTGAGTGTCACAACTAACCCGGTGTTACAACACTCCCCAGTTTCCCCTACACTTTACTTCCCATCAAAAATGAAACATTATGGTGAAGCACTATTAAACATGCATCAATAAGTACTACACTTGATAACTTATGATACTGCATGGACTATTATACATAGGACTATTATACAGCCAACCTCTAGTTTTTAACTAGTCCAGAGCATCCATAAGACACTAAGGGACAGTTCATCCCAAAATCAAGACTATACTGTATGTTTTTCTTTTTCCTGTAGTGCTGTTTATCCACCTAAACTGTTTTGTTGTGAGTTGCAGAGTTTTGGAGATGTCGGTCAGAGAGATGTCTGCCTTCTCTCCAATGTGATGGGACTAAATCGCACTCAGCTTGTGGTGCTCAATGCACCAAAAAATACATTTGAGAAGCTTGACAGCAATACCTCTTTCCACAAATCATGACTGAGTTATTCAAAATGATGCACAGACCTTGTGTGAGCACTTTCATGTGGGAACTACTTTCTTTCTAGCAGAAAGAAAGCAGTTGAGGCAGATTCTACAATTGAAAGAAAGTAGTTCCTAGATGAAAGTGCTCACAACAAGGTCTGTGGATTCTCTTGAATAACTGGGTCTTGATTTCTGGAAAGAGACATCGCTGTTGAGTATTTTAAATGCATTTAGTCCCATTATATTTCAGAGAAGGCAGACATCTCTACGGCCAATATCTCCAAAACCCTGCAACTCACACCAAAAAATCTAGATGGATAAATAGCAGCTGTTCTGTCCATGTCACTGATTGAGGTTATTGCATTTCAGACAATGTAACTTTTGAAAGTATTATCTTCTTCTTGTAAAAACTATAATCATCACTGTGATTAACATGAGATGTGTTGATCAGCATAAGCTGTGTCTTAAACCCAGCTCATAAGTAGAGATACAGAAGCAGGTTAGAAAACAAATGCTGACCCATTCAAACCACAAGAAAACTTGTTTATTTCTGGTTTATTGCTACTTTGTGAAATAAAGTATAAAACTGATTGCATCTTAAGCAGTGTGTAAGGTGTGCTTTTAGCTTTACAGAGGAGTCTGTTAGTCAAACAATAGGAGAGCATTAAAACATGCCAATAGAGCAGTATTAGTCAACAGCTTGAGTCAATACACCCCACTGGGCTGCATGTCTTTCTACAAACACAAGCAATTGCTTTAGAAGGCCTCGGCACTAGATAGAAACATCAATTACAGTAAATTACACCAAAACAGTGTGTAACACTTCAATTTGTTAAATCTCCTGAGCTGTCTGAGCTGTTTTGGATGAAAGCAGAGCAGAGCACTGGAGAAAGATAACATTCAGTAGCTCTAAGATACATTGCCATATCTATCCTTGGTAATGAATAGAATGAGGGACTTATTTATATTCTGATTCCTGGGACTTACTTCGAAAGCTTTATTAAACGCAAGGAAACACGTTCAAATATTCCTTTCCTGTATGCATTCTTTTTTTTAAACGTAGAATTCAAAATGAAAGCAGTGTTTGGCAGACTGTTAAAATCCACATCAGCTCCACTGTGTGCCCACCTTTTTGTGGGCACTGGGAGTTTTGTGGAATAAAAGTAGTATTTTCAGTTTGGTCCAAGTTCATGAAGTTGAAAAGATTTGCAAAGGAAAGGTTAAAGGCACTGTTTATTGTGTTTATTAAGGCTTTTATTTCAAAGCCCTGGGGCACAGGTTGATAAATTCAGCAGTAAGACTACACGGAGACAATGGAAACAAAGGATAAAACACCATGTCGGTTCACACACTCACTTTCCTGCGCAGAAGAAGCACAAATGATAGCCTGCTAAAGGTAGCAAAACGAAAACGTCCAATTTCAACTAAACTTTGTAGTGCTTCAATGACTTCCCTTGCTATGGTTGATTATCCAGGAGGGGTGTTGGTTGCTGGGGACAGATGAAGATTTGGCTGTTTGAGGGAACATTTTGGGAGAGGGGCGGGGGGGCTGGAGTAAATGAAAGACAAATGCGAGTAGTGCCCACTCAGCTATTTTCCCAGTCAAGATCAAAGGCACGCCGGACTGGCCGCTCCACGGGAAACTTGAGATGGGTCCTGCCTTTGTTTGCTGTTGCTAGGAGACCTGCAGAAGGCTGAAAGTGTTTGCAGTGGGGTACAACATCAAAACCATTTCCAATATAAATTTTTAAGACAGCCATGTATTTGTGTCCTGGGCTTTCAATTTACTGAGTACACTGAAGACACTGACAAATAATGACTCACCCCTCCGTTAGTCATGGAATCATTTTCTTGGTGTTTGTTTAAAAGAGAAAAGTCGTTACAGACAATTGCACATGTGTGCACTTAGAAAGGCCACTTGTCAGCAATGTGAATACTCCGCTATAGTGTCAGTGCTTTGATAGTATGCAAGCATCGCCATGTTTATGCACAAACTAAATCCACCAAACAGCCGTAAAAGCAAGATTAATTCAGTTTTTGGCCCAGTGCAGGAACACACAGCATGTGAAACTGCGCACACAACTTAAATATAGTTTGATATATTTATAAGCTTAGGTTTGGCTTCCCAACGAAGCTAATTATGATGCTGTTATCTATTAATGGGCCCCATGATAGTAAGGGTGGCTAGACATGTGTCACAGAGAGCTCATTACATATCATTAGTTCAACACTCCAATAATGTCTACACCTGCTGAGCAGAAGATAATGACTTGGCCCCTGATATTTGCAGGACTATTGTCTACCAAGCAAAGCACCACCAGGAGGATAGGTCCACGGGCTGGAGAGCTGCGTGAAAACTGATAAAGCTATACAATAAGTTAAAGTACACATGCCTTTTTTTTTTTTTTTCATTTATTGTAAGGTACAGAGAATGCAGCACAGCAAAGATGAAAGCAGCATTTGTTTCGTTTGGAGCGGTTAAATAGCTGCAACTCGTTAAATTAAAAATCATGACGAGCCTCTTGTGAACAAACATTTCTACACTGTAAAAAAAAAATATTTGTTTTACCTTAAAGCTATTGCAAGGAACTTTCATATTTTGTTGATTTTTGAGGCCCTTGTGGACAAAAGCAGGAGTGTTTCCACCATCACAACCACAAAATAAAACCTAAAAATAAAAGCATCGAAATAAAAATCTCCTCCTCAAACACTTTGCCTACAAAAATGTAAACACAGGCTCGTTTCATCTGATTTTGAGGAGAATCCGACCTGGCAGGCATTAAGAATAACTATATAGAAATAGCAAATCTTCTTGGAGATGGTTTCAGTGACTTGTGGAGGTCATATAGAGGCATCAGTAATAAACTGAGACTATTTCATAACCAGTTAAAACTAGTAGTAGCTTGAAAAATGTTAGTGTCCAGGCTTAAAATTCTGAATTATTGTGTTGTTTTTGTTTTGTCTTTTTCTGATATTAATGGACAGAACATGGTTGAAAGTGCTGGCTGTTTATCTTATCCCAGTGAAATAAACATCAAACTAAAATAAATTAAATTTAAAAATGATAAGACCTGTTGACAGTTGCATGTTTTGTACTTTGACTATGTCAATCAAATGACATAGCGCTTCACTAAGCCTATTCTTTTTGACAACTTGGCCAGTCAATTATGATAAATGATAAATTACGTTAATTATTCCTTCCCTACATGTCAATATTATTGTTGTGCACTGTGAATGACATGTTTTAGCTTAAAAAAGTGAAGACAAATTAAGTTGATTTTTTAATTTGATTTCCTTTCACATTTTCTCAGTTTGAAAAGTCAGTTCTTCATCTTCATTAAATTCTAATGTAAGGGCATAGAGTTTTAATACTAACCATCATGATTTGCAGTGTTCTCATTATTATGAAAGCAACCAAGACTTATCTTAAAGTGTATTAGAGACCCAGGCAGTTTCCATCATATATGTTTTCTTCAAACTATAAAAAAAAAAAAAAAAAGAACAGTCTCAGGAGAGTTTTAATTCTCAATAATGCATGCTGGGAAGTCTGACAATATGCTGATCATGTTTTTTTAAAAAAATAAACTTAATTTATTGAGTTGATTGAACTCCGTATAGTACATTCATTCAACTCATCACTTCAAGTCAAAAGAATTCAAGTAAGAAGAGCATTATATTCATGTGAGTCTATATGTATGACTTTTAGGAAAATGTTGCAGATTATGCCTTTAATACAAAAGGATTGGTTGATTCCACTAAATTCATGTATGGTTTTTTTTTACAGTGTACTATCTGTACATATATATTCATATGATGTTATGAAATTTTGGGGAAAATGCAGAAGAAATGTCACAAGTAAGATATCCAATTACTTATTTACCATCTCTGATGATAGCTTACATCTTAATAACAGATTTGTGGAATTTCTGTTTGCTTGATCACTGTAGTGGCCCTGGCTCACCCAGTGTTACGTAACACTGCAAAACATGTCTGAATAACTTGACCTCAATCTTTCCCCCTAAATTTAAGAGGAAAATCCACATTTAAATAGTGTAAACGAGCTAAAGCTTGTCCTTAACTCACTTATACACACGTCGCAGAGAGCAGTGAGAGTTACAGTCCGCCGTATGTGGTTCTATAGATCCATACATTAGTGTATGGAATCTGTCTTGTGACTAATGGGCCGCATGAAAACTGCAATCGCCACAAAACTGACCTTCGTGTCTGGAACGATAAAGATTAGAATCGTGCTGTGTCTGCCTTGTGTTTTCACTACTTGAGCCAACTGGCACAGCGCTGGCGTCCTCTCCCCGGCTCCCAGTCTGCCATAATGACAATGGCAACCAGCTACCGCATGGCATGCAGAAATGACAAAGTACGCCAAGGGATATTTGGAAGATATGCAGATAATGCAACAACTGATCAATTGCTCTGTTAAGAAAAAAAAAAAACGTATTCCTGGGCATTGCTGTCGCTAACCATTTTGCATTTCTAGGACATCAGCCTCTTCGTCCAAGTTTAGAATACAGCATGCTTTCAGTGAGCTTTAAAAGAGGCAATTTCTAGCTGGAAAGAAGAAATTAGGTTCTTTGAGGATTCTAAGTTCGTATCCTCTAAAGGGCTGAATTTCTTCTAACCAACAGGAACTATAAATGGCCTACATTCAAGTCTGCCACGAGCTTATGCGCTGTGTCCTGCCTTAACCTGCTCCACTCGGTAGCAGAGCGTGTGTGAGCTAGTGAAGCTTTAGCACAGAGCAGGCAGTGTACAGCAGGCAGGCAGGGACAAAACAGATTCAACATCCAAACATTTGTTTCAACAATTAAGAAAAAAAAGGGCAAAGATAATTCTCGCTGTTACTGTCTTCAGCTGAGGAAGACAGAGTTGTCTTCTTCCTGTCACTGCTGCAACCCTGCGTGACATCACTGTAAACACACTGCTGCAAAATCCGCTTCAGCAGCCTTAATACACTTAAACTGGTGTGTGAAAAGCTGTTGCATTAACTGAACATCATCACGACTGCTGAGCGCAAGTCTGCACTGCGCTTAAATTAGTTTTTCACTGAGAATGACTTCATTCATTTGGCTGCCACCTGCCTCTCAGTAATACAAATAATTCACTATAGTTATCAACACAGACTCGTATTGGGTCTAATTTGTTTGCCAAATCTGCGGCTACATTCATGACTTCACTGCCAAAAGGCTGCTATTGCGGAGAGCTGAAAAACTGTTTGATTTGATTTTTTTTTTACATCATAACATAAATCTGAAACCTATTGTTCTATGGGTGTCCTTCTCTGCAAAGTACAATATCGCAATTAATAAATCATCTAGGAAAGGATTTATGAATAATGTAGGCTTATATAGCCATCAGAAGTTTGCCTGTATAATAAGCAGTAAAACACAGTAGGAAAGCTTTGAATAGAGCCAAGAAGAAGTATGAATAGTAAAAATGCATCATAAGTTCTGGGGGCCCTGTTGTGATGATGGTTAAATCTTTATTTATGGTTCAGTGCTAACATTTTCATTCCAACGATGATGGTGTTTCAGATGATAGATTATCTGTTTATTTGAGATAAAGAGGTGAATATTTTAAACTTTTAACAAGAGCAGCAGCAGCTTTTTTGGGGGGTCAATTCAATTTGAAATACTTAAGTTTGTTTATTCTTGTGACAAACCATCTGCACACTAAAATCTACAACTCGTTTACAATGAAGAATCCACCCTGTGTTGTTTTTGTGTGCTCCTTCAAAGACTCGACAGATCTGGATGATAAGTTAGCACAGTAGCCGGGACGCTTCCCCAAACAGTTCACCTCTGTTTTGGGGATGACTGCTGCCTGAACTCTGTGCCCCCCCACTGAGACAATAAAACGGCTGGATGACTATAGGACTAGCAGAAAGGCCGACAGTTTATAACTCAAGAGAGGCGAAGCTGTACAGCCTGTGTGAAGATAAAGATTTAGTAACGGTAAGAGATTGGAATTTTCCCAGTCTGAGGTCAGAGGGCCAAAGTTACCTTTCTAAATTCCCTGGGGGCATATGAGGAGACCCTGGACAGAAGCTGGAGTCCTCAGTTACGTCCCTTCAGCTCCAGACAAAAGGGTTGTCACGGTGAATCAGCGAGCTCATCATTCCAGCCAATAATTGCTTACTAGGTTTGTAAATGAGATGTATTATCTTCAGTAAGAGGAACATTACAGTCTCCTGCATTCACTGCTGCAACTTAATACACTGTAAAAAATTAGACAGGAATTTAGTGGAATCAACTACTCTTTTCTCCTTAACTTAATGCAAGTATAAAAAGTTTTATTTATTCAAGTTAATTAAACTTAATTTTTCTATTATTTATTATTAGAACACTTCATAATTCAAAAACATTGAACATGTTTTCTCAAGTATAACTGTATCAAGTCTATTTGACTCAAAAAGTTGATTTGTTTTGAATCATTACAAAATTACCTCAACTTGTCTTGTCAAATTCTGTCAACTTGAAAATTCAAGGCAGCCCAGACACCAACTTTTTAAAGTTAAAACAAATATTTTTTTTTTTACAGTGTAGGATTGGCAATATTGACAAGTGAAAGGAATAGTTCACCTAATTTATATAAGTGACTGGCTAAGCCTTCACAGAGAATAGCTTAATTTGCTATACATACTTAATTTAGACCTATGACATTCAAAGCACAACACAAGCAAATGTCAATAAATCTTTAATTCTATTTTCTTTATGGTCATTTTTAATTTTATCTAAATTTGAGGTTAATTACATTGAGATAAGAATAAAGTCCTTCACACCTTCAACCTTGTTCAGTCCATTAATGTCAAAAAAACAAACAAACAACATAATAATTCAGATCTCCACTTGTAAGAAGCAAGTAATTAATACAACTTGGAGTTGCATAGCTTTTAAAAACGCTGAACAGATAAAAATACCCACTGTAGTTCAGATTTTTACACTAGAGAAATGCAAATAAAGCTTTAATTGCTGCATTCAAGATACTCTGATATAAAAAAAAGAAACAAGAGCATTAAAGTGACTTATTACACAATATTTTGACTATTTATCTTCTATTCCAACAAATCTCTACACTAAAAAAGTATTAAAATATTCTAAGATGGAAAATGCTTTTTACTCTTTAAATACAGCTATAATTTTTTAATTAACATAAAAATGTTCACTGTACATATTTAACTCATAATTTTGTTAAAAGCAGCTAAAACTTGAAACATTAGAGCAGTATTATCTTAAGAGTGACTGGTACATTATGATATAGGAGTAGTTTAAAAGTCTTGATCTTTTCACACTCTAAGAAAGAACTGTTATTGGAGAGGATTTGCTGTGAGATTCCCTTTTCATTCTAACGGTATTAAAAAGCGTAAAGGCTGGAAGACAGAGGAGTGAGGCTGACGTCACAGTCCAAGAGTCACCCGCCGTGTGTTCGGCGTCTCCGAGTAAAGACTTATCTGCAAAGAAGTTTGGACGGACAATGTGGGTGGACAGGGCGTGAAACTACTATCATCATCAGTTCTGAATGAAAAAAAGAAAACATATCTTCCACAAAAAAGAAGGCTCATTCCAATTCAGCTGCGTTGTTAGGACAACGAGAACCATCCCTCAGATGATTAGTTCCACTTCAAAAGAATTTACTTTCCGCAGTGGAAACGTCCCCCTTTTGTGTCCTTACACAGGGTTTTCTCAGCCCAAAAGAAGAATCGTATGTTTAGTCAGCCTGTTTATTATTCCTTCTGTTCACACTACAATTGTATTAAATAAATAGAGTACTACTAACAAAGGCCTATTAGCCCATAAACATGTCCTGGTACACACGAAAAAGGCTAAATCACAGTCTCTGCATAAGAAATAAGATACTCTACATGCTGCTAAAGGCATAAACTACATTGCTCAGGACGTTGTGCCAACTCAGAATGTCTTGTTACTGACATCATGAAACATGCACTGTTATGCTGCACATATTTTGTCAAGTAGGGATTTGTTGTCAATTCAATTTTAAGAGCTGCTGCCCCTTGCAGAACAGCACTAGTCACTGCTGATGCTGTGATGCAGCAGCATACTGGACATTTTCTAGCAGACATATATAGTTTAGAAACATGTGGATTTTGCTTGTTCATTTCTAATACAGCATGCACTGTACTTGAAAAAACATTAGTGTCCAGGCTGCCTCAATAACTTAAGTTTTCTAGTCTAATAAACTTGATATTATTTCAGTTGTGCATGAGAAAACATGTTTAATTGCTAAGAACCAACAACTGACAAACAGTTACAATATTTCTACATTCACTATAATTTATTAACTTTTAATTAACCAGTTCAATACTGACCCTCATCATGGTTCAAGGTGTTTTCAGTATTGTGAAAACAAGCAACCATGACTGATCTTAAAGTGTATTAGAGGCACACAGCAAGTTTTTATCATATTGTTTTCATCAAACTATACAAAAGAAGGGTCTCAGGAGAGTTTTAATTCTCAAACAATGCATGCTGGGAAGTCTGCTAATATACTGATCATGTTTATTCAGAAACTTCAGTACATTCATTCAACTCAAATTTTCAAGGCAGAAGAACTTATGTTTATGAGTTCTTAGTGTTCCAAAAATAAATAGAAATTTTAAGTTTGCTTCACTTGAAAAAATAAAACTTATGTATTTACTTCAAGTCAATGAGAAAAGGTGAGTTTATTCCACTAAATTCCAGAATGATTGTTTACAGTCTCACTGATTGACAGACTCAGTGTGATGGCTGAAAGTATAATCTTTATTACAGCCTGATCAATATATTGGTATTGATACTGGTCTGATCTGGGCCTATCACAGATATATCACATCGCTTTATATGTTTACCAATTTGCACTGATCGGAGAACTCATAATGCAGAAAGCAATGCTTAGAGTGATTTAAACAAATGGGGAACATTAATGAAGACATGATGGGCTCCCTTAGAGGTGTAAATGTGGAGAAGCTGCTTTTTGTTTCACAGCCTGCCCTTAATTGACTGACATTATTAAAATATCCAACTGACAGATACTGACTAACTAATGTTTATTTAGCCATTTATTTTATTTATTCTTTATTTTCTCTGTGTTCATTTCTACAATTGGTTGACAATGTATATGTTGAATTATTTAACATGTTAAATAAAATGTGAAATATTCTTGAATAAAGTTATTTGTTTAAGAAAACAGCCTTCTGAGTGCCTTTGCATAGTCATATCGGTGCACAATCCACATAGAGGTTTATTTTTTAAGCTCAGAAATTCACTATATCAGCCACCATATCAGTAATCAGTGAATTCTCTCCTCTAAAATCAGTATTGTATCAATCTTAAAAATAGCATATCGGTTTGGTTCTAATTTTGAATAAAAAATCTAATAAACATGATAAGCACACTTCCAATTTACATGTCAAATCACACACATTTGCACATGTAACTTCTAAAACTACGAAAATTAGTTAAAATCAAAAATGTCAAAAACGCATAAAGGTGAATTAGAGGTAAAGAATCAAGTCTAATGTTTGGTGCAAATTACAGTCAAAAGAATGTGAATTATGAAGCAGCAGATCAAAGAGAGTTACAGCAGTTAGTTTGATTGTTAACCTGACTTCCTTGAGATGTTAAAGACACAATTTTGAATGCAAAAGAGGCTCCACTGAAGTTCTCCTGGTTGTTCAGATAAACAGACATCTTGCCTGAATCAAAATCCCAAAAGGGGTGGAGAAAAACACAGTGAACATACCTAAACGCAGATGAGTGGAATCCGGATAAAAACGGTTGGCTTTTTTGACACAGCCTGCAACTGGCAGCTGTGACATCCTGGTTACTTTTATTGGATATTTTCTCCTTCTTCTTCTGTTTTTTTTTAATGTGAGGTTTATTTCTGAAGCTGAATCCCCAAATCAGTCTGGAATACAAATATGTCTCCAGGCCTTTAGGCACCATGCAAACAGTCTACAAACTATAAGTAACACTTTTGAAACAAATAATTGTATAAAAAAGTAAAACTATTCTCTCATTTATCTATTTATATGTTGCTGAAACAGATCCCTCAATTAAACTCATGTTATCTTATTTTCTTTCAATCCATGTCTTGTTTTTATAAAATTCTTCAATTCCTGGTTGATTAAAAGAAAGTCCCATTCCACTTCAATCACTTCAGCAGTCCACTACTGCTCAGTCTTTGATGACTGTATGTTCCAGTACGAGTATCGACTGGAATCTTGCCTGGTGTGGCTCAGGAGTATCTATCCTTCCCTTCATGATCAGTGATGAGGCTCCTTGTGACCTACAGTGTATTAATATGCTCAGCAGAAAGAAGCCTCTTGGCACAGGAAACGCCAGCAGCAGCCCTTTAATGTTGGCAACTGTCAACGCTTTGATTTCTGATTGATGAGTAAGGTCGGTGCAATAACAGAACGACACCACTGGTCATCTCGCCCCCGTTTCCACAACAGGAAACATATCCTTTAACACGGCAGAGCAGCCCTGCCCCTCAGACTCCAACAGCTACCACACCACCCGTTTGAAAGTCTACATCTCTAAAACAAGTGCCTCACGGCTATAGAATAAACAGTATGGATGCAACACATATATTGGCTGAGCAGGACGGAGGCCAACAAGTGGGAAGAAGGTTTCTTTTTCTGTCCAAAGAGAGAAAGTGAAAAGTGATATAGGCTGTTTATGCACAGTGTCATATACATTGCACAAGTCCTCCTGAGATCTCTGAGAACTTCTGACTAACTTTTTGTTTTTTTCAAAATAATAATAAAATAATAACGTACATGAGCTAAGCATATTCAAGTGTCATTTTATTAGGTACACAAAGATCAAACTGATGAAATCTAATGAAGCATTATCAAAACATCATGAACTTTATGGTGTTTGTTTTTTGTTGAAACTGTTTTAAAGAGATGTTATGGTCATAAACAGTATATGTATAAGGATAATGTAAAGTGGGAGGGTCATTATTGTGAAATAAACCCAAACAGGGTGATGCAGAACCCCAACAGTGAGCTATTATCCCACTTATTACACAGCTAATTACCAAAAAAGTCAATAATTTGAAAGAACATAATAATTTTAATGTGATTTTATTGATTAAAAATTATTTTACTGACTTAAAATTGATTGTATTGCTCCTCCAAAGTCTATGATCAGAACTGCGTCCATAGCAACGGTCTGTTACTCAGACATAACAGACTATAGAATGACGAAATTGACCAATCAGAATCAAGTATTTAACAAAAATGTCATAATGAATGACAATATAGTAAAACACAGTTGTAATAATTTAAAATTGTCATAAATGTTACAATCATTGGCAAAAACTATACATGAGGTAACCCTTAAAATGTTCTTACAACTACAGTATAATCAGTGGTGAAAGAAGCATTCAGATCCTTTACTTAAGTAAAAGTATCAGTAACACACTGTAAAAAAACACTCTTTTGCAAGTAAAAGTAAAAATATGAGTATTATTAAAAAATGTACTTAAAGTATCAAAAGTAAAAGTGCTCATTGTGCAGTAAAATGGTTCTTCTAAGTGTTATGTAGTTTTTGGATTAATATTACTGCTGTATTAACAAGTATGTTGCATTTTAATGCTGTACATTTTTAAGGCAGAGAACATTTTAACTACTTATATACTGTTAAGTAGGTTAATCTGCAGCAATGAATGCATCATATTCTATAAGATCATAACGTTTGTAGCTCCGCTGTCCTGTGAGAACCATGTATCTCTAAAAAGTCAATTTTTCACCAGCTCAGAAAAAACAGCCCTGTTTTCAGCTTTGTGACAATGTAGTTTCCAGCTACTGCAACAGGGGTTTTAACAGTTTATTTAACTTTACTCAAACCATAAAGGGACACTTAATCCTTCAATGTATCAGAAAAAAATTCAAATTCAAAAAAGTTGGAGATACATGGTTTTCACTGGACAAGATAGACATGAATAATCTGTAATCTGAAAAGTAACTAAAGCTGTCAGACAAACAGTAGAGTAAAAAGTACATCATTTACCTCTGAGGTGTAGTGGAGAAGTAAAAGTATGAAGCTGCATAAAACTGAAATACTTAAGTACTGTAAAGTACTTCAGATTTGTACTTAAGTACAGTATTTGAGTAAATTTACTGCTTATGAATGCTATAGAGGGTAAATTATTACTGTTGCATTAGTTGAGCGCATTAGTTTTGCAGATACATGTATTAAACTGCTGACATAGAATACAGTCAGTGGTCACTTTATTAGATACACCTACAGTCTCACATAATCCAATACAACTGTACTGCCATAAAGTCTGGTTCAATGACCGCCTCTTGTGCTCAGTTTTTTCAACACTGCCATAGAGGTGTTATTATGTTTATATGTAAGTAAGTACTGAGGTTGTAGTTAGTGGTAATGATGTGCTGCATTGCATTATATTCAGGGGTTTTTCTAATATCAGTTTAGTGTAGTTCAGTAGCCTACACCACCTTAATATTATGACCTCAGTCATAAACATATAATTGAATTAACAAATGTCCAACACTATCAGCAAAAACTGGACATGATCACCTTTATAAAGGTAGACTTTATGGCAGAGCTGTTGTACTGTAGTGCAGTAGATTCCACAGGTGTACATAATAAAGCAGCCACTCAGCGTAAATAAAGTCCTTTAAGACAAAGATGCTAAAATTAAAGAGAGTATGGTTAAAATGCATTATTATTTTTTCCCTTTTTTCTAATAAATGAGGACAAGCTGACTTGAAAAAAAGAACTTAACTCAACTGCAACTAATTGCTCCTTTCATCTATCCAATTAAAAGCAGAATTTTAATCCGAGTAGTCTATTTCTTGTTTTGATAGCTCATCACGTGCCACAGCCTTTTAATCAGCACAAAAATGTAAGTATTGCATATTAATTCAGCACTGAGGGATGAGCCGTTATTTACACTACTGATCTTCATCACTCTCTGCCTGCCTGCGCAGGACTCCTCCAGGGCCGATCCCACAATGACTGGGCCTTAATTGACAACGGTGGCAAAAAAAAAAGCTAGCCTGCTGCTAACTGCTAACATTTTCAATCCATATACCCGCTCAGGTGTGTATGTGTGAGAGGGTGTGAGGAGGTTGTTAAAATGGTGCTGAGGATCAATAGGATGTTGTTGTTAGTGAGAGACCTTTCAAGGGAAACATCAGTAAAGGTGGCATCACAAGTTGTCATGTGTGATGTTTGTGAAATGTATCTGGAATGTTCAGCCGCCTGTATAAACAGTGAGCAGCGGCAACGACAGCTCAGCTCCCCCTGCATTTTCTGTGATGAAACAGCTCAGTTGCATGAGGTAATCTCACCCTTACCCAAATGAGATGGTAATGCCTTCACTTGGGGAATTCAGCAACACGCAGCAGCACCTAGAAGGAGGCTGTGCACCTCAAATGGGACTAATAATAGAGCCTCCGTGCGTTCTCTTAACTTGAAATCTATATTATACGCTTCAAAAATGAGATCAACTATATGGGTCAGTGGGATTTCTGTGAGAGAAAAGAAAAAACAGAAAGGAGCAACCAAAAGAAAATATGCTCAGCTGACAACAGATCTAAGGAATGCAGCAGCTAATAAGAAAATTATTTGGGCAGAGTAACAGCTCAGAACTTTAATTAACAGAGCTGGTTTTAACTGATTGAAAGGGAATACATGTCCACACTCATGTGCTCGCGAGCCTAATTATTTTCAACCCCTTGATTGTCTAAATAGGCTTTATAAATAAAAGCACAAGTGACTTGAAATGTTCAAAGGAAATTATTTTAGAAATGGAAATGATCAAAGAGCAGTCTTTCATAACTTCTGTGATCTGTGAGCTAGAATACAGGGACTTCAGTCATCCACGCTGCGGCCTAGGTTTCATTTTAACTTTACGCACACACACACACACACACACACACACACCACTACTCCACCCCCAACATCTGGCTTTCTCAGGGGACAATAAAAGACATTTATTAGCCTCTATCCTTGCTCAGGCTGCCCACAAATTAAACTGAACTAATAAAAAAAAAAAGTATAAATTAATATCAACACCTATGATCTGATCAGATCTGATCTATAGGCATCTTCAGTGACGGATTTACAACATGCAGCAACAGCAGAGCCTGTTTTATTATGGAAGATGAATAATAAAACGTGTTTAGATAATTATGTCAGTGACTTCATGTTGCCTCTGGCATCTTGTTCACATTACCAACAGCCCACGCTGGCTCCTGATCCGCATGCTCTGTTTTTTATGTAACTGGCTGGTATCTTTACTTTGTGTGTTGATAAAAGGAAGTAAATGTACAACATTTCAAAACACATGCATAAAAAAACATGGTTTGGTACTTACAGTGCAGCTGCAGGGAGGGAGGGAGGGAATGGCCTTTTTAGCTCTCAGGCTCCTTGGCATTATTCATGGCCCGTCACGTGGTTTATTCTGAATAAAGTTAATGTACAGAGCATAGTTAATGATGTGTTTGATCAATACTAGTCAAATACAGTGTATGCATATATTTTTAGTGATTAATTTATATCTAGGCTTTTTATCCTAGTGCTCTTAAAACTTTCAGATATTGTACAGTTTCAAACAAGACTGTCACTGTTTCTACAGTAAACTCTTCCCTTCCACACACAACTTCTTTTTCAGATATCAGATTTTGTTGTTGGCATTGACCTGATATCTGTCAAAGTGGGGCGGGGATGTTGTATTTGTTATACTGCAGGCACTGCATTTCCAAGGGAATTTGTTCTTTTTGTTGCAGATTAATATTTCTGAGACACACCCCAGTTGCACAGATGGGTTGCATAATTCTGTCAATTATATAACTGAAGGAGTACAATAGCACTGACAACAGCAACAGTACTGATAATGTATCAGCTACTGGAGTGAAGCTGAGGACAAGTGCTGATTACCACAGACATGTGCCACTTTACAGCCCTCTCTCCTAGACATGGTGTTTAAATGCAACTAATTTGCAACTGCAGAAACGTTTTAAGGAAAACGCAATGCCGACCAAATCATGTTTTCTATTAACATAATAAGGAAATGTTTTTAGTTAATAGACCTGACAAGTCACAAAAATGGCACTGATGTCTTTCATTTGTTTTCAGGCAAAATAGGCAGTGCAATACTCTATCCAGTCATAGTGACTACAGCACAAGTCAGCAAGGACTTGAGACATGAGATTTTTTTTTTAAATTAATGTTTAACCGAAAGGACGATCTTTCTCTTATCTTAACCAAAGTGATTTTATTGCATAAATCTACCCAAAAATCACAATCTTTCCCAACCAAAGTGCTGTAGTTGCCTAAACCTACCCAAAATTATGATCTTTGCCTACACTCAACCAAAGCACATTTGTTGCCTCACCCTAACCCATAATCACGAATCTTTCCCTAAACTCCACCAAAGCACCTTGTTGCCTAAACCTGACCCAAAATCATGATTTTCCCCTAACCTTAACCAAGCACTTTTGTTGCAGGAGTGTGGACATGAACCCCAGACTGTCATGTTACAGTCCTGCACTATGTAAGTCTGCCATCCACCACAACCTCCTCCTTGTCACCACAACCTAATTATGAAAACAATTTAGTAATCAATGTCATTTCTAGGAGACAGGATTGCACTTTGATAATGGACCTAGAGGAACACTGAAACACTTTTGGGCATATGGGATGGATTTTTCATCCCCTGTCTCCTCCAGACACCTAAAACAGGGGATTATTCCCTGCAGACAAAAATAGATACAGTCAGTTGTGACTTTTCTTTTAGAAAATCATCTGATGACAGGCTTAAACTTCACAGGTTTCAGTCAGCAGTGATACTGGCATAGTGCTGATTCTGGGACAAAAATCACTGCAACTGGTTGTGATGTTAAATGTGCACAAGTTCTCTCACACACACACCTACGCAGCAACACACATGGTACATCCCATTACCATATCAAGTATATGTCCAATAGAAGGTTAGGCTGCCTTATTGATCATGAAAAAGATGAAGGGACAGTCTGTCACTTTCCCTTTGCCACTCTTAAATCCGTTACCTGGGCACCTCAAAGCTGCTCCAGTGGCTAATTACTCTCTCTCATGCTCCCTTTAGCCTGTAGCTAATGATAAACTATTTCCATCAATAGTTCTTTAGCTTCACATGGACCTAAATGACCCTTTGGTTTATTTTATTGATGACTGTAAATAAATAAAGCAACAATAGGTTAGCTTGCATTTCTTCCTGTTGCCTCCGCACCATAGATGCTTCTGTCTGTGTCATGCACTTTAGGGTCAGCACCTCACCAAATCACATTTGTCCCCTCCATTAATGTCACAGCCTTAAAGCAACATATCATCACAGTGTGGAGCTTGGTCTAACTGTAATTGAAAAGGCCCAAGGGGAATTCCTGGGTTGTGTGTGGGCCCCCCTAACCCCCCACCACCCTACATCCATCATTGTAGAGTTAGGCCCTGGGGTGCTCTTGTAACGCTGAAGGTTAACAGCGAGATCGCTGTGCGTCCTCACTTACGGCTTTCTAAAATGTGGCCCCGTGAGGCCCCCGGTACTGCTACAAACACTACACATCGGCTGAAAAACTATACACAGCATTATGTCAAGTAGATGTATTAATTTGACGGCCACATACCAAGGAGAGCAAGCTTGAGAGTGTCAACACATCCATGTTCAGCGAATGGATGGACTTCAATAGGGATGTGATCAGAAACAGAATCCTTCCTTCAGATGTCGAGTTCACAGGCTTGATTACACAGCCGCCTTGCAATGCATACTGCAACAGATAAAATTAAACACTCGCGATTACTCTCTGCTTTGAAACACCCTGGACCGTGATCAATGTGATCCCTTTTTTAAGTTCAACCTCAAACGACAGAGATTTGAGAAATCATAGAAAAAGTATTCAAATGCTGTATCTCACAATAGAACTGAATTGTTGCTAATGAAATGTGATAGTTTTGAGAGACGGCAAAGACAACAGGCACTTAGGGTCTCTTTGCGCTGTTTTTTGTAAAATCTGAGGCATTGTGCTCTTTAGGCGTTGTGATCAAAGCCTTTTTAACATTTTCTAACAAACGCTTCAAATGCATTCTGTAAAATGGGAATCATTAAGCAGGAGTTCTAAAGTGTAACTGATAATTTCTCAGAGATCATACATATACTGCGGAACTGTTAAGAAACACAGATGAAGATAAAGGCTTCAATTCCTGCTCCAACGTGCAGATTTAAGCATATTCATCTGGCTCTTCACATACATGAAAGCTAGCAGCTGCCCTTGCCAGCGAGTGGAGGACATTAAGGCTCAGCCCGGTTGATCTCTGATGACAAGGGTCTGGAGGAGGGATTAGAAGCAAGGCTACCAAAGTTATGGTCATTCCCTTAAAAGGATGGCATTGCATCTCATAGGCCTGGAGCTTGCAGGAGTTGAAAGATCTTCAAAGGTCTGCTCACCCCACACCACCTACTCTAACTCCCAAAAAACCTTGGAAGTATGAATTTTGAAAGATGTGGATTTTTGAAACATTATTTATTTTTCCTTTTGCATTGCGACAGGCCACAACATATACTGCAGGCCATCATATTGAAAAACTTTTGCTTTCAGTTTGTTGTTTATTCTTCTCGCTATGAGATAATCATTGTCAGTCATGTGGTTACCTCCTGAGCTTACCAGCTCATAGGAGACCATTAAAGTCTCCATGATATCTCAGAAACTGGCTCATCAGAAACTGTCAAAATATCGTTATGTAAGGCATGGATAATAAATGAAAAAAAGGGAAAAAAAAACCCATCTTTTTAAGAACCATCCACAGGGGTAAATTGCAATGCATCAAAAGACAAATATGCATTAGATATGAGGATAGGCGGGGCCTTTCTTCTATCCCGCTGCATATTGGCTGTTCAGCAATACTCAGTTTTTGGTGAATTCTGCAACAATAGTCGGAGGGCTGAGCATCGAGGGGCTTGGGCTTAAGTTGACAGTGGAGCGACCGTTGGGGAGAGTGAATAGGAGCCTAGTTTAATAAGCCCTGGTACAGGCTGGACTACACAGGGGGCTGGCACCGCTAATCAGAAAACTGCAGTGCAGATGAGATGAGAAAGAAATCTAAAGGATCAGTCTGGTTAAATCATAAGAGCACAGCGCAGGGACTTCACATTCCTGTTCACCATTTTGGGGTTTGTAAACACACCAATCACATGTGCATACAATTGTAACAATTGCATTGTCTTACATAAGAGGCCTGCTTCTGATGGTGTGTTTTAAAAGCTTATTAATTGTCAAGCAGTCAAATTAACACAGGCTTTGACATGAAACAGATTACCTTACCTAATGTTCTCAAAGAGGAACGAATGACACTAGCTGTTTCATCTTATTGACAGTTGTATTACATATGGTTAAATCTTTTACTTCACAATCAATCTTTTTTCATTGTTACATTTGCCCTCATTATGCATTGTTAGCATCACTGATGCCTTGATGCCAAACCCCTTAGTAGCCACTAGGGCTGCACACTATGGAAAAAAAAAATCATATTGTGATTATTTTGACAGATATTGCAACTGCAATATAATTCACATTAGCGGGAATGATAATGTTTGCATCACACATTGAAAAACACTATTAAAATCACGATGATGTGACATTTGTCGGGGTCTGTACCAAACAAACACGTTTTCATACATCTGGAGAACAAGATTTGTAGGCCAGACATTTTCCTTTATCAAAAAATTGCAGCTAGTGTGATTTGGACATTGCACTTGGCCGTATTGCGATTGCAGTAATATTTCGGTTAATTGTGCAGCCCTAGTCACCACCATTTTCCAGCTGGAAAGAGGACGTGAGAAATAAAATAAAGCAGCAGTGCGGCTGCATCCAGTTTACCATGTGGGGTTGCAATTTTCCATGGACAGCGGGGCAATGTACAGAAAAAAAGCAGATATATGAGTCAAGTTCCATGCATGTTTGGGGGAGTATCTGGCAGAGCACACCTACTTACCATGGAGCCATACTGGCAGAGATTAGGGGGCCATCATGAAGGAGCCATAGAGGGTGAAGATAGCCAGGAGCTGCAGGGATAGAGATAGATGAGACGGAGGAACAAGAGGACCTGGCGAAAAAAAAAGGGGAGGGGGGCACAGAGGGGTGGATGAAAAGAAAGCAAGTTGGGGAGCAAAGGCACCACTGGCTTGACCTGGGGAGGATGGGGGGGAAAAGCCAGAGATCCAATTAAAATCACACTCAGTCAGAGTCAACGCTGACACAGCCCGGGCCTGCACGCTTAAACCGTACTTGGAGAAGTATGGGAGCCGCGCAGTGTAAGTTACGCAAGATGTCATACATGGTTATGATGATGCATAAAACCAAAGACCTGGTGTGACAAAGCAGCCCACCCCCTGGTACACAGCTGGGGCTCAACCCAAGCATGGCATAACAGCAACCCAGGGGGGCAAGATAGCAATTCAATGGATCCCAAGGTGAAATGGATTTATTTACATTAAATTGATGTATACCCTGTATACCCTGTCCAAAATGGCGCCTCTGCTTGTTGCTAGGCAGAGAGCGCGAGAGTAAAGATGGCGGCGGACAAGTGGCAAACTGGGAAGCGGAGGTCTAATCAGTTGTGATTACTGGGGGGGGAAGGGTGTGGCAGGGTTCAATGATTATGGAATATTACCACGGCTTGGTCAGAATATACCACGAAAAAGCTTACAAGCTGTAGACGGAGAAATTCACAGTTTAGGTTGCTGCCTTTTGGCTTTTTGCATGTCCTCACACAACAAACGGAAAATCAGTTTTCCATATGCAAATACAGAGGCTTGCATGAGCAGAAAATAATGTTTGATCACCTCTATTGTGTTTTCTGTGGAGAGATTTACTATTTTTAGAAATGGAGGAGAAAAGGGCAGAATGTGACAGTGCATACAATAGTTGGGGTTTAGAGGATGAGCTCGCAGATAGAAACACAGACAAATATCTTGAGATTACTTGAAAAACTACAGTCGATACCACAGTCACACCAAAAAGCATTTGATGCAAGTTATTGATAAGGTTGCAATACAAGAGAGAGGGATCTCAGAAATTTCAGTCATCACATCATTAAAGTACACTGATCAAAGCCAACCCAGTTCACCTCAATTTGGTTGAAGAAAAGAGCACTTCACAATTGCAATATTTTACAATCAATCACTTCAAATCCATCTTTGACCATGCCATACTACTTGACACAAAATCTTCAACTCAAGGAAATTTTTTTTTTATCACTATCAACCTGATGATGTGCTGATGCAGGGGTAATTTAATCATGTATATTCACTGATTTTTAGCAATAATAAAATTGAAAAAACAAAAATGATTTAAGCAGGAGCTGTCCAGGATGTACCCCACTTCTTGTCCAGTGTCAGCTGGGTTTGGCTCCAGTCTCTCCTCAACCCTAAAGATAAGCAAGTATTTTAAATGGATGGATAGATGCGGGATTGACACAATTCAGACGGGCTGTTGTCTTTATCAAAATCCAGACACTGCAACTTGTGAATAGTTTCAGAATGAGATGCCTTGTGGAAAGCTAAAAAACTAAAATTAACTGTGGTCAAACCCAAGGGGGATTTGCAAAATGCATCATCAAAAATATCTTGACTCTCCCAAAAGATGTTTCCCCTGAGCATCATGTGCAACATACACTTTTAACCAGCACGCAGAATGCATAAACAAGTTCATCACAGCTTTGCACCATCTCGAGAACAATTACACTGTAAGCATATAAAATGCAGCCGCTTACTTTGCATGTTTTCACAGAGGATTAAAACTGTTTTCTTCTTCATTTTTTATAAATATAGAGTGATGAACACTGCAACAAAAATAATATGAGTGGCTTGTAGGTTTACCCCGCTTTTATTTTGTCTTATAACAGCCTTCTGAACTTTTAAAAGCGTGTTAATATGGTCGACACTGGGAGGAAAACATCTTCTAATACTGTCTTGATGCCTCACCCTCATGTATGTGGCCATCCAGACAACTGCCCCTTCTCAAACCTTTTCTCTGGAATAAAGAACATCCTGTTTTTTTAAAGCTAGTCAGCTGTCAGATCACTTGTAAGCATATATTTCAAAGAAATGTAAAATTAATGCACTTTTGACCTGATCTCCTTTTGATATGTGAAGCAAATTGGTATACGTATATAATGGCAGTCATCATTCGCATGTTTAATGGAATAAAATGCTGACATCCATACATACAGGTACAAAGTATAAAGCTTTGCTTCTGGCAGAGGAGTAGAGGTTTTTTTTCATTACCTTATTCATCATACTCGTGACCTATCTGACCTCCACAATAATAAAGCAATTGCTGTACTTTCCTGAGCGGAACGAGGACAGACACTCACTGTATACACCATCCTTATACACAGCATTAAATTCCACATTAACTGTACTTCAGCCTGGTCACTCAGTTAACAATCACTCTCCCTTTTAAGTAGGTAATACTGGTAGAAGGAGGTGTAATTTTTGACACTGGAAACGCAGAGTGTAAACTAAAAATGAGCTGTATGACAATAATAATTCAGTCTGCACCAGGATTAGTAGTGAAACCGAGGCTTCAAACAGAAATATTCTCAGCTTCTTTCTCTAAAATAATGAGGTGTTTGTTGAAATTTACATTCCAGAAGGTACAAACAATCAAGCAAACATGAACAAATGTCAGCAAAGCTGAAACGTAGGTGAAGTGAAACAAACATTTATCTATTAGCAGCATGGGCATCCAAAAAAGGAAAACTTACACGTCTTTTTAAACCCTTTTTTCCAACTTTTTCGACTTTTATCAATAGCCAAAAGAAACATAACACCACATATCAGTCCACTCTGAGTGGTACTGTGATTTCTGAAGAGTGAAGTCCAGCAAATCTGTTAAATCGGACTCAAAGTGAGGAGCTCAAAATACTTTGAATTTACAGTAAAAGTCTTTATAGAGTAAATAAAAGCCCGTGTGCTATGAATAAAATAAAGATAGGCAGGCATGTGCAGAGATAGACCCCAGGTGATGCTGCCCTTTTGGCCCTATATAAGCACACTTTTTGCATGACTTTCTTTTTTCTAATTTTATATTTTTATATTTCTAAGTAAAAGAGATGCTACTCTATGTAACTATTTTTTTTGTATAAATTATGAGAAGGGTTCCTTTTTTTTCACTTGAGCACCTGTCCCCCAAAATATGCGTGCACGGCATTGAATGACAGGAATACCAATGGACTGTTGATACATTATTTTGAGGCTGCATAGGTCATGTTTGTGTCTGCGGCTTGCTAACCTTTAAGGAGAGACGCTTTTGTGTGTGTGTGTGCGCGTGTATGCGTCTGTGTGAGGGACGGAGGAAGACAGAGGAGGACAGAAATCGAATGAAAATATAAAAAGTGTTAAATAAGATATAAAATCAGCCAAATAAACTTGAAGTGGGAGCAAAAAGCACACCTACTGAAAGACAGAAATTGCGTGACCTTGTGGCAAATACACCTGTATCCCGCTGGTGACACAGTTAAGAAAACTAAAATTTGATTGAAAAGGCGAGCCCTTTTTGGTTGAGAGAGGGCCGCTTGACCATCACATTTCAGTCATTTTTAAGTAAAGTTTATCACAAGTCATGGTTCATTCACAGGAGATTCACCTCAGTCCAAACCAGTTTAATACCTTCGTGTTAAAGGCCTGACCAGTTCCTGACATTTATAAACACAGAACTGACCGTCTGTGAGCGAGGATAACCTCCGTACCCGCAGTTTGCACAAAACTGCAAACCTGCAAGTGTGGCGTAGGAAATTATAAAATTAAAAAAAATAATAAATAAAAAAGTTTGAGTTCATGATGAAAATGCATTGATTGGATTTAATCACACACGCCTGATCAAAGAGAATATAGACACTTTAATAAAATATAGAATACATAATTAATTATACAGTAGGCTTATATACAGTAGAACTGTATGCTAATTAAACGTTTTTAATAGTATCACGAACACTGGTTTATGCTCACACTGGTCTTAACTTTGCACAGAAATGTGAAATATACATAAAATACAAACAAGAATACGAATGTGTAATGAAAAGGGGGGCAAAAGGGGAACTTAATCAAGAGGAGAAAAAAAGAAAAAAAAATCTACTGAGCCTCGCAGGATCTTAATTACAGACAAATCATGCTTCAGGCCCATCGAGAAAAGATCTTTCAGATATTTATTTCATCTTGCGACACACATAAAGACATGAATAATGTTTCTATCTTCCCGACATACATTACACCTAGTTTACATTCAACAAAGACCCCTACACTTTAGGGCTACATTCAGCAAGACGCTTCCTTTTTACTTTCCAGTAATAAGTTCAGACTCAATACGCAGATTTTCCATAAAAATCCTTTGTCATTTTTTGTGTCTCACTTGAGATAGATATCTTTAATAATTATGTAACACAGCGAACAATTAGGCATATACACTTTGTTAAAGTTCCTGTGGGGTGATGTAGCCATAGATGCTACAAGCCAAACCAACCAAACAGGCCTCACGACGACAAATAAAGCTCGCCACATTTCGCAATGCAGGATTTCAATATGATGACTCAGGACGTGTCACAAAATATCTGATACAACATTCACAAAAAATACAGAGAGTAATAGAGATACAACTGTACGGTTTTTATGCTCTAACATGAAAAAAAAAAGGCCCAAAAAAAAATGGAAGTTGCCAGCTCGGATGTGTCCCGTCAGCTGGACCTCAGAGAGACGGGATGTTGCTGCATTGCTTTGGTGGGAAAGAGTCCACGCCGCTGTGGCATGTGTACCATCCGTTGACAATACTCTTCTGAAAGGGAGAAGTGGAGGGGAAAGTCCTTGAGCTCTGGGCGAACGTGTGACCTGTCTGGCCGCAGGGGTACTGGGAGGACTGGGACCTGTAGCTGCCTCTCTGCAGCAACAAAGGGTCCAAGAGAGGCTGTGACCTGTGTGTGGAGTAGTCCAAACTGCTGTCAAACGTGTGATGGAAACGTGACCTCAGGGTCGATGAGTCGTCTCGACTCTCCGGGGACAGGGGGACATCTTGAGTGGAGGTGGGAGGGTGAGGGGGGCTGATCTGGGCTCCATCCGGGACTCGGGTGGTCGACCTGGCCTCAGCAGCGACGTGACCACCAGAATCACCGCTTTTGGCGTCGTGGCCCTTGTTGCAGTGGAGCTTCATGTGCTTCCGCAGGGAGCTGGGGTGGGTGTAACACTTGTCGCAGCCCCTGACCTTGCACATGTAGGGTTTATCGCTGGAGTGCACATGAGAGTGTTTCTTTCTGTCGCTGCTGTTCGCAAACCTCCGGTTGCAGCCCTCGAACTCACATTTAAAAGGTTTTTCACCTAAACGTGCAGAAAAAGAAATGACGGCGAGTTATGAAAATGCTGCTCACAGGCCCGTGCTGCCATAAAGGCCTGTATATTGTTAATACTGATGAAGCTTAAAGGGACAGTTCATCCCCAAATCGAAAATAGATACTTTTCCCTCTGGCCTGTAGTGCTATTTATCCCTCTAGATAGTTTTTGTGTGAGCTGCCGAGTTTTTGAGATATCTGCAAAAAAACTAAACAAAATGAAAGACAAGGAAAAAATTAAAGAACAAAAACTACATTTGAAAAATTCAACACCAGTTTCTATTTCCAAAAAATCAGAATCCACAGACCTTGTTGTGAGCAGTTTCATGTAGGAACTATTTTCTTTCTGGTCGATAGAAAGTAGTTCTTTTGATTCTACTACAGAAAGAAAGTAGTTCCAGTAGATTTTACCATAGAGAGAAAGTAGTTCCAGATGAAACTGCTCACAACAAGGTCTGTGGTTTTGCTGAGTGTCATCCAGTTCAATTATAACTGAGAGAAGGCAGAAATCTCTATCTCCAAAACTCGGCAACTCACACCAAAACAATATAGATGGATAAAAAGCATTACAGGCCAAAAAAAAATATGTATTTTTGATTTTTGGGGTGAACTGCCCCTTTAAGTCAATTGAGTGCGCTTTTTTAGTCATATTGTATCAAAAGGTGACCCTACAAAAAAAAAATGCACATTCAGGCTTTCCTCGACACTGTGAAATGACTATCTGATCCTCAGCTGTCAGTCAGTGACTCTGCAAACACACAGCCGCTCCTCAGGCCATACCAGGCTGGATGATAAATGCTTAAAAATGCCACTTTGTTCTACTAAATTGCTGCTAATGTGCAAAAAAAAAAAAAAAAAAAAAAAAAAAACTTCATATGAGTCATTAAATTGCAGAGTTCAAACTAGTTGCTGAAACTTTAGTGCGGTCCTGATCGCAACAAGTGAGGCAGGACTAAATCAACAAGGCTGCTGTAGTTAAACATGCATTAGATTACCGTGAACCTGCGACAGCAAATGCAAAGATTTGTTTAAATGGAGTTCTCATGCACAGAATGAATTATGGCTATCAAGATGCTAATTGATCTTCTGGCACAAAATTGCCTACAGCTGCGCACTCACGTTGGTGCAGCGGGCAGTAAAGAGCTGGACTCATAAATAAAACTTTAAATTATCACTCTGCATCTTAATGGATGACTGTCCTTAAGAATTTCACAAAGAAAAGTGAATATATTTGCCTCACATAAATTATGTCTAATTAGCAACACACCACGCATGTGCAGTTGTGTAATAACAAATGTCATTAAGCGTCCCTTTTCTGTCTCTATTCTCTTTCCTTTCATTAGTAAAACAATTTAGAGCACAAGCAAAAAAGAGGGTGCCTAATAATTATTTTTTCTGAAGGCCATTCACTTCATTCGTTAATTGTATTTTCAAATTAAATGCATACATTTCACATTTATGCCACAATAGCTGGTGTGTGGAAATAAGAATAAAACAAGATTGCACAGTAAATCCTTTTTATTGCAGATATTAGAATCTGTGCTCGTATCAAGGGCATAGAAGGAAAAGCCCCAAGAAAGTGATTGATTTAAAATGAAATGCATTTTATGACAAATTCACTCCTTCAGGCCTACCAACAGAAAGTAAATTAAAGGGCCATAAATAAAACCTCATTTTTTGAATAAATGTCACTCATTTTGTTTGTATTGATAATGATTTAATTTTGCTGACTGGGGGTCATCCCGTGTGCTCACCTTTTTATTTCCTACTACATCACAGTGTGATGTGCTCCTCTGTTCCTGAGTCCCTGGGAGGCACAGGCAGCGTAACGGCTACGTCACAGCTCTCCGGTGTCCCGGCATTTATTTAATAATTTCATTGAATGAAGTGGGAGAGGCACCCAAACCACTAGGCCTGCACACTAGGCTCGTTTGTAACTGGCTTATGCTACTGTTCATCTGTGATGCTTCCTGCATGGAGCCTGAACATGCTGTTCTCCTGCAAAATCATACCAGAGACGGCGAGAAGCAGCCACAACAGCGTTGTATTGCAACATTTTTATATCAGTGTGGGCCCAAATAACACCAGAACCACGTAATAATAATTTAAAAATAATAATAAAAATCTTAACAATAATAATTATGACAATAACAATGTAACAGAATAAGCAAACGTCCAGAATCAGTTCAATATTGAAAAATAAAAATAAAAAATAAACATGCTCACACAGATGAAAACAAAACAGATAAATATTATTAAAAGTTGGTCAAAATAAAAATACATTTCAAGTCAAATTTTTTATTTATTATTATTATTATATTATCATTATTATTATTATTATTATTATTATTATTATTATTTTATTATTAAATTGTGTGTTTTTGATTATTGACTGACCTGTGTGAGTCCTCTTGTGGATCTTTAGATTTTCTGATCTGGCAAAAACTTTCTCACAGCCGTGGAAGGGGCAGGGAAAGGGTTTCTCCCCTGTGTGGACCCTGACGTGGTTCACCAGCTTGTATTTGGCTTTGAAAGGCTTCCTGTCCCTCGCACAGTTCTCCCAGTGACAAACATATTCAGAGTGCTCTGGTCCCCCGACATGCTCCACTGTCACATGGGTGACAAGTTCATACATGGTCCCGAAGGCTCTGGAGCAAGGCAGCTTCCCAGCAGCCCCCTCTTGGCCGTCACTCCACTTACACACCAGTTCGTGCTTCACTGTTTGTTTGGAGCACCTGAGGAAAGCGTCGCCTCCTCCTCCTCCTCCTCCTTTGCTGGATTGCCATGTTTAGGGGTTTGTAGAGACCCAGGAATTGGGTGACAAGCTGCTGGCTGTTTCCCTTGGGGTTGATGGCTTGGCCATAGGGGTGAGTCCGGGTGAGGAGGTCGCCAGGTAGACCCAGCATCATCTGGCTGCCGAGATCTCGAGATGGGTCCGTGGAGGCGTGGGCCTGCTCCTGGTAACTTGTGAAAAAAGCATGGCTCCTGTTGTCCCTGCAGCCAGCAAAGTCACGATACCTTCCAATCCCGCCATGTTGGTTAGGTCTTGATGCCAGTTGATCAGTGACGGGTGGCATGCCGGCTCCAGAGAGATTGGCTCCAATGATAATGCCCCTAGGGCTGTGCTCTAACCGGTGGCTGGGGTATCCAGAGTCTGAAAAATTGGGAACCGAATGGTCAACATATGCACTGGACCTCGTCTCGGGTAGTCTCGCAAATTGTGCGAGGGGCAGAGTTTTAAGGAACTGCCAGTGGGGTGTCCCATGTGCTCTCCTGCCAAAGGTGGCAGCACCACGCTGGGTTCAGTATTGCTCTCCCCGGGGTTGACGCAAGAGAGAGGGCAGCCACTAAACCTCGAAAGGCTTGTCATGTTTTGTTGTGAGTTTGGCTATGAGTTTGCAAAATCAAACCAATTCAGCACTCAGGATACACCTAGAAATTCAGTTCCCATTTTCCTTGTTTGTATATCATCTGCATGTGAAATTCTTGGCCGTGAACTTCGCAGAAGTAGGAACCAGACTCAATTTCGTTAAAGTTGGTGTGAGTCCCATGCCGTTCACTTTGCCCTCTTGATTTGTGGCAATAACCGTGGTAGTAAAAATGCTTCGAAACAGGCCATGGTGCAATATAAAAGCACAGCAGGCAAACCTGCTTTTAAAAAGGGAGCTTTGGGATTGGTTGGAATGCGCCGTGATTGACAGGCGCAGGGTTTGTTTTAAAAGGGACACGCAGGCGTTCACCGCACGACTCCGTTTTCAAATATCGCAGAGAAAATGCTTTGAAATGTGCCGCGATACTCGCAAATATTGCTGCCTCTTTAACTTCAGGCGCCTTCTCATAAGACCCCTCTCTCTAAACCTCCACGTATGAAAAAAAAAACCCCGTAAAGGTTAATGTGAAATACTGATCATCTGATAAAAGTCAAGTGATTAAATGCAGACATGAGCAGAACACAAGACAATCACAGCACATCTACCGTCTTTTATTTCACTGGAAATCTTGCGAAAGCAAATGTCCCACTCCTGCCCTGCAAGAATAATAGAGAGACTGGCCACTGCGTGTCCAGCACAATTATTGTCAAGACCTGCATTTTGAGTGGAGGGACACATTTGAAAACAGAGAAAGTTAGAGGAAAACTAATTCTAACAATTAAATAAGTTATTTTAAATTATTAAAAATATTAATTATTCAATGTGTGCGTCATTATCTTGTATGATAATGAGGTTATAATCAGCATTTTTTTTTGTAATATACAAAGATTCTGAGCTCTCATGTAGGTAAGAGCATCTTTGCGTTACACTTTTAATTTAAAGTAAGATATATGCATTTTCGCAAGGACATGAAAGTACTTGAAGAAAAATAAAAACTTTTATACTTTGATAAAGCAACAAGTAGTTTCACTTGACGCTCCGGACCACCAACATACCACAATCTTACTGGAAAAAAACTAAACTTATTTCACACAGACATTTTCCAGCAGTGTCAATGGGGAATCCTCCAGAACATGATGTACTATTTTACCTTTGAGCCCAGTGTGAACCATCTCTATCCACAGAACCTTTCTCATTAAGCTAAAATAAATTAATAATCGTCCACAGTGCGCACCACGCGTCTTGCAGGCTTATAGCGCAGATGTAAAAAATTGGTTACGTAAAATGTAAATTTTTTAAAACGTAACAAACAGCAGAGGATAGACTCCAGTGTTCCTGGGAAACTCAGATAAACTTTCTTACTTTGGGGTGCTGTGAGGACAGCAGCTCCACTCTGCTCTAGTGCAGCACATATTCCTCCAGCACGTTTCCTGCACTTTGACGTACGTGGCTCTGATTATGAACGCACTTTCATCTACCTGCACCAGTTTAGCCAAATTCTTTTATCTGTTGCTTTTATGTAAAATCTACATGACGTGACGTGGGCTCCTGACTGCAGCTTATAGCTTTAAAGTGGGAAAAAAAACTCCTCATTTCCCAAAAAACTGTAGCTGAATTTTCAACTTTTTCTTTAAATAAAAAAAGAAAAAAGAAAGAGGAGAAAAATCCCTTTTCCACATTGTTATGCTGACGTCACCTGCAGAGACAAAGCAAGGGGCCCACTTGACATTAAATGCCGCAAAATAGTAGACAGGCCCAGAACTGGCCTAATTCCGTCATGATTGTAATGGACGCTCATGTTTGTCAACCTTTAACCCGATGCATTTCCGAAAATGATTGAGGGCTGAAGGCATATAAACCGAAAGTTTCCAATCTGTCATTCAGGTCGCATAAAGGACTGGCAGACCTGCGCCCCAAAATCATCCCACATCCTCATTTAGCTGCAAGAAGGCAAAACAAGAAAGTAGAAAAATAATTGCACTTTTACTGATTTAATATGATTCTGTGAGACTGTTCAGGCTCACATTTTCAATAATATGGAGTCAAAGCAAGTAAAGTGTGCGCCATTATAGGCCTGTTTAATAACTGCAGATTAAAGTGTAATATTCTGTATTAAGCACTAACTTTATTTAAATGCTTATAACATCTGAATTTGCTTAAATGTTCAAATGGCCCTTAATGTGTTCATAACTTAATTAGAGTTTATCCTAATTAACAATTTTCCATAAATTAAAAGTCTATTAATTTCACTACAGTACAATATGGAGGTCTAGTAATAACAACATAATCAAGTGAATGAGTCTAAGTATTTGATTAGTAAATTTATGTGGTTAAAAATTGCCAAATAAATTTAGAACCATTTGGATTTCATATAGGATTAATGTTGAAGTGATAAGGGTTAACTTCACAGCGATAAATAAAAATAAAAGAAAAAATGCCAAAATGTGCAAATATGTACTGCGATTATTTATTACTAGTTGAGGACTTTTTTGTGTTACATTAGCATGTTTCCAGTCTGATAAAATAGCCAAAATCTGCAACAATGAGGCATTTTAAATTTGTAGCATTTTTACACACAGGCATACACAACTTCAGTTTAAATATCTACGTTGTAACACTTTTTTTTTTTTTTTAATTTTGACATCTGCAATCCCTTCCAACACTGCAGCTTTATGTGTCTGGTCATTTTTGGTTGCTTGACAGGCCAGACAAAAATCCTAGTGACTGCTGCACACAAAATATCACTCCCAACAATCAAAACACTCATGTCAGGGAATACTCTTTACATGCATGAGATCCAAATCACTCCCAGCACAGTGAATGTGGACCAAATGAATGAGAAAGGCGATATGGAGAGATGAAATTAAGCAGAACATAAATGCCAGTTAGAATAGCAGAGCTGCAGTGTAACACCATGTTGTAGGCTGGAATGAAAATACAGCAAATTTGATCTCTTTAACCCCGAATGGCGACGAGAAAAATTCTAAAAAAAAAATTAAATAAATAACACACATCATCTTTTGGTAAAAAACTATTTGCACAAAGTCAATAAACATATACACACACATATTGGCCTACAAATATTTGTGTTTATCCATAATAAACTAGTATTTGTCAAAATCACCAGGTTACATTTGGCGATGAAGGTCAATGTAACACAAGAAATTGCAAAAATTAAAATAACTTCATCAAATATCCAAATCTGTGTGTGACAGACAGAAAGTTACTGTGGATTCATATGTGTGCTACAAACAGGAATGGCTGTGTTGTGTGTGTTGTGTGTGTGTGTGTGTGTGTGTGTGTGTGTGTGTGTGTGTGTGTTTTGTGTGTGTGTGTGTTTATGCATGTGTGTGTACGTTTAAACAACTGCATGCATGAGTGTGGAGTGTACTGAGATATTATAATTGATGAGGGATGGCAGTGCACAGTCTTGCCATGACTTTATGAAATTTAGATGAATTAACAGGTTTGGGATGAGTCCATTTGCAGACAGATGCTCCAGTAAATCACAGCAAGAAGTCAATTAGCCCTCTCCATCAGCCATATGAAGGCAAACACCAAGTACTGCAGCAGTCACTCAAGACCAACTGACCATATAATCTATGAAATATAGATGACGATCTGTGCGGTTACTATTGTGCTATATGCAAGTATAAAACCTGTGTTGAATATCACAAAGCAAATACGAGAGGACAAAACATTTCCGAGCCTGTGTTTCTCCAATGACAAACAAAAAACAAACACATACACAACACAAAAATATGCCCGATAGCGATGCAAAACAGTCAAGCATTACACTGTGAAATTCAAAATTACAATTAAATTATCATTTGGCATGTAAAGCCTGAGTATGTGACAAAAATCCTTGTCATTATCAGCCGTTACACTTGCACAAAAATCTAAAATAGTATTTGATACACCCTGCATGTATTTGTAAATACAACGCACAATGTAAATACATGTTTTGAGAAAACATAAGCATTCAGAAAATAAGTGGATGAAAATGTTCCATGCATAAACACCATTCTTGTTGAAGCGAATGTGAGCCAAAATGATATCTTATTTTATTCTGCGGAATTATGGTGTGAATGCTGACCAGGATCTGAGCCTTTATACTGTTGTGGGCTCCGCAGAATGTAAGAGAACTACGAAAAGTCTGTGATGAATGTACCTAATGCAGCACAGAGAACACAGCGATCATTTTTCTTATTAAATTCAGGCACAGATGTAGTGTGAGAGTTGGAATGTGTCACATTAAACCTCAGCCAAAACCTGCAAGTTATGCGCAAATGTCCATTTAAGCAAAACACTCAATCACGGTATCATTCATTTAACTGTGCCGTTGGGATACATTGAGCATTTTCTGCCTTTTTAAAATGTAAATACAAAAACACTTCATATTCAGTGGTATTTGATAAATGGGAGTAATGCTGGGCGATGATTCTGCCATTGTTTAAGGGAGATGAAGATTTCACTTTTGTCTGGTCACTATTGAGTTAACTTCAAGTCCAGAAACTTGTCTATAGCACCAGCGGCCTGAGCCAGCCAAGCATAGTGTAGGCTACAGGCCAGACGACATGGACTAAAAAAAAAATACTCCACTTAGCAGTAAGAAAAAATCCAGAAGATTGGGCGGCTACAGGCCAATTTGTTTCTATAAGAAGACAATTATCATGCATCTAGGTCATTCATCAAATTATGCACTGAAATAACGTTTATAGCAACTGACTGCAACACATCTAGTTAGAATAAATGTATAAATGTGAGTTGTTTACCATTTTAGGCTGATGGTTATGTTCTGCTCTTTTCCAACAGCATGGGCCTACTGTCACAGAGGTATGCACACTACAATATTGTGATATTTTAAGGTAACGCGCATGCTCAGTTAGAAGAAGATTATGTTATAACCAATGGGCTATCCCAACGCCCAATGAGGTAATCCCAGCAGAGATAACTAAATCATCAAATTATACATAGTCCTGCAGAATATCCTGCAACAATTTAGCTCGTTGCATTACGCCTACGTTTGAATAATCATTACAGATTTTTTAAAAACCCGTGTCTTAAATTTGCACAGAAGAAAACACAGACCTATGTGCATCTAATCATTTTCTGGAATTAAAAATTAATGTCTCTAATGATAAAACAAATACACAAAAAATGCGTGATTGTAAAAATATAACTGTACAAATTTTCCTTAAATTAAATTAAATAGATATCTGAGAAAAAATAGAGGTGAAAATGTCAGTGAGCGGAGGGCGGCAGGCTCGAGGAGCGGTGTAAAATATTTTGGGGGAAAAATGGCTGGTGTGAGTGAGACAAACGGTTAACAAAAGTGCAGCTCTAATGGAGCTCTATGAAGCTGTCTTTCCCCCTCTTTGAAAGTTTCCTCATTTTCTATTGTCCAGTAAAAAAAAAATATTTTAATGCGCAATGGTAGTCTGCTTATTTCAGGCAAAAAGAAGGTTAAACAAATAAATTAAAAAAATAAGATAAAACATATCACCTAATAATCTTGCAATCTTGACTTTTGGGGCTTGTTTTGATGCTGGTGGAAGACATATAATTAAAAAAAACGCGTGTTTGAAGCCCCCACTCGTCAAATTCCACACTTGTAGAATTAATTAAATAATAAAACATCCAATAAACACCCACTCTACCAGAAGAGACCTACAATTTTTTATTTTTTTTATTTAACTCTCAAGCAACAGTTGCTTTACATTATAGGCCTGGTAGTTGATGACAGCTCCCCTTTTTCTCAGCAAGAGCTCGGTGCCTACGCTGCTGCTGCTCTGTCGCTCACAAACATTTGTGACTCATCTAAACCATGTTACTTAATTATTTCATAGTGATAATGTGGCTGCAGAAAAAACCGGCGCATGCATGACCTTAAGTGGCGTATATGCATGGAGCCCTCACGTTTCAACGAGCCAATAAAATATGGAGGGAATACAGGAAAACTTAACAGGCTGCTTGTCACTTGTGAAAGTTCAAAAAGGTCGCCATAAATCTCATCCTGCAAAACTGCAAAGGCAAACTCTGTTAACTGTGTGGAGCCCATGCGTGTGAAGGCTACGTATTTTTGTGTGTGTGCTCATGGTAGGCTACAGTGTGTGTGTGTGTATGTGTGTGAGTGTGTGTGTATGCGTGCGTGTGTGTGTGTACGTGCACATGCATGCTGTTTGAGAGTGTGTGTGAGAGTGAAGGGGGGAGTAAACTGTGAGAGGCTATGCCTAGTGGTGAGAGAGGGAGAGAGAAGGAGGGAGGGAGGGAGAGGAGGCAGACAAACAGAGAGGGAAGGAGAGGGTGAGGGAGCAGCTTACGGAGGAAAAAGAGATGAAGTGAATCTCATTCGTCGTTTTGCTTCGAGATAAGTTGTTGAGGTTATGTACAAAAAGCACAAGTGTTGTACTAATGTGCACGGCGGCCACAAAAAACAGAGGTATGCAGGTCCTTCCAACAATTAAATTACCATATGAGTAACAGGCCTAAGAAGAACTGAGCAGGACAGAAAACTAAATCCCATGCAACCTCCACAGGCTAAATCATATAATAAAGTGTAGACTCACACACTCCCACAGTAGCACACACAGGCCTACTACCTCACGCCCCCTCTACTAACCCAGAAAGACGATGGAAAGTTAGAAAACTCACCTTTTTCAATCTATAACTCTTTCTCGAGGAAATGTTCTGGAGTGAATGCGGTAGGATGAGGGCGAAAGCAGAATGAAGGACTGATTTGAAGATTTTTTTTTTTTCTTTTTTTGGGTCCAGATCCCCCTAAAATAAAGAATGTGAGCTCCTTCCTGGGACAGATTGAGGGGGGAAAGGGATGTGAAAGGCTTGGGAGTTAAAAAGCGCCGCTTGAAGCACTCAGCGCGTCTCTGAACTTGATCAGATTTTATGTGTCCTGCAGCGAGTCAGCGGCAGCCCTGTGAAACTTGCTCAATGGCACGAATTTTTTGGCTGAGCGAAAAAATCTCAGGATATTACAATTACTGCCATCTTTCTTTCTGTCTTTTATTCCTCCGTCTTACACCCTATAGAGCTTTTGCAAGAAAAAATACCCCCCTCCCCTTTCAAGCGGCTTCAAGAAAGGCACATTCTGGAGCTGTGCCAAGTACATTCAAGTTTTCAGTTAATAAGAGCAAAAACTGGTCACATAAAAGAGAAAATAATAAAGATAGATAGATAGATAGATAGATAGATAGATAGATAGATAGATAGATAGATAGTTCAAATATACAAACTTCAAAGTGTATTAAAAAAGTTTTTACCCACTAAATATGACAAACCAAATATATATTACGTAGCATAATAACTTCGTTAATACTAAAAGCTTGTGTAAAATAACAAAAGTTCTCCACTAAAAGTTTAAAAACTTAAAAAACTGCAGTATATCCTGCACCAGTTATATTTATTTTAATTTATAAAACTGTTGGGGACTTTCTGGAGAAGTGTAAATCACGTCAGGCTGCATGCATGAGACGTGCGCTACACACAACACGTACAGGATCTGCGCTAGAGTGCTCCGCTATACCTGCAAAATAATGCCTGTAAGAGCCAATCAAATGAAACCAATTGAGACGATCTGCCATCTTCAATACCAAACTGTGCCAATCACCAGAAATCTAGCCAATTAACACCCTCCTTCGCAGTCACGTGTCAGAGGGATAGCCGAGCGCTGATTGGCTGTCGTAGCACTGCCTCCCGAGTTCATTTATGTTCTGGGAGTGAGTGATTGACTTTATCAGTCCAAGGACATCATCCGCCTGGAAAGGGGGGGAAGTTTGATCCTCTTTCTCACGGATCGCAGTCAACGGGAGTTTTTTTCTCCCAACTCTTTTACGCATAGGATTTTTCTCCCGTTTTGGCTTGGTGTGTCTTTTTTATTTTAGGATTTTTCGGCAAAAAAATCTCGGCGCGGTGTCTGCAGCTTGCGCGGCTCCGCTAAACTGGATTTTAATTTTATTTTCTGTTTTCTTCCCGTCTCCTAAGTTTGCTTCAAGCTCATGACTATGCTTCTTGATAGCGGTCCGCAGTTTGCATCGTTAGGAGTGGGGGGTTTCGGGACACCGCGGCACCACGACATCGGGAGCAGAGACCCGAGTCTGGGACTGAATCCCTTCACCGATTCCTCCCACTCCGCAGCTTTCAAAATCAGCCCGGTGGCTCACGATATCGCCTCCAGCCAGACGTCAGCTTTCACCCCGCAAGCCACTGGATACGCAGCTGCCCTGGGACACTCGCACGGCGGGCAGGTGGGCTCGTACGGCGGGGGAGCGTTCAATTCAACACGGGACTTTCTCTTTCGGAACCGGGGTGTTGGAGAGTCCACAGCGCCCAGCTCCCAGCATGGGATCTTTGCAGCTTCGGCGGGGAGCCTCCACGGGCCGCCCGGGATCACCGATAACCCCGGACATCTGTTGTTTCCAGGACTTCACGAGCAGGGGGTGAGCCACACTTCACCGAGTGGACATGTAGTCAACAGCCAAATGCATCTTGGCTTACGCGGGGACATTTTCGGAAGACCTGATCCGTACCGTCCGGTCGCGAGCCCTCGGACGGACCCCTACGGAGCTCAGCTGCACAACTACAGCCACCCGATCAACATGAACATGGGGATGAATGTGCCGACACACCACGGTCCGGGGGCCTTCTTTAGATACATGAGGCAACCGATCAAACAAGAATTATCCTGCAAATGGATAGACGAGAACCAGATGAACAGACCCAAAAAGACTTGCGACAGGACTTTCAGCACCATGCACGAGATGGTCACGCATGTGTCCATGGAGCACGTCGGCGGCCCCGAGCAGAGCAACCACATCTGCTACTGGGAGGACTGCCCGAGAGAAGGGAAATCTTTTAAGGCCAAGTACAAACTCGTCAACCACATCCGTGTGCACACGGGCGAGAAACCGTTCCCATGCCCGTTCCCCGGATGTGGGAAAATATTCGCCAGATCGGAAAATTTGAAAATCCACAAAAGAACACATACAGGTAGGACGACAACAACAACAACAATATCGAGGCATTGTATGCGCTAAATAACACGAAAAGGGAGGCTATCTTGAATAGAAATGGAGTGTGTGAGACATGGTTTCAGAGTGTTTTGTTTTTGTTGTTTACAAGAACAATCGGAGAACTTTGGCCCAAATTTATCCTGTTGAAGAATCCCAGATATTTATGGATCATTTGTATGAATTAGTGTCGTCTAATTAATGCAGAAAATGTAGCTCTGTTTAGAAACTCTGTCTATCATTCTTGTAGTTTTTATGCTAAGAAGTTGCGCGTGATATATAAACAGGACACTTAACTCACTTGTCAAAGTTTGGCTGGCAGTAGCTGCAGTGAAGGGCTGTTTTAGGCAGAATTGGGACACTTGAGCTTGCTGAACGTGATATACAATTATAATGCAGCACTTTTTGGCTCTGTTTATAATTCTCGCCCTTGTTCAGCCATCGCACATAGCTGAAATGCCCTGTTGATTCAGTGTTTACTATATAAGAGGAGCAGACGCACAGAGCAGGCCAGTAGTAGCATGAAGGAGCAGGCCTCTTGAATAAATAAAGCCTGACAGAGCGGCGTGTAGTAGTAGAGCTGTATCCATGTCTCCCCGAAAATGTAGGTTACTCTGTTATATAATATGCTGCAGACAATTTACATCTCTGCCTCCTCAGTTTTTTCAGGTGGTGCAGTTACATTGGGAGTTTGTTTGTGCGGGGTTATTCACGGTGTGTGTGTGTATGTGTGTGGCATTTAATCCTGCAGGTGAGAAGCCGTTTAAGTGTGAATTTGATGGCTGTGACAGACGCTTCGCCAACAGCAGCGACAGGAAAAAGCACATGCATGTGCACACATCAGACAAGCCATACATCTGCAAAGTGTGCGACAAGTCATACACACACCCCAGCTCTCTCAGGAAACACATGAAGGTAATTAATGTCTTCATTACTCCTTAAACACATTAACACACACACACACTCACTCTCCACCCCCCACCTCCTCCTCCTCTGCCACAGACAGGACTATCACAACTTCAAGCGTTTGTTAAGATGTTATATCACTTTCACACCGCAAAAAAACATTTAATATTCAATTTTGTCTATCAGTGACACTTAATTCTTAATTTAATTCATTAATTGAAATATAGTAGCGATATTTAACTTGTCTGCCATTCTTTAGATCCACAGCTGCCCCTTTTGCTTTGTTTAAAAAAGTAGGCCTAACTTGTTTTAAAGAAAAGCTTCATTAACATTTTACTTGTTCCACTAAAATTACATTTTAAGACACAAAATAATGGCGCACTGGTATGGGTATTTTCGCAGTGTAGAAGTTGCCGTGTCTCTTTCAAGTCGTTTACTGTTTTAGTTCCTCAATAAAATCCAGAGTTAATCCGCATTTAAATTGAAACACCCTTCTAACCAAGCCACTTTAAATGCACTGTTGGGGCATAAATTGAATTTTTGTCTCAGTCACTTATTGTGTCCTTTTTTTTTTTTTTTTTTTTTTTTTGCAGGTACATGAGTCTCAAGGATCTGAATCGTCTCCAGCAGCAAGCTCTGGATACGAGTCGTCCACACCACCAGTGCTGGTCTCAGCCAGCACTGAAGACCCGACAAAAACACCGCCGTTAGCCGTACAAAACACGTCTGGCCACAGCGAAGGACTGGCACCCAACTTTAATGAATGGTACGTTTGAAGTCAGAAGAACAAACCCTCTCAATGTGGACCATGAGGATAAATGAGGATAAAAACTTTAAAAACTATTCCTGTTCACTTCACACACACTCATACTCACTCACACACACATGCACACACACACACACACACAATACACACACACACTGTCAGACACACACACAAATGGGATTGGGACGCCAACAACAACAACAACAGGAGATGAGAGCAAAAGCCAGCACCAAGCAGGCCACGTCCGTTCTCAGGATCACGAAAATTTGACTTTTATTCCGCAGTTTTGAGGAAATCAAATAAATCCACGAATAAATAAACGTAATACTTTCTCAGTATAAATAAATGTTTTTTTATCTTTTAGTTTACAGAAAAAAATTGTTTTATTTTTCATTTTATGTATTTTCTCAAATTTTTATTTAAAAAAAAGAATAAAAAGGAAGATTATTTCACGCTGTTTTATTATGACGGTGACGCGCTATTGTCGCCTCTTCAATTGATTGTTGGAACTTCAAACAGTCTTAAGAAACGTGCCAAAGTCTTTGTCATGAACTTGAACACAGAAAAAAAAAACCTAAATAAATATTATACTCGTGAATGTATTTCCTTGTTTGATGGGGTCGAATCTATTGTCAACGTCCGTTTTCAGGTGGAGAAATGTGGTGTTAGGTTACGATTGTTACCGTTGAATATAACGTTGCCTTTTGTTAATACCGTTGTAAATACATATCCATGATGCCATATTTATCAATTTGTAATTTAATTATGGGTATAAGTTCTGAAACTTAAATGATATTTATGGAAATGTTTTCTAACAAGAACTGTACAGTTTTGGTCATAACCAGCTTAACATTGAACAAATGATAAACTCTAAAGCTCCAACACCGCGATTGTATCCTTCTGTTTTTGTTTTTCTTTTTAACCAATAGGCCTACATGTGTCTTATTTGGATCGAAGAAATCATCTATATGAATATTATGGATTTGTCTATATATAATGCAGATATTTCCGTCACTTTTATTTTTGTTTATGAGACCATTGACATGTAAATCATTGACTTTGTAGAACTGAGTTCAGTTGAGCTGAGAAGCTATAAAACGGTTCTGTTGATATCTTTATTTTTGGTTAAATTTAAACTTTTTTGTGTATTTTACTTTTATAGGATCAGAAATAGATGTCAATTCGTAGCATAAACTCAGTATTTGGAGGAGAAAAAAAAAGAATAATAAACCCATCAGCCTATTGCACTCCTATACAGGTCTTAGACGAGTGTGCGAAGTTCATGATTTCCAAATCAAGGTGACAGCAGCATTTTGAGTATTTCAAAATTCGGGTCAAGCACCCAAATATATGCGCCAGTATGGCAATCTTTATAGTTCCAGCAATGTCTTTGTGCAAGTATGTTTAAATGTGTGCATCGGCAACAATGGAACTGTCACAACACAGTATCTTCAAAAATAAAAAAAGTTTTTTGTCTGTCAGCTTGCATTGTTTTAAATGTAATTCTTCTGTGAAACTAAGCGTGTTATTTGTTGTGGTGTTGCATATAGAGCAGTTTGATTACACATTTGCTTGTTTTGTGTGAATAACTTGTCAAGATGACATTTTTTGTGTTTAACAAAATTTAGTGGAAGGAATTCTAGATCTATGTGGGTCGGGGGGAGAATACGTTCAGTGGCAAAAAGAGTTACAGCATTGCATTGTAACCTATTCTCAAGAATTAAATATTATGCATACACAAAAGTATATTGTACTCATATGAGAACAATTTCAGACCACCAGCACTACTTTTAAAATAAAATGTAAAAAAACGGTACCTCGTGACAGTGATATATGAAATAAGTTTATTTAAATAATTTAAGGAATATATGTTTTATATGCTATTTTCTATACCTTAATTTAAATGAAGTACTTTTTCTTATTCCCACCACCTTTCTGCCCCATGTCCAGAGGTCAGAGAAAAATATCTGATGTATAAACACAGCTAGAATGTGATGTTGTAACACTTTCTGGGAGAAATGGGTCACACTCCAAGTTATTCCTGAAGAGCAAAAATGTTTTACTGATGAACTGTGTCACTGTGCCACATTGAGGCAAACCATGTTACAACAGCAGGCCTATGCGTTAGCCTATTTAGCTACCAGAGGCAAAGGTTCCTTGTACTTTTTAGGCTACTGTATGTTGGTTGATTTGTTTTACCAACTATTTATGAAGAAATGTGAACGGAAATTTTGACTGAAATTAAAAAAACATTATGAAAAGCGACTTTCAGACTGCGGCCGTTGATTATTATCACCATGTTGTTCTGCTCCCTGCTGCACCCTTTTACGCATATAGCCGACACTGTTTGCCATGCTGTTTGTATCAGACTAGTAGGAGTCACTTGAACTTGACACTGATTAAGGCGCCATCTTAGTATCTTGGCTGTTTGTGTGTGTGTATGTGTGTGTGCGTGTGAATGGGAATATTGAGGGGGAGCAAGTCAGAGAAGCACTTCTTGGCTGAGAGTAGGGGGTTGAGATGGGGATGTGGGTCATCCGTTATGGCTGAAAAAGTTGCACATGCAAAGTTTGTGGTTTTATTTTTTTTTTAGAATGAGCGCTTAGAAATAACAATCCCTACGCGCAGACTGGAAAACGGGCAACTGAGGACACTGTGTGACCGTGAAAGTGGAGTGGGATATGTTGCCAAAAGTGGCGCTGCCTCAGCGTCTCCCACTACCCGATTAACAAGGAACCGCTTCATAAAAACAACCAAAGGAGTTACCACACATCAATGGACGCCATAACAAGCATTTAAACGGCGAAAAGAATCAGTTTGAATGACAACAAGAGCTCATGCACAGGCCTGAAATCTTTAATATTATACAGTGTCGTGAATCCAGTGTTTTATAAAGCTGCATACTACATTAAATGCAAGAAAAACAACAAAAACGCACTGTGTTTAATTTGAAAGGCTGCTGTAAAAGTGAAGCATTTACTGTTTTACTCTCCTTTGGAGTCTAGAGCAGAGGAGCATTTTTTACACCAACCCCCACAAGGTGCTTCACACACATCCCTCCCCGTCCCCAACCCTCCCAATATCCTTCAACTATAAACAGATTTAGGAATATTGATTCAAATTCTGCTTTTGACTTTTGCGCAAGCGCACCCCTCACATTCCGTTTGATTTCATTTCTTTTCACCCCCCTCTCTCTCTCCCTCCCCTCTGCCTCATCCCACCCTCCTCTCTCCTTCCCTCCCTCCCTCCTTCTCCTCTATGCACGGCTCGGCTCGTCTAGTCGCACATTTCAAGTTCCCCCTCTCTCAGACACCGTGACGTCAAATAACCGAGACCCGGCTTTCTCCGAAACACGGCGCGGGCTCACATGGAGGCTGCATCTTTACACATGCATGCAGGATGTGCTACACTGAGCTGCAGAATTATGAAATAAATAAAACTTTGGTATATTTACATCCCAACGTGCACCATATGAGCTTTTGCTCTCCTTACATCGGATTACATCATACCTCATTAATCCGGGTGGGTCAAGTGTAAATTCAGCGAATAAAATAGACTATTAGGTGTGTTTACCCTCCACCGGGAACAGACCGTGCATGTGCTTTATGCTGACGCCCGATACAAGTCATCGTTTCCAGATTATATGAGAAACCAGAGCAGTGCGATTCAATCCAGAAGGAGGAAAAAAAAACATGAAAGGCTCCTTTTTCTGCTGGATTCTCAATGGATTAGAAAGCAGTGACGGTCACGTGGATGCAGTTGTGTAAAGACTAGCGGCTGTATCACAACAATGCCGCTCTGCAGCAGACTACAACTGGCTCTGAATTACGTTAGCGGCTCATTCATCTCAAGTTATCTTATGGATTGCTATAGTTGGCTGGACCCGCAGGATGGCAGCTGACTGCTGGCAGCAGCGTGCAGCAGCCTATAATCTCTCTGTGCCTGTCTATAGGGTCTGCCTGCTCCTGGTATCTGAAGGAGGAAGAGAGCTGCTGTGAAGAAGGGGGTGAGGGAGACGTTTCTATTCTGCAGGGGGAGTAAAAATAGGACGGAGTTGTACTCCTGTCGCCGAAGTTTGATATCAGATTGATTGGCCAACCTTCCCCGGTCTTCTCAGTCGCAGAGTATTTGCTGGCTAAGCGGGAGTGCGCGCTCTAAGAGGATAAACCGACACAAGCAGGTCCCCGACGCCTTTTGTCACGCAACGGAGGCTGTGATCTTAATAAAGCCAGTGGCTAATTTATCACTCGTTAATAATTTAAGAATTATTATACAAAACATGCACAGACTTTGTCTCAGTGAGTTCAAACTCTGTAGCAGCTCATGCAAGACTATTTATACTTCAGGCTTTTATTTTGGCACAATTAAGGCTTTCCAGTGAGTGAGGCCAACATGAACTGCATTGATACTGGGCTGCTGAGGCTGTGCAGAGTGCAAGGTCTGGCTCAAGGGCGCTTTAGCGGGGAACTTGGCCCTTGATCTGAATCTGAGAGATTTTGGATAGTCTATAGGACGGTCCACTGCACCTCAGCTCATGACCAAACTATGCTGTCTGCAGCACGCACTAAGTTGTAGGGCTGGGCAAGGGCGTAGGTTTCATTATAACACTGGGGGGACATATAAAGTGAGGGTCCTCCCCCAGGAAAGTTTTAAACATCAAACAATTCATTGTGTTCATGAAAAATTTGTGCCTTTTTTGCATAAATTTATAGTGGGGATATCTTTATTATTTTTATTACGTATGTAAAGGAAAACACAAATTTCAGGCACCAATGACAATTAAACATATAGGATCTAATGCATAATGTTCTCAGACAAGCAGCTCACCAACATAGAAGTCATTCTGCTACTTTCATGTTATTATTGGAGTAGGTAAATGCACAAGTTATAAATATTGAGGGGATCTGTCCCCTGCACCCCCAAAAAATCTACACCCATGCTGAGCAATATAAATATCTATTTTTATCTTTATATGGCATACATGTAGTCTTTTCCTGGTTTTAAAGGTTACATGACAGTAAAGTGATGCAATTTTCTAAACTTACCAGACTGTTCTAGTTGTTCTATTATTTGTCTTTATCTGCATAGTCTGTATGTACAATATGTTCTCTAGGGATGCACCCAAATCCAAATACATTATTCAGAAAAAACACAAATAATGCAATGGAGAAGGATATTTTCTCTATCTGACTATTGCTCAGATTTTCAGTATCCTCCAGTGGAGGGGAGGTGGTGGTGGGTTCCAGACAGTTCATAAAATGTGGTTAGAAAGAGATAAATGAAAAGTACAGCATGAAGATGTAGAAATATATTTCAGAATTAATTCATGCCAATATTAAATTATTACAATGCTTTGTAGGCACAACAGTGGCATCGCCAATGAATATTAGATTAGAAAATAAAACATTTGCCCAATTTAATGTGACTTCTCGTATAAACCCCGCCCACTTTTGGTCTTCTCTCCGAATCCAGATACAGAGACACATAGTTTTAATGGAATCTCCATATTACTGATCATTATTTATTCCAAAAATCTCATTGTGTTTTTTTTAAAGCATCAGTGTAACAATATCAATAACTGCTGATAGGCCTATCAAGGCATTTGGTCAAAAATATTGTGATATTTGATTTTGTCCATATCGTCCAGTCCCCACCGGATGTTCAGCTCCCCTCCCATCATCACTGCTCTAAAAAGACAAGATGCTGCCAAATCTGAATCATCATGAATTAACTCAGTCATCTGTGTGAAATGTAGGGTCTTATCTTTCCACATATGGCAACAGAACAAGTTAAACATAGTGGATTACTGCAGATATTTATGGCAGCCGTTTCTTTAATCAAGATATTAAGCCTGCATGAGAATATTTTGTCAGTAAATGCGCCATGAAAAATTAGATTGAAGTGAGATGGATTTGCAACATCATAAGGAGAAATATGTCTTAATAAACAAGAGCAAACATACATCTGATAATTGCTTATAACCGAGGGCTTCCATTTGCGCGGAAGTTGACGTGCTCGCCAATTATCGATGCTTATTTCACCTCCAGCAGCAGCAGCAGGGTGTTGAATATGCATTCACAAAGTACCTTAATCCACGGTGTGTCTTTATATCTTAACGTGTTTCATGGCCTTTGTGATGCAAACTGATTAACACAATGCCTTTGTCTTTGAGTTCAATTATTCCTCAATTGACTCCTAAGAGACATTTACATACCCCATCATACTGTAGTATACTGTAGCCTGCAGGCGTTTCTGCTCGTGAGGAAATGAGTGAAAGTGGCCAATTGTGAAGAAAATAATATGAAGTTATTCAGTAAAGCTGTCATGCTGTACTTTGTCAGAATAAAATGCCTCATATATGAACAAATCAGTCAACTTCATTGCTACCGTTACCATAGATAGTGGATAAATATGCACAATAAATAAAAAGGATACCAAGGGGCCTATCATCAGATTTAATGGTGTCATTTACAGCCCCCGACTCACACTAAAATCCACCTCTCACATAATATTTCTATTATGCTACGGGGCTGAAAGACAAACTATTAGCAGGATGTCCAACAGGAGACAGCGCTAATTCCCCAACATCTGGCGAGGTGTCAGAAACTTGATGAATTCCTTATCAGGGCAGGCGCACGAATCGACGCTAATAGGTCCCGAGTGAGGGCCGGCAAGCGCTCATTCAGCAAAGCAGATGTTCGGCAATTGTGCTTGTGCGCGTTTGTCTTTTGACAGATATATTTTCAACACTTTTTGAGAGGTGGTAAACGGCCAAATGAGCAATTGACATCTTTTTTAATGGCTCGTTGCTCTGCCCTGAACGCTGTGGCAGTGCTGCAATAACAAGAAGCCTCCCAGAGGAGTGAGGACGTGTTTTCATGAATCACTGAAGTGCAGGTTATTGGAGAAGGTGCGATGATGAGGTTTAAACTGTTTTAAACAAAGTGTACATTAAACCAGTGGCTTTCAAACTGGGGTAGGGGGGTCCCCCAGCAAAAGGAGGAATAGAATATTTCGACTTTTATCAGATTTTTTGAAAGAAATAGGGTGGGCTGGTCTGAATGACTGGAATTTATAGTTGTCCTGCTTTGATCATTGATCGACTATACAGACTTTATTCTCTTCAAACCTGAATAATGATTTAAAAATCCTCTGGATACCTAAAGACAAAATACTCTCAAATTGGGGGTCTGTGGTCTAATGTGCCTCTATCGTGGGGTCCTTGACATGAAAAAGTTTGGTAACCCCTGCCCTGAACTATCATCACCTGTAATTAAATCTTTATTAAAGCTAATGCAAGGAGCTTTCATAAGTTGTTGATTTTGGAGGTCCCCGTGGACAAATGGTGTAGTGTTTCCACCATAATACTAAATTAAATAAATAAATAAATAAATAAATAAAATAAATAACAAATAAATAAATAAATAAATAATCAATCCCTCCCGCTTCTTTTTAACTGACTAACTTACTACTCATTGCAACTTTTGGCTGGGACGATGTAAACAAAGGCTGGTTTGATCTGATTTCAATGAGACCCGGTGGCATGCATTCAGAATAACTATGTTGATATAGCGGATCGTCTTGAGGATGGTCTCGTTAAATTATGTAAGTCGTATAAAAGCGTCAGTAATAAACTGAGACCGTTTCATAGCCAGTTTAAAACTCCTTGTAGTAGCTTTAAAACTGCAACTATGTGTTTATTTTTTTTTTTTTTTTATTTTTTATTTTTTTATATATGCAAAGTCAACAAATAGTTGCATTTGTTTCAGATTGCATGAATGGCGTAATTCAACAGCGCTTCCAAACAAACTTTGCACCTGAGAGGCAGCCACCCTCGTCCCGGGACAACCTCCAGCCACCTCACAGGACGGCTTCTCCACCCTGAGGGGACGGACAGGAGCGCTCACATATTCATCAGCCTCTCAAAATAAAGAGGACAATGCTCGTTAATGTTCTCTTTTTTTTCTGGAGACAATGAATTAGAATTGGAGAGTGCCTTTCCATTATTTAAAGACTTCATTCATCGCCTTTCTCTCGTGGTGATTTTTCCGCGCTTGCGCAGCTGAGTTCCGCAAAGCTCAAAGTTTGCTACTGCAACATCAGGGATGAAGGGACGCACATACATCCACATGTTGCACAGTGGTAGCGAATGACCAGCAGACAGACAGACAGACAGATAGATAGAGCGCATGAATGAACAAGTAATAAATAAATAAATAAATAAACCGTGAACAAAAATAAAAACATGTCATTACTACACAACACAAGGAGAAACACAAGTAGCCTATATCTTTCGCACAATTCCGATTTGTGTCCCAGAAATGCCAATCAATGCGAAAAAAAAGGCAAAGCTGTGGTTGCATAATGTTTGCGCAATGTTTAATCCGTTATGGATATGCATGAGGCAGGGATAGCACCATGAATAACAATCCGCCTGATCCTGCATCAGCACGTGTGCGCGCGATTCCAGACAGAAACAATGGAAGATCATTTCTCTTAGTTTTTTTTTTTTCTTTTTTTTTTCTTCAACTCTCCTTTCAGGCAGGTGGTGAAGGGTTGACCTGTGTAGAACTAGTTTCCTGGTTATTTTTTATTTTTAAGGGATAGAGTTCACTCACTTTTATAAGAATGGAAATAATATTTGTGATGCAAATTTATGGAACACATCATGGTGAAAAATGTGTCAGTGCTGATAATAAAGAGCTTTCTATCAGCCTACTAATGTATGCCACATTAGTAGGCTAATTTATTGGAAATATAAATAATTTCAGAACCGTTTGTTATATTATTTCCTATCGTTCTTTACCTCACTTTTTACTCACCTCTACATCACTGCCTCCATCTCCTATTAATAACATTCCCTTCAAATGAAATTGTGAATTGTCATATTCAACATTACTGGCTGTTGTACCTTCTGCAAGAACACTTGAGTCATTATTTTCTCCAAACTTTAACAGTTCTGAAAGATGAACAGACCTGTGATGATTCAGAGGACCGTGGTGCTATATTGGCGCCTTCTGTGAAACTAAATTTTCTTCATCATGAATGCATGATAAACTTTTGCAAGTGCTGCAAACCATTTGCTGCAGACACAATTCTGGCACAGCAGTTGGTCATCAGAATGTAAAATAAAAAAATTAAATAAGGATGATATACTTAAAACTGACTCCAGTGCATCTTTTAGTTTCCTATATATATGTGAAAAGCATGAATAAATAATAAATGAGTGTTTTGCTGTTAGACACAGATATCAGATTTACTCTATAGGGGTCATATTTAACTTCAGAAGCTGTTATGTCACTTTCACCTTGAAAATGTCATGTCAAACATAAGTGAAATTCAATACTACTGCTGAACAAGAACACAGGAAACGGTTTCTTTAAATGTTTTGCTTTTGTTTCCCACGGACATGTTGTTTCATTAACAAAATGTCTCAGTGTTTCTCTGTAATTTAAAATAATCACGAAAAAAAAACCAACCTTAATTCTTTTCCACTAAACCAGAAGTGTCCCTTTTTGTGCATTTTCAGCATCTTTCAAGGGGATTACCCAGGCTAGGAACCACTTAAGAAATATTTCTGTGTGTGTTAACATCTGTATATCGCCACAGGCACCACTGTAAGGATGACTGTGAGTACACAGAGGAAGCATGACACATAATAGCAAACAGGAGTCTGAATCCATCATAACAACAACAACAACAATGCAGCCTGAGTTTTCCATATGTAATGCCCTGACCCTTGTTGTCAGAGACCGAGGTGATCCTGCAGTAAGATGTGTTTGGATAACTGGGCCTTAACAGGAAAGGAGCAGGTTTGTGGGTGGGTGTGTGGCGGGGGTTCTGCTGCTGCTGTTAAAAGAGGAGAGTGATATTCAACAGCTGTGTTATACAGGTTTTCAACAGCCATAATAAAAAGTGTCAGACATAGCACCAGTTATTTTCTTCCCACTTTTCCACTAATCTAGCCTCGCCTCTCCCACTGTGCCTTTTGGCCCAAAACAGTTCACCACCGGCTCATATTTTCACAGCATTAGACATACTATTAGTCTGTGGATTTTTGGTCTTTGGGTATTTTTCACGGCTCTGCCTTCAACTAGACCAGCAGAGCCGAGTCAGAGACATTTTCTCCCCCTAGAAGTACCAACAATCAGCTCCATCATGATGGGAAACAATACAGCGTGATTGCACACCTTCAACTTTGTGCCCTACTCAGTGGACAGTACAGATTTCTCTTTTTTCTTCCTGTTAATGGTCACCATCCTGGGACAATAACAGGCGAGCAGGGTTTAGAGAGGGAGGAGGAGAAAAAGGAACCAGGTAGGAGGGCCTGGTGAAGGGGAGGACGGGGGGGTTGGGAAAGCCAGGTGCTGGTGGAAATTGGCAGGCGATTGCCAAAGCGACCTCATGCCAGGATAATGCATGGGGCCATAGGTGTCCCCCAAGCCAATCCCAACCCTCATGCTGATAGCTTTTCAATGTCTGTGGGACAATCTCTCCAATAATTGCTTTTCCTGTTTCAATTCTGCTCTGAGGGCCGCTAACAAAAGAGAAGGGACTTTGTTTCTCACAACCATTGCAAAAGTGCGTGCTGTATTGTATTCAGAGCCACTCTTAGTCACCATATAGCTCTAGATAGGAGTACAATTTATCTTAGTGTGTTAAGTAAAACACCATAAGCAGTGGCTTTTGAATTTTAAAATAATACCACAAAAGACATGTCCAAAAAGACCGGTTTCAAAGTTTGTGCATGGCCATGTGATTGGCAGTTCTCTCCTTAATATATTGCACATTTTCCGTCAAGGAGACCTTGTGGAGGTTGTAACTAATCTCCTGTTTGTTAAAAAGTGACATAGCCAAATATTTTCATTTGCATCTCTGAGACACCCTATCCATCCTCTGCTATGATGACCGATGACATACTTCTCTCCTGATGGAGGGAGTGAAGCTCAGCAGGCCCAGTGAAACTTAAAACCTCTCTGCACAGTCCCCCCTAAAGTCAATGGAAAGTTTGACTTGTTGCCCTAACAGTAAGAGTTTTTAGTTTTTTTTTCTTTTCCCAAATAAGCAATTCCTCCTTCATTTTTTTTTCAGTGCCCATCTGTCTGATTTCTATGGTAAATAAATATTTAAATATGTTGAAGAAATCTGTGGCAATCAGGAGGTAACAATTTAAAAAGCCTTTATTAACTCACGCCTATTTAGCTAAAAGTGTCCCTCTGGTGCTCTTCAACAAGTTTAAACTTTAAATCCCCAAACTGAGGAGCACCAGGGGGACACTTTTCCACATCTGAGCAGCAATCAGCAAATTGTTTTTGTCTAAATATACAAATACATTTACTAGTTACAATATTATTATATATACAAACAATTAGACTAGAAATACAACTTTGTCAATATTTATACTGTTACTAAAATAAAATTAATGCTGAGACTCCAAAATGCACAATTCACAGTCACCTTGGCTGGAAGTGATGGGAGGCACAGAGATATAAACATGCTTGGGCAGCTTTCACATTTCTTCAGTTTATACTGTATGTACCTTCTTGGTGATATCTTGTTGCAGATTTATGTATTTTATATTTTTTATTTATGGTGCTAAGTTACTTAGTAGTGTTTTTTGTGCTTGTTTTTCTTATTATTTCTACTGAATTAAACACAGTATTTCTGGATGTTTTTGTCCCACAGTTAGACGTGATGTGTTGAGGAGGAGGCGGGGGAGTGGTTGAGGGTAAGAAGAAGAGGATGTGCATGTGTAAGGGTGTGAGTTTGAAGATGTGTTTGGATAAAAATAAATGTGAAGGTAACATGCAACACACTGGGAGGAGAGGGACAGGAAAGGAAAGGAACGGAATCAATACAGATTACAAGTTCTGGAAATCGTATTAAAAAGAATGTAAAAGAAATCAAAAATATTTAGGTGGGAGTGCTTCCTGGACTCAAAATGAGTTTGTTTCAGGTGCTCTTTGGAATGGGGACACGTGTACACACAAACACACACACACACACACACACAAAAAACTCCTCCACAAAACCCTCTTTTAAAACAATCAAAATGCTTATATTGTCACAGCATGGTCATGTTAGACCTTAAAAAAGTTAAAAGAAATACCGTATTGACTGAAGTATGTGTTTTGTCTAACTTTGCCCTATAAACATGACATTGAAAAAAACATTACTGCTGTTATTAAGTTCATAGAATTAGTATATTAATTATTGTTAATAATAATAACAATAATTGAAATCAGATGGTTTATAAAATACTGCTGATTTCAAGTTTTTATTTTTCCTCTTTTTATTTATTTCTTTATGCTTGTTAATTAAATGGTTTGATGTAAAGCTGAAAGAACCCCACAAGGCCTCGTTTTTCAGCTGCACTAACCTTCCTCTTACCGTCCTGCACGACTCAAAATAAGAGAAAAAAGAAAACGTGCGCACATCTAATTATTAACGACCCACTTGTCGTCTTGTCCTTGAAAGGTTTTGGCCGCAATGAAGTCAAGGAAACCCGAGTTCAATCAAAACAGGAGCTTTTTCTGTGGAGGGGAACTCTTTAAGTATCGAGGAAAAGCCTTTCATTCAGAGTGGATGTTAAATAAGTTCTATTGATAACCGTGTTGCATCAGTAGAAACGAAATTCAACCGACTTTTCAACCGAGAAAATGTAAAAAAAAAATCTTGAACGACTAAAGTTTATTACAATAACGTTTCAAAACTCAGCCATCGTAAACTTTTGATACACTAATTAATGTTTTTTTTTCTTTTGTAATGAATCTTTTCAGCGCGATGTTTTTATAAATAAAGAAAACGTAATTTGGATAGATTTCTCCTGTGAATAAAACAAAAAGGGCCGAGGGGCTGTAACTCAAGCTGTGTGCAGGTCAGGATCCAGTGTAATACTGAGAAAACGTTACCACGCAGGCAGTTTGTTTTCATTCTTGCGGAGAATAAATAATATATAAGCTCTCCTGTCTGTCAGTTACATTTAATATGCCGTCGTTCATGCATTAGAAATGAAGGCGGTGGAAAGCTGTTGTAAAGGGTGATATTATAAGACGTGACATTGGCTCAACCTTCAACGACAAAGTTCACACCTTGAGAAGAGATAAAGAACTTGTTCCCCTTTTTAAAAAAAACAGAATATTAATAAATAAGTGAACAAACTTACTCGACAGTTTTTTTTTTATGATTTTAGAATAGATGAGTGCATCTTTTCAGTAGTAAAATAACTCAAAATCTGCAGGTTTATGAAGTGGAGTTCAATTTCATTTCCAGCGTTTTACAGTCAACTTTTATGTGGGTATTCTGGTGTTTGATATTCTGTTGAAATTGGCAACCGTGTGCCAGTCCAGTACCCAGTTTAATTTACCTTGTCTTGGGAATGATTTGTCTGTATTACCTAAATAAGGTGAAATCTGGGGCATGCAGACTCTCTACTGCTTGTAGGAATCAGTCGAGTGTGAAATTGCAACACCAGACAGCCAGGATAATAGCTCAGAAGGGGGCTAATGTCCCTGCTACATTCACAGAACATTTTTATAATGACTGAATTAAAAGGGAAAAAAGTATAGATTTATGCTATGGTCTGTTTTTTTCCCCACTTTATTGCTATCTTGATCTGTGCTTTGGTAAGTGCATTTTGTCCTGTTTAGAATAAGCAGTGTAAATAGATTTAGATCCAAAATGCTGTTTGCAAAATGGACATAACCTGTGCAGTGCAGACTGAGCCCTTTAAGACCCTCCTCTCTCATCTTGCTTTCTCAAAATTATTAGAACAATTAATATTATTGTGGTCTGTTTCTGCTCTGGTCCTGAAATCATACAAGAGTTTAGCTAAATCAACTCATCTTTTCTCTTAATGAATATATACAAGTTCAATTTATTCAAGTTAATTAAACTTTAATAGTTAAGAAAATTTTCTAGTATTTACTTTGAGAACTTATACACAGGAGTTTCTTCCAACTTAAAAATGATCAGTTGAATGAATGTACCATGTACTGAGTTCAATCAACTCATTATAATAAGTTTCTAAAGAAACGTGATCAGCATATCAACAGACTTCCCGGCATGCATTGTTTGAGAGTCAAACTCCCTGAGACTCCTCTTTTTTATAGTTTTGAAGAAAACATATATGATGAAAATGTGCTGTGTGTCTCTAGCTTAGTTCACAATAATGAAAACACTGGAAAAAGTATTCAAGTACAACTGAATTTTGTTTGACTAGAAAAGATTTTGAACCATTACAAAATTATCTCAACTTGTCCTTTAAAATTCAGTCAATTTAAAATTTTAAGGCAGCCCAAACAGTAACTTTTTAAAGTTAAAACATATAGTTTATTTTTACAGTGCACACTATCACTGTAAAAAAAAAAAAAAAAGGTTTGTTTTAACTTTAAAAAGTTAGTGTCCAGGCTCCGTTAAAAATTCAAGTTGACTAAGTTTGAAAAAACAAGTTGATGTAATTTTTTGAACTTTTCTGGTCAAAAAACTTGAAAACATGTTCAATAGGCTTAACATAATAAGTTGAACCAGCAATTCTTAACCAACAACACGAAATTTTGTTATACTTGGTAATAATTCAGTTGTACTTGAGAAAACATTTTAAATAAGCTTAAGATATTAAGTTGAACCAACATCTCCTCAGTCACACTGACAAATACCACAAATAAATTTGATTTCCTTTTACATTGTCTCAGTTTAATGGTTTTCATTTCACAAAAAGGACTTAAGTCAACTTAAAATTTTAAGGCAGCCCGGACACCACCTTTTAAAATTAAAACAAAAAGTTACTTTTTTTTACAGTACAGGCTATCACTATAAATGTTAAACTTAAAAAAGTTTGTGTCTGAATTGCAAAAGTTGTCTTGATTTGAAAAGACAAATTAAGGTAATTTTGTAATTATACAAAACAAACCTCTCTAGTCAAATAAACTTATTAATTCAGTTGTACTTGAGAAAACAAGCTTAGCATATTAAGTTGAACCAACAATTCTTCAGACACACTGACAAACAATCGAAACAAAATTGATTTCTTTTTACATTTGTTTGATGTTGGAAGTTCTTCATTTCACACAAAGTTGTTGGAGCTACTTTGGTCCAACTGCTCCCAATGAATTTATTAAATTTTAAGTGTAAGGGGATGGACAATGTTGCCACGTTTTCATTATTATGAAAACAAGTAACTTATCTTCAAGTAAGACAAACAGCACGTTTTCATCATATATGTTTTCTTAAAAGTCATTATCTGAACTTGTCTTTTCAAGGCAGCCTGGAGACTAACTTTTTCTTAAAGTCAAAACAAATAGTTTATTTTTACAGTGCACATATGACCACAGAGAGGGTACACAAGCACTTTCAAACCCTCACAAACTTCTTCCTTCTCTGTCCGTCCTCGTAACACACTAACATACACACACACTTGTAGTCCAACACACACATAAATTACATGGGGATTATTGAGACATGGTTCTGTGAGAGATGTCACCAGCAGGACCCGATTTGTTAGGCTTTACTACTATACCCAAATTCGGTTGGTAATACGTCTGCTTTTAGATCATTCCAAATAGCCCCCCAAATCCCTGCGACTCACCATTTAACACTCCCACTGCTGCTAAACCTAATCTTTCCTCTGACTAAGGTCACCATACTGGTGGTCTTAACTTCCCTGCCACTGGAACATTTAACTTTGTCCAACTCCAGTCCACACAGTCTGTCTCGCATCAAAGCATGTGACACCAGGATAAGATTTCCAAACATGTATGACAAAGGGATTGTGGAGCGGTGTCAAAAGGTGCAATCAGGTAGATTTGTGTCAGGATTTCTGAAGTATTTCACTACAAACTTACAGTAAAAGAACAACAAATGCTAAAAGCCAGCCCAGGATTTACTTAATTAAGAGCATAAAAGAAGTAAAATAGCGGAAAATTAATAAAAAGTTGATCAACTTTTGGTTAAACAGAACACCCACATATACAATCGCAGTAAAGTCAAAGTAATGCTTCTTTTAAGGATGTTGTTCCGGCGATGTAAAAATGTTCACGACGATAATCCTGGCTTGTTCTCAGACTCAGAACCTCATGAAATCTGTCTAAATAAGCATGTTTTCATGTACTCTCAAGCCCATAAACTAAACCCAGCCCTCTTCATTAGGAAGATATAGTGTTTTTAGATTGTTTTGATGTGGTCGGAGAGCAGACGGACCATTGGCTAAGCATTGGAAAGAGCAGACAGACAGACAGTCCAAGCGGTTTAGCCTTGTTTAAAATTATTAATCCACTTCTAATTCCAGCTGGCCCCCTGGCAGCATAGAACCCTATCAAAAAAATCAGCGCCTCCATTGTGAGGCCTGGCAGAAGGGGACTGGGCGTATTTTTTCTGCTCCAATCAGTTTCTAGAGGTTGGGCGATTAAAAAAAGAATCCCAAACCCCCCCTTCCTCGCACAGCGGGGGAATAACGGAATCATTAATTCCCCATTAATTTCAGAAAAAAAACTAAATGTCGACTCGATGCAGTGCCTTCGACAAAATAAAAAGACAGGAGTGACAGACAGGAGCGACAAGTGCTTTTGGTTGCCCAAAAAGTGTTGAAGGGCAACATTCCAAAACTCTACGTATCTGTTTGAAGGGAAAAACCCTGTAACGTGACGTTTAACATACGATATAAGGACAGTAAAGAAAATACAGTCTGTAAAAGTCTCATTTATGAGACCTATGATCGTCTCCTTTAACCAGCTTCATAAAAACTGATATCTTTTTTTCAGGTGTGATGCATAAAGGTACATGAGAGGTCATTATGTGTTGTTAAGTTTGAAAAAGGATTAAAGGTGTTAAAAACCTTGTACACAATCACTCTTGGTTTGACACAAACATACAGAGAAAAAACACATCCAATATGTCACAGGTTAGACAAAATAATGTGAACCCTTCATGATAACAGTTCTGAATTAATTGGACCAAACTCAGCTGCTCACGTATCTGCTGTTATGTTTGTTGAAACTAACCTGTTGGCTACAGCTGCTCCAAGCTTGTTTTAGTATCAGTACAGTTGGTAACATGTTATAATAACCATGATTGATAAATTGTAAATTGACAGCTAATTAAACTTTTATTTATTTATTTTATTTTCGTTATTTTACTGTTAATAAATACTCAAATAATGTTTATATATGCTTTGGAAACCATTTGTTAAGCAGTTGTAAAGTTTTAGAAACACAGTTGCAACTTTATAATGTCCATCTGGATAATGTTTAAAGATGCACTACACAGTATTTGGTAACCAGTTACAAAGTATTATGACATCAGTTGTTACTCTATAATGGCTGTCCAAATAATGTTTCTGCACTATGTAGGATTTTCAAAGTGTTATAAACATCACTGTAACTTGATAATAAACATCCAAATGATGTCTATAGATGTACAACACTGCATTTCATTTTAGCGATTTACAAAGTTTTACAAACATCAGTTGCGTCTTCATAATGGCTATCCAAACAATGTCTATAGATGAACTACACAGTATTTTTTGACAGTTTACAAAGTTTTACAAACATCAGTTGCAGCTTTATAATGGCCATCCAAACAATGTTTATAGATGCACTACACAGTATTTATTAACCATTCACAAATGTTTATAATAATCAGTTGTACCTTTATAATGGTCATCCAAATAAGGTTTATGTATGCACTACACTGTTCCTACACTAACTATTAACTCTTTACAAAGTATTATAAGCATCAGTTGTAACTTTACAATAACCATTCAGATAATGTTCACAGACAACATGTTCTTACTATCAACTCATTAAATACAGCAGCTTGGTCAGCGGCTCTACGCTTCCAACTATGACACTGTCCAGGTGGACTTTCTAAATAAAGGCACAAAAACTGCTTAGGTAGGTTTAGGTAACAAAACTACTTGGTAGATTTAGGAAAGGATCAGCTTTGGGTTGAAATAAGTATGTTACTTATGTTCACCTAGTTCACCTATCTAATATAAGGTAAGTAAGTAGCCTACATAAGGTATTATAATCATCAGCTGCAACTTTATAACAGCCACCCGAATTTTTAATAGACGGTTTGCAAAATAATTAGTAACCATTAACAAGTGTTACAAATGTCTGCTTCATATCTGATTAACACTTCATTTGGTAATCATCAACAATACTTAATATTGATTGTTAACAGTGAAATAACTATTAAATTAAGTTTAATTAACTGTCAATTTACTATTAATCAATGATGGTTATTATAGAGAGTTGCTATACAGCCTCTCTGTTTTGGTCATGTGATTTTGATGACTGTTACTTTTGACATATGAAGTACCTCTGTACTGTATATGAAGCACCTTAGTAACCAGTTCACCTGCAGTATGGCCACATATTATTTAAAGTTTTTAAAGTTATTTCTCCCTGCTTTGAAGCATCAAAAATTAAAGTTCTAATGACTAGACTTCTTATTCCACATATGAAAAGATGCTAATGTAGGATTTTTCCACAAAACAATGTATTGAATCATATTAACAGAAATCTGCAGAGAACCTGACCTCTGCTCTATTATTTTGCTGTGTTCAGGATGCTTGTGGTATTTTTAAAATTTGGTAAAATTGTGGTATTTCACAACCTAAGAATGAGACTTAACAATCAAGTATTGTTCTGGTGTGTTTACAAACAGTAACTGACAAATCCTGCGTATTCTTCCTTTAAATACTATAAAAATCACCTTGTTATGACCCTCCGTGAAGGTGTCTTTGTGATTAAGCTACTTAAGAAGTTCAAGCTCTTTTCTATGACGAGGTTTACATTATTCTTCGTAGTCCCTATACAAGCTGTTCATAAATACAAGGATGTTCCAGGCTGCTACCCTCACATACAGCTGGGTGGCAGGCAGGAGGGACAGGGAGGGACAGGGAGGGAGAGAGGGGCGGGGGGGCAATGTCAAATCTCTGAGGGGACAAAGAGGTGGTTCTGCTCCATCTCTCCCAATGTAAACACCATACAGCCAGCACACTGATGCACAAGCACCCAGCGAGCGGATGGGTTTTGATTAGGAAGCATGGCCGGGCCCCAAGTGTGGGCCCCTATCATCACCCTTTCACGAACACACACACACGTACATATACACACACATACTGACGCACACAGAGACACTCATGGGGCCATTATAGCTGTCTGTGCTCAGAGTGACAGCCTTTCATATCTGTCTGTCTCCAAGCCAAGTGGTTATCATCTATGCACCCAACCATTAGGAAATGTCACAAACACACAAGCTGACGCACACGCACACACGGAAGTACACGCACGTGCACGTAAACACACATACTCTTTTTTTTTCTCAGGAAATGAGGTCCAATTAGATGTAATCAATGGCGGATAAGTAAAAAGCATTTCAAAAAATTCAATGCTTTTAATTTTTTAAAATTGATTTTTCCACTAATTTCTCTCCCTCCACCTCTCTTTCTCTCCCTCGCTGGCTCACCCCTCTTTCTCTCTCCATCTCTCAGGGTGACTTTTGAGCGCTCTGAGATTGACAGAACAAAAGAGATTGTTGTGGAGATACTAATTATTTAATGAATTCTTTATTTATTTTAAAAGTTCCCTGGGTGGCGATGTGCCCAGACTGTTACAGTAGATGGAAAATTACAGGCTGGAAGACAGTGAGTGACACATGAACAGAGGCAGAGGGGCAGGGGGTGGGCCGTGCCATCCAAACATGCCCATGCCCTTAAAAGCCATGGCAACATCCCCCCATCCTGCCTGACCCCCCACCACCCCCCACCCCCCCAAGCACCCCTCCCCACCTCCATTTGCCACATTCCATTTCAACAAAACTGCCATATTAATCATGTGTGCTCACTTCAATCCAGCTTTTTTGTTATAATGCTCCATACAAAGTTCCAATTTTCCAGAAACAATCCTTAAAATGACAACAAATGACAGCCAATTTACCTCAGCGAGGGGCCGCATGTCCACTACAATGAATGCAAACCACTAAAATATCAAAATAATGTGTCCTGCCCCCCCCCCCCCCCAAAACCGATAAGTAGGGCATGGGGAGAGTAGGCCACTAAAGACCGGGTCATTATTGATTTGACAAGTGAGTGAATAATTCATCTCTAGTGGCAGGCATCAGCTGGGACGACCATTTACGACTACTACTGTATCCCAAATCTGACCTCTCCTCCATCTCCTCAACCAGTCTGTTATGTAGTCTAGCGCTCTGATACTGTACATCCCGTGCCCCACCTCTGTCGGCCTTCCCCACTTTATGGGAAACTCCTCTTATGGTCTCGAGTAATCATTCCAAATGTTCCTTTCAATCCCAGATTTTGTATGATTTCCTCAGCCAAGTGCTGCTTAATTTACGATCATTTCCAGCTTCCCTGTAGCTCTTGGCCAGCGGGACACAAGGACAGCTTTATGCATGGGTGTAATTCACACACTCACTGGCACCAGCCCCAGCAACTGCCTGCTGTACAGAAATCCTGATTTACACACTACCTCAGCAATAGAAGATATTAGAAAACAGATAGTTTTGATTGGCTGAGTCACGTCCGAGCTGCTTGATAAACACAGATGTGACTGCTGAGCTGTTAATATAAATCAGACGACCCCATTCGTTCCGGCACTATACTGCTGCTGCTGCTTGGCGTATGAATAACTGCTAGTTAGTCAGCGGTTACGACATGCACAGTAGTGCAAATCTGCTGTAAGTCAATCTTGTTAGTGCTAACAAAAACACAAGGGAGATGAAAAACAGGCCTTGTAGTGGTAACCTCAGCGAGAGGTCGTCGGCTGATTCCAGGATTTAACTCACTAATGCCCAGTGACCATCTGAGACTAACAAATCACAGGGCCAGCAACGACTTTAGTTCTCCTCCCTGATTTCTTTAATCAAATATCACTTAAAAACACGGGCATCATACAGGCATTTAGTGGACTGAAGGGCTGTTGATTCAACTTAATATCTTTAGCTTACTGAACATGTTTTCTCATGTACAACTGAATTAATATCAAGTTTATTTGACGAGAAAAGTTTGTTTGTTTTGATTCATTCCAATATGACCTCAACCTGTCTTTTCAAATTCAGCCAACTTAAAATTTTAAGGCAGCCTGGAAACCAACATTTTAAAGTCAAAACAAATATTTTTTATGATGCACTGTAAAAAAAAAATCATACAGAAATTTGGTTGGATCAACTAATCTTTTCTTGTTAACTTGACATAAATATACATGTTTTATTTATTCAAGTTAATTAAGCATAATAATTCTAGTATTTACTTCCAAAACATGGAAACACGAGTTAATTAACTAACTAATTTGAAATCTTTTGACTTGAAATGATGAGTTGAATGAAAGTATTGTAAAGAGTTCATTCAACTCAATAAATTAAGTTTCTAAAGAAACATGATCAGCATAGCAGACTTCCCAGCATGCATTGTTTGAGAATTAAAACTCTCCTGAGACCCTTCTTCTTATAGTTTGAAGTAAACATGTGATGAATCCTCATTGTGTGTCTCATACACTTTAAGATAAGTCATGGTTGCTTGTTTTCACTACAATAAAAACACTGCAAACATGTTTTCCTCAGTACAACTAATTTAATATCATGTTTATTTGAATAAATTAATTTTGAATCATTACAAAATTACCCCAACCTTTTCTAAGTTAAAGAAATAGTTTTTTTTTACAGTGCAGGCTATTGCTTTAAAAAATTGTTTTACTCTAAAAAAAAAAAAAAAAGGTAGTTTCTGGGCTGCCTTAAAATTTGAAGTCGAGTGAATTTGAAAGGACAAATTGAGGTAATTTGGTAACGATTCAAAACAAATAAACTTTTCTAATCAAATAAACCTGATATTAATTCAGCTGTACTTAAGAAAACACATTCAGTAAACTTAAATTGTACTCTTCAGTCACACTGACGAACATTACGAACAAATCTGATTATCTTTGACATTTTCTCTACTTACTAATGCCCAGTGATCTGAGACTAAGAAGTTACTTGCACACCCATCCCGTCAGTTCTCCCTCTTGATTACTTTAAGGAAGTATCACTTTAATGCAGGAATTTGCAGTCCCACAAGCTACACTGCAAAAAAAGAAACTATTATACGTTTTAACTTAAGTTAGTGTCCCAGTTGCCTTAAAATTTTAAGTCGTTTGCATTTTAGACATGTTGAGGTTATTTCTTAATGATTTAAAAGAAACTTTTCTAATCAATAAACAACAACTCTTCAGTCATACTGATGAACATTACAAACAAACTTGATTTCCTTTTACATTTCACACAAAGTTGTTGGGGCTAATTTGGTCTAACTACTCAACTGCTGCTACTACTACAATGAATTTATTCAATTTTACATATAGGGGTTAGGGACCAAATTCAATACAAACCTTCATCATGGTTTACAGTGTTTTTCTTATTGTGAAAACAACCACGACTTATATTAAAGAATATTAGAAACCCACAACAAGTTTTTATCATATGTTTTCATCAAACTATTAAAAAGGAGGTTCTCAGGAGACTATTAACTCTAAAATCTGCTAATATGCTGATCACATTTCTTTAGAAACTTTAGTTTAATGACTTGACTGAACTTAAATGTTAGAATACATTCATTCAACCCATTTTAAGTCAGAAAACTTTAAGTTGGAAGAACACGTTTATACATTCTGAACATAAATACTAAAAAAAAATTAAGTTTAATTCACTCAAATAAATAAAACTTCTATAGTTCTTAGTTGATTCCACTAAATTCCTGTATGATTTTTTTTTTATAGCATATTCCAGTAAAATCTGAATTACATCAAGGGTTTGACACACATGCACCTTGTGAGAAAATGACTGGGAGCTGAGCAACCCCGAACCTATCCCATCTGTACACAATAAAAAAAAGAACTCCTGCAATTTATTCTACAATAAAGGAACAGTCGTGCTCTTGAATGGAGCTCTCGGGGTGTGCTGAGCGCAGAAAGGCAGAGTTAGTTTCAATCTGCACTCGGACTACCTGCTGAGTTACCAGATCCCCAGCGAGTGTGAAGTCAAGCAGACTGCTTCTCTGACTCATGCTGCCTGCCACCACCTCCACGCTGCATCATGATTTATTCCATGACAGCAAGACGTTGGGACTGTAAGATTAAGACGTGTTCTGCGAGATGCCTGACACTGATCACCTGGTGGAGGGAGATGTGTAGCATTTAAGCTCGCGCACATACAACCTCCACTCCCACTGCTTGTACATATTCAGATTTAGTTACGTTTATCCATGTACAGTAGATACAGTACATGCACACATTAGCGCACACACTCTCAGCCTGCCTGTCAGTAGGTTATCGCGCTGTAAAGAGTGTCAGAGCAGGCTGAAAGATGAAGAGTTATGTGCTTGAGCTGTCTGTGACCTTTGCAGTTTGTCCATATGATATCATTCAGAGTGAAGGAACCCGTGGGACGCCAGCAGTCTCTATCCTGCCCCTCTGAACCTGCATACCAGTCTCAGACAGAGGAGTATAGTCCTCCAGTCATCTGATTTTCTTTTGCCATAAAGACGGATACCAGAGAGCGGCTGTGCAGCTTGAAAAATCCCTTTTCTTTCTTGGTTCCTTTCTTCCTTCATTCTGTGTCTTCCCACTCACTCACACACACACTCACAGGGGCCACAGGGAACTCCAAGTTTCCATTCATGCTTCTCATTATCGGGGCATGTCGGTATTTTATGAGGCCGTGTAAACCACTGAATTACTGCACTTTAAAATGCATCCTGACACTATTACGCGACCATGTTGATGGAAAGGCCTTTCATTGCTGGAGCGAGGACCTAAAATGGTGGACGACAAAAGAGCATGACTTGTTAATTATTTTTAACTGCCGGATAAAAATGATTATGAAGTAAGGCAGGATACACAAATGGACGAGGCCACGTCATGAGGTGACCCCCACATGTCTTTGGAGAAAAACTCACTTTAGTTTTTGTTTAGTTTGTTTTTCCAGTTTTAGACAAAGTGAAATAAATGTATTTTGTCTCAAATTATTTTTCAAGTTTGTGTCTGTTATAATAACAAATCACAGAAATAATAAAACAGATCTACATAAAAATCAACAATGGTATATTAAATGGGTAATTATGAGGAATTTATTACAGTGAGTTCATACGATTTTTAATTATTCTGGCATGTTGTATTAATTACAGCAATAAGTGAAATTATTCATCCCAATTGTCTTTTCAATTTAATAGACAAGCATTTAATTAGGTGACTCTCTCATTCAGACTTACACAGTCAGAGTGCTTCTGAGAAATATCAATGGATTTTGAGTGTGAGTGTGTGTGTATGTGTGAGTATGTGTGTGCTCCAACCCCTGCCAGAACAGTTTTCATGCCACTCATTTTTTTTCTGGCATAAATGCAGTGATCAAAAGAAATTATTACAAATAGTTGTCATCACAAGTCAAAAAATTTAATTTGGACCATTTCCCCTCATTAAAAATGCAGATATTCATTTACATCTACAATTTATCATAGCCACTGAGCAACACATTCTTAAGTGTTAAACATATGTGTACACTTATCACAAACATTTAACTTTGCTGACATATCGCTGACTGCTGAGAGAAATTACGTCAAATGTATTCATCAAACACGTCACAGGGAAGTTTTTAGGTCACTGAAAATTTTCTCTGCAGTTTTTTGATGATATATGTTCTTTTGTTCATTGCCAAGATAAGGTAACAAGTGGGTCTCCATCTCTCACACACTCCTCCAGAACATTTCTAATGCTCATATGCTTTATTTGACCAGTGCTATCATCAAAGCAGATTCCAATCTTTCCAATCTCCTCAGCATGCCCTGGAGGTTCTCTGTGTGTACGTGTGTGTGGGTTTGTGCACACAAGTGTATGTGGCAGTGCATATGCCCATGTGCATGTGTGCATGCGCACATTTGCATTCCTGCTCACAGTGCATGCGCGTTTGTGCACAAGTGTGCGCACATATGTTGTGTGTGAGCGTGTCTCAAAGAGCCACAGTGGCAGTATAGCCGAGGCAGGAGCAAGCTGTTGGTCGGCAGAGCAGTGACAATAAAAGGTGGCAGATCAGTCAAAACAAGCCCTGTTCTTCCAGGCTGGGCCAAAGTGCTGCTGAAGAGGTTCTTTTGAGGCACCCGTAATGTGGTAAAGTGATCTCCTCCACAATTGGGACACTCCAAGAGGCCATCCCTGACAAGCAGAGCAAAGCAAACTCCCTCCCCTCTCCCTCAGCCTTGTCAGTTTCTATCTAACCCCCTTGGCCCGGATCCTGTGAGTAGATATCCCCCATAGGGAGCTTATACATGCACAGAGCAAAGCATGATAATTTTACAAACATAAGATATTACATCTGTACTCTTCTTTATCTGTATTATGTAACATCATACCTTGGTTTATGTACCCATTTACATACAACACTTGTATATAGAGCCAGACAATATGGCTTACAATTAATATCTCAATATTTTTAGGCTATGCAGTGATAAACAAAATATATCTCTTTATAGGGCTGTAACAAATGATTATTTTCATTTTCAGTTCATCTGTCAATTATTTTCTCGATTAATCAATGGATAGTTTGGTCCATAAAATGTCATACATTGGTGAAAAATTTTGATCAGTGTTTCCCAAAGCCCAAGATGACGTCCTCGAAAGTCCTCTTTTTCCACAACCCAAACACATTCAGTTTACAGTCATAGAGGAGTAAAGAAACCAATAAATATTCACATTAGAGCAGCTGAGATCAAGATTTGGACATTTTTGATAAAAAAAAAAGGACTCAAAACAATTAATCAATCATTAGATAGCTGGCAATTAATTTAATAGTCAATATAAGCAAATAATCATTGCAGCTCTATCTCTATATATACATTTCCTCCATAATAACTTACTGTAAATTATCAAATAGTGCAAACATATGATGATCTTTCATGATGCATTAATGTAGATCAAACCAGTGGTTCTCAACCTGGAGGTCAGGACCCCCAGAGTGGTCATGAGATCACTTCAAGGGGCCACCAGATGGTTGTGGGGAATAAAATAAGATATTGTGGACAAGCAGCACAAAAAGTAACATTTGTATTTTGTAATATGAGATAGCAAACTTAACAAACTACTCAATCCAGCACTAGGCATGATGGGAAATTAGAGCCATACTTGAGACTGGGGAATGGTTTTTACATTACATCGCCTCTGCTAGTGATATAATTTGCCATATAATCTTATTTAGTGTGTTTGAGAACATGTGGTCTGACTGGACTAACAAACAAACATTATTTTGCTGCTTTTACGCCACAGTATCATGCTTAAAGTGACAGTTCACCCCAAAATCAAAAAGACGTATTTGTCCTCCTCTTACCAGTAGAGTTATTTATCCATCTAGATTGTTTTGGTGTGAGTTACCAAGTTCAGGAGATATCAGCAGTAAAGATGTTTGCTTTCTCTTAAATGTAATAGGACTAAAGGGCACTCCACTTGTAGTTGCAGTACAATCTACCAGAACTACTTTCTTTCTAGTAGACAGAAACTATTACCTACATGAAGCTGTTCAAACAAAAAGGATTATCTTGAGTAAGTCATGCTCTTGAGAACAAGTCGCGATTTCTGGAAAAGAGACACTGGTGTTAAATTTTTCAAATGTGCCAAAACAATCTAGATGGATCTAATTTTAATCTAATCTAATTTTTGGGTGAACTGTTCCTTTAACCAAGCAGGCATAGCCAGCTTTGCTAGCTATCACACAGAATGACTACTGTGGAGCAATGGCCTCTCAAAAAAAAAGTATTCCAGCTCAAGACCAACATGAGACTGGACAGGAAATTGTAACTGTATCTCAAGATGGGTCACCTGAAAGTCTGCCAGCAGCACCGTCAACTGAGGAACGTGAGGTGACAGCATTTCCAACAGGGCCCCGAGCTCCCACCAAACTTTGCAAATACCTCCCTGACCTTGTGCAATATGGATTTCACAGTAAATATAGTTGGGGGGACTATTGGTGCTTTCATAAAATATTAATGAGATTTTTGTTAAATAATCATCAGCAATGTGGATATAAAAGGAAAAGAAAAGAAAAGGATGCTAAGTTCAAAAAGTTACATCTCTTGACTGTAATGCAGCCTTTAAAACCAGGAAAATACAACACTTAACACAATATCTAGTCTCATATCATGATGTTGATATAACATTGATATATTACTCAGTCCTACTTGCATACTTTCAGAATAACACGTACTTTGATTGTATTTTGTGTAGTTTTTGGCTGATTGAACAACACATTTCTCACACCTTTACATCCACAGTTGCTCTCACTATCTTAGTTGCTACTTCCCCTCTGTTAGGCCTATTTATTATCCGCTGCAGTGTGGATGTGGCCTAGGTTGCGAAAAAGCCAGACACTGCTCAGAACACGACAGCAGAGCCCAGTTGGCCTCCTGACAATTTGGCCGACAATACCACCAGACTTAGCGCTCACTTTTTACAAGGGCTGCCTCAAATTGCTTCTCTCTTTCTCTCTCCGCGGCACTCGCAAAAGAAGAGAGTGGCAAATTGAAACTGAACTTTATTAGAGGCTGTAGCCAGGCATGGTTCGTAATAAGTATGGTTGCCCTAATCCAAATAAATAATCACCATCAAAGGAAGCTGAAACACAGATTTGACCATTCTGGCTAACTCTCCGTAAAGCGTCCAAAGTGGAATGGAACTTTGGGCTCGACTTAAATGAAAAGGGGATTTCTTTTCTTCTTCGCACCCTATTCTAACTCTTCCTCTTTTCTCTCTCTTTACTTCTTCTTCTTCTTCTTGTCTGTTGAAACATGTGGTCAGCTGTTATGCTTCCATGTGGTCAGATGATCAAAGCTGGGGAGCAGCGGTAATTGTCCCCCGCTGAAGCCCTGCCCCGGCTGGGATCAGGATCCCAGCAGGTGGGGGGGACAGCCATGAGAACGGAGGGAGAGGGTGGAGGAACGCAAGAGGCCCTGCCTGGCAGAAATAAAGACTTCCTAAGGGCTGCTCTCTGACAACAGAGCCCCAAAGGGAGAGTGAAAAATGAAGCCTCCACACATTCGGAGGGGTTTTCACTCAGGGAAAGGGGCCGCCATTGGGGTGAACATTAGGCAGAGAGGGCAAGATGGAAAGCATAAGAGAATAGGATTATAATATTTGCTCAGAGCGAAGAGGAACAATTGTGTGCCCATTTCACAGTGTCCTTAGAACTGAGTCTGTGTCGAATGCAAGAAGAGTTTTCTTTTTTTGATGGTTCATGAAATATGGATGCTGTTTATTTCACCTGCTAACCCTGACTTCTCTGGTCAAACACCTTCCACTGGCAAACACCACCGCTGAAGAAAAACTACAGAAATAAACTTGGCAGCCTTTCTTGTAGAACACACAGATACACGAGCCACTGACATGGACGTAAACACAAGAAAGTCAACTCTTTCCTCACACGGGCAAGCCAACAAACACATTATTACCATACACAAACAAAAACACACACACAGAGGTGGGGAAAGACCACGCATACCTCGGCCGCTCAGTGTTTACCTGAAGACCAGAGGGAGCTGTGAAAGCTCACAAGTCGAGCTACTTTGCATGTACATGGGAGCCCGCAAAACACTTCTCACTGCTGTCCGTCATTTTGATTGCCCAGCACGACTCCTCCGCCCTAAACCTCCCAACACCCCCACCTCCCCCTGGCCAGATGGCTTTTTTTTTAACTGTCTGTGGGCTCTTGCACCTCTGCTCTACCACACTAAATCCCTGAGATGGCAGGGTGGAGCGGAGGTTTTGGGAGCTCTGCGTGGACAAATGGTTCGGAGGTAGCAGAGCAAATAAAACGGATTAAGAGGAGTCTTTTCACAGATACTTCAAAACTATTTTGGCGCTGAGCCATGGATCCCCCCCCCCCCCACCTCCCCAAATACTCCCCCTCGATAGGAGGAAAAATCAGACACCCACAAAGAAATTTTCAGAGCATACAGACATTGTCTTTGGGGGATCTCAGACGGAAAGATTGTGCATGTGCCACATTATATGTAGATCAAAAATACTACAGACATTCAGAAATCCATTCATGACAGTGGATATGAAGCTATAACAGAGATGGATATTTATATTTTTATGATTATTGCTCCAGCCTTCAAAAGAGATTATTTCTAAATATTATATTAATCTAACATTGAGTCAGGGTAGAGAATCTTGTACACAGTGCTCCAGAATTTAATCCAATACAACCCTGACATAAAGCAACAATAGAGGACCCCCAGCCTCATAATTCAGCCCATTACTCCTCTTCCATTTTGCATTATGGGAAAAATTGTGAAGTATACATTTTCTGACTAACCAAGTGTTTTATGCCCTGTGCATAGAAACATAAAGCCTCTGGTGACATAACTAAATGCACATTTCTGCGGCGCAGAATGACTCATGCACGTCCGTATATAAGGACTGTCATTTTCATAACAGCACCGTGTTAAAGCTGCCTGACATTGATTGAATGCTTTCAGTTTTCTCCTCACTGGGGTTCAGACTGTTTTTCTTCCTTATTATATAAAAAACACAGTTACTTTAAAGCACACTTTATACCATTTGAACCGTAAAGTGCAATACAGCCACAGTCTGAACGCAGTGCATCAATAGAGGCTGATATGAAGGAAATCCAAATGTCACCTCTTGGCTCTATCCAGCCAAAGGTTAGATTCTTGACTCCCCGCTGTCTCCTGTCATTAGGTTGCTTAGCAACAGGCTACAAGCTATAATTAGCTTAGCAAAATTAAGATTTCCATTTTGTTAACACAAAAACACTTATCTGAAAAGTGTCACATGTTCACTGAAAGACCTTCCAAAGGCATGCATTGAAATATGAGTGATTTTTTTTTTTTTTTTTTTTTTTTTTGAAGACTTGGCATGCTATGGCTGTCGCCACTGAGTGAGATGTACAAGTGCAGCTGTTATAGCATACTTAATGAAAAATCATAAGATGGGGCATGATATCACCCTGTGAGCATCTGTCAAGTGTTATTCTCATATGTTCGTAGCATACTAATTTCCAAACGGTCTAACAGTCCCTCCATCCCTTCATCCTCGTCATTACGCCCGCATACCTGCAGCAAGATTCCTCCTGGAACAATAAAGCATTTATTTTTCCCTACACTTCTTTTATGCATCCACCCACACTTTCATAAAGTCACAGGCCAGTTAGTTGGATGCTTTATTCAACGTGTCTTAAAGCATGGTGATTTCAATCAATTCTGGTTCTGTCAGCGCCGCGAGGAAACAAAGCAGAAACGTTAACAGCATCAATGCTGAGCCACTGAACTGCACTTAACCTTGCTTCCTGACTGTGGTATAGCCAGCACATCCAGCCTTCGTCTATCATCTACCCTTCCATCAGTTCATCCATCAGTGTACTGGTACATCCAACAACCACCGCCCATCATGGAGCCAGACGTGTAGTTATGACTTAAAGCGGAGGGCATCGACACTGGCTCCTGCTGACGTGTTACCAGGCAGCAACGGCAGGGTCACCAGGATCACTCAATTAGCAGGGGTGACAAAAGACCCAGCAGGATCCAGCCCAGCATCCCCCCAACCCTGACACATCAGCCACCACAAGCAGGAGCCCGCCTGCTGCCACCAACATGTGTCACATGTAACGAATACCGGTGCTTTTCTATTGAAGCGAGTGAACGTTGATGTTTTGCACCAATATTCAAGATGTTTACATTCATGCCAAGCAATCTAAACATGTCTCCATCATGAGTGGTCTTGTCAGCTCCCTAAACACCATTTAGATCATTATATCAGAAAAAAAGGCTCCATTCAAATGCTGAAAAATTTAATTATATTAGGTTTAGCAGCTGTTAAAGCAAGAGGATGGTGTCTATTCATTCTATAGTACAGTATTTAACAAAACTATAATATAAACACACTAATTTTCCAGCATTTAACATATCGTATAGCTTTTATCATTGGATGAAAGTGTGTTTGGTTGTTATGGAGATGGTAGGAAAACAATATCTCCTATAGAACTGCATTATATTGCTTGTTTTGTTTTTTGTTTTTTTGTTTTATTTGTGGCAAATATGATTTTAAGAGATGATGTAACTGCTGCCATCATGTTCAGCTGCAATATTTTTTCCAGAGAAATAAGTTCAACATTCTGGAAACCGGAGACTGAGGTTTGCATCCCGAGCCCTTCTTGTACTTAGGTTTAAGAAACAAAAGCACTTTGGTTAAGATTACGTTTCAGTTACATGTTACAATGACAAGTCCTATCTCATGCTTCAAGTCAGTGTTGACAGTGACAGTGTTTCAGTATTTAACCACAATCATGTTCCGTCACTGAAGTGCTTCAGTGCAGATATTGTAGGGCCAAGGGATTAAACATGTTGTTAGTGAACAGTGCATTCAGTACGATTTTTTTTTGAATGTTATTTGGACAGCATTATGTTTCCTTTAAAGTGTATTTGATGATACAAAATTAGTAATATTCAAATTTCTATGAGACACAGTTGTGTAGGGAAGTTCTAGGTAGATATTGACTCTGCAATGAAGAATTACAAGATAAACTTTACTGATCCCACACCAGGGAAATTCACAACTGCTTCTAGTGATTATTTTCATTATCAGTTATTCTACCAATTTTTGTTTTCACTAATTGATAAATAGTTTAGTTATAAAACATCAATGATATGACATTCAAATGTAATAGTCAAATATTCAGTATACATTGACATTCTAACCGCTTGACTCCATCGGGCCTGTGCGTCTGCAGCGTGGTTCTTCCACACAGCTTCATGCCCCACCAGGAGTGTTTCAGAAGCGGAGCGTTTTCCTCACCTAATCTTGTTCACTTGCTCAAATTTTGTTTATTTGTTTTTTCCTTGATTTTTGTGCTTCTACCATGGGTAAGTAGGCTGTGTAATTAAATGGTTTCTTTTTTGTCTGTTTTTATGATCAGTCGGAGTCTGCACAGGGTTTGTGTGTTTTGCAAATTGTCTGGATTCTCTATGCTGTCCCGGCTCGATCTGCACAGTGTAGCTTGATGCGGCATCCATCCAAAATAGACTTGGTGCATATTCTCCACAGAGCAAAGCAAAGAGACCCTTCTGGGATGTGCTTCAACGCTTCTGGTGGAATCACAAGCATTGTCTAGAATGGCCGTTGTTAACTCTGGCGGCCACAGCGATGCAACAGTGCCCAGTGGAACCAGGCAGTCAGCTGGAAGCAGCAGATGTGTGGGATTTTTTCTTGATAAATGACAAATTAGAGGGGAACGAAGGGATTTTTTGAAGTAAGGTTGAATGAGGTACTTATCCAAAGTCAGTATTACCTACTTGATGGTGGTCAGTGAAGCAGCAGGGGTAGAGGTGTAGGAAGCTAAGCAATGTCTGGACAAGGTTGGCAGCAAAATGAATTTTAGCCACATTAAAAAAAAACAATATCAGTTAAGTGTACACTATAATTAAAATACTTTTGCTGCTTTACTTGCTGTTAAACAGCCTATTCCAATCGGAAACTACGGTTATAGAAGCTAACTATCACTCTCTCCAAAGCCACCAGTCTCCTTTGGCAAAAAGAATGATTTTACCTCACAAGACACAGGAGTTGATGGTCTACTGCTGCCTCAATCATTTAGTTTGTTCGTCTTATTGTGTGACTGCAGTGTTTTAAAGGGCTAGTTCAGAATAATCAAAGTCACATAAGTTGTAAGGATGAGTACCTCATTTAACCCCATTAAAAAAAAAAAAATCAAACTATCCCTTTAATTCAGAGTGACCAAGAAAATAAAAGACACATCATGACCAGGTCATCATATCAGAACTGGATGACACTGATTAAAAAGCCAGCAGTGGTCAATACCAACATACAGGTCTAATCCTGAGGTGTACAGATGTGAATGAAAAATGTGGATTCACTGAAACACACAGATGTGCTCACACTTAAGGGCAGGTATCTGGGCATGCATGTACATCCTGTACGTATGTGTCTTTGTGTCTGTCTTTTCGTTAGTCTACTTTTTTCTCATCCTCTGTCTGTCAGTCTGTCAGGCCATCTGTGTGTATTTCCCCTTCGTGGCAACCTGCCTGCCTGCCTGCATTCCCCCCACCCCTCCACCCCCCTTTACTGTCCTATTTGCAGCAAAATGACTCCTGTCTAGATCAGTGTTCAGGATATTCCTCGCAGCAAAGAATACACACATAACCCTGTGTGTGTGTTTTGTGCATTCCCTGTTGAGTGGAAGCTTTTGAGATGAAGATGCTGGAAGTTGAAGAGATATTGTCGGAGATAGAGGTGTCAGCAAGAATGGCAGCATTGTTAATTAGAACATTCCCCTTGATGGGTCTCCACCTCAGCTAGGATATGTAGGGCAGTAGTAACATAAAATAGACGCCTTTGATTATAGAAGCATACAAACACACACGCACAAACATGCACGCAGACACACACACACACCAGAGCATTATACTGAAACAGGGATGGAAATAAAAAGATTTAGAGACTTAAAAAAGAAAATAACTCTCTTGAGTCTTTCAAAGGCTTTGTCTGTGAGAGTGTGTGTCTGTGTGTGAGGAGGTTTGTGAAATCACATGACCATGTGTGTGTATGTGAGTTGTGTTGTGTGTGTGTGTTATGTATGTGTGTATGGTTCTAGGCAAGTTCTGAATCCAATAGAGAGCTTTTGGGGAGGATTATGCTTCCAGCATCCTTGAAGTTCTTGTATTCAGTTTTTCCCTCAGTGATCGCTGGATCCTACTGTCACTCACTTCCATCCACTCAGGCAGAATTTATATTTTTCCTACTACATTCAAACTAGTAACAACAACCAGAACCACAGCTCTGGTATCACACATGAGGGCAAAGATTAAGAGCTGCCTGTTGCTAGAAGACAGGTTGTTAAAGTCCATCATGTCACCTCTTTCCTACCATGTTATTGTCTCCTCTTTCAAGATGGAAGAGTTTGAAATTGAAACAGTGAACATAAGAATGAGCCGACTGACTGAATAATAAGACAGAGATGTTACTGGGGAGAAAAACAGAGCAAGTAAGCTGCAGGAAAGCTGGTAGAGTGAAGATGCATCCACAGGAAAATCGCTGTGTGTAAGTAGAAACTGCACCACAATAAAGTCTGCAGTTTAACCCTAAAGGGATAATTTGGATTATCTGAAGAGGGGTTGTATGAGGTACTATACTCAGTGTATTAACCAGGCCATGACCATCGCGACCGCTGTACCCACTCAGTTTGGCCTTATGCCCCTCAAAAAATTATATGCCCTGCAGCCACAGTGGTCTTGATGTCCCCCCACATGGTCCCAGCTGATCTCACAGTTTTCTTTTCTGCCTCTTTCCTGTCAGTACGATTTTTCATGTGTCTTTTGTCAAGATTCTGATTGGGCAACATCAAGTGGAACACTATGCACATAACCAGTGGTGGATTAGATTTCGAGCCTGTTATGAACCACTGGAAAACCAGACTATATTAGTGTGATAGAGAGAACCAGAGAGAAAGCGCTCAAGATTAACGTGAGAAAGGGAACGTGTAAATACATGAACATGAACCCTAATGTTACTCTACAATTCTGTGGTTAACACTGCAGACTACAGTGTCTGTTAACGGTGACAAATAACTATATCCATGTTATATCATGTTATATCGTCTCCTCATCATTGTGCTACTGGATGTGTTATCTCCTCTGGAATCCCATTAACACCAATGTGATGAAAAGAAGATCCTGTAAGTCATTATAATCAGAAAATAAATTATAATGAGAAAATAAATAGTTATTATCTCAAAATACTGAGTCGCTATCTCAAAATAATTAGAAACATTCTCACTATCATTCAGTGACTATTTTGAGAAGGCTTCTCATTACTTTAAGATACTAACTCATTACTTTGATATACTAACATATCACACAATAGACTGTCCCTGTACTCAGTGTTAACAAAGTAGGAAAAAATCTGAATAAAAATAAAATCGTCCATAACCCTTAAGTTAAATTTACTGCTGCATTCATGTGGACTTATAAATCATTGTTTTATTTGATGGCCTTACCTGGCATTTGGCCTTCATGCCTTCAAAATTTGACAAGACCACAAGCCAAGTGGCACTGGCCCTAAAATTATGTACAGTATTAACATATTTTAGCCACTTGAAAAAGCCCAACCTGAAATAAAATCAATATCAGTTTAATTGTACACTATATTCTGATGGTAAGCACTGTTATAGAAGTCAAATATTGTTCTCTAAGACTCCTCAAGGAAAAACAGCAACTTCACCTCATAGAACACTATAGTTGCTGGACTGCCTCTGCCTCAATCTGTCAGCTGGTTTATGTAATAACAGAGACAAACTAACCGATTGAGGCAGAGGTAGACCAGCAACTCTTGTGCTCTGTGATTCTGATTTGTTTGGCGAGAGCTACATTTAGCTTTCATAACGGTGGTTTTGTGTCAGAAAAGGCACTGACTATCGATCGTCTGACTATTGAGTACCTCATACAACCCCACTTCAAATAATCCTAACTATTCCTTTAAGTGTAATGCATTTGACCTTGTGCATTTTGAGGACTCAACTGTAAGACAAACAGGAGGTCAAAGCAATGCAACAGCTGGCACCACAGTTTACAAAGATTTCTACAGCTGCTCTTATTCAGCAGATAAATACGCTCATCAGTCATAAAGTCAAATAAACACACCTCAGAGACCAATGAACTTTATGTCTCAATTCACTGCATTTGCGTGGTGCAATTTAAATTCCAAGTTTGTTTTTTCTTGAGTTCTCCTCCTCCGAGCTCCCATCACACACCAAGCAGGCATCGCAAGTTAACACTTCGCTAATGGTTCCCTTTTGGTGCCCATTAATTGCCCAATGATTATCTTTACACTCTGCAAACAGTCACACGTCACCTTGTGTCACCACAGAGCCAAGCTGACAAACTGCCCAATGAAGGGCTGGGTTTGCAGCTAGGGGGTGGGAAGAGTGGGGGCAGGTCGATAAATTAAAAAAAAAACAGGATTAAGTTGCTCACTGAAATAACTTGATAAACTTGATGATTGAACATATCTTTATAGGTAAGGAGGAGGTCAAAGAGTAGAAGGGCTGAACTGCAAACATTAACATACGAAACCTCAGAAAACAATCAGCTGTTACGTACAAGACAGCGATTAAATTTAGGTTAAAGGAATAGTTCAGACTGATATCACTGGCATGTCTGTGTGATAACTATGGAGCTAAATTCTAACTGGACAAAAACCCACCATCACCCACTAACATCTGACTTTTCTCTTCAGTGGGAAAGGGTACGACTGGCATTCATTCCTGCGTCAAAAGACTCTGCAGTAGTCGCAGACATTAATCGGCCCCAACTGTGATCAGCAGTGATGAAAACATGACACCCAGGTTAACACGTTAATTTCACTCCTTTATGATATGACTTTATGGTTTTGTCATCTTAGCCATAAAATCGATCCATCTCTACTCAAGCGTCTCTTGAACATTGCTCTAATTAGTCAGCATTGAGTTTGTGAGAGAGTCTCTCAACTCTTTCCCAAAATGTCGAACTATTCCTTTAAAATAATTTCATGAGCCTTCAGCATAGTGAGATTTGGAAACAACACTTTGTCTCAGTTAATTTTAGTGGTAAAAAAATACACCACCAAGATTTTATATTTTGTTCCATAAATAGAATAAAAATAAGAGATCTAGTTATATCCACCTTGGCAAAGAGATTTAAAGTAAAACTGTGGTTTACTTTTAAAAAATCATAATATTCTAGCAGAATGTTTAAGTTGAAAGGACAATTGAAGGTAGAGCTTTTGTTTCTGTGGTTGAGTGTCATGACAAAGGCAGGGGATGGGACGGGGATGTGTGACACCTTTGTCTGTTGACTCTACACGTGTGTCGTATTTAATTAGCGGTAATCCAATTGAGGGATATGGCTTCCTGTTAAGAGAGGTGCAAAGGTTCGAAATAAACAGCTTACGAGACTATTAAACACTAAAGATGCAGCCTACAGCCTATAGGAAGACAAAGCCCTGACCCTAAGTGACTCACTGAGCATCAGTCCACTCTTCAGGTGTGACCCGACCTCCGCGAGCTGCTTCATGTTTGTGCTGCTTTAGCTTCGTCAGATCTATGAAAGACTTTTCTCTCATTATTAAAGTGGAGAAAATAAGAAGAGAGAAACGGAAAAATAATGAAAGGATAAAAGAATGAAAGAGAAAGGGCATGCAGGGATCAGAGTGAAGACTATTTTGGTCGTCTTGTCTCACTTATCTTGACCAGTTTTTTTTTAGAAAATGTTTTTTTCAAGGGAGATCAAAAAGTATAGCTAGTATGTGTTTCTAACTGGAACCCCAGCACACACATACACATACACACACAACACAGTGTTATTATAGGTTATTATGACAGTGATCTCCTTTCTCTCATCAAAGCCTCTGTTTCAAAACCACCCATGAGCCAAAGGTGTCAGCTTGTAAAGACTCTCTCCAACGCTCGTCCAATCAGTCTGAAATCATCATCCAAGCCCACTATCCTGCAGAAAAATGAAATTCAGTATATACATGATTTAGAACAATTGGTCTGAGCGGAACAACAGTTGGTTGATGCAGAAGGCATGGGCTTTTTTTGAGGAATAAATAAAGCTGAGTGGTCAAAAAAAAAGACTGATTGGAACATGGCTGAAAACCATGGCAACAGACTCCTTAGTAAACAGTTTATGGAAGCCCAGTAGGAAGCCCGGCGGTTGGGTAAAGACAGCCTTGCGCTAATCAGTGCATACCAACACCTCCAGCGCCCAAACCTCCATGAATTTCTCTGGAACAGATGTGTCAACTGTGCCGGGCCCTGCACTGTGTGGCTGCAGTGTCTGAGCCAATCAGAACTGTGTTACTCAAAGAGAATTGTTGCCTAAATAATTGTGCATGTGTGCATAGTGGTGTACAGTATGTTTTAATGTATTCAGATTTCCTGTCAGAATACAAAGTTAATCTTTGTACTCAATTCCTGTATTTTTTGCAAAGCAAAGCAGGAAAACTGAAGACAAGACCTTACTAGGGTAAGTAAGTATCTTTTTTTTTTTCCTATATTGACAGTACCAGTGCCTGAACTAGTGCTTTAAAAATAATGAGGCACAAAATGACAGTCAACAACATTAAAGAATGGCTTTTTTATTGCTAAGGCAAATTTGGACTTGAAGTTCAACAATACATTAACTGATAACTGTTTAAGTGTATTTACAAATACAAATTTACATAATAAATTAAACCTAAGCAAACAACACTAATTGAACTCTAAATAACAAATTTGAGTTGGTATCTTAGTTGGCATTCAACAAACCCCAGCTTCAATCTTCAGCAGGCTTTTTGCAGAAATATCATATTTCCTCACCTGTCATCATCATCATCATCAGTGCTGTCATCAGACACATGACATCTAATGTTTAATATCTCTGCTCCTCATTGCTAGGGCGAGGGCCACCCACACTGCTGGCTGATGAGCATGGCACAAGGTCAAACAAGCAGTTGAGCATAGTACATCCCTCTGCTTTTATCTATTTGATGAGACAGGTGCATAGGAGAGGGACAAGTGGACCAAAAAAGTTGCAAAAGAGCACTGTCTGAGTGTCCAACAGGCAATTAAAAGCTTCGCACACCTTTGCCTGATTAAGGTGTAGTACTCATGACGTCACAAATGAAAGTTAACTTGCAAGTTGGAAAATATGCAGGAATTCTTTTGCAAATTTTTGGTCCGCTTCTCACTCTCCTATGCACCTGTCTCATCCACTAGATGTGCCAAGTGTTCTTTTGTTCTTGGGATTCCTTTCAAGGGAAATATAGCCACACTTCAGACCGTTTAGCTTGGTATTTTAACCATATTTAAGGTAGCTATTAGCTAAGTAGGCAACTGTTAACTGCTGCCATGTAGAGACAGTGCCATAATGATAACTAGCGATGGCATGTGCGGCCATAGCTCTGTTATCTGTAACACCTGCACCAGAGGGTAACCATATCAACAGACAGCTCAAGTGGCACCGAAATGAGACACCAAAATCTACAAGTCAGTTCAGTAGGTACCGCACGTATAGAAACTGGTGTCATATTGGAACCAGGTTTTAATACCCAACCCCAGTCCTTTCTTGTCTGTGCAAATGCCGCCTGGAGACAAAAAGGTCAATCCTGTACAAAAATCAAACAACTGGCCTCACATAACTCTTAAATCAAACTACAGAATCCCTCACTAAATATTACATCAGATTCCTGTAGGAAGTTCCACATCAAGCAGCTCCTTTTGTGTCAAATCAGAAAAAGAGCAAATGGATAGGAAAACGTGAGAGATACTTAAAACTCCAAGTTCAAAGAAAAATGTAGGGAGAAAAAAAAAGCATCTTGACCCATCTGCCTATAGTAAGGAGCCATGTCGTTAAATCTAATGTTGCGACTCGCTCCGCTGTGATCAATAAGCCAGCAGCAGAAAGAACGAAGCAATCTTACAGGGTACACTACAAACACAACTCACCTAATCATCTTCAAAGTTTTGCAGCCTAACACAAACCCTGAGACCAGCTCTGAATCAAAGACAAGCACTCTCCAGCAACCAGACAGACACATCACAACATGTACGCACACACATATGCAGATGTGCACACAGATGCGCACTCTCACGCACAGACGCTCCTTGCAGAGCAACTTTTAGCCTCAGTCACAGCCTGCTCTTCTCCCAATGTAACCATAATGTATAATTCACCCCTATCATTTATCAAAATAATCATCCGCTAGGGCACGCAGAGACGCTTGGCGGTGAAGTGACACATCTGAGGTCAAGGGGAATCATCTTTCAGGGACCGCTCTGCGCTGTGGGTGGTTGCCAAGCCACGGCGCTGGATGGTTAGGTGGCCGTGGCGACGGTGGACAGGGAAAGGGGGGGAGGCGTGGGTAAGGAGGGGGGGTTCTGCCAGTGCAGATGCCCGCAGACAGACCGCCTTGCCTGAGAGACACGAGAGCTGCCGGAGCCTCAGACAGCTCTCTCCATCACCCCCTCCAACTCCCCCTCCCCTCCCGTTGCCATCTGTGAAGCACACACACGCACAAACACACACACACATATAAAGGAAGACAGCACCCACTAACTAAGAGGCCCAGGGACACTCAGCCACGTTAGCAGCCTTACCGAGACCGCTGTGCCGGGTAACTGCTGACATGCTTTAAAAAGACTAAGAGAGAGTGAGAGTTAGTGAAGAGGCGGGAGGGAAGCAGAGCTGCTGAGCCAGATGGTTGGTCTAAGCTAAGCTAAGCGCCGAAGAAGATTGAGATACCAGCCAGGTGAATTTTCCTCCCGATTCTTTTTTGACAGGTGGGCAGAGAGGAGCCGTCTGGGGTTGACAGTCCTGCCATGTTCTCAATAAGCACTGCTGTGTGTGTGTGGCATGTGCAGCCGTACTCATGGTGCGGCTGTGTTTGTGCGTGAATATGTATGTGTGTCTGTTATTCTGTCTCTGCGTGTCCATATGGGCAGTATGTGTGCGTGCGTGGTCACATTTTGTTTATTTTTTAATGCATGTTGGTGTGTGTGTGTGTCTCATGTATGGTAAGCCTTGGTGGTTTAGCCCTGCACTTGCATCAATTACAGTGGATGGTGTTGACAAGTGTAATGACAGAGTTAGGAGCTCTAATAGGCCAGATCCTGCCACGGAGAGGACGAGTAGAAGCTACTGTTTTCAGCACTCGTCATGTCTCCTTTCTTCTCTCCTGTCTCCGTGTGCTATTCTTACTTTTCCCCTCTCGTCTTTTCTGCTCTCGGCCTGGATTTTTATTTCTCTCATTTCCTCTCCTCTGTTGTCAGATTATAAAAGTCATGGAGGGTGAAAACAGAAGAGAAGAAGAGGCAACTCCTGATTTTACTAAACTGAGCAACACAGTTCTGATGGTGATATCGTTTTAAGTTCAATGTCCAAAACTACTTTAGTACTACTTTTGATCTTGTCACTTGAGTATCCACCTTTTTAGAAATTTGGAGGAGAATCAGGATTCAATTTAAAGCCCAAAAACCCAAATCCACAAGAGCTTTCTAACTATGTAATTTGGTATCTTATGTACATAATATTAAGCATCTAAAAGTATTAGAAATTAGTTTAAATCCAAATTAAAAACATTAAAACATTTAAGACACTTTCCTCATACTGGGTTGGAATTGGGTGTGGTTATGCTTGGACATTTTTTTAAAATTATGCAATTAATTTCACAAACCAATCATTAAAAAAATCCACATCCATTGCCCCACCAAACAGGGGTAACAAAACCTCTCTGTTCCCCCTTAATCGGCCTTGTAGTTTGAGTCAGCTCAATGGGGAACTGCAAGCTCCAGACTCCAGAGTTATTTTACCTAGCAGAACACAGGAGCTGCTGGTCTACTGCTGCCTTGATCCACAGCAAGTAATGTTAGTTTGTTAGTTAGCCTGCTAAAACACCAAACTCACACAATAACACAAACAAACTAACAAATTGAGGCAGTGGTAGTCCAGCAACTCCCATATCCTGTATATAGCTTTGGAAGCTTCTCAAAGCTATAGCCAGTCTTTCACATTTTATTTTTCTACCAGTTTTTGTCTCTGACCAGGATGAGGCAAAACCTTTTTTTCTTTTAAGTCCTGACCTGGAATCAACCATGTAGATTCATCTGCAATGTGGCTGAAGATCAGGGATCTCGCCTCTTACTGGTTGTCAGGGGATTTCTCAGTGCAAGGTAGGTGCTTGAACAGATGCCAGAACAACTGCTAACAAGTCTACGCCCTTTATATTTTTTTCAAGGACACGCCACACCGGAAATGATGCTCTCCTCCCATTCTCCTCAGTAGAAAGCACACAGCATCACTGCCCCAATACGAAGGGCTGCCCTAAAACCTTTGGACTGGTTTAGCGATGGGGTTTGTTTTTTTTTTTGTTTTTTAAATCTGATTGTTTTCACCCAGTTTTAGTCAAAAGCTGAGAGGTTGTCATCAGTCTCTATTGAGCAAAGCATTTAGAGACAGACTTGCAAGTCTACTGTGTGCAGATTGTGCATTGGGGTTTTAATAATTTCACTTAATGTTTCACACTGACTTTGAATTTCTTTGATGGCAGTGAACGTAAGATGGAATTTCATTTGCTGAAAGTATGAAATATTTCTACACTTTTGATCCATAATTCAATCAAAGGAGCACTTTGTGACAGCTGTCGCAGCCAAAAAAAACAACACATGAACAACAGTAAGGTTTTATCACAATTTTCTGAGTTTGGGACATCTATGCTGAAAGTATTATGACACTTGACCAGATTCAATTCTTGCACAGACTTCAAGCATCAGTGCATCATCTCTCATCTTCTGATTGTACCATTATGTTGAAAATGTAGTAGGATGGCTCACTTTGAGCAAGATAAACTCTGTAGTAAATCATGCAGTAATTGTCTTCCATTAACATGAGGAATTTTCAATAAATTCTCCCCTTTTGATTGGTTGAAAACGTATTTTAAGAGCAGTCTTAATCGTCTAACGATGGGTGGCTGCTGCATCGATCTGCCAAGTCAAATCTGCCGTTAATAATTAATGATTAGTCTGGGAGAGGCAAATGCATTTCATGATCACCTCGGTGAGCAGAGACAGTGCAGATTTGTTCATAGAGGATAAAAGTGCTCTTGCACAGATGAGCTGTGTAGACACACTAACTTGCACACAGACACACACACATTCATGTGCGCACAGTTGCATTGGCTCTAATCTGTAATGCATCCAATATGTGGAGCTATTGGCCAGCGCTCTGGGAGGCACAGCTACATGGCACACAGAAACCTGCACGCTAGTCTCCATACATCTATCCAATCAGCATCTTGCCTGGCTCCCGTGCCAGTGGGCCAATCAGATGCCCCAGATGCAGCCCACTCCCCAACCCCCCATGGAAACACACAAATATCTACAGTAAACACACATGCACATGCATCAATCCAGCTGTGATTCGTGGACATAATCCAAGTCGACTGTCTGGTGTGTGGTGCAAGGTGGCATCTGTCTGTGTGTGTGAGAGGGAGATGATCTTCTATCATAAAAAGAGAGCAGCATCATATCTGCCATCATTGTTGTCCACACGCTAAACAGAGAGGAGGTGAACAGTTGAAAAGGTCATGCCGCAAGATCACAGAACAATAGACACACAAGTGAGAATTAGAGAACAAGAGAGACAGTCAGAGACGGAGAGAAAACGTGACTGAGAGCTACAAAAAGAAAAAAAAAACAGGCACTCATTGAATCATTCTCACACACGGCGCTTTGGCCCAGATCAGCCAGAGAGATAAAGGAAGAGGATTACACTCCGGCTGAAAGACTTGGAAGTATACTGAGTCTCCTCTGACTCTCTGCCACTTCTACAAAGTCACCTCTGACAATGGAACTATCTGTTAGCAGAGGGATAGATCAAAAACACACAAGTGTGTTTGGGAAGTGTGCTGGAGTGATGTGGAGGTCATTCAAATGTCCCAAAGCAAAGATAAAGAGATGAACGTTATGGGATGTGGGGTTGACTAAGCATATCCATGGGTGAAATATGGAAAAAAAACCTGGAATCATTTACCCAAGATGTGGTCTGTTTACAGTGTGGCAATGACTCACCAGTAGTACAGACAGCTCGTTCGATGCTATCCAGAGCTGGACAGGTCAGTCAAACCAGGGATGCTGCAGGAAGAAAATCTGTGTGCATTAGGGTTCAGGACAAAAAGACCCTAAAGTTTCCCTTCAAGTATGACTTAAATATGTAAAAACACACTGCTATGATTAATATTTTGTTTAACATTGGCTGAATTTTCATGGAATATAATATTCCAGTAATTGTCAGAATAATAGCTCAATCAATAAAAATTCCTCATCACCTCCATAGGAAGAGAATGGCCTCAATCGGACAGTTTTCAATCGGGTTGAGAGGAACCTTTGATAGTGTCTATCTTGTTGGAATAAATATATTCATTTTTCACATTTGCCCCACATTGGGTTAACATTCGATGACATGAACGAGTTTCCAGGAGAGACAAAAACATGGCGGTAGCAAAATAAAGCTGATCTGTGGCTGATTTCAGGAGTGTTGAAGGCCTTGATGGTCGAAAGGTGTGAAACAACAAGTTATTCAAACAAGTGTCTGAAAAGATGAACAAAGCTGAAATAATCAAACCATCGACCAAATAACAAAAATGCTGGAAAAGTTTCTTTCAATGGTTGGAACCACATCTTGTTTTATATGTCCTACAGATTAGACTTTTCACAGTGAGTGAAACCACTTCATGCATGTCAAAAAAGTTATACTCTTGATTTCGAGCATGTAAACACATTTTATGGAAGTACATCTACTCTCCCTCACTGGAAAATTCTCAGTCAGTCTGGCTTCAATCTGGTCTCTGCCTGCTTAAAGCATATTAGGCAGTGGTGGGCTTCCTAATTTGTTACATATCAAATGTAACTTTCCTGGGGTACGTTTGAATCTAGTGACAAACTTTGCATAGATACAAGTCAGTATAGTCAAGGTCAGACATTTTAGGGGACATAAACATAAAAGAAACACTTTTCCAAGTGAAGGGGGTCTTTAAAGGATTTTTTTTTTTTTTTTTACAACTTGGCTCTTACTTGCATAGCTTTGGCCATCATTTGTATTAGTTAGAATAATATTGTATTTGAGAACACAGCAGCTTAGTTATACCAATAAAACAGGGTAAGAATGATCAGACATGTTGTTTTAAACAAGGCAACGGTTTAGCCAGCTGACCTAAAACACTTTAGTTTGAGGAAAATCCAAAGGTCAGGACACACAAAAAGTTGAAATGGGGAGGTCCGTCTGTAAACTGTGATGGACTTTTACAACAGAAAGCGTGGACAGTTTCGCCTTTGTTCTGTCTGCCACAAAAGTTTGGCTAATCTGGTGGTTTGTTTAAAACAATAACTGATGGGCCATGTGTCCTGTGGTCATTACCAATAGGAATGGTGGACACAACTAGAAAAATATGACCCAGGTTTTATGAAACTTTCACTGTCTGTACTGAGTAAAACCCACACTGCCACTTTTCATGTCAACTACACAATATGAAAGTATCCAGATGGTGTGTGATTTGGTAAAGCATACTGATTAAGACTGTTTGGGGCCTGTTGACAATAGTCTTGGTCTTGTTTGTTGTGGATATGTGATATGTTTGCACCATGTCAAACATGTATTTGTTGGAAAGGAAACATCACACAAATGTGAGATATTTAACACGTTTATATAATTATCATGTTTGATTTTCTTACCTCTCCTCTAGTCTGCACCTGACCATGCTGTTTTAGACCCAGGAAGTACCAAACCAGGGCCAGCCTATTAGGACTCCTTTTATGCAGGTGTTCCTGGGGGACTGTACCAAATGTAGCAAAGGTAGAGGGGAGGTTGTAATGTATTTTGAGAAAATACTATTTTTTCCAGTAGTTTTTGGTCTGATTACACTTGTTAACATGTTCAGGATGATTTGGTGGCTATTAACCTATCCTATTTATCTACTGAGAAACAGTTAAAAAGTTATGTTTTATTGAGTTAATTGATTGGTTAATTGGTATTTCCTGAAGCAGGAGGATGATCACAACTTAAAGGACACTTTCTTAAAAATACCCATTCCTTCTGTAGTTCTGTCATAGATCAGAAATACTGAAATGTGAATGGCTTGAACCTTTTCTGCTTTGGCTCTTGAGCTGTTAAGCACAACAGCAACAACATATTCATGACTATGTTAACATGTTCATGTTTAAAATATGGTCCAAATGTGCAACACTGCAGCCTTTATGGGAAATGATCTGCACCTTCTGTAAATATAAACAGCTCATTCTAAGTTTTTTTTTTTTTTCAGGAGAATATACACGAATGAAAACATACTTATACTTACTTACTTATTTTCAATTTCTGCTATATTCTGCTAATAATTCTCTGTAAATGTTGCATACTGGACCTTTAAGTACAGTTATATTTACAGCTAAAGCTGACAGTTAGTTTAGTGGTGGACTGATCGCAGTACCAAACCATAGTGCCCTATTGCTAGTGTGAAAAATGTGAATTTGTGAGAAAATGTATGCAAAGCAATCCGAATTTCACAGTTAAAGTACTTAGAAGCATCTGTTCAGTGTGTTTATTTTGTAACATCCTGAATAAATGGTGGCATGAGTAAAGGTTTGCATCTGTTCCAGCTCACTTCTTGATGTGGCTGTGAGAGTTGTCTGCTTTCACTTCCCATAGCAGCTGGATAACAGTGATGCTGCTTTCTGGTGACCTTAAATAGCTTATTGATTTCTGTGAAAGAAGGAATGGACAGACTGCATGGTTTTTTTCTCTGCCCACCTCCTTTTGTGTTTTTCTTCTTCCAAGCCATTGGAATTATCAGGGTCAGTTTTATTTTGGTATAAAAAATAGTTGTTTACTTGCTCTGCCTTCTGCTGAAAATAAAAAAAAACAAGAACATACACAAACACAAGCCTTGCTACGGTGTGTGTGAGTGTTTAAGGGCAGCCGTGGAGTTACTTATCCAAGAGGGTCAAAGGCATAATGGGTTATAATCTCCTTGTGGACAACCTTCTCACCCAACAACACTGCCACATCTAACAAAGACCTTGGCCTCAGCCCTCAGCTGTCGCTTCCCCTGCTTAGCTTCCACCAGCAGACCGTAGACGACTGGTCCATTGTCGTCCTGCCTATCGACTTGTTAGATGAATTCAAATTTCACATGTCAATTAAATGAGTGTTGCCCTGGTGATTAGCAGATCCCACTAATTGTCGCTCCCTCCTCCTCTTTCCTCCACTTTTTTTTTGCCTCCTTCCCCTCCTCCTCTTGCTCTCCTGCCATTTTCCACATGGAGGAGCAGGGAATGGGGCTTTGTGCCGTCGGGCCCCTTGCCCCATGTCAAAGATGGCTCCTCAGCCTCTTCCCCCAGCCGCGCTCCTCCTCTGAGACTCCCAGATCCCCTTTCTTGAATCTGGGGTGTAAGGAAAAGATGGACATAATGGGGGTGTGTGTGTGTGTGTGAGTTTGTGTGTGTGTATGCCTGTGTGTGTTTGGGTGGCACATATAGATCACACAAGCATGAAGAAGTATATAAGGTTGAGTAGATATGCATTTCATCCTGTTTGGGGCCAAAGCAACAGGACACAGGACAGGATGCTTGGTAACATCCGCCGTTACAATCCCATGTGCACATCACAGACATGAGCAGAGAAACGCACTCACTCTGACACAGACACACACACACACTCGTGCACCCTGGCAGATAATTACCCCAACAGCCTCTGGAGAGCAGAATGCCCATGTGGGCCCCATAACCGCTTTAGACAAGGGCCACGGCACACCCAAGACCCTCCTTCTTTGTCTATCTACCAAACCATGTGTTTGTTTTACTTGACTCAATGAACTTGATCTGTGGATCTTCACAGCATTTTGCTCCCCATGCATCCCAGTGGTGTTGAAAAATGTTCAGTCAGGCATTGGAAAAGGGTTTCATCAAGTTAAATTTAAGCCTTTTAAAGACATTCGTGAGACCATTCTGAATGCAGTTTGCGTATGTTTCCTCTGGCCTGTAGTTCCATGTATCCATCTAGATAGTTTTGGTTCGAGTTGCTGACTTTTGGAAATGCACAAATGCTTGTAGTGCTCAAAGCACCAAGAAAATCATTTGAAAAACAGCAGGGTCTCTTTTGAGAAATCATGATCCAGTTAATCCACAGATCATGTTGTGAGTAGTTTCATGTAGAAACTATTTTCTTTCTGCAGTAGAATCTACTGGAACTACTTTATTTCTACCAAGAAGAAAGTAGTTCCAACATGACAGTCATGACAACTCCTCACAACAAGGTCTATGGATTCTGGAAAGAGACAATGTTTTTTTTCTTTGAGCTTTGAGCACCACAAGCCAAGCGTCTTTTAGTGTATTATATTTGAAAGAAGGCAGACATCTCTGCAACCGATCTTCAAAACTCTGCAACTCACATTAAAACAATCTAGATGATTAAACAGCACTTCAGGCCAGAGAAGATTTGGGAGTGAAAAGGGCCCTTTAAGAGTATTTCATGTCCATACTGTCCTGCCTGGAGTTGCAGGATTTAATGTTGTTAGTCCAGTGTGGGTGTCGAGTGCAGCAAGCTTCAACGGGCTTCAATCAGCACTAAATGCACTGTTTTCGAACCAGATCTTGCTGAACTTGCACTTAACCATATTAGATGACAGCAATGTTAACAGCACCTCTAGAAGTTGTTTTATTTAATGACAGGAGATGCCCCATTAGCCCACACACCATCAGCAAGACACACCAGCTGTATGGTGTGCTCTGATAAATTCTCACCAGGTCTCATGTAGCTAGACCAATCTCTACAGCACTGTTAAAGCTTATCTTCTCCGCTTTGTTTGTTATTTCTTTAAACCAATCACAATCATTTGTGGGCGGTGCTAAACCCAGGATGCAGCTTCAGTGTCCCTGCAAGATGGAGTCGAGGGGAACTTGTTTAGGGGAGCATTTGCACTTTGGAGGCAAGCCCTGGCATTAAGATGATTAAATCCCCACAAAATAAAATGTAACAGCTGCTAGCTTGGTTAAATTCCTACGCTAAGGTATCTGGCTATTTTCAGCATGCAGGTGGCTAACCTGGAGGTTGTTTCACGTGACGTGGGGACATTGAAAATAGTAACACCCAGATAGCGAATGGAGGAGAATGCTGAGTGAAATTGTCATCCAACGGCAGGCTCATACCCACAGTCTACAGCCACTGAATCGGCACACAATTTGCATTGGTGGTTTGGTTTTTGTTAATGCAACGTCATAAAAGTAACATTAACTTCATAATCCAATTGATTTTAAGACATGTTATGGCCTAAAATTAGGTTATTAAATTTCAGACTTTTTAAGGACCCACAGACGCCCTTGATTGACCAATTCTGAAAATGTAATCTGCAAAAAAGGGCTGTCATGATATCAGATTTTCTCTACATGAATCATCATGGCCAAAAGAATTCATAATAACGGTATCACCTAAATTAATCTTTACTTTGTTTAATGATGTTTTGTCTCTTTTTTGGCCAATTAATGTGCACTCAAGATACGAGTGTTGGGAGGCAGACAGTCTGTAAGCATAACTGTACAAACACATACAAATGTAACACTTAATGTTATTGAGAAGGTGTGTGTTGGGTGTTGGGGGAAGCAAAAATAGAGAGCATACAGTATATTTAAGAGACACTGGATTATTAACACAATATTATGTGTATCACATGTGTATCATTAACATGATATAAGTTTTTTTTTCAAATATCACAGTTATTGTCAATATCGGTACATCACAGAACCCCTAATGCAAAGGTTGCCCCCTTTCATATGTCTTTTCTCAGGTGTAACCCTCTTGTGTTTTCAGCTCCAAGAAAATGATTTGCTTTTATTTATTGTAAAAGAGCACCAATTTACACTTTCACCATTGTTGGGGTAAAAACATCATACTAGAATAAGTTAAGCAGAAGTATGCAATTTAAAGTGTCATCCAATACACAACATTTTTCTTACGAAGTACAAATTATTTTAAAATATTTCCATACTTCACTGCTTGGGAATGTTTCGATCCTTGATCCAATAAACTCTTTAAAATCATGTTCAAGTAGTTGTTTGCTCCGAGCTTGGCTTTCTCAAATTCCAGGAGTACAAAATCATCATGAAATTATTGCATATTTAGTGAGTCACCCCTTTCATCTTCAACGTAAGTATTTACTGCAGGTGTTGGATGAATGCATTGAAGTAAAAATTGGGCTATTTCCCGCATGCACATCAATACACCCACACACATATGCCCTGCTCTGATCACTTTGACAAGTGTGTCATGTTGGCGCTATCTGAGAACTCTACAATATTGGGATTTTGAAACCCTTGAAAGCAAAGCAAGACAGAAAACTCTCCTCCAGTCTTAAGCAGAGCTCTAATCATCCCTCATCACAATTAAACACAGCGGACAGCAGCTCCAAACACTGGGTGACATCTTAAAACTGTGTGAATGGTCCCTACCCCCAGCAGCCCCCCACCCCCACCCCATCACCTAATGTTCAACACTAACCAAGCATCACACAGACCTACATTCACAGCTACAATGGAAAACACTGCAGCAGGCCAGTGCAGCCCAGACGGTTTCGTTTGCACTTTATCAGACCATACAAAACAGCAACGCCTCATTGAGCCACAATTTGCTGCTAGTTTCCTACAAGAAGCAAAACAAAGAATGGGGCGGCCTGGTCTTCCTTTTTGTGCCAAAGCAGCGGACCAGAGAGAACACACACCACACACACACACACACCCAACAGCCAGAGTTGGGGAAGTACAGACAGAGAAAGAAAAAAGTGAGAGCAGCAGAACAACACACTCCAGAACACGTCTGTCACATCTTTCAAAAACAACATGACTAAGCTGCTGAGCTGCACCGCCTTTAACCAGCCACTAAAGTAAGAACTGTCCAGTGTCACCTGCAAACCTCTAATTTTATTATTATTAATGCAACAAGTATGTGTAGGATAGAGATGCGAAGTCCATCCCCACCACCATGGGGCCTTATTTTGAAAAAAATAAGAAAAGTAACAGTATGATCCCATTTGAAATGTGCTATAAATTACTCCTACATGTTTGTCATTTTAAAAGATAATTTTACAACTCAATATAAAACCATTTAAGTATAAGACTGTGAGGACACCTAATTAAAAAGACTACACAACCAAAAGTCGCATCATGACTTTCTCCGTCCACAAGCTAACCTTCGCTTCTGAAGCCACAATGCCTGTGTGTTTTTGTACGGGGATGTAGCTCATTCTTTCGCTTCAAGGTTGAAGGACCAGGAGTCACTGGATAAAACATCAGGTAAGATAATGTTACAAGTGACAGCCATGTTGGTGTTGATGATGTATATTGTGCAAGACTGGAGATTTAGCTCACTGAGCAGTTTGACACAGAACTAAACACCATATCTGTATATCATATCATATCTGTAACTCAAGGAACAATTCAGACAGGATAAGAAATGTATTTATCTCTCACCGTTGACGATATTTTTTTCAGAACAGGGTCCCATGGAACACACCAAAGGCAGGGACTTTGCCTCTCTATAGACTTTGCATCTAAATATGAAAGTAGGGCTGAAACGATTACTTGAGAAACTTGAGTAACTCGACTACTAGAAATAATTTATGCAAATTCTTTGTATCGAAGCGTCATTTACAAATATGAATAAGAATACAAAAACTTTATTTTCAACAATGTGGAACTTGGCCTTTGTTTTCACCATAAAACCTACCATAGAAAAACAACATACATTACATTCAACAGTACATTGTCTAAACATACGTAGTCTGACTCAGTGGATTCACACTACAAGTTACAAGTACAAGTTTGCTATTGGCCGCCGTTTCAAGCAGCATGCCATCTGCTTTCACATTTTCAAAGCCCTGGGAAAAAAAACCCTCAGAGCTGCAACCTACACACTGAAAACGGCAAATAAGCATCTGGGATGCTAATGGTATGAATGTAAACAAGCTAACAGCTGTTTCCTTTTCTTTTGCAGTGATGTAGTCATTTTAATGCCAGAGCTCGCCTCCTGTGTTCTGCAAGGTAAAATGACTGTTTTTACTGAGTTTGGTTGGTCTAGAGAGAGCAATATTTGGCTTGTATAAAATACTTGAACTGATACTGATTTTTTCAGGTCAATCTTTTTTAAGTGGCTAAGATACCTTTTTTGTTTCTCACCCTGTTAAAAGCAGGACATTGCTTAGCTTCCATACTGGTGCCCTCTCTGCTTGTCCTAACTGGAAGTTTGCCAAACCGACATCTGCAATAGCTAATGCACTGACAGTAGTACTTACATACATAAAACCCTACATCAATAATCTGAACTGATCTGATCTGATCTGTTTAGACTACACACATGTAGATTTTTCTAAAAACAAACTGATTTTTTGTTTATTAAAAAAAACTTGTCTTATTTCTCTTTTGTATATTTCCTAATGCTCTCTGATCTTTCTTATTCAGTTACTAAAATAATCGATAGCTGCAGCCCTATTCGTAAGTTTTCACTTAAAATAAGTAACTACTGCAACTTTAATTTCTTAAAGTGGTCTTGCTGCGGTGGCTACAGGAGAGAACAATGGCTTGTCCTCATGACTGGGTCACGGACATGGCAAGCGTTTAAAAACCGCTTGGGGATAAAATACTTCTGCTGGGGCAATCGCTCTGCTCTTTCCCTCCCTCTGCTTCCCCCCTGTCTAAGTCCCTCTTGCTCCCTCGTTGTCTGTCTCACTCTTCCTCTCTAGTTTTACTACCACGATAATTCCTGAGTGAGTAAGCGAGTGTGCTTTGTGTGCGTGAGCCAGTCGAGGCTGAAAGTCCTGTTTGTGCATTTGTGTAGTCATGCGAGAGCGCGTGTGAATGAGTGTGTTGCTCGTGGATGAGTGCTGCGGCAGCGAGTGTGCTGAGGGAGACAGAAGTCTACAAAGCGAGAGGGGCTTTACTTGCAGTCAGGCTATCAAACAGACAAAAACCCACAGTTAGAGGAGTTTGGCTATGTCTGCCCCTGCACACACACACACACACACAAAACATGGGCAAATTAAAAGACACCCTGCAACCGCTGCAATTATCTTTGCAATGAGGGTAATGCAAATGACACAATAATGTCTGAAGGATAAAGGCTCCACATAAAACTATCGAAATAAACAAAGGCAAAGAGTTGCTTTACAATGCATACATAAGACCAGATTCATTAGCATACAAACTGAGATCAAAAGGCTTTCTCAAGTTCAGTACATCATAGCCTTCTCAAAGAATCCCTTATCAGAGTACAGTCAAGTGCACTCCGCCACCCCACCACCTCCCACCTCCCTTTCCTTCCAGCCACCACCAACATTACAGTGCAATTTGAAACAGAGAAGAACAGTCCCTCTGGAGGAGAAAATTAAATCGCCATGACAACACATGAAGAAGTTCAACTACTGACAAGAAGGTGCAGATGATGTGCCGATTGTGCCTTGAGTGTGTGAGGCCCTGTTCAGACCTGGTATTAACAGCTCGCAGTACAGGCATGAACGTACCCAGGATGCGTTTGAAATCCGTTCCCTCAGACCAGATTTGGAGGTGGTTTGGTTGCATGTGACCACATTCTTTTTTGTGCAGCTCTGGGCCACATTGAAGGACCCTTACTCAACTGATGTTCTCTAAGTACATCATTTGGGTATTATGGTAAATTATTTTTTTGGGCTCTTACCTGCAGTGGACGTTTATGAACCCACTAGTAGCCCCAGACTCCTTGTATGATGCATTGTAATCCCAGGAGTGAACTCATGAACTTAGAGCTGTCCACTTGTGATTAGATCACCACGGCTGCATGTTAATACCAGATCTGAACATGCTCTGAGAGTCCTTGGCCTTTTCCATTTGCACTTTTGACCGCAGCGAGTCAAACCGTGCCGCACTGATTTGCATTTACCACTTTAAACACGCCGAGCGGTGCCATGTTGTACCCGAGATGGATTATCTCTGAAGTGGGACCAAAGTGCACCAAACCCGCCTCCAAGCAGGTTGTGGTGATGTATTGCCCACTGTGGCCAACCCTGATGAGCCTCCTCTCCACCTTAAACAATCATATGTTCCAAGACTCTACTCATGTCTGTGCAGGAGAGCAGAGAGAAAGACATTTGTGCCTGTGTGTTCAGCTCTCAGTACATCTCCAGCTTCTAACTGAACCTCTATTGTTTGAAGTTTAGTTTCTCTCCTGCGTCACTGTATTTTCAGATATCTGCTTTATTTTACTGTTTTCTGTCTGCTTTCAGACAGATAGGTGTCATGTTAAGTTACTGCTGATTTCCTGAATTTTCTGCTTCATAATACAACTTTTTAAATAACAAAATAACTAAGCTGAGCTAAACTGTCAGTTAAAAAAAAACACGGTCTTCGTGTGGGTAGCACCGTAGCACAGAGATGCAAATCCCTGCCATGCTGGGCTGATGTGCCAAGTCAAACCAAGTCTAACCAAGTCAGCGCATGTGTATGAAAAAAGCCATGTGTGTGCTGGCTGAACTGGTTCCTCCCTTTCCCACCTTACCCCACCCCAACTCTGCTCTGCTGCACCACCCTCTTCCAGCTAGCAGCTGTTGGTCCTGGTACAGGATGGGCGTGTGTTGTTTTGTCTGCCTGCATGTGGATAAATAAATGATGAGTGTTGGATCTTCAGGGCTAGGCCACTGGTCAGGCCCACTGCAGCTTTTCAGTACTGTCAACAAGGCGAAAAAGGGGTCAGAGAAGACCGCTAATTGGAAGTGGCGAGGTGATCTGATGACACTGCAGGGATACTTTGGTTTGTCACAATGTGTAAGGGCCCTCACATTTCAAGGGTGGCTGCCTTCAAGGAGTTAATCAATGCACAGCTTAACGCAGACTCCTCAGGACAGAGCACAGTTGCTGGTGCCGGGGTAACTGAGGTTAAAATTGGCAAGACATTTCAAGAAGACGCTGACTTCCCCCCATCGACTTTGAAGCTATTACAACACAGAAACTGTACCCTCAGCAGTACATCAGAGGAGAAACTGTACCAATATATTATGTCAACACTGTCATCTAACGCAGACAGAGCAGCAGACAAGCTCATGATTCTAGTATCTTACCTCAGCCATAACTGGAGAGCAGACAGCACCACATTCTGCAGACAGCCGTGATAGAGAGCCTGTAAAAGAGAAGATAAAAATGCATAAGCTTGGAGCATCAATCATGGTCAGAAAATAGTGATTCCATACGCAATCGATTTCCATGCTATCTTCGCTCCCTACAGCACATATGATACTATTTCCCAACGACTTTCTTCACACTCATGCAGACATTTAATATGGGGCACAGGAAGAGGAGGAGGGAAAAAAGATGTGTACGTGTGTCTGAGTACATGACTATGCCCAAACATGTCATATGTTCACATCTAATTATCTTTTAAAGCGAGGAGCATCAGACATTATACACCTCTCATGTCTAAACTGCTTTCTTTTTTTTTCTTTTTCACTTACTCTCACACACATGCACATTAACAGCCACCCTTTACGGTGCGCTACACTGACTTGTAAAGTTGGGATTTACACTTGTGTACTAAAAACAGCTTGAGACAAACAAACACATTAAAATCACAAATGCTGAGGTCTTCAAAGTGTGCCAGCAGTGGGCTAATTTATTGAGGCATCCTTAATGTAACAGTGAGGCAAAAATAAGCTGTTAAAAGCAGTTTTTTTTCACATATTACACTTGAACTACAAGGAGAGTGTACTACAAGTTTCTACGCAACTTTTTACATGAAACCTGGTTGTCAAGTATGCGCCCAGACCACCTTTGGTGCTTCACTAAGCAAAATTAAGACCCTTAGAAACCAATTTACATTGTAAAACACACCATGCAAATCTTGTTTACTGTGTTGGGGGTCTGCGGGCACAGCGGTTGGTTGCAGGACTGAGGATGGAGATCTAGGGGAATCTCCCTGGACCACCACACACACACACATAAGCACACACCCTGCACCCACTGACTGCATGCGCCCCCCGGGGAGATCGCCCACCTCCTGACCTCCTCCAACAGGGGGGTCAAAGGGAATTTAACACAAGGGTCCCACATTCCTCCAAGGTGATAATTGATGTAGCTGCTGGCAGGGGGTCACCAGGCACAGGGTAAACAAGCAACACTCTCAATGCACCCCCACCCCCTGTTCCCACCCTGCTAAACAGTATGCATGGCTGTGACCTGAGTAAATTATGCCATCAAGACTGGTGTGACAGCGTGTCACCCATCACAGTGAAGTGAGTCTGTTTGGTGTCTGAGCACCCAGGTGTTTCACCTAACTGTAACTACACCATCAGCTAGACAAGCCAATTCACACATACTGTCAAGTACAAGCTAGATGCTAAAGGCTAGCTGCGTTAAACACAATGTTAGCTATGACAGCTAAAGACAACAGCTCTATAACAAGTGAGATCTTTGTCTCCATCTTCTCTGTCGCACTACAAACCTGGGAGCAGGTAAGGAGAGAGTGATGGATGGAAACAGTGAGGTCCACTTTGCTTCATCTTCCACTCTGGGTGTGTTTCCCTCTCCTGCTCTCTGGTGCAGAGAGCCTCGCCCTTATCACAAGATCAAAACGCTACCATCTTATCAGAAGAGACTGACTTTTTATATATAGAAGCAGTTCAGTAGAACAGAAGCCTGCTGCTGCTGCTGCGCACATTTGACAGTTCAGTTCAAACCATTGGTGTCATTTACACTACTGTGGCACAAAAACAAGGACGAGGCTGGTGATATTCTGTGTTTCTGTTACTGTCAACAAATCTCATAAAAAGACCAAACTCAAAGATGAATTGATCCTACCAACAAGTATTGTATTGTCCTATTCCTCCATGTCTTGGATTTCTTTCTTCTTCAATAAAAAAAAAAAATAAATAAATAAATCAGTGGGCTAAACCATTAAACATGGCCAGTGTTGGGCAGTAATGCATTACTCAGTAATATATTACTTTATATATTATAAATTGCCCAGTAACGAGTAGTGTAAGGGATTACAATTTTCCAAAACAGCAATAATATTACAATTATTAATTCAAGTTACCAAGTTTCTGAGTTACTTTTTGACCTTGGTAGGCTATTTTATGATGATGTATACCTGCAGCAGGTCAGGGCAGGTCACGTCAGCTGTTAGCCAAAAAAGAGAAAAGAATATGCAGTGATGGAAGCTAATTTTAAGGCCACACTCAGAGAGATGCACTGTTTCCACCACGGCCGACATCTGGACAGCTAGCAGTTAAAGCTTTCCTGGTGTCGACAGTTCACTAAATCACCAGATACAAAGGTAACAACAAGGTTACAGTAAGTAATATAGAAATATAACTACTTACTTCTGATACCAAATAATAAGTAAAGTAATATTGTTACTGTACTTTATCTTGAGTCCAGCATACACCATCATGCTGCTGCAAATAGTCTCAAGTATAAATCTGTTGCTGAAAATAGTCTCCAACAAATTCACACAATTTCCTCCTCTCTGAGTAATATTGACAGAAAACGACAATGCCCAGGTTTTAGGAAATTTTAGATTTTTTTTTAAGTGAAATTATGTTTACTGTCACAGAGAAGTAAAAGAAGAAAGAAAAGATTGCATTTAAGAAGCTGGAATAAACGAATTTTGATGTTTTTTCTCAGAAAATTACTCCCACTGATTAATTGATTACCAAAATAGTTGGGGATTAATTTAATAGTTGATGACAGAATATGCAGACCATTGGCTGCTGCTGCCTGCCTAAGCATGATTCATTATTTGATTAGTTGTTGCAGTGTTGATGAACAGTTCAGATTAAGTTTAATAAAACATACATTTCTATGATAACACAATACAAAGAACATCAATGAATTCAACTAATAATAAGAAAAATATTCATTTGAAATCCCTAAAAAGACATGATATACGCGCTGGTGTCCTGTGCATTGTTAGCGGTGGTTAGTTTAGATAAGGGGAGGGCCTGGCAGTGCCGTTATTTCCTGGTCTCTGCCCACATGTGGTTCCCCCCCAGCCACACACTGAGGCTTGGGGAGGTTATAAAAGCCGAGGGGGTGATTAAGAAGCAGGAATAATGGCCTCCACAAAACTAGGAATGTGTTTAACTGCTACAACGGCTCCGGAATCGCTCTGAATCGCACTGCCGCCGTTAATATCAGGAATTATTCGGCTGCTCTTGAGCAGGGAACGTTACAGGGGTTTTAACATGATTTTCAAAGGAAATGGTCCTGGGAAAACATGAGAAGCATAGGCAGGATGTATTGTAGGTTTATGATTTATGTCTGAGGGTGACCCCAGAGGATTTAGGTCGGGTGTATCTAGAGCTGTGCCGACCTACCCACCAGTTCCACATTGTTGGAGTTTGGTGGATCCTTCTAAATCCAGGATTAGAAAAGTCAAATATACAAACACCTTCACCTCTCCTCTCTTTCCCAGACACACTGAGAAGAGGGAGAGGTAGAAAGAGTTACCGTTGGCTGCTGCTGCCTGCCTGCTAAGCATGCCCAAACCCCAAACCCCATCACTTTCCTCATTACTGGGGCTTCATGGCTTTTTAGGGCTCTGTGCTTTATCTGGGATTTCACATTTCCCAGCCTGCCACTTGACATGGCTCACCCAGCTGCCAGCAATCAAGTAGCAGAGGGCAGCAGCGCGGCCGGCTGAGTCTTCAGGCTGCACCTTGATTTGAGAATTGCACATCATAGCCACTGGCCCCGCTAAGCTTCGGTAATTACAGGGCCACACATCCCATCATGCCTCCAACCCTATTTCTACCCCACATCATACACTGACTTGGCATAATGGGTGGAGGGGAAGAGGGGTGCACATACAGAGAGATAGAGATGGTCACGGGTCAAGGGTGGATTCTAAGGATGTGGATCTGTGCTTCAAAAGGCATAAAGTGCATGACAGTGTTGAAAAAAGAAGTGAGAATATGCTCCATTAAGCAGCCACACTGTCAATCTTAGTTTGTTGCATGTTGGCAACATCCTCATGTGTGTTTGTATGTGTGCATGTGTGCGCGTGCTTGTATCTACAGTACACACATTGTATGTGTGTGTGCCTAATTGAGAGGTAAGCAAAAAAGTTGCCTTTAAAGTTGCCAATAAATATCCTGCCAGTAATGTTAAACACCTGCCCGTAAAGCCCAGAGGAATGCTAAATGAAACCAAGTTGCAGAGCCTGTCTCCTGTCTGGGGTCTCAAGTCAAGACAGCAGGATTTGTAATGGCTGTATCCAGGATTATTGAGTTCAAGCAGAACAGCCAGGAAGCAAGAAAAAAAAAACATGACATGGTCGGCAATGCTGCTTTTCCTCCATTTAATGGCCACTACAACGACTCGTGTGTCCCCTTAAACAGTGCAGATTATTCCTCAGTGTAACTGCAGAATCAGGGCTGCAACTTTTGGCATTAAAAATATGTCAGACTAAATCATGACTAGGCTTGAGCCAACTGATACTGTCAGCTCAATAATGGCTTATCATGCTATATCAATCTATGCTGATATTGGCATGTGGTCAAATATGCACAGAATATGACTTTTTTTATTTATTTTTTCTTTTACAGAACATAATGCAGATTGTTTGATTGGAAAGCTGAAAGAACACAGCAGCATAAACATAAAGCTTTAAAAAGTTTATTTTTTCACTTTACTTTATTTCTGACTATCAGGTGTGGTAGCCATGGTTTAGGCTAAAGGTGTTAGCACAAGAGTCATAGTGCAGTTGGAGCTGCAATGACTGACTGATTGGTTGCTAACTATTGAGTTTGATTGCCAACTACCTGACAATCGATTAGTCACTTTGACTAAATAAAAAAAAAATCAGTGTTAAGATTCCAACAGTCTGAGTATGAAGACACTGATCAACATTTTTCACCATGTTCTGACCTTTTATAGATCCAACAACTGATCAGAGAGAACAATCAACAGATTGATCAACAATGGAAATAATTATTAATTGCAGCTCTAAATACAATGAAGCAGTATACAATCCAGAATCCTGAATCCCGTTTTATTTTGTTGTTTTGTTTTTTTCTGTTGGTTTTGTTTTCTCCTCCTGTACTCAAAGAAGAAGGAAAACACGTTATAATAACTGCTCCAAAAAAGTTTACCTTTTCATACAGTCAGAAAAATGAAGATAGATAACAAGATTCATATCTAGCGGTTTGCCTTTTAAACACAATACAAAATTTGGACGGCCACAAATTTGCATGTATCAAGCAAGCATGTATCACAATGTCATGATACAGTGTTTTTGATAATCAAAAGTATCACAAAACATGATATTGTAATACTCAAGTGTATCAATATTTTTTTACACTCCTGTTTGTATTTTTTTAATTTATAGCTTTAGTTTTAAAGTAATTCATACTTTAAGAGTACTTGTTTAATTTTGGACATTAAAGATTCTTGCTAAACTGTAAAATACCCTGTCTCAATTTACATATCTTTATCTGTAGTTTGATAACTACATATGAGGGATCATTGCAAAAAATGTGTGTATATTTATATATATATTCTGTATATTATATTCTCTATAATGAATATCGACCGATATATCGGTATAAGTATTGGTATTGCCTGCAAAAATCCAGCATCGGTCGGGTTCTACTCATGTCAGGATTTTTTTACCAACTCTGTTACAGCTGAGTGATCAAAGCTCCTCATGGAGTGTGGTTTAATACATGTGGACACATGGATATTTAAACAAAAAGTGTTCCCAATGTTCTTTGTGCAAGTGTGAGCCAGATAAAGTGAGACAGATGATTACAGTAACTCAAAACATGCCCCCCTGATATTCTCGCCCCAGTGTCACATGCATTCCCCTAAAACACCCCGTACACACACGCACACATGCCTGTACGTGCACAAAGATAACTGTGCACATATGCACTACTGCACATACATTCACAAAGATACAGTGTCAGGGCAGGAAGAGGCTCTCGCTGTGCTCTGGAGCCTCCAGGGGTGAAGGAGAGCATCTGACCCCAGAAGTCAGAGACGCTGTCGTTTGGCCTCATCTCTGGTTTCGATTCCCTAAACTCCTGACGCCTTCCTCTCACTGCACCTGTCGAGCGCCAATAGACCCCCTGCCCGGACCCTTTCACCACAGAGAATATATGGCCCTGCTCCCTGGTCCAGTCTGGCTAATTGCTGCTGGCCTCAAACTGGCCCCAAACGCCATGACGGGGACGGGGCGTTTAGATGCCGTTGCCACCCTGAGGCCCAGCTCAGCGGTCCTCCCTCTCTCTCTGGTGCCCCTCCATTCCTCAGCAAGGAAGGGCCAGATAAGGCTGACCGAGCAGGAGCATTTACTCCCAGAGTCACAGGCTGCCCCATTCAACGCAGAGATTAAGCACTGCTGTCTACACGCAACCATGAATAATGAAGCTATCACTCCAGACAGGCAGGCAACAGCAGTGTGAGTTATACATACACCAGTAATCCCATAGGCTGCAGCACACACGAGCAAGACGTATACAGTAGCAGCAGCACTGTACAGCTCATGCATTATTTAACACTGCAGAAGACTCACTTAGAGAGAATTAAAGATCTTCAGCATAAGATCTTCAACTTGGCTTTACTGTTATCTTATGATAGGATAATTCATTGATGTGAAATGAAGAGTGGCCCAGGTGGAAAGAAGTGTTACATGGCCCCACATGAAGTGCCTTTAGAAACTACTTCAAGTAACAGTGTGCGTACACTCACATTCAGACAGAAGTCAGTGTTGATGTGCACTCAGTGAAATGTAGCATGGCTGTGTTGTAAGATATCAACACTATATATAGTATAGGGATATCTCAGATTATTTGATGTGGGGTTGTATGTGGTACTTATCAATAGTCAGTGTATTACCTACTATAGATGCCAGTTAGCATGCCCCCAATTTGGAGAAGCAGAGAGGGGCACCTAACCTGACACACCAGGTGGTTTGTTACACAGAACTATCTGGGGAGCTGTCCATAGAAACTGTATGGAAAAGGGCAGGCGCTTTCAGGAAAACCCCTGGCAGGTGATTGGATGAACCATCTGTCGTGTCTAACACGAGCTATCTTCAACCAATCAGATCAACTCGCTGAACCTACACCAAAGGAAGAAGAGTGAAAACACATTTTCCATCGATAAAAGCCTTCAGTGCTGTTGTTTGCTCTTCTCTCAATGAAGAAATACTCTCCAGTTCTGACATAACTGATGCTATCACAGTGTCTACACTAACCTCTTCAGGAGCTGCCATTGTTTGTTCGAGACAAGTCCTTTCCATGGACGCTTCTTGCTGCTTCCTAAAACCATGCCTGTAGCTGCCAGTAGTCCCTCTGAGGAGGCTGATTGGCTCACACCACCTCTAGTACAGACAAGCATAGCTTGGAGCCCAGGAAGATAGATTCTCGTGTGATCTTGTGATCCTGCGAATCCAGTTGTCTCGCAAGGTAAAGGGGCACCAGCACAGAAGCTAAACAATGTAATGCTGTGGACAGGGTCAGCAACAAAACAAAATATATTTCAGCCTCTTAAAAAAGGTCCACCTAAATATATTATGTGTATTATATTATAATATATATATATATTAAAGTGTACACTGTATTTTGAAAATTTTCACTGCAGTCAGTCTTTCCTGACAGAAACAATCAGATCAATAGCCACTGATGAAAACAGTAATTTTATCTTGCAGAACATGTGAGTTGTTGGTCTACTGCTGCCCCAGTTTGTTAGTCAGTTTGTGTCACTGTGCAGTGGCTCAAGGTAATTGCGATGAGCCCCAGTGCAAGCTGGTATGAGGGGCCCTGTAGGCTAGTTACTAGTTATGAAGCACCATTGCTGGTACCTCCCCAAACTGGGGGCATGCCAACCATCATCTACTGTAGCTGTTACACTGACAATCGATAAATACCTCATACAACCCCACTTCAAATAACTATCCCTCTAATGTTTAATTTCAACTGTTAAATTTAAATTGGTTATTTGAAAATGTTGACTATACAGAGAAAAGTAACATGTTCCAGTGTGACAGCTACCAGCCGGCAGTAGCTGTGATACTAATGTGACAGGAATTGATTGCTAGGTATAGCTGAAGATGTGTCTGTGTAATATCATCAATAATTATTACCTGTAAGACAAACTATGACCTCTCCACCTCATGTCAGACTAAGTGCTGGCAGTGAGGACAGCAGGTGGTGAGGTGATGCAGGCAGCCTGTTCATCATATTCAAAAAATAATGTCCAGCTGTCCATCTTTCTTTGACATGAAGCCTCTTAGCTGGAATTATTGCACTGAGACTTCATAGGTGTTACAGTAAGGTGTTAGTTTCAGTTTAGTGTTGTACATTTATCAATAAAAAATATATGTGTGTGTGTCAATAGTTCTTAATGTTTTATTTCACTTTATTTTATTATCATTACTTTTAACTCAGTTTTATTGTCTGTGTCAGTGTCATAATTTATTGTTTATTATTTCATTTATTTTATCTATAGTTTTTATTATCAGTCTGTCAGTCATCTATGAAGCACTCTGAATTAGACAAAACCCAATGAAGGGAGTTAGGCAAATTTTATTTTCATACATTTATTGGTTCATTCAAACAGGGACAGCAGTGTGCAATATAAGATAGTTTATATTAATGTACTATTTTCACTTTTTTATAAATGTGCTTTATGCAGCTTCATTTCCAAAAACTCTTCACTAACCTGCATGTATTTGAAGGGAAAGTTTGGATCATTTGATGTGGGGTTGTATGAAGTACTTATCAATAGTTGGTGTATTTTCTACAGTAGATGGTCGGGAAATGCCCCCAGTTAGAGAAGCAGAGAGGAGCACCGGCATGGAAGCCAAGCAATGTACTACTGCGGACAGGGTCAGCAACAAAAGGTTGCAACAGCAGCTTTTTTGAAAAGTTCTACTGGCACAAATCAGTATCATTTTAAGTGTACCTTATATTAAACTACCAACAATCCAGCAATTCCAATGTTCTGTGGAGTAAAATGACTCATTTCATCTATGAAGTTTGTTTGGTTTGGACAGAGTGATATTTGACTTTTGCCTGATGGCAAAGTTAAGCCATGAAAATATTCTAACTATACCGTACACTTAAACTGATATAGATTTTTTAAGATGGACTTTTTTGAAGTGGCTTACTTACCTGTTGTTGCTAGTGTAAGTTCAGTGTTGTACGTTTATCGATAAAATGTATTTTCTGTAGTGCAGTCGGATTATCAGTGTGGAGTCCTCTCCTCCTCACTATTAATCATTATTTATTATATATACACCTTTCCCCCTTAATATAGAATGAATACAAATTGATATTACCATGATATTATATTTTAGTTACACAAACACCTTTCTAATCTTTAATTGTGTGACAAAACCCTCCCTTACAGTGCCTACACACAGCAGTAGGCTACCTGACGTGAGGGTGGATAATAGCAGACATCACGTGACTGCAGCACTCTCAGTCTGGACGCACGGCAGGGTCTGTCAGAGCTTCCCTGGTGAGGACGACACACACGCACCGGAGGGACAAAAATAGACGCCATTCATGCACTGGGAGGACGCTTTTAAAGCTACATAATACACATCCAACTTGGTAAACTTCATCACACCCGGTTGTTTTTATTTGTGGACTCATTACAAATCAGTGTGTAAACAATCTGCCCAGTTTATTAGATCTAAATGCGCCAGAGCGCACCACAAAACGGCACGGATTCACTCCTCCCTCCTGCCATTCAAGTCAAAACAGTGGTGTTTCTCTTCCATCGCACCACACACCTCTCCCCCGTCTCACAAGAGCGACACCGACACAATCCGTTCATTCACACAATAAGTCTGATCGCCTCTGCTCTGCGCTGCGTCACCGGCTTCACACAGGGGCAAAGTATGGCACCATATCTGAACTTGCATGAATGAAAGTGACGGAATTAAAGCACTCAGTCAGCAGGCGACTCACTCAGCCTCCAGCACGTCTGTGTGTCTCGCCTGCGTGGCGCTCTCCTGCATCCTTCAGTGAGCATCACTTTGTAGAGCCGGTGTAAGGCATCTTCTTGCACAAACACCGGGTCCTGGACATCCTAGACAGCCCGTCCTGCGACATATTTTTAGTTTGGACCCGTTGATGTCACTTCCTGCCTGGGTAATAGCCTGTACAAAGGAGCACAGGGATGTGGAGGGGTGTTCGGGGAGCCGTCACAGGGAATTTTCGAGGTCACGCAGCAGGCAAGTTCACAAGGTCATGCAGAGGCGAGATTTCCAGACGTAGACGAGAAAGAAGCGCGTTGGTCTTTAAAATGACAGTCATCATCCCATCTGGTTCATTCCAACTGTGCCCTATACTTTTATATAACCAGTCACATCCACATCAGCCTACCCCCCTGTGATGCGCCGGCGAGTTTCATTTCCTGGTACGCTGTGCGCATTTACGGCCACGATTATGCAACGACGAGGCGGCATCGTCACTTTGTCTGTTTTGATGCATTACAACCGACGAAACCATGATAAAGCTCATAATTCACTCTAAAAGCTGTAGTTTATCCCAAAGTGCTGAGACACCTGTTGATGCAAATTAAAATAATGCTAAAAAAGAGACTCATGCAGCTAAATTCAGGCTTTTTATGTTTTAAACCAGCTGACAGCCTGTTTAGGCTCAGCTTATGTGTTTAAAGGCATAATATGCAACATTTTCCTACAAAAAAACAACATATAGATTCATATACACATAATCCCTCTTAATCATCACTTACAATCCACTAGATGTGTGTGGTAGTGTGTGTACCTGTAGATTCTCTGCACTCTGCCTGTTATTCCTTATTTTCTCACTGTTTTGCTGAGCTCAGGACGTTTTACCAACCCAAAATGTTGGCATTTGACGTCCTGGGAATGAAGCTCGACTATCAGGTGCGTTCAGAAACAGCTCAGACAAATCCTTGATTCTACTTTTAAAAATAACATATTTCTCTTATTATAACCAAAACTGATTACAACAGAAATCCATATTCCAGGTTTTTAAGTCTACTCTCTCTTACAGGAAAATTAATTGTAAGTTGTTTTGGATGAATATTAAAAAACGACATAAATGAACTTCTCTGCATGTTTTCCCAAGCATTCATTCTTTAACGAGAGAAAGTGAGCTTGTTCATATAAATGTATCATGGGATGGATTTGTAGCTTAATACTGAGCTTGATATCTTTGTTTTCAGGCTCCTGACATTCATTAAAAGCATAATATGCACTGTTTTCTAAACAATGCATAAACTCATATAAACTTAATTCCTCTCAGTCATCACTTTTGACCCAGCAGACCACCAGCTCACGGCCTATTCATACTTTATTTCTCACTGCTGTTTAAGCTTTAAGCCACTTCTTTAAAGGTACAATTGGTAGGATTTGTTCAAGTTGTTTGTAAATGCACCAGTAGGACAGTTTAAGTTATGAGTGTCATTCCCAGTACATCAAGCACTGACGTTTTGGGTTGGTAAAGCATCCCAAGCACAGTAAAATAATCTCTGCAGATACAGCCCCAACACACACACATAAATGTTGATTGAGAGGGATTAAGTTTATATGTATATACATTTTTTCAGTAAAATGTTGTATTATGCCTTTAAGAAGTCTGTACGTCCTTTGACACACATTCAAGATAACTTGGACGAGTCATAATGAGGACAAACATATTTCTATTCTGGCTCCCTGAGGGAGACTGATTGCGCTTCTCTGATGACTAGTAGAAACGATCTGCAAGATGGGTGATAAGCCACTCTGAGAGTTGACTCCTGCTATCCTCTTTCTCTGCCGAGGTCTCTCCTCTTTACCTTTGAACCCAGGCCCAGCAGCCCATCTCTGATCTACAGAGGGTCTCCTCTTACCCCCATCTCCTCGCAGGCCCCTGTGATAGATGACCATCCGCGTGCCAATACTGCACAATATTTCAATTTCCTGCCCAGGAAAGGAGGAATTTAAGGGGTTGAGTGAAGTTCAGAGGCACAGTGTGGTGCCTCGAGCTCACAAGCAGCTCCCCAGCCTCACGCTGAAGACCCGAGGTCCAAACATTCAGCTGAGAACATTCCAGAAACCAGGTCCTCTCTGTGTCAACAAAACAACCCCTGCCGCCATCGTCCTGCCTGACAGACAGCAGCGCAGAGGACACTGACAGGAGACCCAATAGCCTCTGAGAGTGCAACATTACAAAGATGAGAGACTGTTTTATTCAAAGGCAAAGAGTCTGTCTGCAGGGTTAAGCTGGTGTTCGCCTGGCACTGGCCTGTTGTGCTACTCGCGGCTGATATGACAGGTTTCAAAGGCTTCTTGATAGGGACAAAATTCTGAATAAAAAGTATTTTTTTTGGAAAATGATGGGTAATACTTAGTCCACCTGCAGATAATTTATAGTGTAATTGTAACATTTAAATAACTTATTAGTTGAGCTTCAACAACTCAACTGTTTTTACTTTATCTGCTGATGCTTCACAGATTATCTGTAGAGTTTAGATGACAATTTGTGAAACTATCTACATATTCTCGGATTAATTTTGTTGAACTTGAACTTCTCACTAATTCAAGCTAAATATTTTGACAAATGGATATCACTGTCTTCAGTCATAAAAGCTTTTGTTTAGGGCTCCAAAAATTGAAATTACTGTCACTTTTGAATAGAGTTACAACGATTTTTTTAAAGAAAAAATATTTTCTCTCAATTCTCTGATCAGTTCTCAAATATCCATATTTCCTGGTTTTCTTAGTTTTCAACGCCAGCAAACTGAATATCTTTGGGTTGTGGACAAAACAAGACATTTGAGGACGTCATTTTGGGCTTTGAGAATCAGTTATCAACATATTTCTCCATTTTCTGACATTTTATGGACCAAACAACTAATCAATCAAGAAAAATGATTGTTAGTTCCAGCTCTACTTCTGAATTATTATTGAAAACCCAGACAAGATTTTGTATTTGTTGAGCATCAAAGTCCTTTCTTTACTATCATTAAAAACAGTTTGACAAAATTCAACCACATCTAATGGTGTTTTTTGTCACAATAAAATCATCAATCAGCTCTATAATAAACACCTTAACAATTGCTAGAGGAGAATAAAATGTTCAACTTTTTCCTGGTATAATATGCACATTTTTAATTTTCCTTATATTGTAACAATATTGTGAAAAAAATGTGCACATACTGTACTACAAACACAAGCATAATGAAGCTGTGTTTCTGGATTAGTTATATTTATATGTCACGGTGATTCAAACAAACCGGATTATGTACATTGTATCAATGTGAGTAAGGCAGGCAGATATCCAGAATGTGTAGGAGCCCACATGTATGTGTGTACTGTAGTATTTTTTGATAGGAAGATGCTCTCATGTGGCTCTGCTGCACAGGTCTACGATTGGCTGGATCAGTCAGAGGGCTGTGGTGAGCAGGAGGAGAGGCTTCGAGGCAGGCAGTGCGACCTAGTGGTGGAAGAGGGGTGTGTGTGGTATAGAGGGGAGTGCACTACGGATCACAGATACACTCACAAATACACACTTTATATCTTGCTCATAGACACATGAACCCCAACACGCTTTGTTGATTCGCTGTTTGGTAATTTATCTCCTTGAAACACATGCTCTTAACCTCTAACCCGTGTTTTTGATCTAATGGCCTCAATACCCGATATAGTGTTCCAGGTTTAAAAATAACAGATAATTCCCCGCAACCCACCCACATACATGACTTAACGCTCTCTAAACAGGTTTGTACGCATTTGTGATGTCAGCCCCTCCACCTTAGTTACACCCCCCCTGCTCTTACTTCCGTCCTCCCACGACCCCTGCTCTTCAACCAAATGGCACTGATGGCAAACTTCAAAGTGACTCCCCAACCTTCAAAAAGGAGCATCCCATTGCCTCTGCTATGGAATATTAGGGATGTACAACCAGACAAGCTGACTGAGCAGTGGCGTCCACTAGGTTTGGACCAATGGTTGACAATCATCGACCGCTGAGCCCTCTATCATCATCCTAACATCCTGATTTTAAAGCTCTTATTCTAATTATTATAACAGCTCCTTGAACCTGATTTAATAAAGGAAAACTGCTCATTTAATTAGGTGCAAACACAAAAATAATTTTCACATCTGTTATCTTTTTTCAGCTGTACTGCTGAAGCACGTAATAGAAATACAACAACGCAAGGTTTCACTGAGGACCTCGTCATACACCAGTTTGTTAGACATCAGCCATCCCTGTGTCCACCTTTTTCCAATCAGCTAACAGAGACTTTGCCCAGCTGTTTTTGGAGATGTTCGGATCACAATTTGCCCCCATCCCCCCTCCCCCCAAAAAATGACAGATTACCCTACCCTTCCAGATGTGTTTTTGCAGAGATTGAGGGGACAGCAGGAGGAGTTTTGATTAAAAGAGGGCTGGGAATAGTTGGGTGGGTGGAGCTGGTCACCAATTTTGGGAGAAAAGGGAGTAAAGTGAAGTCCCAAAAGCAGGGTTTAGTAGGGGCCCATCTCTACCAGAGCCACGGCCCATTTTTTCCTTGAAGGGGATTAATAATGAATTACGGCACTCCCACCCCCCCCTTCTAAAAAAGATATTCATGCATGCTAATGCATCCATTATTTATAGTGTGCATAGAGGCTGGCTAGTGGTGGCCACATGCAAGTGGGAGGGATGTAAGGATGAAGTGAGGAGGTGGGGGTCTCTTCCCCCCGAATGAAGCTTCGAGGCTCTGGAAGCAACATCCGCCCATTGTGGCTGGGCTGGAGCTGGGTGGGGATGGGATGGGGACTGGATATGGACAAGTAGGAGGAGGTGGGGGATGAGGGGGCCTCACTGCCAGACAGGCAGCTCGTGTATAGAGAGAGGGCCGCCAAGTGTTGTGGGGGGAGGGGTGGATTAAACAAATAAATACATGATAAGAAATAATCATGCCAGGGAGGGAGGGCGCGATGGAGACAAAGAGGCTAAGAGGGACAAGGCGGGGAGGTTAGTTAAGTCAGATGGGATTTACTGTCTGGACGAACCGATTCCTGACGAAAGATGTGACAACTTTTTTTGGATGTAGGGGAGAGCAGGAACTAAAGTATTGGGGGGTGGATGCAACACGGAGCTTTTGTCTTAAAACACAGAAGTCAGAAACATGCCATGAAGTCCACAAGTGAAAATAAGAAGAATCCAATCAGTTTTGCCAGAGTTGAATAGAAAAACTGATTTTTTACTTGTTAAGTAAATAAACAAAACAGAAGAATTTTAAGGTAATGTTTATTTGTTCAAGATTGTAAACCATACTTGCCAACCCTCCCAGTTTTCCCAGTAGACACAAAGTCCCAAATCTCTTGTATTTCTCCTGATTTATGATACATTTTCCCATGTTTTTTTTCCCCTTTTTCATCACAAACTGTCTCTGCCACTGGAAAGGAGAATTCCTCATTAATGTGTAAAGTTTTAAAGGGAAGGGGCAACCTAACTAACAAACTCTTCAAAAAACATTTGTAAAATATTGATTTTCTATACTATTGTCATCAAATTTGAAATTGGACTAGGTAAGGCTAAATGCTGTGGTCGCATTGAGTTTTCCGGCTAGTGTCAGTTCATCATCTTTTTGCCAAAATGTGCATTTCTTTGTTATTTTCATTCTTTAAAACCCACCAGAATGTGGGAATCAAAGTCTATGAAAGTCAAAATTTTCCCTGCTTTTGTTTTGAAATCCTCCCTATTTTCAAGAGAAGTATGTTATATACAGTATATTATCTGTGAGACCTATCCATAGTTGAAGTATCAGTGAAGGTTTAATTCATCATGCTCGCTTATCTTTGGTGCTAGTCAAGTTGACAGGGGAAGGACGACAGTAACATTTTTATGCCCTACAATTATTTTTAAAAAACTTGCTCATTATACTTGCAGGAAATGCCCAGGGTTCAGGTGAGGAAGACCAACAGAGGTGTCATCATCAGTCCAGACGTCTGTGCTATAACATGTCAGGCTGACGTATCAGACCAATTTCATACCATTACAACATTTAAAGTGATAAATTGACTTGTGAGTAACATGGTCATTTGCCTGGAGGACAAACGTTAGCTGCCAGAAATATTAAGTGCTTACTTGTTTTGTGGTTGATTTATTCAACTATTACATTTGTCCATGCCTGTGTTTCTTTCATATCAGTTTTCAGTCTAATTGCATCCAACTCATTTATCCAACATTTTAAAATTGGTAGAGGACGTGTGTACTGTATGTTCTTCACAATGAAATGTGGTTAATTTAAATAAATGCATATCTGTGCAAAGAGGGAAATACAAAAACGTTATTCTTGCCTGCTCTTCCCTTTTTTTTTGAATTGGCTGTTTGGTTTGTTAGTTCGCATTGATGATACTCTCACAGAGGAGCTAACTAAAGCTTTTATACTGTGTCAGGATATCAAGAACTGACATAAACTAGAGAAATCTGATTGAGCTTTTCTTGCAATTTCAATGGCAGGTCTGGCACATATTATTAGGTAGCAGTAGGCGATGATTTGATAAAGCATTACAGAAGTTGATGCAGTGGAAGCAAAAAGTTGAAATGTAAAAATGTGAAATAGAGGAAAAGTGTGAGGGTGAGAGATAGAGAAAGAGTGAGAAGAGGCTGTGCTCTTTTCATGTGCGCAGCATGCCAGGTATGTGGCGAAGCAGTGAAGAAAAGGAGCGGAGCGAGCAGGGTGATAAGATAAAGCGAAATCACGAGCCAGATGAGCTTTTCTACCCTACTGATCCCCATATTAGCATAGATAGAGTCATCAGCATGGCAGGGAACTTGTGTTGTGGAGGTGACACCAGGGCCACGACACCCCAACTCATCTCCATAGATACCAGTGGGGCCATGCAGCTAAATCATACACCAGGATTATCTAAGATACGTCTGTAGAGCACGACATTCTGCCAACAAGCTGCCACCTTAAGTTTCAGTAATCCTTGTAAGCGATTCATTCCTAATACTGCTTTGGTTGTCCCCAAAACGCAGAAACGAAACTATATATCTACTTAAAAATTCTGTGCTGTCAGAGTGATTGTTTTTAAACACTGTAAAAAATAAACTACTTGTTTTAAGTTAAATTTTTAAATTGACCCAAATTTGAAAAGCCAAATTGGGGTAATTTTGTACTGAATTATTTTTTTCTAATCAATTAAACTTGATATTAATTCAGTTGTACTGAAGAAAACTTGCTTACAGTCTTTAGACACTTAATTTAATGAGTTGATTGACCTCTGTACAGTAAGTTCAGTCAACTCATTATTTGAAATCAAAAGAAGGAATTACATTTATAAGTTGTGAAAGTAAATACTTAAAATCTTAAGCTCAACGCTAAACGCACAGTATGTAAATTCTGCCTCTAGGGGTCTCTTTCACATTAAAACAATTTAAAAAATGACAGTTTGATGACATGGTGAAGTAGCATGAGATCATGAGAGTTGTCGCGCTCACTTTTAAACAACCACCATAGCTGATGAAAAGCTATCGAATATGACTCAGGCAGTAATAATGTCCATGGATGAGGTAATATAAAAGTTTTATTCACATCTGACGTATCCAACATATCCCACGTTTTCTGGGAAATCACAGCAACTTGCAAGCAAGGAGAAAGTTAGCTCAAATAAATTACAGTTTTCTTTGCGTTTTTTTTTCACATTGTTGGAAACATTTGAGATTATGTAAATACACAACAAAGTATATAACAGATTTCTTAACATATGTCAAGTGTTTTTAGTCATTTTGATGCAGAAATATTACATATTATAGCTTTAATTCATTTATACTGAATGTTCACAGTCTTTAAATCACTGTGAAAACAAACAACCATATCTTAAAGTGTATAAGAGACACAGCACGTTTTCATCATATATGTTTTAAACTATAAAAACAAATGGTCTCTGGAGAATTTTGACTCTCAAACAATGCATGCTATTAAGTCTGCTAATATGCTGATCATGGTTTTTTTTTCATAAATATAATTTAATGAGTTGACTGTACAGTACATTCATTCAACTCATTTCAAGTCAAAAGACATAACATTAGAGGAACTCATATTTTCAAGTTATTAAAGTAAATACTAGAAATTTTAAATTTGATTAACTTGAATAAATAAATCTTGCATATTTATGTAATGATATGCGACATTTCCAGATTATAATTCTGCCTTAAAGTTGCGTACTTCCTTTATCCCACATGTTTCTAACAATATTCAAACACAAACTTTAATATTACCTCATCTATGAACATGATTTCTGCCTGAGCTGTGTCAGGTAGATTCTCATCAGCAATGGTGGTTGTTTAACAGTGAAGAAAACAGCTCCCATGATCCCACACTCCTCTATGATGTCATCAAGCTACGTCTTTTGCTATTATATTAATGTTAGGTATAATCCACATATTGTGTGTTTAATTCAGTTGAACTGAGTTGACTGAACTCAATTCATTTCATTCATTCAACTTATTATTTTAAGTCAAAAGACTTAAAGTTAGAAAAACTCATGTTTATATGTTCTGAAAGTAAATACTAGAAATTTTACTAAATTGGAATAAATAAAACTTGTATATTTATGTTAACTTGTTGAGAAAATTTCTTGATTCCACTAAATTCCTGTTTATTTTTTACAGTGAATGGTTGCCCTGTCTGTGTGATGGCTGCTTCCACAAACTGCATGACTTATAGATAATCCTGGAGAGGCTACTTAGGGTTCAGTGTTTATGTCCATGCTTCTTGCATACATGAATGCACATCTGCTCGAGATGTGGTCATATCTAGGGTAAGAGGTTATCAGTGTGGCTTTGCAAAAAACAGTTTCAAAAGGATTGTGCCCCCATTTTAAAGTGTTGGCATTATGACATGACATGCTGGTGAAGCAAATCCCCCAGTATGATGGAGTTATGAATGGTTGCACCATATTGGATCAAATAACGTTACATTAACTGTATGATTCAGGAACAATGCAGGTAACAGCCAAGCATCCATTAATGGCAGACATGCAACATGTTTCTCAACATGTAGCTCCGGAGGCAAGACCTCCCAGAAGTGACAATCTGCATTGTGCAAACATTGCAACCTTTCTTCCCCCAACAAACACAAGGTGAGGCACTTAAGTGTTTTTTAATACCAAAACCTCAACCACACACAGGAAAATCCATAAACATTGGAATGATGTCAAAACAACATTGTGAGGTTTGACGGTTTTAATTTTCCACTGCTCAAAGTAAAAATGGCTCCTGCAACATTTCCTGCACCCCTGGTGATTTTTATGACAAATACAACAGCAGCTTAATTATACATGCGACCACCGCCATAAAAGCAGAACCATTAACTACCATCTTGTTAACACAAGGACCTGCCTTGAAAGTGCTAGAGTCGCATTTTAAAATCTTTTCAGCGCCTGTCTGTTGTGGCAGATTGGCACTGTTCAAAGGAAATATAAAAATGAACGTGGCGGTGCGTATACGCCTCATGCATGTGTATGTGTTTGAATGTACAGGGTAGTGACCACTGAACTTTGATGACCTGCTCTTGATATACTGGCTGAACCATGATGAAAGAAATACAAGTAAGTTGAATATTGGGTTGGTACCAAACTCTGTACTATAAGGACACCAGCTGAATTACATCTGTACTCCTGATTCATGTTAAATCAATCTGTGCCAAATATTGTTACCTGGGAGCGCATCTAGGTGAGAGAGTAATGAGAGTATAGACAAAAAACAAGAAAGACAGAGAGCGACGTTACCCTGCCACTTGTTAAAGTCACAGTAAGGGCAACAGTGAGTCAAAAGTTGTTGAAAGTGTGATTAAACCTTTAAAAACTCAACAACCCTGGCTGCAATATTTGTAATGTGAACACGTCTAATTAAACAAAATACAGTATACCTGCAGCTGCAGCTAACGTTAGCACACTGCAGCCAGCTTCTAAACAACAGTGAAACTTAACCTTGTGTGAACAACAAAACTTTAAATAGTATGAAATTACATATCATGATTATAGTGACCACAATTATCACAGTTATCATTATTATCGCGGTATTATTAAAATGTGCTGAAAATGTTCAGCAGTGAAGTATTGATATGCAACTGAAATCATTTCACCGACTTTCATATTGAAAACCTGTTGCTAACTTTGGTTGATGCTGGACGATGTTTACCAAAAGATTTTCAAAGCGCAGTAATCAAACACGGTTATCACAGTTTCAAACAGTAATTTGTTTGCGATTTCTTCGCCGTTTTTTTTGTGAAACCAATTATCATTTCATACCTAGTGAAGCATCAACAACTTCATCAACTTATTCAAGCAAGTAATTGGGTGGATAAATTGTTATAGCTAGGCTTTTATCACTGTCTTGGTTGGTTTAGCATTTTTATTAGCAGTAGCCAACACTTGGGTACTGGCCGCATTTAAAATTCCTTTGCAACATGCTATTTAACACACTAAAACATAACATGAGATTTTATCAGTATGTCTGAAACCTTCGTATGAATCCAATATTTGTGAATTGCATACTATTAGCAAGACGATATTACAGTATGAAAGGCCTGCATTAGTAACAACAACAACACATGCTTTCTCTGAGACACAGCATTAAATGCCCTGGTAGACTGACAAGCTGCAGGTTGTAGGGACAGATTTGTTTGGGAGAGGGAAATGGGGAGGGATTTTATCTCATGTGATGTGTAAAATGTTCAAAATAATAAAAATGCTGAAATTGAGAAGTTTGGCATTACTTTTTTTAACAACAGAAATGACATTTTTGTTATTACATTGAACTTAAAGTACAAAAAAAAAGTACCCTTGGGTACCGGCACTGAATTCCAGGTACAACAGGGGCCCCAGCCTGGCTACCCAGTAAAAATTGTTTTAGAATCACCAGAGTGTATCGGTTCAAATCTGAATGTACCCTAGTTGAACACCATCCAAAAAACTAGGTCACAGATACCTTCACTGACTTTGAGTTCATCCTACAGCTACATGGACACAGGAAAAAAAGGTGGCTTCTGGTGTCCCTGACCTACCCCAGTGTGTCCAAGGAGAACGCTTTGGAGTCTCCAAATAAGAGTGAACTTGCAACCTCCTCCTGTAGAGGCTTTGGTTAAGTTTCAAAGGCTTCCTGGTTTTACGTTACTGGCCAAACACGCCCCAGCTGTACACAAAGTGGCCACTCTCAATGAGACCCTATAGAGGCAGAGGGAGATCAGACACCCCGTGACGTAACCAAACATCCAGTTAAAAGCAGAGCGAACAGAGGGGGATGCCATTGATGTTATTGCTTGCTTAAACAGGTCAGCGTTCACTCATGGCAAGTGTGATATTACAGAAAGTAATATCACACTTGTGAGCAGCGGTTCAAGCCCAGAGGCCTCTACAAAGAGAATTCGAAGTTTACCACTGTCATGAAGTAGAGCGGTCATCTGAATATTTCATGCTCTGTTCTTTAATCTACCTTATCCACGTCCATATGGACTTCATAGAATGTGTCAATCTCCTGACTGATAGAATGTAAAACCCACAAAACACCCCCCTAAAGGCAATCCCATCAAGCAGCATTCACTAAGAGATGTATGGCCCTATGTTAAGCAAATGGGCAGAGAAATGGTGACCCACTGAATCCATTATTTCTCCTCCTATATCCATTGTCTTAAAGCCTGCCTTATGTGCCTTTAAAACATGTTAAGAGAAAAGAGCTCTCTGCCTTGGAATGAGCTAACTTAATTATCATAGCAACTGGCAGTGCTCTTTAACATGTCAATAGTACTTGGCCTGCATGCATAATTTTGCTGTGTTATTGTGGTGGCCTCTGTGTTTCTCACTGACAAAAACCCAAACCACAGGCACGGGGGCCTATTGTCATGGGCGCATCCATCTGGATCAAGGCCATTAGAGGATATTTGCACTTCCTCTGTGGCTCCTGGCTCTTTTTGACATGCGGCAGAAGGAGCAGGCATCACCCACCAGCGCAGGGCCAATTGAGGTGCAGATTGACCAGAGGGACAGTGAAGAAGGGGCAGCCAGCGGGGCAGTGCTCCTGTCAAATCCAGTGATGGACACCCACGTGGGGGCTGGTAGTTGGCCTGCGGTTTCTAGAGGTCCTATGGCAATTGATGGGACATGACGAGGCAGGCGCCCTGGTTTCATTCTTTTGTCCCTGGGGATGTTGGAGGGTGTATCAGAATGTCAGAGGATCTTGGCTACAGCACACTTCTGGTGTCAACTGCCTACGATATACAGCTGCCCCTTTGCCTGCCCACACATACACCAGCAAGAGGAAAAATATTCAAGAGGCTGTGACGAGTAGACTGTGAATGAATGAAACCTTATTGCCCCTGAGGGAATTTGTCAGAGGTGGCGAAAGTACAGATTTTGCACCCAAGTAGAAGTACAGATACTTGTGGAAATAAAAGACGCACGCAAAAGTGGAACAGTACCGGTTCGCAAATGTAACCGAAGTATAAGTAAAAAGTCACCATTTGAAGGACATTTCTACCGACCGTTTCTATGCAAAGCTAACTGAACCTCACCTTTTCTCTACGGTAGAGTCTCCCTCTCGTGTCTGTTTTGTCTTGTTACAAATGTTTTTGTCTTGTTACATCTTTTACGTCCTTTAAGTGTTGTTACGTCATTTTTGTCTCGCTACGTCTTTTAGATTGTTTTTGTCTTAAAACATCTTTTATGTCGTTTTTGTGTTGTTACAAGTTTTATGTAATTTTTTGTCATTTTTGTTTTGTTACATTTTGACTTCTTATGTTATTTTTGTTCTTTTACATCATTTTTGTTTTATTATGTTTTTTTTGTTTTGTTACATCTTTTTTGTCTTATGTCTTTTTTATCTTGTTACATTTTTATGTTTTTGTTGTCTTGTTACATCTCTTATATTGTTTGTCTTGTTGTTGAAATCAGTCATGATGTTAGGAAGGTGACAGGCAATAACACAAAATAAAAAAAATCAATAATCCCCCTCAAATGTGTTAAAACTAAAGTAACAAGGCTGATTTGAAGTACATAAGTATAGTAACAAAGTATTTGTACTTACTTATTACCTCTGGAATTTGTTATGCACAAGGAGCATAAAAAGACAAGAACCACACATGATGGCACATAATATGACATAACACATAAGCATCATAAGTATTATTTGTGAAATTCATAAAGGACATCAAGTGCAGTTCAAGAAAGTGCCAAATTCAGACCATGTGATGAGAGCTTGTTGAGCAGCTGAATGTTGTGTGGAACAAAGTATGTGATGCCTCTTTAAGTCCACATCCTGGGCATGAAACACCTTCACCCATATTCACATCAGACAGGGTGCAGTGTGTCTGCCATGATCTTGCGAGATAGATTAATGGTGAACTGGTCTGACTCTAATACTGCACAATGGTAACAGCCCTGTCCAACACTGAATACAAAATATCAATATACTCTGAATGAAGGTCTTAACACTGAAAAAAGACAATTAAATCAATATATATTTTTTTTTCAAATCAAGGTAACAAATTACATGAACACAGTTGATTTAAGTCAGATGTAATTAATAATCTGATTGCTTTCAAATCAAACATTTGTAGTAATGCAACTTAAATTTAAGGCCAGTCAACTTAAAAGTTTTCAGTTTCCCAACTGAATTATTTGATTTACCCTGAAGTAAAATACTGCTCCTCAACCACCTAACAGTATGGTTTCAGGATAAGTAATTGTGTTATAGTAACCTCAGTGTGTCATTTTAGTTTCTGAAATGTACTTAATATAATTGCTAATGCTAACATGACATAACTTTAGCCTAGTTAGCTAGTTTGGTTCAGTGAGTTTACAAAAAACCCCACAATTCAAACCACTTCACTATGACCATACATCTAACACCATACATTATTTGGTCACAAATACAATTTTTTCTGTTGTGTTCCAAGTCACCTCGAGAAAATGGCAACTCAGCTGCAGGTGGGGGAAATCTGGAGAAGAGATGGACATCATGATGTCAGAGACACAACTGACATGCTTTTACTGAAATAAGAACAGAAGTTTAAGGAAAGGGAAAACTGAATGAGACGCATTCAAAACACTAAATTACTTCAACTTCTAATGAAATACACTTTACAGTGTAGGATCATGTTGGCATTCTTCTGTCCATATTAAAACTTTAAAGTTTCCTTAAAAAGTACGATACTGTGGGGCTTTTGCAAACCTAGCATTGGTGTTTGCATTCTTTGTCAATTTGCTGTCAATAATACTGCCCAGGTACTTATACTCTGTTGTGTGCCTTTGAAAAGAAAAAGAAAAAAAAAAAAAACAGGTAATTTTCTCTTTTTTTGTTCAACCTCATACATGAATAAAACATGAATGTATAGAACACATGTATATGTTGTGAGATTGCGTGAAACTAAGGGCGCAAACAATCTGAACACAAACGCATAAACGAGTTCCTTTGAAGCAGTGGAAACATGCTGATAAGACACACAGATAGGCCTGATGTGGTTAACACCACAGCATTTACAGGGACCTTGGATGTTCCTTCGTGTGTGCGTGCTTGCATGTGTGTGTGCTCGTGTGCACAGGTGAGGGAGACAATTAATGGTAAAAGCCTAGATCTCTATGCACATTTGGTAAAATGGCTCTCACAGACACATCAAATAGAACCAATTCAGCTCCAACACATAAACACCTCAGCTGTCAATCCATATCTCCCCACGTGTAACTTATACGCTTGTCGCCGCGTACGCAGCCTCTCTGAGCTGTGTTGGAATGCTGACAGCACAGAGATACAGATCTTGATTTGATTAAGAGTCCGAGTTGAGGGTCTCAGCGCTGGAGCCAATATCAATTCGGGCGGGCCGGTGGGCGGGTGGGCAAGGGAGACTGTTGCGAAGGAGGTGAGGTGGAGGGGAAGGGGCAGAGTGCGATGGCAAGGGGGGGGTTACCTGTGGCCCTGGCTCCAACTGGGAGTAATTTGGAACAGACTGCTCCCAATGTGTTCATTAGGTTGTGATTGGGCTGAGCGCAGGTGGGGAGGGCCTGCCCTGCCTGACGCTGAATAGTCCTGATTGTGCCCAGCATAAAACGCCATCTGTTTCAATGAGGGAATGAGGGAGAGACAGGCGGGAGGAAGGAGGAGGGAGCTACCGGTGAAAAGTCATGTTTTATGATGTCTGGACAGTTTTGTGTACTAACAAGGGGACGAAAAAGTAATGCACAGCGATATTTGCAACTCTCTTAAAATTCGCAACGAGTAGAATAAAAAAAACTTGGCAATTCCTTTCGGTGCAAAAAACCTTTAAGCCCATAAAGTAAATTAATGACTGGGTGTGAAAATTATTGCCACAAATGGGCCAAATGTGACTTATTTTAGCCAAGAGGTAAAATGGCGTCCACTTCCAGTTTAAATGGCAGGTTTCAGTCTAGCCATGGCCTGCTGCTGTGAGCAGACGGCTAAAGAGACAAGGGGATTGGAGATGGGGCAGCGGAGTTTATTTATGGGCCGCCGCCTGCTTCAAAGCCGGGATGTTTTTGGTTAATCCTGCACTCATACCAAAAGCAGACGTACAAATGTTAATCTAGGTGTTTACACTCATATTTACACTGTCTGCTTTGCTGTAGACACAACATTACCCAAAATCACATTCATAGGTCTCATGTGGGTAAAAAAACACAGAAGACAAAAATATCTTTTTACTCAGTCAGCCTCTCTTCTCTCTGTCTCTTGTTTTTTTTTCTCTCTTTCGCTGCAAGGCCCTGGGAAGAAAAAGAAGAGCGCAGAAGAGAAGAAGGCCACTGTTTGCTGCTCGACTTTTGAAGCGTCTTTATCGGGCTTGGCAGCGTGGTCCTGCGTGTCCAAGCTCGTCGTGCTTTTCATCCTTTGTGCTGTCCAAGGTGTGTCCAATGCACTGGGGCTTTGTGTGGGGAGGGAGACGACACATCACATTCTGTCTTCTGTCCCGAGTTGGGGGGATAGAGGGGGGGCTGTACAACAGAGGGGGGGGACAAAAAGCAAACTTATAGAGGGCCACGGCTCTTCAAAGCGGCGATGCACAAAGGCTTTTAAAGCGTTACTTCATGTAGAGTTGTGCCAGATGTAATTGCGGGGTTCCTGGAGATAGAGAATCACATGCAATGCTTAGCCCCGCCCCTTGACACCATGAAAGGGCTGTGAAGCTTCAACTGCAAAAGGGGGGTGAGCAGAAAAGTTTGCTTCACTTTGATGCACAATAAACAAGAGAGTAAATAAGTTATCTTAAAGGTCCTGGTACAAATCCACCGCTTGCTGCCTCGGAAAGCATAATTTCATGCACGGAGCTTGATAGATGCAGGCGGACCGGCTGTCCTCATTAGAAATCAGGAAGGGTGGAAATCGCACCGAGCGACAAGTGATTCCCCTCCCCTTTTTCAGCTTCATGGTATGGGCTCTTTCAAGTCTGAACACTGCTTTCCACAGAAAATTATGTTGATTTATTGTTAATAAGCCCAGAGGTTGGCACTATGAAGCAAGTATAGGTGGGCTGTAGTTTTCCTGATCAACCTGACTAGTCCTCATCTGTTTCCTGTGGCGTCCTGCTGAGATGGTGCGGGTGTCGAGCGTGCATCGTTAAACATGTTTGAGGGCACAAACGCTGCCACTGTCAGGTAGCACAGCCTGCTGCCTGTTCAATGTGTGTGCGCAGGTGTGTGCGTGCATGTTGCTGACAGTGAATGGTGATGGGTGTGGAGGAAAGGGTGGTGCCATCACTTTAGGCCTGCAGATGGGGTTCCCACAGGAGGGACACGCCCCGGTGTTTTCTGAGACAGAGACGAAGGCAAACATGGCGGCAGATCTATCTTTGCATCTTAAAGGTTCACCAGACACTTCTATAGTCAGAGAACAGTTGAGTTCTTGTTGTCTCTTCATGTGTCATGTCCAAAGGCCTCCTGCTAGGGCTCTGAAAACTACTGCGTCTGTATCCACAAGGTCAAGGCTTAGATGTCTTTGCACAAAGATTTTCTTTAGCAGGCTTCATTTTAAATGTTGCAGAGAAAAGTAAATCATGTAGAGCTTCATCAAGGTGACATAGTGTGAGCACAATAATAGCATATAAATGCACCTCTGTGGCTCTCATCTTTGGAGGATGGGTTTACTCAGGGACCCGTGTTTGTTTTATAGACTTCTTTCTCGCCACTATGGATCAGAACCAAAGTTTACTTTATATCTTCGCTGCAGTAAAAGGGCCTATGTTTGTTCTATACCAGCAGAATTACAATGGCGGTTCATGGCAGAGCGAAATCTTGCCCGTGATTAGAGTGGAAATGAAGGATCTTGTGTATATCCAAGTGATATTAAATGGCACCTGGCAGAGCAGGGGCGCTAAAGCCTCACCCGCTACTCCTTTGCATATCAATAAGTAGGCGCTCCCGTGAAATGGAATAATTCAACCATGCGTGTATTGGACTACAAGAATGATATTTGATGTGGGAGCCACAACTTGCATGCAAAGCCACCACGGATGAAATAAATAAAATAATCATCAAAAAAGAAAATGAATTACAAATAAAACTGAGAAAAAAAACATCCAAACATGTTGCCACTCCTTGTTTTGTATGTCTGCCATTAGTGCAGATGGCAGTGGATAAAGGTAAATGTTGCATGGGACCTTATTTTGGAAAAAATATGCACAATAGTTAATGGTGAGAGACAATTTTTTTTCTCAACCTGTTTGAATTGTACCAGGAATTACATATATATTGTTTGTCAATCCAAAAAAAAGGTAATTTTACAAGACAAGAAAGTCACAGTTTGTCATAAAACTGTTTAGAAAGACTATACACCCAAAAGCAGGGCTGCATATTGGCAAGAATCTAGTGATAAGATACATATCATTAATTTTAGGGAAACTGTCACAGTATCAAGGAATCTAGGAATCAAGGTCATTTGTTATCATTATACAACACAGGGCTGTATAACAAAATTAGAGTTGTACTTGCTGTATGCTGCACAAAAAATACAACATATAATTAACTGAATTTAGAATGGAATAGGTTAAAATATAAAACAAAATAAAACAGTAGCAGTTATTTACATATATACATACACGTATACGCCCAGGAAATATAAAGAATATAAAAAACTGTATTTGAAAAAGAAGTTTAAAATGTTTACTTTTTTATGCAATCAGAACAGTGAAGATAGACAACATGCATATCTAACCCAAAATGAAACACTGCCACAAATCTTTGCATGTATCACAATATCATGATAGAGTGTTTTTGAGAATTGATAAAGCATCACAAAACATATATCGCCATAATGAAGTGCACTGATATTTTCTTACATGCCTAACCAAAAGTAACGTAAATGACGTCATGACGTCGTGTTACGTACTGGGATATAGTCACACAGGCATCGGAACTTGCTCATTCTTTCGTTTCCCTGATAAAGGGGCCACGAGTCGCTGGGTAAAGCACTTCAGGTAATTAACATTACAAGGGGCAGAGATATTGGTGTCATGATGTATATTGTCCGAGACAGAAGATGTAGTTCACTAAGCAGTTTTAAACTAAATTATTCTTAAAGGAGCAATATGTAACAATGGCACATCCAAATATGAGTACTGAAGTCCAAATAATGAGTTGGAGTTAGACGTTACATTAAATAGGTTGAAGTCTTATTTAATATGCCGTCTATGGTTGAAGCAAGTTGTTTCCCCCGCCCCATCCCTCCCCTGACTTGGGGAAGCTCCAGCAGGCTGCAGGAACACTGCAGGAGCGCACAACAAGCACAACATTATAATAATTTGACAACAACAATTAACGACAAGTCCTCCCCTTTAAGTTGATCAGCTGTTTATAACTGTCGATGTAAAGCTAAGCCCACTATCCTGAAAACAAAGTACACTCATCCAAAAATTCACACTCTTGAGTTTGAGTTCAGTGACTGCCTGCCTTACTGCCTGACAGACTTCATTAACATATTGCTTAATTTAACTGCTATAAACAACTTCACCTTCTAAAAGATTATTTATTGATATTATTATTGATTTCTTATGACTCATAAACAGACACTAACTTGTTCTGCGAACATTTGGCATTAATTTGAATTTTAATTAATGTGAAACAGCTAACAAAAACAGTCCTTCCGACGCAACATGGAAATTTCACAGGAGGACACAGCAGTTGTAGTGTCAACTTAGCATGTTTCCTTAATTTTTGATCATTTTATGATTTATTATAGTAAATTTATTACAGATTTTTTCATATAACTACAACAAATTGACATTATCTTTTAAATGTACAAACATCATGTGTAATTCATGGCACAATTCAAATGGGATCAAAAAAATAAATCTGTCTGTTGTCATTAACTTCCTTTCACATTTTGTGCAAAGTAAGGTCCCACTGGGAACACCGGATGGGGAGGGACTTGAACATTGGTGCTTAAGTGTGCAGAAATCATTTGGTGACTCACCACTGAAACCTGTGTCCAGATGAAACTTTTGTATTATCTCTCCACATGTATGCACCATTCTCAGGTCACAGAACAAAGCACAAGGGCCAGCGAGCAGGTGTCAGGGGTCACAGTATCCCAAGGGTACCTTGAGTCTCATCCCAAAACCTCTAACATTTTTCAAAGCCCTCCTGCAGCCCAGGCCCTCATCAGCGAGTGCCCCCAATGGCCCCATGCACATATGCACTACCCCATGCTCCTCTCTGGTGGGTGAAGGGGGAACCTGAGTGCATCACCTGGAGCCCCACGTACGTGACGAACAGACTCGGTCTGTCCAAAACCAGCCTGAGACCCGGTAGGGGGGGGCAGTAATGATGCTGAGGCCAGAAACACGTACAGGGGGCAGTTTTCATTTTCTCCATATTTCACAAAGGCTTTTCGCACATTCTTGTTGGACTCAAAGACAAGCTAGAGAGGGTTTCACCCCATGAGAGATAATTACTCATAACCCACATGGCCCTGTTAGCCTGGGTTCATATACACGTTCACTCAAATTTCAAACCTCCATCACCTTAGGTTTAGTCAAGCAGAGCCACAATAAAACATCTCAGTTTCCCCAGAGTTAGAGAGCAGAGGTGTACAAATATTTCATTTATGTATTTAAAGCTAGTACAAGGAGTTAATGAAACATTTTAAATTTAATGCTGATGCCTATAAATGACCTACATAAGCAAAGAAGACCATCCGCGAGAAGATCGGCTATTTCTTAATTAGTTTTTGTTAATGCCTGCTACTGCATCAGATTCATCATGAAATGTTTTTTTTTAAGTTATAGTGAGTAGTATGTTAGCCAGTTAAAGGAAGAAGGAGGAGATTTTTCTTCAGATAATTTCATTTTTTAGGTTATGTTTTACGGTGTGGCAGAGGAAACATTACCTCTTTTGTCCACAGGGGCCTCCAAAATAAACACAACATCAGAGATTCCTTGCAGCAGCTGTAAGTAGAGTTTTCAGGTATTTGTACTTTACGTGAGTATTTCTGACAACATTTTATTTTCGCTCCCTACATTTTAACGCATGCAATTTTAATATTTTGTTGATTTTGGAGGCCCCTGTGGACAAAAGCAGTAGTGTTTCCACAAAAATAGCCACAAAATATAACGTCTAAATAAAAATTTCCTGCTTCTTTTTAACTGGCAAGCGTGCTACTCACTGCAGCTCTGCCTGGAAAATCCAACTTGGTGGCAGGCATCAAGAATAACTATGTAGAAATAGATGATTTTCTTGCTGATAGTCTCATTTGCTTGTGTAGGTCATATAGAGGCATTGAGACAGAGAATTGAAAATTGAGACTGTTGCATAACCGGTTAAAAACTCCTCACAGCAGCTTTAACACATCTGTGCTTTCTACGTGCATTTTCAAAAGAGGCTTGTTACTTTAGTTTTGTTGCATTTGAGGGGAATTATTATTATTAATTGATAATTATCATTTTTGTCATACATCATTGCATGCCGCCTTCCCAACATCAAGACCGATTTCAATCTAAATGGATGGGACAATAATACATAGAAAAGATGATTTCTTGGCATATCCACCAATGCATGTCTCACACAACAGACAAAAACACCATAAAATACAACAGAGGGGAGTCAATTGCAGAGAGAAACTGAGCTTCATTTAGCTTTGCACATACCCTGTACTTTTTCACTTATGCTTGAGTAAAGAAACTGAATCAGTGCTTCTACTTTTACCTTTTTTTTTTTACACAAGTATCTGCACTTCTACTAGAGTAAAGAATGTGTGTAGTTTCACCTCTGTTAGAGAGTGATCTTCCCATATAACTTTTGATCATACATAGTGCCAAAAAGATAAGAAAACTTTAACCACCACCCGCAGCTTCGAGAACAAGGACAACAAAGGACGATGATTTAAAAAAGACAGGAATACTACTCATACTAATCCTGCATTAATTTGATATGTCTGTGAAAGTGTCCAACAGGCCTTGATAAAGTGATGTGGTTGAAACCATTGATGCAGCAAATCTAAACCCCCCCATCCCCTTGTCTGCCCAATCAACCATCAATAAAATCTGTCCTCTTCACTCCTGCAGACTGGCCCAGCCCTATATCACAAAGGGAAACAGACTCCATGGCCTACTATGATACATGCAAGAAGCTGAGAAAAAATTAAGGTGCTCTATCTCACAGCAGATTACACTTTATCCGAGATGAAGGGTTGAAAAGAACGAGTGCAGTTCAGTCAAACTAGCTAAACGGGTGAGAATTAAGATGTTGTAGCGTGGGATGAGGCAGTTATGCATACATAACATGTTGAGGCTGGGACCCCCTACTGGGGAGAGGCACGACAAAGCCTCTCAAACAGCAATACCTCTGGGACAGCTAATGATTAATTAGCTTGTGTCATTAAGTGAGGCAAATGTCACCCGAGCTTCCTGGGGAAGCTGTCACACCATGTGTAGGCTACTCACAAGTTTCCCCCTCAGGTGTTGGTGAAGGGTGGGGGGAAGAGCGCTGTTACTAGGCAAATCCTGACATCTAGTGGTGAAAATTTTTAACTGCAGCTTCCATAATAAAAGCAAAGCCTATCCAGAAAACTTTTTTCACCTTTTCTTGAGCATTTCATCTCATAAATATAGAGAAAAAAAATAATAAAGTTACACATATAATTTGAAGCCCAACATTTCTAACAATAGGTCTTCAACAAAGACCAGATTCAGCTTTGGGATTACTCCCTGATCTCTGATCCCTGGTCACTTAATTGGGTGAGGTGACCTCTGACCTTTAAATGTCATTCACCTCATTGACTGTGGCACTGACGTCAAAATTAAAGAGGTGATACTTCCTCACGCCCAAGTTTCTAAGGAGGCATGAGCTGGCACATGGGCAGATGTGGAAAGATAGGCATTCTTTTAATTGCAAGACCTACCATCACACAGACATTTTAGATATGTTATAGTTGTTTTTTTTGTTTGTTTGTTTTTTTTAAACTGAATAAGATACAAAGTAATTTGAACATAAAAGCAGACAATTAAAATTTTCTTACCAAATATCCGAGACGCAAGCTGAGATTGCCGACTTTCTTGCAGAGTTTGCAACAAATCCACACAAGAGGGACCTCCAAAATAGTAGTAAGACTCACGTTACTTACTTCAGTTACTATTTTCTCCATCAGATGCCACTGTCTTTTCACTGCCTCCATGCTCACACTCAAATTTCTCTCTTTCTCTCCATCTCAGGACCAGTTAGTCTGAGTCTTATGAAGGTCAGCACTGAATCCTGGCCTGCTAGAAGACCAGACCAAAGAAGAAGTGAGAAGGCCCCTCTCTTCACCAGGGAGTGGCAGCACAACGTGGAGAGGCTTAACACACTCACAAACGCACACACACTCATACACACCTCATGTCTGTGTTTGTTCACGTCCACACACACACACACACACACACACACACACAATCTGCCTCACCCTCACATAGACATACGCATACAAAAGCACACCTGTCAGGGCCTTTCCACTGTGTGAGCAAAAGCAAAGAAGTCTGGCCCCCCCTCTGTCTCTCTGTATGTGGTATCCCATGTCTGTTATATTAAAGCAAATCCATTCAGTTCCCACTTTCTCATCTGAAATAATGGCATGAGCAATTTTCACATTTAGGCAAGCAAGGACACATGCAGTCTCCCTCTCTCTCTGTCTCTCTGCTTAATGAATGGAATCGGATCTGGGCCCCTGTGGCTGTGCTCTAATCTGCCTTTGAAGATTTCTACAATTTCCCCGATAAAAAAAATAAAGCCGAACCTCACACGGCTGTATTTTATTTTGCAAAATACACCAGTGAATAAGACATCTACTCATATCTGCTTATACATTTAGTCATATCTACAAGTGCGCGTGATTTCTGTGTTATTTACCTCAGCCGAAAGGGCCAGAGGCCTTGCCAGGAGCCTCCCGATTGTGCCAGTCTACTGGTGTGTGACGTCCCGTTTGAAGGGGGGAATCTGTCCAATAGAATGATTGAATTAAAGTGCACTTTGGTCCGGAGTGCTCTCTCTTTGCCACTTTGCACCATAACATGTCTTGTCCTAAAATAATTAGATTGAGGCCTTGGGTGGTGGAGTGGCCAGATCCTCAATGGTCAAAAGAAGGAATGGTCTGGCTTTGAATGGAAGCCTCCCATCTTAAAAAAACACTTTATTTCTTTACACTTGAGGTTTGTTGTCTTTTGTGACTATTATCCCCATTCACCATTTGCTTTCATGCAGCTGTGCCCCTCTTAAAAAAGTCTTTGTGCCTGCACCATGAATACAGGGAATGTGTCCATGGCAGGTAGCCCTTATTGCAAGTTAATCTCCTGAAAGAGCCTCATACAAGTACTTTTAAATTCTCCCCGAGCCACAGAGGGCTCATCATCAATCGAGCACTTCTCCCCTTTGTAGGGCTGATGAGTGTGGTGCCCGGCCGGTGACAATGGCTGCCAAGTGTGGCAAAGTAATCACCTTCTGGGGAAAACACTAGTAATTACTTCTAAACTGTTTGGGCTTCGGAGACAACTGCTATTGTGCAATAAAATGAAAGGCTCCCTTTAGAGAGCAGTGCTGTGATGGCTGCTCTCAATCTTTTTGTCATCTGTTTGTTTACAGAGATTTCTCTTTGCAGTTGTCCACTGCAACCATGCTTTATCATATATGTGTGTGGGTGTGTGTTTATGTTTTAGTTTAAGTGTGTCTCCATGCTTTACACATTTCTATGCCTGTATTCCTGACCAGAGAAAACACATGTTGACATTCATCATGCATACTGAAAGACCCTTTATTTGTATTGTATAAGCTATAATATTAATAAGAATCTCTTCATTTTAATTAAAATTTAAACAAATGTTCCCTCCATTTGTAAAGAACATGTTAATTGCACACATTCCTGCATTCAACTAGACCTGTATTCATTCCCTATTGGGCTCTGAACAGGAACAACAGAAGAATTCTTAAACAATTTCCACTTAGGTATTTCTTTTACTATTGATGCACTGATGAGATACTATAGTTTTTGTCAGGCGTCATTTCTTTTACCACATGATATGTCCATTTTAACCCATCATGGATAGGAGCACTACTGAAGACAGCAACAGCAAGACAGAAAATAAAGACACAAAAACAAGTATGCTGCTTCAAAATTGATAACTTTAGAAATCAGTTTTGCAACAGAATAAATGTTTATACTCCTAGCTGAATTATTCAAGTGTTTGTATAAACCTTAATGCTTACTTAAGGCTATAATATGTCATATTTCCACATTAAAATGTCTCCCACATACTGTCTTCTGTCAATCAAACAAATAATACCAATGTTTCAGGACAATGACCATCATCAGGTTATTTAGATATTAATAACCTGGTATTGTTATTAAATCTTTGACTTCAAGCGCAGAAGACTTGAGCTGAATTCTTTTTGTTTCCTGTTGTCAACCCATGATCTTCTCCTACACACCTGCCGATCTACAGGTGTACAAAGGTTTTGCTTTTTGATGCATTGAAATGTCTAAAAACACTACACCTATATTATATATATTTTGAGTTGTGTACTTACATTATTATTATAATTTATTCAAGGTAACGGTTTCCAACTACTAGCCAATTGCTGTAACTTCCAGGAAAACACAGGATATGTCAAATACATCAGTGTCAGGAAGGGAGATGGCGAATGTGACTAAACATAACATGAATGAAACTTTAATATTACCTGATCCATAAACTTGATTTGAACCTAGGAGAGACAAGATGAGCACCACATTACACAGGACATACTGACTGTACCAGTGTTGTTGAAGAAAAGAGTATTTCAACTTGACATTTTCACTCAATCTCTGATGACACATCATGGACATTTTAAGATTACGTACAGTAAATATATCATATATGTCTCCTTTAATGAATTTATTTTTATGCCTTTGCTGTAATGCCACCTTTCTTTGAGCTTCTTGGAGTGAACGCTGATCTTTAGTGACATTATCAGTTAAAAGTAGCCAGCATCAGTGATGACTTTAATGTAACTTGTTGACCTTTCCTGTGTGCCTCCTTGAAGAGTGCTTCACCGACGTAATTATTTGATTTGCCACTAATCAGGCATCTGTTTATTGCATCAGCCAGGAAAATTGTTGAAATTACTGTGACTGAGACACTAAGACATGATCTTTGTGATCTCTAAAACTGTTCCTATGACAACAAGAAAATGGTTCTAATGTCATGAGACCTTAATTTTCCTTGCAGTCTCTGTAATATCAAATATCAAACACTTTTCACTTCAAATACTACACCATATTCATGTTTTATACATGTTTGTGTGTAAGATATAGAAGTGATAAATTAACACAGACAAGAAATGGCATTTCAAAAACAATCATGATCTCAGGAAAGTAGCTTTGATTTCTCTGTTGAAGGCAGACTCATGAAACACCGTCTTCACTTACCCTCATTCCACCATAAGCTGATCTCGTCGGTTTGTGGGGCCTGAAGGGGAGGGCAGCAGGACTTCTCCTGCTATCAGAAATAAATACATAAATTAAACCCACCAATAGGTAATTAAATACAATTTTTAACTAACATAATTCAGTCAGCAGGTATGTATCCTGCAGGGTTAAAATACAGGAGCAAAATAACCATCTGCATTAGAGCTGTTTATACAAAAAATCATACTGCAATTATTTTTTAAAGATATTGAGATTGGGATATGAGTCATGACTTTAGTGAGAATGTTAATATTTGCATTTCATTTTCACTGGAAACATACAAAAAGGAAGATGATGTGATTATTCCTGGGTCTGTACCACATCTGGACAATATGATTTGTAGGCTGAGGCATCTCTCTAGCACCACAATGCTTCATTTATAAAGACATTTTGTGACAAATTATAGCTTCAGCAAAAAATTGCATCTCTTGGGATTTGGATATTACACGTCGCTATATTGTGATTTTGATAATATTTTGAATAATTGTTCAGCCCTAACTGGTATATTACATCCTCATCTGCAATCAGCCAAGAGAGAAAAGAGCTGTCTAATGACACCACCGTAAATTTTATATATATATATATATATGTATATATATATATATATTATATATATATTATATATATATTTATATATATAAATCACCTCCTTGTCCTTCTTCATGATGATGCTATAGTATTTTTAAGGTGGTTTGCCACCGTAAATTTTATATATATATATATATATATATATAATTTACGGTGGCAAATTATATATATATATATATATATATAATTTACGGTGGCAAACCAGCCTTAAAAATACTATAGCATCATCATGAAGAAGGACAAGGAGGTGATTTTCCTTGACAAAATTATGTTGGTGTGCTGTTATAAAACATTTAACACTATCTAGTTAAACTGACATGGACTCTTTTTGACATAAACAACCTTGTGATGTGGACTTCATTAATGGTCTTATTCATAGATCATTCATTCATTGATTAGATCCCCTGAACACTCACTGTTACCATCTTCGTATAGACTGAGCCCCTTCATTTTATTTGCTCAAAGTAGCGCCCCTTTGCATCCTTTTTCAACTTCTCTTGGTAAATTAATCTTGCACTTGAGCTTTACCTGCTCATTTAATATGATGACAACTACCCAGAATGCAATGCACCACGACATGGTTTTCTTTTCTGCATTGATTTTTTTATGTTGTTGCATATACTTGTTCCAGCAACAATGGGTAATATTGATGCTAATACAGAAACAGGGCTTTTCTCACATGAAACAACACAGGGTGTTGTTTTCTGGGTATATGATTGGTGTTTTTCTTGACTGCAAATAGCTGCATTGCTGACAGAAGCAGACAGGCAAAGACGGATAGTGTTTGTGGCAGTCACTAAGAATCCTCTCCTCTCTGTTTCTTCACTCAAGCTCAACTTGTCCTCCACAAAAACCTTAATAAAGCTGCATGAGTCTAGTTTTGACAAGCAGAGGGCAGAAAAGATTAAAACAAGCTGGCAGGTAGTGCAATCAAGAAACAGCAGACTGACAGTGTTAGAGTAGAAAGAAAGAGAATTTAGCGGCTGTAAGACCCAGATTTTTTTTTTTTCAGCAACAGCCAATTTTTAGGCAGTGGGAACAAAGCAATTGTTTGCTAACACATCAGCCATAAAACTAAGATACACTAATGTACTGCATACTTGCAACTAAATGAAGGACTAATTATGCCATTAAGTATGCCATTACCAGCAGATTGTTCAAACTTAAGTATAATTGAGCAAAACTTAATTTCTGTACCACATTACTGGCTACCGCTGAACATTTATTAAAGTTTATTTTAGCATTAAATATTTCACAAAGTAAAATACTATATATATGTAGGCTCCCACATTTTCCTCTGTACTACTTCTTACTGTACTACAACATCCTGGGTCCCAAGCAGTTCCTGTTTCATGTTCACTCGCCATCATTCTTAATTATTTCATCCAGCAATGCTTCTTACCAGCCACAGTGTGGTGCTAGAACTGTCTGACTCAGACTGCCATTGGACAGCCTGAAGAGACACAATGCATTTTGGGGCGGTTGAGTAAGTCCAATAAGCAATATTTTTTTACCAACAGAGACAATAAGTACTAGCCAATAAGAGTTTAGAGTAGAGCGGGTCATGACTTCGCCATCCTGGGAAAAAAACATAAGCTGACTTTATGGCGGCCATATTGATATGAAATAATAGGATGAACACAGATGGGCCCCGTTCCATTTAGTGTATCAGAGCCTTTTCAGAGAGCCAACATGCACAATAGCAGGACCTTAACTGTGTTTGACCTGAATGGAAGAGAACTTTAATTAGTATTATTGGCAACACACCTGCATTTACCCTAATATTTCATATCAAAATGGTTGCGTCTTGCCAGACCAGCTTTTGCGTTCTGCTGGGAACACAGTAGCAAGCAGGCTACAGTAGCTACCATACAGCAGATGTGCAGTGTTAGTGTAGAAAAAAAAAGAGCATCTGGGCTAGTTCAGATATTTTTCTCAGGGGTTGGCAGCAAAGAAGCTTTACTTTAACATAAGACATGGAGCAACATCATCATTCATTTGAAGTGTTTCTTCCACTGCCACTTGACAAATGCAAGTTCAATTTTAACTCACTTTTTAGATTTGTTTTGGAGATACCTGAGTCTTTTTCTTACCAGATTTTACTTTTGTCTTTTGTGTTCCCCAGTGAACACAGACTGGTAGCTTTTTTCACAGCAGCCATATTGATATGAAATAGTAGGGTAAACACAGGTGTTACCAATGATTACTAATTCAGGTCCCATTCCATTTAGTGTAGAGCATTTTCAGTGAGCAACATGCACAAGGAGGCACCCTGACTCTGTTTGACTGGAAGAGAGTAGAGGAGAGCTTCTATTTGGCGTCACGGCCATAGATTGTACGATAAATAGCTCAGAGGCATACTCTGATATTCATGCTACATCTGGGCAATTCTTGCAGCTGGAAGCACTACATATTCAATTTGACATCTTGAATATTAGCCCCATGTTAGCATGTGATTCTGACCACAGCCGGTATGTCTGGGCTGTGCAAATATTAGCTGCTTTTGTTGTTATTGTGTTCCATAGAGGCCAGAATTTACAAAAAGCAAAATGAGAAACATGTTAACAAACAATAGCTCATGCCATCGCATCTAGCAGGCGTCATGTTTCTAGCCACTTGACAAATGTAATCTCAACATTTACTCACCTTTTAACTCTGTTTTGGTGTCCAACTCCTGAGATATTCGGGTCTTTATCTTGCCAGATGAGTCTTTCTGTTCCTCAGTGAACACAAACTGGTGCATGTAGCTACCGTACAGCAGAAGCACAGTGTAACTGATGAGGTTAGTGGACTAATCCAGATTTTCTCAGGAACAGGTTTTTTTTTTTTTTTTTTTTTTAGACAGTTGTTCATTAACATATCAGCCTTAACATTTAGAAAAGGCAGAATGTCAGGGCTGTGTTTCAGCTTGTTATGTAGTTATTCTGCTCACTCTAGTGCAAATCATGTGAAAAAAATTAAAAATGGCTAACTCAGCAAAAAGTTTCCAGCTGGTCCATTCTCACATCCAGCAGACACAAAGAAATGCGATCATTCATTTGGAGCCACATTTCTAGTGACTTAATAAATGTAAGTTCAACATTTACTTACCTTTTAGGTCTGTTATGGTCTCCGGCACCTCCAGCTAATTGGTGTGTTTACCATGTACTAGTAAATTTGCATGCCATTTGGTGCTAGGCTAGCAGTTGATGTGGAAGCTTTTTTGGCTGATTTCTAGATACTTGCAGCAAAGGGGAGCTGTTTTCTGCAAACTGTACCACTGTAAGATACAATTAACCAAACAGCAGACAGATGTGATGAATAAAAGGTTAAAGACCTATGTTTTTCTCAGGAGCAGGCGATTTTAAGGCAGTGATCAACAAGCAATAGACCTTTTTCAGAGCAACCATTTTGACATGAAATAGTAGGCTAGTAGAGTAAATACAGGTGTCAGGGTGCTTCTATTGTGCTTGTTGGCTCACAGGGAAGATCCTGCTAGACAAATGGAACGGGACATTACTTAATATCATTGGTAACACCTGTGTTTATCTATTGTTTCATGTCAAAATGGCTGCTGGAAAAGGTCTATTTTTGGCCACTGGCAATAGACAATTGTTTGCATACCAGCATATCAGCCATAAAGATTTTAAAAGGAAATATGTCAGGACTTTTTATCCATCAGCTTGTTAGTTCTTGTGCTACTCGCATCCAGTAGCCAAAGAAATATTCAAATTTATTTTTGAGTCATGTTTCTGGCCTCTTGACAAATTTAAGTTTAACATTTACTCACCTTTTAGCTCTGTTATAGCCTTCATTACCTCAAGGTAAGACAAATATCTAATATCTAGCAACAGGGGGCTGTTTCAGAAACTAGCACTGAACACTAAACCAAACAGCAGGCAGACATGGTGAAAGAAAGAGCAGGCAAAAGAAGAAGATATTTTTCTCAGGAGCAGGCAGTTTTTAAAATTCTTTATTTTAGGACATAGCTTTATATTACAAGGCAGGACAGATGTCATTTAATTTCCTCTGCAGTCCACAGATTTCTACAAAATGTAGAGCATTTTGGAGAGGGTAAAGTGTGCACACGAGAGCATGAAAAGTATGTTGGAAAAGAAATAAAATAAAAATCAATTAGGAATGCTAGAATAAAACAAGATTCCAGGGCCATTCATTCAATACTTTGCAAAACCTGATCCTTAACAGAGAAAAAAAGTAATCTTTTCCATAACATCAATAACTTTTACTATATCTATGCATTCCTGTATCGTGGGGGTTCAGGAAGTAACAGGAGCAGGCATGGGCCATAGGCAACTGTTTTCGCATCAGTCATTTAAGGCACTACATAAGGGCTGCATATCAGTCACCATGTTTTATATATTTTCTGCTTCCAAGAAGTCCAAAATCAACTGATTCAAAAATTCAAAATGGCTAAAATGCAAGCAAACAAATGCCAGTAGCCTACTTTCAGACAGAAAGCGACATCAGCATTCATTTAAAAATTAATTACAACATCAAACTAATCTAATATGGCATTAATCCATCCATCTCGTGAACTGAAAGATTATTAGACCTAGAATAACTCCTAAAGAAATAAAACTGGTGATCAGAGAGAAGCAGAGACTGTGATAAAGATGCCAATTTATGGAGTATAAACAACGAGAAAGAAAGATTCAAAACATCAATTTAGATTTAGCTTTTTTTTTTCAGGATTGAAAAGGAAATGTCAATGTTGTGTCAGCGCTGCAAGGTTTGTGTTTAAATGAATAAGGGACAGATTCTTATATTATTATTTACACTTATGTAATTTGGAAAATTTGTATATTTACAGTCATGCCCATAAATAAAGCGAAAGATAAACTAAATTGAAAACAGACACAAAGATATACGTGGGGAGAAATAAAGAGAGAAAAGGTTATACGTATTTGAGCTTCCACAGCTGGCCCTTCCTGTCCATTGTGTGTTTGATTTTGTTGGCCCATAGGTGTCAGTGAGTGACAGTGAATGAGAGATAAGCTGTAAGACAAGACGACAGAGAGAGAGATGGGTACCTGAGGCCACTTTGAACATTCACACTGTATTAACTATCGAATAATCCCATGAGGCAGCAGGCCTGTGGGTCTCCCTTTGAACCACAGTCCATTCAACAGAAGAACAGGGGAAACATCTCCCCACCCCTTTGCAGTCAGCAGTATTTCATTTGCAATCTAAATCTAAAACACAGGGTGCTCGAGAGTCACATCAAAGGGCTTTCTGATAGCTCGGATAGAGCAAAGACTTGAAATAAAATGACTAATTACGAGCGTTGATTAGTAGGCCGTGTAAGCTGCAGACTAATTGGATTGCACAATGTAGTGTTGCTTTTGTTTTCTGTGCATTTTAATGACGTCTTTTTGCTAGAAAGGTTGAAATGGTGAAGCAATTTTTTGGGTTTCCAGCAATAAAAATGGTGTCTTATACAAATGTGTATATTCTGCAGACAGGTTGTGGTTATTTGATCAAAACTGAGCCATCCACATACGGGCATTCATAAACACTAGATGTGAACGGTTTTTTGTGTTAATAGAAGTAAATATATTTCAGCTTGATACAAAGGGGTTCTCTTTATCTATTCAGTCTCTGATTACATTTCAAACGAATCAAGATCAGGTTTTCTGTCACAGGTTTCAAAATGAAGCCTGAAAGAGTTGCAATAATGGAAAACATGCAGTTAATTTCCTTTTTAAATCAGCAAATGAAGAGTTTAAGGTTAAATATAATTGCTTGTTTTTTGTTTTTAATTGCTGAAGTTTTTTCTTTATGCCGAGTGCTTCATAAAAAGGTTTGCTGTGAAAGGTATTGCTGTAGAAGGTCAGGTACAGATGAGACAGAACTGCAGATATTGAGTTTAAAGGTATAATATGCAGGATGTGTCAGTTGCTGATTGTGACACACAGAAATAGTTGAGCCTTTGGGTTAGTAAAGTGTCCAGAGCACAGCCAAATAATGAGAAAATATGAAGGTATGGGTGGAATGGACTGGAACGTATTTATGTGTCTGCTGATAGAGAGAATGATATGATTTAAAGCTCCAGAGCAGCTAATAAATAGACCTTCAACAGATTTAGCATACAAGGACTACTGACTGGGGTCTGTGGCGACCCCAGGAATAAACAACTGTATAAAAAAAAAACAACCCTCATAGCAAAATGTTAGTTTATTTCTTCTTAAAACAATATAACTTATGTAATTAATGTCACTTGAAGGAAAAATATTATTTTCAGAAAATTACAGGATATTGCATAAAGCAAAACTATATCGTTTTCCACAGAGCACAGAGATCTGTGTCTGCTGCATCTGTGTTTGGCTTATTCAAAATGACTGACAGAGTGCCCCTCATAGCTGTATTGTAATGAACAAGAAATTGTAAGCAGAGGTTGCGTCCATTCGGTCCAATGAGAATTGCTCTCCTGGCACATAAGTGAAAAACGTTTTCTAGTTTGTAGGTTTATTTCCCGGTTATGCAGCCCACTGAATATGCACAGCAGTGTTTCCCACCCGTGAGTTCCTGCAATGCCCTGTCTGATTCCATTATACAGTACATCTATGGCCCCTCTTGATAGTGTGTGATACTTTTAATTAGGACCCATGGCAAACATTAGCTCAATATGCCTGGGAAGAATAGACCCTTTTCACAGCTGCCATTTTAACATAAAATAGTAGAATGAACACAGGAGTTACCATTGATACTAATTAAGGTTCAGTTTCATTCAAGTCGAACAGAGTCAGTATTGTGCATGTTAATGCTACTAATTAAAACAGAAACAGAAAGCAGTGATATGAAGTTATTAGGAGCAAACTAATAAAGTCATGTAAAATTGAAATGATAGAATTAAGCACCTGTGAGACATGACAAAAATGTCTGGGGTCTACAAGTACCCCTATTGGTACGATTAAGGGTAAGCGAGATTGTTTTGTCAGTTGTTGTTCCAAAGTAAAGAATGATTTTAAGAGGTCATTAAAGTGTAACTGCACCCCCAGGTCTGAGGCTTTAAAGTGACTGGGAAAAAAATGAAAATATGCACAACTGGAACTGATGACAACTCGGCAAACTACATCTGCTAATGAAGATGGTGTGATATGACTGAAAGCTGCAGTAATAACTCACAGGACCTTGAGGTGAGATTGTTTTACCAACTTATTTTGTGGTGTTACCACAAGAAATCACACGACAAGACAAGACAAGACAAGACAAGATAAGATAAATGATCAAATGTGAATAATGGTGTTTTCTGACTCTTTCAAACAGAAAATTCTACCAACAGGGGTCAAATTTGTTCCAGATAACTTAATATCATTGTTGTCTGTTTCTGTTTTAATTGGTGCTTTTTAAAGATATCGATTTATTGGGATTCTCGGGGACCAACCGTTTAATTCAGCCTATTGGCCTATTATAGTGTCTGCCTATTATATTTATATTGTGATAGGAGGCTGGCGATTGTCTTAGATTTTATATTGTTATATTGTGATGTGGCATAAGTGCTGTCTTTTCCTGGTTTTAAAAGCTGCATTACAGTAAAATAATGGAATTTTCTGAACTTAGACTCAAACTGCTCTGTTCTATTATTTGTCTTTACACACTTTGTCATCATATCCACGTTACTGATGATACAATGAAAAATCTCACCGGTTAATATTTTGTGAAAGCACCAATAGTCATCCCCACAATATAGTTTCAATATATATATATATAAATATCGAATATTGATGTATTTGGTCAAAAATATTAATATTTTTGATATTTGCTTTGGTTCATATCACGCAGCCATATCAAGTTTGCAGTGGATCCTGATTTAAAATATCACATATTATCAGGGGGGTAGGGGCAGTCCGTCAGTCATTGTAAAGGAAACAGACAGATTACCCAGTGTGCTCAGTCTATTTTCATTTTACACAATATGCAAATTACTTTCTTAACTTTCCTTAAACAATAATCATAATCTATTGTTGATAACATAACTAATAATGTTATAAAAAGGAAATGATGTTAACATTTTGCTATGATGGTTGTCTCTTCAGTCAGTAATCCTTGTGTGTCACATATGTTGGTAGGATGAGGGTTAAAACAATCATTTTGTTATTTTGATATTTTGCTTTGAGTTATAAGGTGTTGAGCTACAAACAACAACAACAATAATAATATTTCACCCAGAAACAGATTTACCCAGAAACAGATTTTAAAATACTGATTCGCACTTAACATTACAATTCCAAACCTACAGCGTTTAGTGCCTTGGAGATGTCCATAATGGAAGAAGATGGAAGAGGACTTCAGCCCTGTTCTGTTCTCTGCCCTGACAGCCATGCTATTATGTGAAGATCATATAAACAGCCATCTGATTGAATCACTTGCTGTTACTAAGGAGATCTGGGAGACTGGCTCAGATGCTGTTGGCTATGGCCAAATGGAAAATCTGTCTTTTAATGGTGTGGAGCAAAACATTCATTAAAGACATGTCTTGTTAATGGATTTCTATGATGATCAATATAGATATCGGTTACATGTTGATGAAAGGAACAAATAATAATAATTTATATGTTCAACCCTGATATTTTTTCTTATAATATCCAGTAAAGAAAATGAAAGATTGTAATAAATTTTATGTTTGCACCATGTAGCCCAAGTGTGAGACAGGCTCGTGAAACGCACTTGCACATCCACAACAAAAGGGGAAAACGGATGGGAGGGGAGTCTAGTCGGTGACAAGCTGCTCCAGCGGTGGAGGAGATTTCTGTGCAGGTGTCCTTGGCTTTTTTTTTTTTTTTCTTATTTTCCTGACACCTCGGAGACAAGACCCGACCGTAAGTAGCCTAAGACTGTTCAGGAGGAATCAAAGCTGATAAAATAATAAATGTTTGATCTGCCATGAAATCCGAAAAGAGCAGCGGAGGAGAGATATGCTCGTCTGGATGAGAGACCCCCGCTGGGTGAAGACACGCAGCGTATGTTAGTTGAGCCGTGAAAGCTCGCTGCCATTGACTGGAGCTGAGGCTGAAAATGGGAGCAAAACGTGAAAACCCGAGCGCAGGAGAGACAGTGAGCATCCTCAAGCAAAAAAAAAAAAAAAAAAAAAGAAAGATCGCATCACTGACCATTTCGGGGTATTATACATCATTTACAGATTAGCAGTCCGCGGTATTTGCCACTGTCTGGACAGTCTCAGTCGATGCTTGAACGGTGGCATTTATGGTCGCCAGACAAATTCCAGTTTTCATTGTGCAGATGTGGGCTGCAGGAAGAATAAGGCCTGCTATGTGGGTGAAACGTTCAGGGATTAATCACTGATCACGACGAATCAGTGTTGATCATCTCCAGCATCACAGGATTCTCAAGGATGCGTCTACTGGACGGGTTTCACATGTAATGGATGATAAATGCCATGTTAGGTGAGATGCATATGAAAATAATGACGGATGCATGTTGAATTTTGCAGCTGAAATCCACTGAATAAGGAAGAGCAGCTACAACAGCGTATTGTTGTGACCATGGGGTGTAGTGGTAAATACTGAGACAAACTGTGTTTCCCCTCGATCAATGAGGGGCGCCCGTGTTACCAGGGGCGGATTTAGTCATTTTGAGGCTTAAGGCATGGGGCCCTCCTCAATCCTTGTTCTCACTCCTTTTTAATCCTTGAATACACACTAATTAAAAAAAATACACTTTTATTTATGCTGGAGTGCAGAAGCAGGAGAAAGAAGCTGTTCTTAAGTTTGGCAGGGGTACTTAGGTATTGCTGTTCAGATGGCAGCAGGGTGCGCAGACTGTAGCTTGGGTGGGTACTCTCTTAGACTAAATAATAAGTAATAAATATCAACTTTTATTTATGGTGGAGTGCGGGTGATGAATTGAGGAGTTGCACAGCAGGATAAAAGCTTTTCAGAAGTCTGGCAGCAGATACTTCTGTACCTCTTTCTAGATGGCAGCAGGGTGAACAGGGTGTGGCTGGGAGGGTATTGTCTTTAAATAAATAAATCATTAAAATAAACTATTGTTTATGGTGGAGTGCAGAGGAGGAATTGAAAAGCTCTTCTTAAGTCTGGCAGTGGATACTTCTGTATCTCTTTCCAGACAGCAGTAGGGTGAACCTAAGACAAACACAGGCAGGGGGCCCTCCACATCCCTTGTTCTACTGCTTTTCTATCCTTGAATAACTAATAATTCATAAAAATAAACTTTTATTTAGGGTGAATTGAGGATTTGCATAGCCTCAGGAAAGAAACTGATATTAAGTCTGACAGCGGATACTTCTGTATCTCATTCCAAATGGCACCAGGTTGAACAGACTGTGGCTAGGGTGGGTGCTGTCTTTTAGTATCCTCCCATTTCCTCCTTTTTTCAGCACCACTGGGGCAGATTTACTTAATTTTTCCACAGTCTGCAATAGGGATGAAACAATTATTGGTTTCATGATAAGCCATGAAAATTTTTTAATTAGTGTTATCATGTCTATTTTTAATTATTGTAATAACCGTATTTGATTGCTGTGCTTTGAAAACTCCAAGACACAGATGTAGCATGCAAAAGGTGTTTGTTTTGCATTAGTGAAAACACTGACATCTTAAAGGACATGATGCCATTTCAAATTATTGAGATGTTTTCAATATAAAAATTGCCAAAATGATTTTAGTGTGTGTATCAGTATTTTTAAACATATTCAGCACATTTTAACAATTCCACGACAATGCTGATAGCCATAACTATTTTGTTCACTCATGATATTCATTTCCCTTGGTAGCTTGGGGCCTAAGATAAGTAAACTCACAGTCTCGTTTCAAAGAGGTGGATAAAGTGAATTTACTTGGGTTTGTCACCATTACACCCCTGGTTGTGATCCTGATAAGCAAACAAAACCTGAGCTGGTTTTCTCTCCTGTCATTCAGCCGATGAAGATGGGGCTAACCTGACACTCTGCTGGATGTGAGGCCACACATGAACTTACTGGCCCTGCTGTCCTCGGACAAACGATGCAGAGCTCCCAGGTGCCCGGTATGGCAAGAAATTTCACAGATGTTCCCTGGGAGCCTGGTCTCACCGGCCCGAGTCGAGACCTGGGATGGTCATCCATCGCTAACAGCGTGGTGAAAATGGTGCTCATCTCTCTCATTGTGTGTGTGTCCTTGTTTGGGAACGTGGTTGTTCTGCTGGTATTTCAGAGGAAACCTCAGCTCCTTCACGTGGCCAACCGCTTTGTCCTCAACCTCCTCTTGGCAGACCTCCTCCAGACCATATTAGTCATGCCTTTTGCCATCGCAGCCACTGTGCCAGGTGTGTGGCCCCTGGATGCCCGACTGTGCCAGGCTCTGGTGGTGCTTATGCACCTTTTTGCATTCGCTGGAGTCAACACCATCATAGTCGTCTCTGTGGATCGCTACCTAGCCATCATTCACCCTTTGTCCTATCCCACCCGTATGACCCCTCACCTGGGCACCAACCTGATCATCCTCACCTGGGTTTTCAGTTTCCTGCAGAGCACTCCTCCCCTCTACGGCTGGGGGGCCATTGACTTTGACCACCAACACAACGTCTGCTCAGTGGTGTGGTCCTCTAGCCTTTCCTACTCTGCGGTAGTGTCCACTTTCTCCTTCTGGCTGCCTGTGCTCATCATGTTGGGATGTTACTGGATGGTGTTCAGAGCAGCTCGGAGGCAGAATGCACTTGTGCACCCCATACAGACACAATCTTACTCCCAGCCCTGCCCACAAGACTTCCAGGGACCGAGCAGTCCACAGCGGCAGCCCCAGCCCCAGCCCCAGCCCCAACCCCAGCAGGCCAGCTCACCTGATGGCCCCTACTCAGCCAGGGGGTACCCTGTTCGAGTTCGGCACAGACGTTTCCACTACCATTGCAAGGCAGCTCGTGTAGTATTTGTGATCATGGCTTCATATATCTTCAGCATGGGGCCTTACAGCATACTGAATACTATATCTATGAGTGCCAGAGCAGCCGTACCCCCCTGGCTGTCCTCCCTTGCCCTCGTGCTCTTCTTTTTGCAGTGTTGCCTCCACCCGTACATTTATGGTTACATGCACCGCAGTGTGAGGAAGGAATTCCTAGCGCTGCTCTGTGGGATGTTCTGCAAACAGGGCCGTCCCAGCCAGAGCTCTGCCGTGGAGAGCTGCTTTACAACCACAGAGGGACGTATTGGTGCCCACTCTCACCTGCCCAGCCTGACTGCTCGAGTCTTTCCTCTGCGGACGTGGGAAGAGTGCACAACGTCCTCCTCTCCCACTTGTGAAAGGAAGTCGAGGGACAGCCGTAAAGATACCACCACCACCAGCATCAGCTCCGAGAGGGAGCTCACAGTCCACAGCAAACGAAGCACATAAAACTGCCTTGAGGATTCATCTGAGAGATCATATTTGCTCTTGTACTTAAAGATCTTGTAAAACAGTGTGTTCACACAAAAGCTAATATGCCTTCTTGACAACAGGGTTGTTCATTCTGAAGTTGCTGACATTAAGAACAGTATTACTTGATCACAAACATTTACTATTTTGTTGTAAGGTTGATTAAAGGACCAGTGTGTCAATTTATGGGGATTAATTGTCAAAACATGGCTGAAATCGATTATAATAAGTATGTTTTCATGAATGTATAATCACCTGAAAACAAGAATCATGTTTTCATTTCACCCTACACTGGGTCCCTTCCATGGTGGCTGCCTTGTTGCACCACCATGTTTCTACATTAACCAGGAACTGACAAACCAAACATTTGCGTTCTGCAAACTCACTACTAGATGTCACTACATCTATACACTGGTTCTTTAAATGGTTAACTTGATATATATCTATTTGAAAGATAACTTGGTGCATTCATTGTTGCATAATGAATGTATAATGTACTGGCTGCATAAAAGAAATCATAACGACAGTGACTATTACTTTATGTCCACTTGGTCAAAGTTTGACAAACACATTGTTTTTTGAAGGTTTTATATATGTAAATGCCATTTTAAGAGCACATGTGTTTGTGCAGCTGTTTTGTCTTTACAAACATCATCACTATTTTAAATGTATGCAATTGTTGTATTAGCTACTGTTACTTAAAACTGACATTGAAAGACACAGTGTGTAAGATTTACAGGGATTTTGTGGCAAGATGTTGCAGAAATTGAATATAATATTCATAAGTATATTTTTTTACTGTATAATGACCTATCACCATGTTTCTACAGTAGCACAGAACAGACATAACAAACAGTGGCTGCACAACCTGCAAGCTAACTGCTAGATTCCACTAAATCCTACAGGCCAGTCCTTTACAGGTCCAGTTTGTAGGATTTAGGGAGATTTTTTGGCTGAATATCACATACAAGGAATAAAGTACTCATTAGGTACAATTAGTGTATAATCACCTGAAAGTGTTTTGTCTTTTCTTTACCTTAGAATGAGTCGTATATATCTGCAGAGGACACAGGCCACCATTTTTTGCACCGCCATGTTTCTACATTACTTTAGAATGGACAAACCAAACACTGGCTCTAGATACAGCCTTTCACATTTTGTACGAGTTTTGACGTCACCGTAGGTTCTCTTAAAGCCAAGGTTTTTGCAATCTGCAAGCTCACCACTAAATGCCACTAAATCCTACATGCTGGTCATTTAAATCGATCTAAATTTAAAAAAGATTAAAGCTAAAATAAATCCTCAAGCTACAATTCAATGCCTACAGGTCTATTATAAATGCCACTGGATCTTTTTTAACTTAGACTTGCCGTATCAAGATAGAACTTATATTGAAACACAGCATTTGGTTTTCTTACCACTTTGCTCTAATTATGGGCAGGTGTCTCTGATCTGTACTGATCTGCAGTATCTGCACAATTACTCGATCTCCTTTAAACTTTCTGTGTGTTGTATTATCTGTGATCCTGCCTGAGGGCACAGGATGTTCTGTCCTTGTGTTAGTGCAAGCAAGCTTCGCCTCCAACTGATGAACTCAGGGTATGCCTGTGGAAACATTTATATAGTGCCGACCCCTGTTCAACAAGTGAACATATGTGTGTTTATGTCCTTGTCGCAGTAACTGTTCTTATAGTCTCAAAGCACCTTTTGAGTAAACGAGTAGAGTAGTGATTTATTGTGCTTGCCAGTTACAGAACATAAGAGTTGGTGACTCCCTCTGCCTGATGGGATGGCCACATTGTCTTAGCATCTTCGTTTCCTTGAACTCTAGTTCAACCGAGGTAGAGATTTTGTGTCTTACTGTATATTTGGACTCAGTATTTGCTGCCTTTGCAATGTCAGCCTTTCTTTGTGGAAGCACAGTATTTTTGCTTAAAAATACAGTGCATAGAGAGCAGGGTATGATAAAAAAAAAAAAAAACTACAGTGGACTCCTTGCACAGGTTATTTAACGTAGGCTGCATGCCGCAAGATCTTATGTAACAGATTTCTTACAGTCCACTGATGTAGGCCTAGCTTTGTGAAGATACCTCCTGATACAGTATTTGTAATAGAAAAACCTGTATGTTCAAAGCCACGGTGAGGATGAGGACTTATGTAAGTGTTTTATGCTTGCGGTGACTCATCTTAAAGAAAGGCAGCCTGTTTGACTGGAAGGCTGATGTGTTGCCAAAAGATGTCATAGGTGAATCAAAACAATATGTGCATTATTTGAAAAGTGTGTCCAGTTCTCATTTTGTCAGATTTTTTTGAAATGTTTTGGGAAAGAGAAAAAAAATAATATAGCAGAATGAGCCAGGGTGCTCTCAGTGTATAATAATATATAATGATATAATAATAATAAGATAATAATAATAATAATAATAATAATAATATAATTATTATTATTATTATTATTATTATTATCATTATTATTATTATTATTATTATTATTATTATTATTATTATCATTATTATCTCATCATTATTATTATTTATTATTATTATATAGTGTGATAGATTTCTGGGAAACAATTCACAAGTTAGCAGACCTTATCACTGGAGAAATCCATACTACAGTATTAAAAATGACAATCAAACTTGCATAATAAGTTTGTTTTGCTCTGTACAGGATAAAGGGGTACAGTACAGTATGTAATGAAATGTATCATCAAATAAGAGAAACTAATATTTTAATATATTAAGTGCTTTAAAATACACATTTTTGTGATTTCTATTGTGCTTTTGTATTATTTCTGGTTTCATTATCCAACATCAAAAGTTGTCTGTTGTTTAATAAAAGTGAATTAATTGTAGCGTGTACAATTTTCTATTCATTTTTCAAATCAAACACTCCAAGCTACGTTGACAATAGGTGTGCATGGGTGAGTCAGGCATCGTTTGATGGGTTAATCCCGTCAAACAATGCCTGGCTTTCATTTTAATGAGCAGGATCTTCTCAGGTGTTTGCATTTGAGGCAACATCCTGTACGGCATCTAAGTGACGCGTGAGTGAATGAAATTCCAGAAGTCCAATTGAGACTAAAGAAAGGCATGAATGAGATCTAAATTTATTTAAGGACAGTTTTGAATCCTTAGCTTAAAAAAGCTGTGCCACACGTTAAAATACTTAAATGAATACGATTTAAACACAAGATGACAATTCTCAATTTTAGGTTTTTGTGTATTTGTTAAGTTCTACATTTTGAAGCCAGAATAAAAAAGGCTGTAAGCTGTAATTATTAAATTAACACTCAGCTGAAAATGTTTAAAAGTTGCTAATGCTTGTTTCTATCCTTGAAAAACCAGGTGTCATGCCCACACAGATGCAAAGACTATTATGTACAATATGTGTATAATTAAGACGGGGCCACAAATAGCACGCTACACAGCATTTGTCTGCATAAATACTCATCAGTAACACTTTATGGTCAGGGCTTATGAATTATTATAACTTCATGCACAAAAAAACATATTCATTCATGTAGTACTTCATAAACCATCAGGAATGTTCAAGGATTAACAGCATCTCATGCATGACTTAATGCAAGAATAACACGTTAATTAATGCATCAGGTATGATATTTTAATCATGATCATGATTTCTGAGTTAATAATAATGATGTTCATGTCTCCTTCATAAGTAAGTTAGCAGTTAAAGGGACAAGGGGAAAACCTGACCAGTCACTGAGTACCCATGTACTCTGTCAAACTACAAGTGTTGCAATCATTGACTAAGCATTACTTTTTCATGAAGCTTGTGGCCATTCAAATAGAGTCAGCCCTTCTGCATGATAAGGCATCATGTGTTTGGAAAAAATACAAATGTAAATAAGATAATTTTGGACTCCATTTCAATTATCATGAATAAATCATGTATGCATGAGCAACAAATGGTTAACGCATGTGATTTCACAATCGTTACTATGTCACTGTTAATCACGTAATTCATCAGTATTAAAGATGGACGGGTCACCACTTTATTTGAAGGGCAAACACATCACGAGGCAATGAAAAAGTAACATTTAGTTACAACACTTGTAATTCAGCAGAATACATGAATACTGCTGTGACTGGTCAGCTTTTTGGCCTGTTCCTTCAACTGCAAACTTACCTATGAAGAAGACATAAACATTATTAATAACTTAGTGTATTGTTCTTGCATTAAGTCATGCATGAGATACAGTTAATCCTTGCACCCTTTCTATAAAGTGTTACTAAACTATACTCTCCCTATATCTCACTATATTCTATAAGCATGTTTTGTTTTGTGTTTTGGTTTCAGCCTAGAAAACCATTGGACAGGAGCTGAACATGGAATCGCCAGGCACAAAAAGTAAAAAAAAAAAAGAAAAAAAAAAGAAAATACAATTGTGTGTAAAAGTTTGTGAATGCATTCTAGTGGCTCCAAGAAAAAAAAACATGTGGCCTTCACTTTGAATTAATTGCATTTATTTGTAAAAATGTTATCACCTTGGGTGATGACTCCACACTGCTCGAAGCAAAAGGCAGCAGTGTTTTATGTGGTTAAACTTCAGCCAACCGCTTCTTAAAATCTAAAAGGGTGCATCTCATTGGTGCATATGTACTTAATCTGTAAATTCATGGTCTGTGTTATGATAGCTAAGTGAGAATCTCTCCTGTGGCCAAACAAGTCAGGTATGTCATTGGGCGATCATCCTTCATGTGCAATATACTGTAGCTGTAGCATATGCTTCTATGATACAGATGTGCTTCTTAACCAAGTGTACCCTTTGTTTCTATGCAAACGTAAATGTAGCCATCACATACAAAAGAATGGACATGTATCATAGTAATGTCAGTGTTTTATATACTTTCTGAACTACAATACAGGCTGATATTTAAGATTTATAGCCCCATTTTCACCTTGAAAAGAAGAAAGAAAAAAAACTCCTACAGAAGGATCCATACTGGTGACAATCTTTAAGTAGCATTCTCTCACACGCGCTCTCTATACAGTATATGTACACACATTTTTTTCATCATTACATTACAGGTAATGAAAAACAAAACATTTAGCCATAAGGGAATAGAATAGAAAAGCAAAATACAGAACATTTTACTTTCTTTAGAAAATTAAAAATAAAAACATTTCAGCTTTTCCTGTTAACCCACCAAAACAGACCGCTCACGAAGACAGATCGTTTGAACCCACACTGATTCTCAAGGAGCCACTCAAATTATTACTGGTCAACAGTGAACACAAAATTATAGATATTTTTTAAAAAGAAAACAACAGCAACAGAGGTTTAAAGCACAAAAGAGGACGGGCTCTGCTCTTCAGGTCGTTTCTATGATAAGTGATGGTTTCAGTTCAGGTCCATTCAGACCTCTTTATCACACGGCCGGCAGCACTGAGGAGGCCGGTGCTGCGACAGCAAGGAGTCAGTCTCTCCCTCAGTCCTCTAGTCCACCTTGACCACGCTGTAGATCTTATTTACAAACCAGAAGCAGGCGAAGAAGCCAATTGTACCTGAGGACCAAAGACAGGTTAGAGCATGGGTCGGCAACCTTTTTTTCTTTTTATCTGGCATCCATAAGCTAGCCTGGGGAGACAAAATTTACAGGAGCTGAGCCATAGACATATGCTATGACACACATTTTTGTTGATGAAATTAGGGCTTTAACTATTAATTATTTTCTTATCAATTAATCTATAAATCATTTTCTCAATTAACTGATTAGTTGATTGGGCCATGAAATGTCACAAAATGCCGATAAATGTTTCCAAAAGCCCAAGATGTCATCCTTAAATGTCTTGTTTTGTCCAAAACCCACAGATATCTAATATACTGAAGAAGCCAGAAAATTCACATTTGAGAAGCTGAAATGAGAGAATTTGGACATTTTTCTTACAAAATGACAATTAAGCAATAATCAAAGTAGCTGGCGATTATTTTAATAGTTGACAACTAATCAACTAATTGATGGAACTCTTGATGAAATATTAACTTAACACTTTTTTAATTCAGTGTATAGGCTACACATTTTTACAAAAATGGCTGATATAAATGGCCGAATTGCCGTTATCACAAAGTCTGCCATGATATGATTACGATTCAATCCATATGTCCATTTAACACATCCAGTAACATTTATGTCAACTCACAAAAAGTAACACAGAAAGCACATATAACACAAAAGCCAAGCAACCACATTGACAACTTTAAAACATCCAAGTGGGACTAGCAACATTTCATTCAATTCAATTTAATTTGTATAACGCCAAATCATAATGGGCACTTTGCCCGTACAGCCGTTCTAGACTGTACTCTTTATAAACCCAATTGTTTGGGACAAATACAAGTGAAGCACAAAAGGCTAAAAGACCCTTAAGTTAATGTGCTTCAGGAGCACAGACACAAAACATGATCAGTGTGTCGAATTTGTTGCTGGAAAACCAACTGCCATCCATTAACAGCTTGAAAAATAACTTTTGACAGGACTGAGACTGCAATCTCCACAAGACAGCAAAAACTCCAGCGGCGCTTCAGTTTGTCAGAGATAGAGAGAGGGAGAATATTCTCCCCCAGTGCCAAGAAGCCAGATTGATCAAAATCCCAGATCAATTCGTGTGGGTTTAAAAGCCCTTTCTGACTTCTCAATGGGGGCCACGCAGCCCAATCCGAATTAAGTTGTGATCAAAGTTGGGATGAGGTGAAAAAGACAGACAAGAAAATAAAAACTTTAAAAATGGGGAATGAGAGAGATTAGGATTATTTAGATCACAACTGGAAGCAAGGAGGGAAACTGATCATCTTTTCCTTGAATCCTTGGATTACTTCTTGGTGATAATCTTTTGACATCTCATCCCCTTGCTACTTACAGCTCTGTCTTAAGATAGCGTCAAGCAGTGCTGCAGTGACAAGCAGGGCTACAGGCTAACTTTTATCTGGCCTAATGACAGTATAACACCAGAAAAAAGTGCATCATTGACTCTTGGTGAGCAGTGTATTTCTGGGCGGCGGAAAGACTAGGCTGTTATCTAGTCCTGTGTATTATCCTTGTTCTCCACACACTCCAACTAGACTCATTTGAGTGGGTGTGCAAGAGAGCTGGACAGGCCAGGAAGAGTGCTGTTACCATGTCAACATGTGTCAATCCTTGTCTCCTTTAACATGGAGACAAAAGCGGCAACAATGTTCTGTTCATCCTAGCTTTGAGATAGCGTGTGTGGTACATGGATCTCCACAACCTGAGTCACACAGCTGGATTTTAAACGCAAAGCACAGAGAGAGGTTCTTAACAACGACGGTCAGGAATCCTGACCGCATATAGACTTATTATCATCCATGGCAACGAGTGGAAGCACGGCCTGTATCTTTTGATCTACAGAAAGAAAGAACAAAAAAGGGAACTCCCTGATAAACCTAGGCTGCCGCTTGTCAAACTGCAAACCACAGACAGTAAAGCTGACCTAAATAACTCTGCAAAACTAGATCTGACCAAGAGGGACTTTGAACATTCTAGTCTCGTTTCTCAGTCTATCTGATTTTCATTAAACTTTAAACAAAAATGACAGTTCAAATGGGCCGCTTACAAATAGATGCTCTTCTACAGCATGTGACATGATTGTTCTGTACTGCCAGTATAGCAATAAAAAGGCTTGGCTTTGACTAAACAATAAAGAAAAAAATGTTGCACAACAGTGTGGAGCGTTTCCTGGTGTTCTATGTCATAGGAACAGGATGGAGGTCCTGAATCTTCAGCATGTTTGAATTGATGTTGGGTGGTACTACAAACACTTAGCAAAGCAAACACCACCATTCATACCTACAAACTACACACCTTCTTCTGCCTGACTTACGGTAAGTTTTTATAGCTTCTTCACTGATCATAAACAGTGAGACTGCAGTGAATGGATAGAATGTACAGGGTAAACTTCTCTATTAGGGCCACTTGCAACGTCTAAGTCAAATTAAAAAAGAAAAAAAAAAAAACTACAGAAACACAAGATCCAGGATAGAATCAAAATCGTGGCAGAGTTTGTGATATCAGCAAATACTGAATCGTTGTCCAAAGAATCATACCTCAATCAATAAATTTATTCTGTGAGCAAAGGCAAACAAACAGACCTGTGTGTATTGACTCTCAGCCTTCATTGGAAAGAAAAACTACATCATCCTTTTTTTTGCTGTGACATTTTTTCCGATGAAGCTGCTTGTTACATAGATGACACTTTTAATTGGAAGCCAATCAGATTTGCTGATATTGAGTTATCGAAGCACATGTGTGACCTGCTGCTCCCAGAGGAAGTTGCAAAAAAACGTCGGTGATTTTGGTTTCCTCAGAAGACAACATTTTTAGCATGTTTATAACTCCTGTTTTTGAAAAGTACTCTTTTCTCTTGTTTATCAAAAATTGAACAGATGAGTGTTTTGAATGAGCCGTATGTTAGAATATTACTCGAATTAGAAATACTGTTTCTTTTAAAAACAAAATGTGAGTTTTAGCATGCTAGAAATAGACCACATGCTGCATAAGTACAGTAGCCACACAGTATGATTCATTGCAATGACATAAAACATGATAAGCATCTATCGTTTACGTTTTTGTATGCAGTTTATATTATTATCATGTTAAATAGACAATAAATATGCATGTTTAGCTTAATTTGTTTTTAAATCAACATTTTCACCAAGTAGGCTTAAAAGAAAAAATGAACACTGTTTGCTATAGATGTAAATGAGTATAGCTAATTACTTGTCTGCATGATTATTTTATACTTTTCATGCTATGTTAGAGGACCACACGAGCTATAGGTAGAAGGGCTATATGATTGATGATCTGTATTTTTTCATATAAACTGAGCTCACCAATGAAAGCAAACAATGCAACCTGATCCTGGTAGCATAGTAATGTTTCAAGACAAGCAGGAAATCATTGATGCTGCTTAAAGAGCTCCCACAGCGCTTAACTCAAAGACTCACCTGTGAAGAGGAAGAAGATGAGGACCATAATCAACGTGTATCCAAAGTAGAGGATGGTGCTGGCAGCTCCAATAATTTGCAGCTTTGAGAAGAAGTAATGCACAGCGTAAATGAACAGATAGACTGCAGTGAAGCCGCTGGTCAGGAAGGAACGCCACCACCAATGGTAGTCCTGGACACACAGTGCAAAAGAGGACATGTTAGGATCCAGTAATTAAGAAATGTCAACTGAAATTTGGAGTAGACGGAAAATGCAGAAATAAAAAGCCATACTGATGTTGATTGAGTGAACCTATACAAAAACATGACATAAACGTGAAAAAAAGGGTTGTGACCACAAAAATCACAGAGAAATCTCTGATTGTTATGCCCTGATGAGTAAAGTTCAGACAAAAACTTGGCTCTGTTTGGCAGACAACCTAAGTCATGTCACAGTAATAATCAGCCATCTCAAAGCACTGACAAATCTAGCTAGCTTAAAAAGCTGAACGCTGCTGCTGGCCTTTCAAATGACGAGTGCTTCATCTTAACCAGCAGCCTCTCAGGTGGGAGGAAAGATGACAGACAACCTGTGGAAACTCTTCTCTTATATTAAAACCGAAAGAAGAGTGTATCGTTCCCAAAGAGCAGACTCAAACGGACACTAACTCATTCAAACATTTAAAATAATTCAGCATTAATTTTCTCTCCATGTAAAGTGAATAAACGTGATGTTTCCCAGATAAAGTTCACTGGCCTTAACATCGCTGTTTACAGATTTTTATAACAGCCGATTTATTAAATCTGAGGTCTACTGAATGAAACATAATGTTAAATTTAGCAGAAGCCCCGAGTAATATATATAAAAAAATGTCTGTTTTGTCAGGTAATAAACATAATCAGTGTCTGACCAATAATGATTTATCATTAAAAAAAGACAATTTTTATATGATATAAAATAACGTGTCAGTAACACAATTCCCAGCCTAGAAGATTAAACATAAGGCTGCTTCTTCTTTTTTTTTTTTACACAAGTGTGACTGAGCTAAACAATTTTAACTAATGTTGTCATTGCAATTTAATTTCCAATTATAGAGGGAAGGATAATTTTACAGAATTATTTTCATACATGAAAATGATTATGGTGTGATTTTTGCGAGGATCTGTACCAAACAAAGATGTTCTCTTTAGTCTGTAGGATTATGATGTGTAGGCCAGGACATCTCTGCAGCACAACAATTTAATTTAAAAATGGTATTTTGACACACATAACTTGAACAAATATTCCACCTCCTGCAATTTGTAGCAGTAAGCCATACTGCGATTTCGATAAAATTTCGACCAATTACTCAGTATGATAACAATATTACAATTATAGTATGTGAATTTATTTTTAAGTTGAAGCGATTCATTTTTCCTTAAGTTTTATAAATAAGACAAAGTCCCCTGAACATGCAGGTACCTCAGCACATAGGTGGAAGTAGCAGAGCAGAATTGTGGCCTCAGAGCAGGTGATGAGCAGAATAATGAAAACCAAGAACAGGAATCCAAACATGTAGTACATCTGATGAGACCTGAAAGACAAAAAGTCAACATGTAGCAAACTCCTCCTTTGCTGTAGTGAGTGCTAACAGGAATTGCAGGTCAATCTTGACAGACAGCATTCTTGTCTTCTTACCAAATGCTGTTGAGGATGAAGAAAAGCTGGATGAAGATGCAGCCAAAGGGCAAGATACCACCCATTACAATGCCAGGGATTGGCTTTGTGAAGAATGACTGCTCAGGAATCTGACGGGGGATCTGGTTTGTCCGCACTGGTTGCTCAATTGCCTGTGCAGGAGCAGATAAACAAGAAATTATTTAAAACTTAACTCAATCAATAATTGAAATCTTAGCAAATTAACGAACTGGGAGGCCTAACTCACAGCCTTCTTGAATCCAAAGTAGGCGCCAACGAAGGTGAGCGGCACAGAGATTCCAAACCACAGAGCCAAAATGGCCACCAAAGTGCCAAAGGGGATAGCTGCTGAGGAGCCCTCAACCCAAAGGATCAGGTTCATCAGGAAGAAGTCTGCAAACACAATGCTGGGGAGGAGAGGTAAACAAAAGACAATGACACAGAGAAAGATAATACATGTGAGATGATGACAAGGGCATATGTGATGCAACATGTCACTCCAGGGTAGAAATGAGACAAATTAACAAAAGCTGAGCAAATGCATCAAATGAACTTACCCTGGGCACAAGAGGGCTGTCAGCAAGACGTTCGTCTTCCACTTTTCACCTCCAAAAGCTGAGAACAGAAACAGAGATCGATGAGGATATCGTGGGAAGAAAGACCACCCTGACTGTAACACAGTTTGTGTTAACTCATTTGACTTCACTGAAACTTTGCTACAAAGTTTTGACTAGACTCTTACTTTTGTACAGGCGTGCAGACACATAGCCAGCGGGCGTGCCGAGGAGAACCCAGAGGACCACAGCGCACGTCATGAGAGCTCCTCTGTTGGCTGGTGACAGGAAACCCAGACAGGCCAGGACTGCGGCAGACAAACAGTCATCAGTGCACTCATTCATGTGGCATACCAGCAGCATTGTAGAATAAATACTGAAATATCAATACAAATGCTGTCACAGTGTTTCTACCATTCTATTATTTTTTAACCACAAGTCTACTTTTTTCTTTATCCATTTTATTTCAAAGCCATAACATGCAACATTTTGCTAAAAAAAATGCTTAGACTCAGAAACACAATCGCTTTCAATCATCACTTATGACCCACTAGAAGTGTGTGGAGGTGGTTATACCTGCAGAGAGCCTGCCCTCTGCTTATATTTCTCATTATTTTGTTGTTCAGGATGCTTTGCCAACCACAAATGTTGGTATTTGACATCCTGGGAATGAAACACATTAATAAACAATCTTTCTTGTGCATTTACAAACAGCTTGGACAAACCCTACTGGTTCCACCTTCTACGTTGTTTTTCTCTATATACAGATCTATATATTGGTAGGAAATTGTTACTTCTTCTGTTTATGTACAGTTTCTTTTGTTTTTGTTTTCCACCTGCTTTGGCAAACATCAATTTCCCATGCTAATCAAGCCCTTGAATTAAACTGACTGCTTTCATGCTACTCGTATCTGCTGTTCCTTAACTTCAGACTAAAACATAAAATTAGCCTGACAGTATGAAGTACTACATGCCTTTACAAGCATCTTCTCAGCCAATAATATAGTACATTATATTTCAAAGACTTTCACAGATTTTCACCTTATTCTGAACTACTTTTAAATTTAATTTTTAATTTTTGCTCTTCAATTCAGTTTAGTGGTCAGGGTGGGTTTGCTCATTTGAGTTTAGTTTTTCTTGTTACATTATTATTATATGTAGATAATTATTAGGAGCAAGATTCAATTAATTCAGAATTGGTATGACAACAATAGAAGCAACTGACTCACATGTAGACATCCCAGTCTCAATAGACATATTTACCAGCACCTCCTCATGACTCCTAAAATATGACTAAGTTGACAAAAACTAATACTAAAGACTCCCTGTATATTTTTATTTTACTTCAGTTTTATAAGTACACAACATTGTTGCAGTTAGTGTTTTTTCCTTCTAAAGTTTTGTTTTTATTTTTATTTATGTAACTTCACACTACATTATAAATAATGTGATACTGTTGTCACTCCTTGATGTATTTTAAAGAAATGAAACTCTAAAACATTACATATTACAGCCTAATATAGAACAGTCCTTACAGAGTGTGATGAAGGTCATGATGAAGATCTGGGTGCCCTGTCCGAGGAACACAGACAGCAACATGCCTTTCCTGGGGGGACGGAAAACATCACCGTGCACCTGCTTCCACCCTGACTCCTCCTGTGCATCCTCCTGGAGAGGGAGGCAAACAGCACCAGTCACAATCAAGGAAGTGCTTAACATTTGCAAATGACAAAAGTTAAAGGTTAACCAACCACCAAAGTGTGAATATTACCTCACAGTGTGCTAGCAAAAGCAAAATAAGGTGAAGAGTGTGAAAAGTTGGTTTGAGAAAAACTGTAAAATATGGCGTTAGAAACTCCCCAGTCAAGTATAAGAAACTCCTTTAAATTTGCAATATCCACACCACATTTTACGTTCTGTCCTGATGTGTACTTTTGCCGCAATCACACACCCAAACACCTGATTTCAGAGCCATAGAAGGTTTTGTTTGAAACGGTTTTGTTTCAATAAGCTTACATAGGGCAGAGAGGGTTTTCCATTGGTCGATGGAAGCTTTATCAAGTCTGCCTGTAAAATGTGACAAAGTATTTATAATTCTAGGTGTGATAGGTGATATGTCTCACTGCAGAATTAAAGCATCAGCCATGTAACTGTGATAAAGATCACCAGTAAACAAGCCTCAAATATCAGTGAGTTAAATGTTTCAGCTAAAATCTAATACTTTCATTATCTATGATAGGATACAGGGCTGGGCAATAGACAACTTATGAAAAACCAGTGCTGGTGCCTTAACACAATGAGATTTTAGAGAAATGACCATCAGCAATGTGGACATAATGACTAAGTGGGTAAATGCAAATAATAGAACTGATAAGTTCAGAAATTGAAATCAATTTACTGTAATGCTACCTTTAAAACCAGGAAAAGACAACACTTATACTATATCACAATGTCCAAAATCTAACAAGATATGTAATCTCACATCATGATACTGACATGATAATATCAATATGTTGCCCAGCCCAAATACGATGAGAAAATTTTACAACCACATTTACAAACCCAATAACAGTAATGTATGGTCATCTAAAGGCTGCTCTCTTCAGAGTTTCCAGGAAGCTGTTGCTTGGGAAATAAAAGGTTTTCACCAGTATGGTAGCAGCTACTTTGAAAAACTCATTTGCATGGTGGCAACATGGTGCTTTGCAGTACACAAATGAGACAACAGCGAATGAGATCCAAACTGTACCCTTAAGAGTAAAATCTGATATCACTTTTTCAAACAACTGCACCTGTCCCTACTTGAATGACAGTATCAAAATTTATCATCACAAAGATAAACCCCTTCAGATGAAGCATCTCATTTTCAAGAGGGTTCAGTAATTGACTGATACTGAGCAGTACTGATGTTTACTTTGCTATTTATTAGATTTTTATTTATTCAATATTTTATCAGTGTTCCTTTCTACGATTGGTTGGCAAATGTAGATGTTAAATTATTGAACATATGTTTAATATTCTATAATAAAGTTGTTTGTTAAAGAATACAGCCTTCTGAGCACCTTTTCATTGTCATATTAGTGCACAATCCACATAGAAAAGGTCTACATTTAATTCCAGCTCAAAAATTCACTATATTCGCCACCATATCAGTAATCTGTGAATTTTTCCCCTCTAAAATCTATATCAGTCCCAAAAATCCCATATCAGTCAGGCTGTTCCTCACTTGTATTCTAGTGCTTCATATACACACCTCCAGCTGAGACAGAGATCAACAGTGCCTTTACCTGGTCCACCTGGTTGTATCTGGCGATGTCCTTGTGCAGGGTTCTCAGCATGATCATAGCAACCATACCAGACAGGAAGAGGACAATGACCAAGGAGTTCATGATGCTGGAAAAACACACACGACATGTCATAGCATCAACACCCAAGCAGTTTTAGGGAGAGAGTGTTTTTGTGGTGCGCAACGTGAAAATCCTCTTCATACCTAAACCACTGGATGTTGGTGTGAGGCATGGAGACCAGGATGTAGTCCCACCGCGAGGCCCATTTGATAGTGTCGTCTTGCTGTAAGAGGAAGTAGAATTATTGCAGGAAAAAAAAAAAAAATCACACACAAAATGTTCTTTTTCTGTATATTAAAATGATTATGTATTAGTTTCCATAACATTAGTCATTAAATATGATAGTTTGGAGGCCTACCTGAAATGAGACAGAGTAGGTGTAAACTATTGACACATCACTGTCAAACTCTCCAGGGACCTCCATCGGGCTACCTCCTTCACAGGTTGGGTTTTTCTCATCTGTATTTTTGATACTTTTGTCCACAAAACACACAAAATGCTTCATGTCAGATTATTAATCAAGCTGGTCTTAGTGAGGTAACAAAATATGGTGGCATCAAATACATCTACTGTACAACCAACCACAATTACCTCTTTGGTTCCAGAGTGGCAGCCACCAGCCGAGCCCCTCTCCATCCTTCTGACTCCCCGCTGTGGAAAGTGATCTTGATGTCAACATGGTTGAAGACGTAAAACGTGTTCTTTTTGTTGAACTCAGACTGAAAAAAAAAAAAAAAAAAGAATTGTTTGGGTAAGATTTGTAAACAAATATCTACATGTAGTTGAGTATTTTCTATATCTGAATTGTCTAATTAAAAAGCATTTTTATAAGGAAGACAAGATGGATTTGTTTTTTTTTATTGTCCATATGTGGCAAGTTTCTGGACCAACATCCAAATACTGGCTAAAGCCACTCGACATTCACTGTCAATGGCAGAATTTGTATCAGTTTGGCCTGGAACCAACCATTTTGACACTGTAATGCCATATTTTCGGTTACATGACTGACTTTGCTTGAATATTCCATAGAAGATTCTTACATTGTGTATTTGTGAGTATTATTAAACACTGTTTATGACCTTAAATGACAGTTAATTGTAACATAAAGACTATTTTTCTTGTCTAACACAACAATCCTATATACTTCTAAATAAACAAAATGATATATATTATTACTAAAACTTAACAGAAAAATTATTACACTTATGTTTTATTCGTAGATTAGGAAATGCTGAGTTACTATATTTTTCTGGGACACCACCGAGAAATTCAAGGCTCCCAGGAAACACAAATCACAACTCACATTGATAACACAAGCGTCTTTAGCTCTTCCATCTGTTGTAACCAGGCAGCCAATGGGGAAGCCCGGGTTGCAGTACTTCTGACCATCTTCCACATCGTAGCACCAAGTCACGGGCATGTTGTCAACGATCCTGAAAAATTATTGCTTTACCTCAACAAGTTTCTTGAGAAATAAAGTCTGTGTTCATTTCTGTTTGCTGACAACAGTACTTGACTGCTATATTCCATTTTTCACAAGCAGGGTGGGAAATTAATTTCAACATGTGAACATCAACCAGCTACAGACAGATTAATAATAAATGTCAGTCAATAGTAAACCATTATTCCGTGTCTGAAATCTAGCGACAATCAACAAGTACTAGGCAATGAGAGTCAGAGTAAGGCGGGTCATAACATCACCATCGCCCGGGGGTTAAAGAAAATTACAGTACAGTTCAGTGTTGATTTTACTAACCAGTGGTGCTGGTAGTTCAGCTGCATTCCCATCTTGAGAAAATCAAGTTTGGTTGCGTCCTCCTGGGTGCCTTTCTTGTAGGTTTTTGTGCACACCGGCTGGCATTTAACATGTTGATTGAACTTAAACTGGAAAAGACAGATGAGAGTCACACTGCATCAGTACCCACCCTTCATACCTTTAACAAAGGGAACTTATATGGAATCTAAAACAGGCAACACCGTTAATACCATGCAGGCTTCAATTTTCTGCTTGACACTTACCTTGTAGGGTGAAGACTCAATTCGTTCACCAAAAAGCACCTGTCCAAGGTTCTCAGAAGGCCTCTTTTCTTTGGCATCTTTGCAAAAGTCAAACCTTAAACAAATTTACAGATGGTCAATGACAAGATGGTGCTGAGCTCTAAACATGAAAACAAATGTTACACCAATTGCATTGGAGAAACTAAATGTTACTTACACATCATACTCATAAGGCAGGACTGACTCCACTGAGTCCAAGCGATTGACAAACAGCTCAATCAGTGTCTGTAAAGAAGCAAAACAGTTTGTTTTTCAGTGTGTATTTATTGAACTAGGGCTGATCAAGATGGCTTATGATTAATATCTCAATTAAGGCTAAGCAATATATCAATATTATACTGATATTATGATATGACACTAGATATTGTCTTAGATTTTCTACATATACCTTGATGTATGATTTTTCCTTAAAACAACATACCATAAATTCTTAAATAGGACTGCGCAATATGGAAAAATCGCAATATTGCAGGGATGGCGCTTAGTGCTTTCACATAATATTAACACATTGAATTTTTTGATAAATAATAAACGGTTTTGTGGATATATGACTAAGAGGTTAAAGGTAAATAATAGACCAGTCTGGTAAGTTTAGAAAATACATCACTTTGGTGTAATGCACTGTTTAAAATCAGGAAAAGACATTATAACTATCAAAAACCTGAGACAATATCTGATTTCATCTCACAATATCAATGTAATACCTATATACTAAAACTGAAACAAAGCTGCAACGGGCAACAGCTGACAGGTTAGCCATGTCTCAGATCCATTCATACAACTGCTGTCCATGTTAGGAGGGAAATGCCTCAGTTATAACCAATGACTAACATGTGATCGATCGCTATATTTGATCTGTCTCTCAAAAGGCTTAATGATTTGCTAGTGCTCAACATCTTGGTCAATCCATACTTACCAGTGGTCAGTCAAGATTAATACAATGATGACTATTATCTGTCACAATTGTAGACAGATTGTCTGAAATGCTAAGATGCTAACAGTCTAATGCTAGGGCTGCTGAAAACCCCAAACACCTCAGTCATTAAACTGTTTATAACTTCTTGGCGATGACAGCGCGTGCCAGCAAAAACAATTAACAACGCATCAGAATCTCATGCCAGGTCTCCGGCTCCAGGTGATAGTCGGGGCCTAAGGAGAGGACTGGCTAGCTAGCAAGATTAAGGAAGATAACAAACTTAAATGAACATGCCGATTCCAACTACAGCAAAAATCCACATCTATATTAACGTAAATTATAACTGCGAGTCTTACGAGTTCACCATACCTGGCAATCTTCTCCACCTTTGCCTTCTTCACAAAAACTGACTGGGGCTAAACCCGGAAGATAAAACGCCGAGCACGAACAGAAACACCAGACCAGCGAATAAACCAGCGCAAAACTGAAATGTATCCGCCTCTTCATTTTAACGCGGACACGGTTCCTCCAATATTTTCTATACTTATGTCAAAGGAAGGTGTTCCTTCTCGTGAGGAAACGAACTGTTTGCTAGCTGTGAGCTGTTAGCGAGCTCTTTCTACTCGGGACGCAGTGGCTAAGCTGACCTGTCTGGCGCAACCACCATCCGTGACGTCCACCTCCGTCAAGCTATGCGGAAGCAACGAGATTGGCACCGGAAGTCATACTATTGTATTTTCAAAATAAATGAGCATGCGACGTAAATTAAACGTGAAACTATGAAGAGGAATAAACAAACAAACAAATAAATGTGGAAACGTAAAGACAAATGAGTAAAAGAATAAACAAATGTGGAAAGACAAAATATTAAAGGAATAATTATAAGCATTTTCTTTTTTCACGTTTATTTGTTAACTTATTTCTCTATATATTTTAAATATATTTTTTAAACATGCATTTATTTTTTGCATATTAATTTACTCATTTTTTAAATGTAATTTATATAGTGTAATTTGTTTGTTTTTGTTCCCTTATTTTCACTTTTCCATCTTACTTTTGCTTTTCCCTGACAAGCTGTGTGTCAACTGGCTTTGGACAAGCCTTTCTGCCCAGACTGAGTAGTTTGGCAGGCACACATGAATCATGCTTGCCAAAGCAGAAGAAGGGAAAATTAAAAACAATAGGGAAAAAATATCAGAAAAAGGTCAAGGTTTTATTTGTCTTTATATTTTCAGATTTATTTATTATTTTACTTATTTCTTTGTATTTTTCACATTTTGTTAATCTTTTATCTATTCTTCTATATATTGCCACATTTATTGTCTCACTCTCTTAGAGATTTATCATTTTTCGTGGCACTCCTTTGATTCCATAGAATTATAGCTGATGCAGATATACCCATGGCATCTTCTGTAGGATACTTCCGTATAAATCCAATGCTTTTACGTTGAAAGGAGTAAAACCGGACGTCATATTTTCTGTAAAGACTTGACACCGTGGAAGTAATACTGACGTTGCTCAACGGTTCCTACATGAACGTCCCTGTTTTGTTCTGTTTTTCTTCTCTACAAGAACAATATTGTGCCTTTCTCTGCTCATAATTTGGAAAATGCGCAACGAGAGATTCGTATACACAGCTGTACAAAATATCAGAGACATGAGGAAGTGATAGAAAAAGGGTGGGGTGGAGGTTGGGGGGGTTACATTCAGATGATACTTGTTAGTTTTAGATCATGAAAAGACGTCTGACTAGAAAATCCTGATCGGGCACCTGTGAGTTGCAAATAGATCTGGCAAACATTACACGTAGATCTCCAATATCGGCCTAGCTGATTTATCTGTCTAACTCTCAGTGAATGTAACAAAGACTTGTAACTGGTAACTTAAATAGCTATATTTTGTTATCAGTACATTTTTTAGACAAGGAATTTTTTAAAATTTTTAATTTTCAAGATGTAATGTAAAACTACCAATTTTTATTTTTTTTTAAATTAGCTCAACCTTAAACATCCACAGCAATAAAATGCAGCATACACATTAATGCAGCGGTAATATTGAGCCAAAAACATTGATATATCATGATAAAACACTGACAGAGACCATTTAACTGCTTGTGTTCTTTTGATACTTCTACATTTTGATGACAATACTTGCAGGACATTTGCTTGTATTGGAGTATTTTCACTGTGTGGTATTACTGTAGTACATTTACTGATGTAAAACGATCTGAATACTTCCAACACTTGGTAGAAGAGATATAAATTCTATTTATTACATGGCTTTGTTGAATACCTGATTTTGATTGGTCAATTACAACATAGTCTCTAAGGTCTGTTATTTCATTTTAGCAGTCCATTACTATGTATAACAGACTATTATTAAGAAAAAAAAAGGCTGCTGCTATGGACACAGTTCTGATCATACACTCTCGAGGAGCAAAATCATTGTTAAATCACTAAAATCATTTTGAAATTGATAGTTTGTGTCAAATTATTGATTTAATTGTACATAACCATGTAACAAACAGAATAATTATATAATAAATAAACAGTGAGCAGGTCAGTATTGTGAAATGAAAACAAAAAGTCGTTTTCAAATTTATATTTTGTGTTGCATAAAGTGAGCCAATAACGTACAGTGAGAATCAAAATTTGTGAAATACGCACCCTCAGGATGACTGAAGACCCCTCCGTGTTGTGTTGGGATCCTCTGGATTTATTTTACAATAATGACCTGCTTACTGTACATTATCCCTTACATATTTCATATCGGCCATGATTTTGTGACATCACAATAGTACGAACTTTTCAGAATATTCTTACATGTTTTATAAAAATGGAAGGAATGATACAGTCCTGTTCTAAAGATGTTTTTTTTTTAAATCTACTTTAGACTTTTGAACTCTAGGCGGCAGTGTTACACATTGGGATGTCTGCTTTGCCGGATATAGAAACGAAGAAGAAGAAGGGCGGGAGTAGAAACCCGTTGTCGTCTTTTCCTTTCCTGCAGTTTATACAAAGCCGCGGTTAAGTGCTCGAAGGTAGCAGTTGGCTGCGTGCTTACATATTTTGTTCAACAATTGCAGTGTTATTTTTTTATATTTTTTAAAGTAGCTTATTGGCATTCGTTAAGCTCGAGCCCCCGGCTAGTAGCTTAAGTCATTGCTAGCTAGCGTTAGCCAAGTAAGCTAACTAGCTGTGAGCGTTGGCACGTTAATCGCCATTTTGCGCATTCAACAGCCCAAGACATTCGCTAAAAGCAAGGTAAGGAATGTCTGGATAGTGTGGGCGAACACTACGTTTAATATGATGTTTGCAATTGCGAAAAAGTTCCAGTAATGATGTAAGGGGTCTTGCGTTGTTGCAGGATTGTGTACGCTAGCATGGCAGAGGCAGACCGACCAGGGAAGCTGTTCATCGGTGGACTGAACACCGAGACCACCGAGAAGGCCCTGGAGCAGTACTTCAACAAATATGGCAGGATTGTCGAAGGTGTGGATTTAACCACTTTTGCCCACTTTGTTCTCAGAGTTATCTTAGCATGAAATATTTAACGTTCAATGCAGCACGATTTCATTTATCTTTTAAAATTGCCCAGTTTTGCCTGTATCTGTAAATACATGGATTGTCTGTTCTTTCAGTTTTTTTGGGGACCATGAACTACACTAAAAATGTTCGCAGTTGGTTTTTATTAATCTTCATTCATTCATTGCGTCTGCAACAGACTCAAGTGCCCAGCTTAGATGACCCCTTTCCATCAGTCCCAGTTTTCTCTTAAACGCAACACGAATCTTATTCTAAACAACCATTATACCAAATTAGCTTGTTTACAGCAGGATTTCAATTTGAAACAGGAAATAAGAAAATCGTTGAACCGTGAAAGGGACACGTTGCTTAAAACTAACAGTCCTTATCATTGGTAAAATGGGCAGTGGTGTAAGGGTGCTCAAAATCTGTTCTCAGAGACACTGTTACAAGACTGAAATAATACTCGACAATATAAGTGAAAGTACAAAGCATTCTGTTTAAAACAACATGCTATTAGAAACCAGTTATTGTTCAATGTCTGCTACTGTCTCAACCAAAGTAATGTAATAACATCAACAGTTAAAAACAACTGTTTTCTCCAAATCTTAAAAATAAATTCACAACTTATGCATTGTGTTCAGTGGTCATGGTGACCTCTCCAAACCTGTGTTTGCTACAGTGTTTTTTGTCCTTATGTCATAATTTTAAATCAGTGGCTATGAAAATGCAGATGAAAGTTCTGAATATTAATTCAAGTTGTAGACCTTCTCTAAATGGTTAATTATGGTATAAAAGTAACTTCAATCTTGAAAATGGGGAGGTAATAATGGCTTGTTTTTGTCCAACTTAAACTGTTGCAAAATGGGTTGAAACTTAGTTGGACTCATATAATCAGTTTGAACAACAATCTGAAAGTACATACTCACTTCTCACCGTTTCCTTCCTCCAGTACTTTTGATGAAGGACCGTGAAACAAACAAATCAAGAGGCTTCGCTTTTGTTACTTTTGAAAGTCCAGGTGATGCAAAGGATGCAGCACGTGAGATGAATGGAAAGGTAGATATAATCTTCAATCAGCCATAATTGTGTGCATATCTGATAGAAGTTCTGATAAATTGTAACTGTTCTACCACAGTCTCTTGATGGCAAGCCTATCAAAGTGGAGCAAGCTACAAAGCCTCAGTTTGAGAGTGCTGGCAGGCGAGGACCCCCACCCATGCACCGCAGTCGTGGCCCACCAAGAGGCCCCCGTGGTTCCAGGGGAGGTCCTGGTGGTATGAGGGGCCCACCTTCCAGAGGTAATTTATTTAATTTATGTATTTGGGCAGTTGAGTTTGTTAATTAATATAATGTGTGTAATAGTGAAATAATCTCTTTGAGTGTATTCCTTTGAGTGTCTTGTGTTAATATGCGTTTCTTGACTGTTACAGACTACTATGATTCAGGGAATGGAGACAGCTTCTTTAAAGGCATGTCATCCAGAGGCCCCCCACCGATGAAAAGGGGACCCCCTGTTCGTAATGGAGGTCCCCCACCCAAGAGGTCTGCCCCATCTGGTCCAATGAGTAGAGGCAAGTGTTATGAAATTCTGTTAGTACTTATCTCAATTTGAATGCATCCAGAGACATGCAGTTAATTTTAGAAATGTAAAAGCAGGAATACCCATTGGTTCCTTCAGCATTTTTATAGTCTCCAATTTTTATTTGTCTAGCATTCCTGCAAGTACCCAGATAGGCTGCATGTATCTCAGGGTTACTCTGTGAATAATGAGTCATTAATCATTATTTTGTGCATTCCAGCTCCCATGTCCAGGGACAGGGATCCCTATGGTCCACCCCCTCCTCGCAGAGACTCCATGATGTCCAGGAGGGATGATTATCCATCACCAAGAGATGACCATTACAACTCAAAAGATAGGTAGGACATTTCATATTTAGTTACAAAATATATGGATGTGAAACTATTTTGACAAATTCACATTTTTGCAAAGTTTGATAGTAGTATTTTGAATGTTTATTTCTGGCATAAAAACAGTTTTTTGCTATACACAAACTGACAAAAGTTTTAACTTAATAGAAATAAAACAAATGAAAATAGTTTGTAAAGAGTACTTTGATCCCAGATTCATATTTTCTGCTGCTTAATTCTCAATCTGTTGGTATTACTTTATTTGAAACCACAGCAGAGTCTGAGCTGTCCTGCATGAGAGAAGATTAAATTCTCAAACTCAAATCAGTCAACTGAAATTAAATATATCATGACTTTGTCAATTTTAACAGTTCATGGTTTACCAGGTAAAATATTCAACACTTCATGGTTACAGGTAATTATGCTATCTTTCACAGCTACTCCAGTCGGGATTATAATTCCAGAGATTCAAGGGACTATGGACCTCCTCCTAGAGATTATTCATACAGAGAATACAGCAATTCCAGTTCCCGAGATGACTATGGCTCAATGTCAAGAGGATACAGGTATAACTAGGGGCCAATATGGAATTTAAAAATTGAGATCAGATCTCACCCAGTCATCAACTGACAATTTGTGTTTTTTAGTGACCGCGATGGTTATGGCGGAGGCCGAGAACCCAGAAGCTATATGGACCGTCCAAGTGGTGGCTCCTACAGAGATTCATATGACGGTTACGGTAAGATATGATTCCATTAATTTAATGCCAACAGATGACCACTGTGGCACAAAGAAGAGCTGCGCAAATATCCAACCAAATCACAACATTGACTACCGCAGTCTCCAGTCACAAGACACTGCAATTTTTCCCCTCCCCAAAGGAAAACAGCATTTCAGGCAGCTTCGTTAAACTTTCCTCATTCCTTTTGCGGCAGCTCTAACCTGCAGTGCAAGTCGCATATTGTCACGCTGTCAGAAATGTAGAACCATTGGCATTGCAACTGAGAAACAAAATTATATCGTGTTCACATTATCACAGTTCATATTACAGTTGCTTTCAGCCAAGAATCAGTGTTTTTGGCAATATAATGCAGAATACATAATGTGCCCCTGAAAGTTTGCAACCACAAGGAACCCCAGAAAGTCCTTGGAAACATCCGTTGACCACTCAGAATGTGTTGCCTAGCAAAGCACTCCCTCAAGGAGTAACGTTCAAAAAAATCCATCAAGACAACTCTGAAAACCTCGTCCATACCTGCAATTCTAACACTTGGAGCTCTAAAAGGAGAAATGGCTACTCAGATCAATGGCATGCTGAAATGGATAACGCTGCCCTGTATTCCCTGTGCTTGGATATGTTACTGCCCATAGCAACTAAATATCAATGTTAAATTTAAGATCGATTACGTGATTGGACATTTAAACATGTCACCCATTAAATTTATGTCACAGAATGAATTCTATTGGCAAAAAAATGAGCACTTGACAGTGCAAGAAAATGTATAAATTGAACCTTGCCAATTACCTGAACCATTGACCCTGCAGGTAACTCTCGCAGCGCCCCACCTTCACGGGGCCCCCCACCATCCTATGGTGGGAGCAGTGGAAGCAGTCGTTACGATGACTATGGCAGCAGTTCCCGGGATGGCTATGGCAGTCGTGACAGTTACGGCAGCAGTCGGAGTGACCCATATCCACCTAGCCGTGGTGAGCGAATGGGCAGGCAGGAGAGGGGCCCAGCTCCCCCTGTTGAGAGAGGCTACCCTCCTCGTGATTCGTACAGCAGCTCAAGTCGTGGAGGGCCACGTGGTGGCCGTGGTGGAAATCGACCCGATAGAGGAATGGCTCGCAGCAGATACTGAACTGGACTTGGAAATCACATCAAAGCAAACCTTATTCTCCGTGCAGTTATAACAAGTGTTTTGGAAGAAATCTGACAAGTCAAACTACCCATGTCTAAATCTGTGAAATATAAACCTTAGCTTTGAATTGTATCTTGACTTTCCCAGTTTTTTTTATGTGTAAAAGTTTTGTTTTTTTTTAGTATTTCTCTTGCTCATGTAACAGTACAGTTACCAAGTGAGTGTTAGTTTTTGTACATTCAGTGCTGTTGGAATCTGCAATGCCCTATAAGTCTGGCTTTCCTACTCTAATAAAGCTTTTAGTTGTACCATGACCTCTGCTCATCGATTTTCAAAACAAGATCAGAGAAAGTACCATGAATGTTGATTAACAACAAAGTTTTCTGTAACGCTTAGAGTCTCTGCTCGTGCTATATAGTCAAGTGACTTGAGTTCATTCTTAACACAAATGTGCCATCAACTGGACGCTGCTGTCTTCAAGCGTTAGGCAAATGTTACTGTCAAAATGTTCCAATGTAGTTTCCTTGGAAATGGATCCATCACCCTAGAGCCATTTGATGGCAAGCAACGACAAAACCAAAGGCAACAACAACCAAATGCAACTCGACTGGTAGTCAACAGCTGGTAAGCAAAGCAAACCTCTTTGTTTCTCATCTGTAAATGAGTTTCTCTTTGTCCTGTTTTGCAATCTACCCTCAAAGGGAGGTGATATCCAAGACAACTTTTGCCTCAGTGGACAAAAGAAAAAGGAGGTCAACCAACTGAATGCCCTTTTCATTGTAGTCCGTTTTCATCAGCTAAAATTGTCAGTGCAGTACCATCCCAACAAGTTTCACCCCTGTTCAGCAGTGAAAGTTTAACATCCATTTTTTCCAACTGAGCCCTCAAAGCAATGATCCTTTTTGCCTATCGAATCGTCCAAACTTCAGTAAAATTGGCAACAGTGCATTTTTTTTAAACCATCAAAGATATCTATGTATCAAGATTTTTGGGGGGGATAAATATTAAAAGCTATTTTTAAATTAAGAGCCATTTTTTCAGTATCAACTTTTTCCACAAGCATGCCAATTCAAACAATGGAGACCTCTGGAAGAACACCACCGCCCTAACTGCCAAACTGGATACAATCACTGAAGCGAATTTGCACTCGGACCAAGGAATACAAAATAATTTTCTGTTGTTTTATGAATACATGATTAGGAGAAGGCCAACATGTTAATTTTATGTTCTCCCTGCAGGATGAACCCTGACTCCAAGGCAACTGCCCTTGCAACTTCTGAACTTCTAACCTGAATTGTGTCCTCAAGTTGTTGGACCAATGAAACTACAGTGCACCAGTGCAGGTATGTCCACCAGACTTGACTGTTAACTCTAAACATTTGATAGACTTAGTTGATACGAAAAAGTACCATAGAGGAAGAGGAAGGACTTTAAGTGCCTCTTAATTGATTTTTCAAAATAATCTGGTATATTGATGCAGTGCATACCAGATCAAAATCACCCTCCTTTCCCCAACCCTCTAGTCTCTTCTACTCCTTCTCCACCATTCCACCACCCAGTCCCACCCTAGCAGGCTACAACTGAACACAACTAACTGGAATAATAAAAATGATAATAAATTGCACAAAGGCGCATAACAAAGAAGAAAGAAATGTACAAACAAGGGAAGAGAATGAAATCATACAACTACACACATCTGCGGAATAAATTTTTTTTGCATGAAAATATTTAAAATCTACTTTAGAAGTGCAAATGACTAAGGTTATGGTGCCATTGACTTGTTAATGTGAAATTAAACTGTTGTGTAATCAGTTTTTCTTATTTACTGTCTTTCAGATGCTGGCCCAGGCTGCTGTTGAGAGCGCTGGTTCAGTCTTCAAGTGGAAATGCGTGTTGAAAGTGGGAAGAACACAGGCTGAGGATTTGCTCGAATTCACATTTTGTGGCATTTTTTTTTTCAATAAAGACTTAAAATAGAGCTTTGTTGTCCACTCAGTTTTGTCTTGTTATCAAAGAATTTCCTGGGTCCAGACCTCGAAATGCATTGACTCCACTGAGTTGACTGAATATGGAAGTGAATTGTAACAAGTTGACAAGTCAGTCTGATATCAGGCTAAAAGAAGAATGCAATTAGCACAATTCTCCACTAAACTGAGGGCTGCTTTTTTTTTTCTTTTCTGTTTTTTTTAACAGGACTGAGGTGTTGCTAGGTTTTTTTTTTAAATCTCTGTTTTGATTTTGGAGCTTCAGATGGTAATAAATAAGCAATTTGAATTTCTTTATCTAAGTCAGTCATCCTCCAGCAAACAATTCAGCCAACATAAATTATATATGGGTTGACATAGCAATAGTCATACAGCATTTATTGCTGATAGAAAACTTGAGCATGATTAAAGTTTCAAACTATACTGTAGGTGCCATGTGTTCAACTGTCCCATAAATCACCAAATAACTTTGATAGAGAATGCTTAGACCATATGTTATTAATCATAAAATAACCGTGCTACCAGACCGCATACTGATCAGATCACACATCCTAAGTAATTTCGAGAGTAAGTGGTACATTTCTCTCTTGCGAAATTGCTGATGCACGTCAGATATCAGTTCCCTGGTGGTGCTTCCTGATCCTCACTGCATTTTAACTTGTAATTCAATATGAGAGAGAATGCCCTCTAACAGCATGTGCTACCTTGCGGAGGAAAAAAGACTCCTGTCCTGTCTATTGTCGAGGTGCCTATTTGCCAGTAGGGGTGATCATCAGTTTTGCGTATAGAAAGAGCGTCGTCCTTCCTTCCCCCCACCGCCTCTTTTTTTTAACTTCTAGCAGAAGTGCGGATGTGAGTTGCATATTGATACGGAACAGGCCGCCAGTTTTTTTTTTTTTTCTTTTAGAAATGTGTGCTTAGGCGATGGTCATTTTGTGGAGCTATGAATCCAGAGGAGCAGACGGTAACGTGGTTAATATCACTGGGAGTGCTCAGCTCGCCTAAAAAGAACATAGCGGACCCGGAGGAGTTTTTTGAAAACATCGCTGAAGGATGGGGTCGTCTTGTGCAAGCTCGCGGAGCGGCTCATACCTGGCTTCACTCCCAAGGTGAGTTGTTGATTTAAGTTAACTTGAGTCAACAAATGCCAAATGATCGACGGCTCCTGGTTTAAAGGAAGGGAGGGGTTTGATCAAACTGATACAGACAAGAACTTCTCTCAGCAGCAGCAGCAGCAGGCCTTTCATTATTGTAGCTCCCAATCGCACTCAAGCCGTAAAGTTATAATAGCCGCCTCTATTGTTTAATGCCCAATTTAACGAGCTACTGCTGCGTTTTTGATGCATTTTGAGGCGTGAGATTTCGAGATGCGGTTTCCTGTGAAGCGAGGAAAAATGTTCCGCATTCTTGACGTGAGTGCAGTTGGTGTGAACACCCACCAAAACAGGACAAAATTTCGGTAGGGAAGAGTGCACGAAACATCGCACATGGGCCACAATCGAGAGAGCAAGTGAGGTGATTCCACGGGACTTCACGGCTTTTAAACAACTTTTTAGACGCGATAAATCAGCGTTAATAACGTGTTTGGTTGAGTTGTTGAGATGACAAAGTTGATAATGATAAACAACAGTTGCAAAGACAGTTCGTCACTTCCTCCTGAAGTGGCTCGGCTCTTCCCGGTGCGACCTCCCCTTTTGAACAAAAAGAAGGTCAAGTCTACATGGGAACCCCAGGGCCGTGGAAAAATCTCGCGAGACTTATCGTTTTAACTCAAATTATGATCGTTCTCTAACTTTAACCAGGTGTTTTCTGTTACAAAACCCTACCCACATTATCACCACACTCTAGTAAACATAATTAATTTGTACAAGATGCACAATGAAGGTAAAACGCGTATAATCTCACGAGAATTTCGCAAACTAAGGGTTCCCTTCTAGAAAACAGGGTCGTGTCCAGATGGGAACCCCAGAGCCGCTAAAGATCTCGCGAGAGGCGATAATTTAAACTCAAACCATGATCATCCCCTAACGCTAACCAAACGTGTTTTGTCCCTAAAACTACTGAGATTTTAACTACAACTTTGTCACACTTTAAAACACAATTAGTTTACACACCGTGCACGATGAAGAAACAATGCGTACAAATCACGCGAGTTTCTCAAATGTAGGGTTCCCATGTAGACACAACCAAAAAAACAGGCGTCAGGGAAAGTGGAAACGGCCAACTAGAATAAAACCGGAAGAAGCAACTTCTCTGTTGTATGACTTACTGACATGTCTAGTTTGTTGTCTCCCGCTGTTTGGTTGTCTCACACTGCTGTTAAAGCAACAGTCCGGACTTAACTCGCAAAAAAAAAAAAAGCCAAACTTGTCATCCATATTGATTTTCGAACGACGGTTAACGAGGCTTTTATTTTGAAAGTTCTGAAAAGTCAGCGGATGTTTTGCTTAAATGTGGCTACTTTGACGTTTGTGTGGTGTTAATGGTTATGTATGCATGAAGGAGACGCAGGAAGAATCCACAGTTATTTTTCTAACTGTAGGTAGCCACGTTTTGATTGCTACAACAGTGTTACTTTATGTGTTTTTTATATGTAACTGAAATGACAATTAGCGTCAGTTAGATAAAAGCTTGTGTCAGATGTCTGTCTGTCTGTCATACTAAGCCGAGGTCTGTGTTTATATATTTATTTCGTGTGTGTGTGTGTGTGTGTGTGCTCAGTATTGCCAGGATCCGAGAACTGAAGCCGACTGCATTTCAAACATCAGGGAGTTTTTAAGAGGATGCTCGTCCTTGAAAGTGGAGGTAAGTTGCTATTTGCAGTTTATGTCAAGTTTCATGTCCGATGTTTTGACATGGCCTGATCTCTCTCTCTTTCATGATCTCTCAGCACACTGCAGTTCGTAGACAAGGCTTAAAACTCACTCTTGTTTGTGTTGTGATGTGCTTGACCTGCTGGCTTATGTTTTGCTCACACGTCCATGCTGTCAGTCACTCCCACTGGCCAGACAGGAAGGGAGCTGTTGTCCCTTATGACTATTGCTTCAGTTTTCAAATGACCACAACTTAGTTTTCAGCAGTGTTTACTTCCTTTTTAAATTCCCTTTCTCTTTTATGCTGCAGTGACGTTGATGCTTGATTGTTGCTGCAGGTTAAAAAACTCTCCTCAGCATACACTGCAGGGAAGATGTTCTAATATTGGAAAGGGACAAATCGCTTGCAGATGTTGGGAGTTTTCTCTGTCTCTGTGCCAGCCTGTTTGTTACTGCCACACTGGACGGTAACGTCTCCTCCAGTTTTATAAATAAGCTCTTCTGGGCTTGAATCACATCAGTTGGTTTCTTTAAACAGCTAATTGAGTCAGCAAGACTGGCTCACTGCAAAGTCAAGTGGTTCAGTAGTTCTGCCCAGCTGGCCTGTTATGTCTGGGAGGTCCCCTTTGCTTTATCCATAACCCATAATTAGACCTTTTTGTGGGCAGCCAGTAGCTCATGGTCAGAAGTTTTTGGGAGAGCCACTGTCAAATGTATCAGCCAGGGGATGTCTGGCGCTACAGCGAGCCCTACCCATCCTCTGGTCAGTGATGTGATCATGGTTAGAGAACTTTTTCTCTCTTTTTCGGCCATAGCAAATAGGGCCTGTTTGTCCTGTGACTGCACAAAGACACCAGTCATGCTGCTTTCACTTCTGCCCTGAGATGCAGAAAGAGGAAGCGCCAATTACGGCTCAAAGCCTGTGATTTTTTTTTTTTTTTGTTGCATGAGATTATTTATTTGGTCTGATTCTATACACTATTGCAGTCATCCAGAATAATGTGAATTCATAACATGACTCATTGAAACGACTGTCCCTACCCACAGTCAAGATCTCAATACTATTAATAGTAGTTACTCATCAAGGTCAATACTGTGATGCAAGACCTATATACTCCTTCAAAACGGGTTTTCTGTCTTTTTCTGTTCTATAAACCAGAGGTGAAGATCATTATGCGTTAAGAATGAAGTGTTCTAGCTATTTCTTCATGATGAAAAGCAGAATGTGTAAATCTTGGCAGTTGTGTAGACCCAAAGACTGATCCCACACCTGGAGATGTATTAGTCATGCTCATTCCCAGCTCCCACTTAGGGGTGGGGGAAACAATCGACTCTCTCAGACGCATTGCGATTCTCTCTTGAAAAATTCTGAATTGATGCAGAAAAGTCAATAATTGGAAATTTAAGACTCAATTCTTAACATTATGATTGGCTGTAATGATTTTCTAAGACCAGGTTGTACATTCCTTATACCTGAACTGGATAGTGAAACATAACAGGCATTGACAGGTATGTCATGTTTACATTATAAAGTAGGCTACTTCTGAGTTTTTTTTTTTTTTGTGAGGGTGCCTGAGTGAGAGGAACTGCAGATGGACACAATCGGATTGGCATCCCCTGGTTTCAAAGCTAGGGTATTTAAGCATTTTGGCTCCTGTAAAGTTGAGGGGAAAAGGGACGTTAAAAAGAGCTACATTGTACACAATGTATGGAAATATAAAAACTTTGATGCCTCAAGATGTTTCAGTAACTATTTTATAATCACATCGTATCCCTCTGAATCAAAATTGAATCATGAGGTGTCAAGATGTCCCACCCTTGCTCTCAATGATGTTGTACACAACTCATGACCAAGGCTGTACTACTCAAACTCTATATTTAAGATGTTTTATTTAAAATGTGAAACCTTATCTGCTGGAGGAAAGAAGATAGCCGCCTGAGACAGAGCGAGCAAGCAGTGTGACTGTGTGTGTGTGAGCATCTATGTGTGCACAGCGACTGGCAAATGAGTCTGGCACTGTCAGTTTTATTACGAACCACTCGGTCACAAAATATGGGTCATGCTCAACATGTCAGTTTTTATCTCTGTCTTGTTATAGGCTTATTCAAATCCCTGTGTGCACTTCATTGTGTGTCTGTGGGAGTGTGTGTGTCTTTCTATTGTTTCTGCTGCAGCCTGGAGTGACCATCTCTTTCTTTCTATCTGTCTGCACTTAACAAGTATTACAGCTCAGATCTGAGCAATCAGTAGAAAAATGTCTAATTTTGACTTTCTTATTTTCCACTTCTGATGGAATCCAGGCTGCATGAACAGATGGTTTGGGTTTGTTTTGGTCTGATTGCATCTTATCTGTTCCTTTTCCATCCAGGGGTTTGAACCAGAGTGGTTATACACTGGCGAGAATTTTGCCAAAGTGCTGACCACTTTGCTGGCAGTCAACTTTGCCACACAAGGTAAGAGATTTGCAGTCTCTCTCTTTACCACTGATTCCCCATATTGTGGACTGTCTGAGAATATTTTTTTCTCTGAAAGTAAAAAATCAATTGGTAGCAAGAAGTGATGCGCAGACTGCAGTTATAAGGGCAGGCACAATGGTTAATCCGTGGATTGGGAGCCCAGTCATAAAAATTAACATTGTGGGTGGGAAATAGGCTTTTAGCAACATAACACACGGGCACAGCAACATAACAGCATTGATTATTTAAATCTCTTGACAGGCCAACAGGATCAGTCAGGATCTAATGTTAATTAATGTTTGTGTTTTTTACATATCCATAACATCCCTCGCACAGTCCAAGTTTGGTAGTGTTTAATTGTTTAGAGTAAAACAGCTGTCCTACTGAAACATCCAGAGCTCTATCAGAGCTGTCTGAAACATTCATTTTAGAAGTTTACTTCTGTTTCCTCTGGAGAGTTTCTCTGTGCCGTCAAGTTTATAACTACAGTTGTTAGTTCTGCTGCCTGAATGTCCCATGATATTTGCTCCTCTGACATTACTGCCCACATGCAAACGTTTAAAATTACTGAAAGCAGCCTCTCTAATCCTTAAAGTATATCATTAAAGAAAACACTTCATACATCAATACATCAGCATTATAACATCACTATAGCCTACAGGGACTGGTAGAGGTTCAGGTCTCTAAATCAGTGAAAATAATTTGTTAGGGTGGGTGGAGGGTGGATGATTTATGTGTACATGCTGATTCAAATGCACTCAGAGCTCATCTGTGCATCACTAGTAGTGAGAAATAGTGTTAATTTTTAGATTTTAGTATTCTGATGTATTCAAGTAAATGAAGCATCTAATATCAGGAAAAATTATATCCCTGTCAAACATTCCAGTAAACAAGCTTAGATAATGAATAAACATCCTGTGTAGCTCCATATTAGCACTGGTCAGATGATGCCTTTTGCCTCGTGTATGTGCTTTGATGGTGGTCATTTTCCACAGACGTTGTCCATGTAGCCATTCGAAATCATGATTCGGGTGTGTTACCAATGGGCAGCTGGCATGGCAGTGTGTGTGTTTGTGTCATGCTGGGTGCCATATTTACTCATGTGCATCCATAGCTTGATACACCCTGAATAATATCCTATTTGTCCACTCCATGAGGGGTTTAGATTAAACTCAGAATTATGTAAAATGTATAATGTGACTGAATATGAGCGTATCACTTTTACACACACATATACACAGCCTTCTCAAGTGCACTTGTTCAATAAAGACGCACCATAAAATGGTTCGCAGTGCAGCAACCCCGCAGCAGTTTGGGGCTAATTGCCTCACTCAAGAGTCCTTGTTTGGGGGCACTCATACCAGTCTCCTTCCAGCTGCCGGAGAACAATTATTTAGTCAGCGTTTTTCAACCAATCTGCCGCCTCTGCATGCTTTATAATAAATGCATAATACTCCAGGCTATTTGAAAACATGTTTGTGAACACCTGTATGCAAACGGTGTTGTGGAATGTGTTCCTTAGATTGTGCCTAGATGACAGTAAAGATGGAGCAAAATATTAGCGCTGTGGCTAACGGCTATTTTATTTATCATTGATTAGTCTCTTGATTCTGTTTCTCTATTAATTGTTTAGTCTATAAATGTCGGAAAATTGTGAAAAATGACCTTCACAGTTTGCCAGACTCCCTGAGGTGATGTCTTCAAATTGCTTGATTTGTGTGACTTAACAGAAGAAAACCCAGATGTTCAGTTTACAACGATCTTTGGTATTTTTGCTGATAAATGACTTTATTCATTTCTGTCTTTTGACCCATTAATTAATCGGCTAATTGTTTCAACACTACATGATACTGCCCTCCTTTGGTGTTATGTTACACTTGCTGTGACTCTGTTAATGCATGATCAATCTCTTGGGTGCACTTAAATGAAGGGGTGGATGTGTGCCACAGTGTGAGATGTGGACCAGAAGCCTCTGTCTGTGCTGGGCTCTGCTTGATATGCAAATCTTTTATAGGCTGCCTATGCCCAGCAGCTGTTCTCCCGTCTTCAAAAGTGAACTTGATTTGAAGTGGATTAGTCACAAGTTAATTGATATGATCAAACATAAGAGTCCTCTCTGCTTTTACTCCTAATACGAATCTTCCAAGCCCAGCTTTGCTTCTTCCTTATGCATGTCTTCACACAGCATTTATGTTTGTTTATGGTAAATGCTTCTGAATGTTGCCCGCCTGCAAACATAACAGTGATATAATCACAGAGCTTAGATGACAGAAGGGCTTGTTAGGCTTCTCTGTGTGTGTGTAGGGAGTGGCATGTGGAAGCCTGCAGTACATGTGGACTGTCCCACTGCCTTCAGTGTCCTCATCATATCAGTTAGACCTCAGAGTGAAGCACCCTGGCGTCCCAGCATATGGAAGACAGTAGGGAATCTCCAGCCAGACTGGTCTGAACATGCATTACATAGATTCCAGATGATATGCTGATAAAACAAGATCACACAGGAAGTGTTACCGTAGCACATTTTACTGCCTGTAAGCGAAAGTGAACCAAAGCATTTGTCGATTTTTATAGCCTCTGAGTTGAACTCCTCATTCGATCTGAATTAGAGGTTACTAAGGCCAATGATGCGCTCTTATTTTTGATTCTTCTGTAATTTGCACAAGGATTTGACAGTATATATGGCTAGCATCCAGTTGGCATTTGATGGGGAGTATTTGTATTTGTGTTTCTGCTTGTTAGCCCGTAAGAAGCTGCAGGGCTGCCATGTGTCACTTTTAAAGTGAGTACTTGCAACACAATTGATACCTCTGTCACTGCATCTCAAGGACTGCACTCACACCGCAGGACAGCTGGCAGCTACTGACCCTAAATCACTGTTCATCTGCTGCAGTGGCTCGGTGATGGAACTGTGGAGAGAGTGGGTGTCAGGAACATAAATTTGATTTTGAAGTCACTTGCTGAACTGCAGTTCAGAGAAGAGACCGGGTTGGATGAAATTTTGTTGAATGTGTTTCAATTAGTCAGAATGGATATATTTGCCGAACCAACACACAGTTTGTATACGTGATCACTGAGACACATTTCATCACACTTTGAAAGGGTGTGCCTAAGACTGTTATTACACTGTCATGACACCATTGTCTTTTTTTAATACAAATTTGACTTTGTTTGAGATGTCTTTGTCAAGACAACTTGACATTAATTAAGCCAATAATGTCTGTTATTACAATTTGACATTAACCAAGACAGCATAACCTGTCAATGTCTTTGTAATGACAACTTGACACAATCAGACTTAAAGAAACTGTTCTTTAGGTTTTAACATGACAGTAAACTGGCATATGTGGTTTGTTTTGACACTTACCATCATGAGACCATTATAAGTGTGCATGTATATTTTCCTTGACCTCAAGTAAGTAGTACAATGTTATAAGGCAGATTTGACGACAGAGTACAGTACCAAAGTGATTTAGCTTGCAGAGTTAGCTGATGGGCAGATAGCGGTTTGCTAGCAAATTTGCTGCTTAAGTAGGGCAACCATTGTCTGCTGTTACCTGTAGTTGGTGTTAGCTAGTTAGTTCGGTTAGCTGTGGTGCTGACTTCCTAATTAGCTGACTCAGCCCTGGAGTGCCAGGAGCCAAACCTAGCGAGAAATCCGCCTATGTCATCAAACTGGCCACCATTGGTGCTTATGTCAAGTTGTCATGACAAAGACATTGACAGGTTATGTTATCTTGGTTAATGTCAAGTCATCATAACAAAGGACAAAGGATGTTTATGACAACAGACGTAAACATTCATAAAGACTCCTTCGTGTTCATGATGGGTGTCATGGCATTGTTATGACAGTGTATTGACGGTCCGATGCACACTTCTCCAAATGAAGTGCTACCACATATTTTTTATTATAATCTAATGACAGGATTCCTATTCAGGATGGAATTGCATGGGATTTGATTTTAATAATTTCCAGGTCTGGATAAGTATGGAAAGAAGAAAAGAGAGAATTGAAAAATATTTATGTTTCCAGACCACTGGCTCTAATGTGTTTTTTTAAATATAAAATCCAGAATTTCTAAAAAAAAAAAATAATTTGAGGAAGTGTTTTTTGTGGTGTTTGGAGCTTACAACCAGCACAGCAAAATGTTTACCACTGTGTGAGAGAGTGCAGGCCAGAGCAAAGGAAGAACACAATGTGTAAATTCAAGTTTTCTGAGGGCTGGCTCGACGATCCCGGCGAAGAATTCCAAATGGGAAAAGAAAGCTAGATGTCAAATATGGTGTGAAATATCTTTCCGAGACGTCTGAAAATTTTAATCTGGAAAGGTATGGAGCTTGAAAATAATAATAATTGGAAAATATGTAGGAAACCGCTAAAGACTGCTGCTGCAGTCCTTTTTACAGCTGCTTGATCTTATTTTGGAGCTGTGTGCCAGTTTTGGTTAAATCAGATGATTCTATCCAGGCATTGTAAATGTGTAGCCTGTGTGTGCGTGTGTGGTGCGTGTGTGGTGTGTGGTGCGTGCGTGCTGCGTGCGTGGTGCGTGTGTGCGTGTGTGTGGTACTGTCCTGGGGCTCTGCAGAGCAATGGACCATACTTGCATGAATTATCATCAAGTTGTCAGCCCCCAAACTATGTGCACCTGCGTCAACTGTAATGATGATGTGTGTGTTATGTTATTTACCTGGTGAGACAAGATCAGGGAGTCATAAGTTCAAACATCGACCTAAATAACAGGCGCCCCATATTTCCTCTGTCTGTCCACAGACTGTGCTGCTGAGAGGTCATGTCCGCAGTCTGGTGCTTCATCTCCTAGTCAGTCGACATCTTCACACACACTCTCCTCTGCCAAGTCCAAAGGCTCTCTACGTAGACAATCCAAATCAGTGGTATGGTCTCTTTTATGTTTATCTACGTTTTATGTCTGTCTGTAGTCTGTTCATATGCCTGAAACTGGTTCTTCCCAGTTTGATTTTCCACATTTTGCACGTTACATTTTTTATTCCTTACGGAAGCCAATGTTTGTGAGTAAAAGAAAAAAATATCTCCATATGAAAAGTCCCAACTATGAGATAAAAGGTCTTATTATGTGATAAAAAGTCATAATTATGAGATTAATCAATTTACAAGATCAAAGTTCTGAAATCTCTAAGAATTAAAAGTCACCTTTTTATTCATTAATTTACTCATAATTTTCACTGTTTTATGACGTAATTTTGATTTTTTTAAATGTCATAATTTTGACTTACCATTTGCCATATTTTTTTTTTTTTCTTTTACTGGCAGAAATGGGCTTCCATACATTCACTTGCACAGTGAAGAAACAATCACATCAGGAGAAGCACAAAACATTTCATACAAAGATCTAGCCAAATTTAAAAGCAACATGTGCCAGTTAAAGATTGCACTGTATATATGCCACATGCCTACAGATTTTGTTGCTGCTTTGTGTTAGTGTTGACTGTCTCTGACAACCTCTCTAACAGGAGATGTCTGAGAACGGTGGAGGTGGGCAGCAGATGGTGAAGGCCCGCTTCAACTTCAAGCAGAACAATGAGGATGAGCTGTCGTTCAGTAAAGGTGACATGATCCTCGTGACGCGGCAGGAGGAGGGCGGATGGTGGGAGGGCACACTCAACGGCAAGACAGGCTGGTTCCCCAGTAATTACGTCCGGGAGGTCAAACCCTGCGGTGAGTCGGGCTACCATTTTTCAGTATGATGGTACAGTGGCATCCAATTAAAAGGCAAAAAAAGCTGTGATGAAAAACAATCATGTTGCCAAATAGCTAGCAACTTAGGTCATAGCCTTCTGGTCAGGGATGGATAACATGACACATTTCAGACAAAAACAACATTTAGTATAAACACTAATCAACAGCAAATAAAATATTTTGCAGTAGAGAATATGAGATAGACATGCTGAGGTCTCATCAGTCTGGGGGAAAAAATGTTTTTTTTTTTCCAGATGTGCATTGTAACTTTTGTAGGACATCTGAAACACTTAGCTCTATAATATTTAATCTCTTCAGTTGTATGTTTAGAATTCCAAACTGATTTCTAAAATGTTTATCATTGCCTGGATATTCAGTATAAATGTTTACTTTTTAAACTTTTTGATGATTATTCTAAATTATTTCTGAGGAGTTTTCCAACCCTTGTTACTTGTCGCCTCTACAGAGAAGCCAGTGTCTCCTAAAGGAACTCAGCTGACAAAGAACTATTCAGTGTGGTGAGTCAAAATTATGCTGGACATTATATTTCACTCTTATATCTTGTTTATTGGAGTTTGTCAAAACTTGTTTTTTTTTTTCCCTAATGATAAATTTTGGTTGCTGGATCACACCTGCCCAGGTTGAAAAGTGGCCAAGATAATTACATAAATAAAATCCTCTAGCAGAGTAAATGAGCTCAGATATTGACAGTGATTGATTTCACCTCATACTAATTACATTTTTCAAAATTACTCTATAAGCAGCTTCTTTTTCACTCGCACATTCCAAAATGGGATCAGTATGTCTGCTTGTCACATTAGTTTTCTTTCTTTTTTCTTCTTCTTTTTTTTTTCTTTTTCTTTTTTTTTTTTTTTTTGACTTCAACAAATACTGCAAGTAATTTCTTCATTTGAAATCACACTTTTTAAGACAACTTAAGATAACCAAACCATTTATTAAGTATTGTGGACTAATAAAGGCAAAGATCATCCAGGTCTTCTTGATTATTAACCAGCTATACTTAACTTTTAGAAATACTGCGCTTTCCTGGAATCCAACAACATTAAACATTTTGTTACTTGTGCTGCTTTTGCAGGTTGTTCAAGACATCTTGGAACATGAGCGGGAGTTTGTCAAAGAATTACAAACAGTGCTGAGCTGTTATCTACGACCCCTGCAAGCCAGTGACAAGTAAGAGCACTGACAGATCCATTAATGTGCAAAAGACATCACTGAAGGCAGCGGACAGTGTGGATTTCCACAGAAATCTCTTTGGTTAACATATGAACATATGAAATTAACAATGTCCAAAATATGTCTCTGTACTTTAATCTGCAAAAATTGTACTACTGAAATTATCAACGATAATGCTTTCTTTATTTTCACATTTAACTCTTTCATAATGCATTTTGTAGTACAGTTGTCATCGTCTCTACTTATGCTTAATATGTCCGTGTTCAGGCTGAGCAGTGCAGACAGCACCACCCTGTGTGGAAACCTGGAGGAGATCCTCACCTTCCAGCAGGGACTATGTGTGGCTTTGGAGGACTGCACCAAGTAAGTCATGCTGGACACATGAAAACCTTTAATTTAACCAGTCTCAGTGGAGAGCAATGTTGTGGCCAAAGTGTGCAACCCCCCCTTGTGCTTGTTCTGTAAGAGTTAATCAAATGCTTTTAGAAGATACATGGTACTTCATTTAATACATTGTACACATACTATACAAGTGTTCCGCCAAGCATATCATACTTGATTATATTTTTGCAATCACTTCCTTCCTCCCATCTCTTCCTCTTCATTTCTTCATGGTACAAATATTAACTTGCAAAGACTGAAAAATAACCCTGTTTGAAATAGCAACCCCATCATTGTGACTGTGCAGAAATATATTTTTCTTCATGTCTATTGGTGCATTCATGCACTGTCAAGTAAATTGACATCCACAACTACTGGAGACAAATGCCTGCCTTGGGAGAAGTATAATGCATTCATATATTTTAGAACATATGGTTTGCTTTGAAAAATGCCCAGTGGCAGTGTGAAGCATGCACAGTCTAAAAAAGCTTTAAGAACTTTTAAACTATCATTTTAGCCTGAGGCTTTGTTTTCACACCTATCTTTTTTGGTCTCTTTAGTGCGGTTCATTAGCGCTGGTGTGAAAGCTGTCAGTCAAATCCTGGTGTAGACCAAACAAGTCCACCTGAAAAGCATGTGTCTTGCTACAGCTGCAAACAGACTCTGTTGCGGTCCATTTGTGATGTTAAAGCAAAAAAACAACCACAGGATGTTATGATAGCAGATGTGATTTTAGTATGATTTCAAAAGCTAAACTGCTAATAAATCCATCTGTGAATTGTTAAATCTGTTCAGGAGCCAACCGTATAATTGATTGAGCACAGATATTTTCCCTGATTAACAGGTCAAAAGCTGTTCAAACTGCTGTCTTTGTATCTTACTCCACGTGCTTTGTCTGGTATAAAAACTGTGACAGTCATTCCACAGTAATACAACTGTATGTCACACTTAAAGAACACAAAAATCCAGATGCTTTATGATTATTCCTTCTTCCTCTTCACAAAATTTCTGCCAATCGAATATAGAGAAATATACAGTAGGGCTGGCTGACGTCATGCTGCAGCACACTGTCACTGTATAGACAGGAGCCACAGCAGGTCAGCAAGGTGGTGGCACACTCAGGTGTACAGTGAACCAAAGGCTACAAGATGCCTCCTTTTCATCCTGTTTCTGTCCGTTAGTCATTATTCATGACATGCAGTGATTTTCTAAATAAGACTTATAATTGGTTGTTTGTGAACTCTTAAATAAATGCATCGTAAGCTTTACAGTGCTGTGTAAACATCTGTCAGTAACTGGAATTTAATTCCCCACATGGGTCCTGATGATGCACTGATGATGCAGGATGACAATCACCAAAATCATCCAATCAACGACTTACCTGTCAGTCTATAAAACTTCATGTTTACTCCTCTTGGTTCATTTGTAAAATTCAATGTAAACATGAACCAGACCAAAACTAATATGCAACAATAAATCTTTTCTTTTTTTGCTTGTTTCAAATTTATTTAAAGACATCTTAATAAATGATGGTTTTGTGTTATTAATCTGAGAAATCACTGTCAGAAACCTGTATTCTGCCAAGTTTCAAAACAGCAACAACAGTCATATATTCTTCCTGTCAGTGAAAACATCCTGATGGGAAAAAAAATGAATAATGCCCTCTTTTCAGTTGTTCGGAAATGATTTGATGTGTCATCATAACAGTCTTTGTCTGCCTCCATGTCTCTCCTCATCACCCAACCCTTTTCTTTTTTCTTCCCTTTTTTACCTTTCTAACCTGGTCTTTGTCTCTTTGACTTTGCAGAGTGTCAGAGGGCCAGCAGCGAGTGGCGGGCTGCTATTTAAACCAGATGTGTCAGATCAAGACTCTGTACCTGGCGTACTGTTCAAGCCACCCGTCAGCTGTTTGCATCCTCACTGACCACAGGTCAGTCCCTGCACTCAAAACAGCCATTTACTGTCACAACAAAGAAAAGTCTCATTTTAAATCCAGGAGGTATTTTTAGAACAGGAGTGAAGAGTGCTAGTTTATAGGCCTGTGTCACATGAAACTTTGTTAAGTCATTTAGCCTCATTTTCAGGTTAAATTGTTGAAGCTTTTGATTGACTTTAATGTGCCTCATGTTGGTAGACTCACTCAGCTGATGAAGGTTAGAACTTTGTATTAGTCAACAAGTTTTTTTTTCTTTTTTTTTTTTGAAAGAACTCAAACTGTAATATAAACAAGAGGTTTCCAAGCTGGGTTGAGATACCCCAAGGGTCACAAGATCAGTTTAGTGATGATGATTTCTCGGGTAAAAAAAAACAAAAAGATATTCTCCTACACAAATTATCGTTATTTCTCAAACATTTCATTTATCTTACAGCTTGATTCCACTGAGTATGGTTGTGTTGCATTCCGGCCGGCGGAGCTGATCGCAACTATTCTAGACAATGCTTGTGATTCCACTAGAAGCAGCTCTCCTTGCCGAATTTATTTTTGACAAAACTTGTATAAAGCTACACAAAGCAAATCGACCTGGGCAGCAAGTCAGACAAAAGAACCGCATAGAGAATCCAGTCAGTTTTCAAAATGAAACAGTCTGTGCAGACTCTGGATCATAAAAATGCACAAAAAATAAACCATTTAACTGTGTAACCTACATACCCATTGTAGAAGCATGAAAAGCAAGGGAAAATGATCAACTCAAAAAAATCTGCCATGTGGACAACAAATGTGTTGCAAACGCAACATGCATGGTGGAATCAAGATGTTTGTTTTTTCTAGTGAAATGCAGTTTAGTTTTACTTCTACAGACCCCTAAAAGTATTCAAATGAAACCATCTGAAAAGGGAAAGTCAATATTTGAAGGGTCAAAGGCAAATAAGCTTTGAAACAATCAATATAACAATCAGACTTTCCTTTTGTACCTATCTATTTCACAGTAATTTGTTTCAAATCTTTGAGAAAAGTTGACATTGCTCATTGCTGTGTGATTTCTGAAACTGCTGCCTGCTGTTTTCTGTTGATGAGCTGTATTTCAGCTTTGAACCACAAGGTGTCACAAGGTGTCTGTAAATGACCAGGAGGCGGAACCACGTCTGAGAAGCTTAAAGAGTCCCTGTGTGCTGAGAGTTTCCTTCAGTCCAGTTACTATTAAAATGCATCTTTCTCATTGAGAATTGACCTGCTGTGATGAATCTGTGTGGCAGAGATCACAGGCACTACCAGCAAAATGGCCATGATGCAATTTAAATGATACAACACTGAATAATGTAGAAGTGGCTTGTCTGGTTCAACATCATGAGCTGCAGATTAAGTTGAATTACACACAGGAAGCTGACTGCTGACAGGATATATGAAGTTGTGGTTATGTTGACAGGCAAGCGAGACACTTTCTTGCAGTAAGCACATTTGCATTTCAGTTTCAGGAGCCTTTTTAGACATTCACATTTACACAGTGTTAACTAATGGTGTTGCTACAGGATCCTGTATGGTTTGACATTTAGGATCATGGAAACTCATGAATGATGTTATTTTCAAAGCACATTGTCAGGTTTGCAGTGAAGTTAATGTGTCACAGTCCAGCTGCAGTGAAAGTGCAAAAACTGCTGACCTAATTAGTGCTGACTTTTACACTAATGGTTAACACCAGTGCAGCTGATAGAGGTCCACTCTCACATGCAGCACAGGTGTGACATACAGTATGCTTTCACCAGGGTGTTAAAGTCAGTGACAAACAAATGGAAAATCTTACGTGATTATATATGAGAGACAATTTTCAGGCTTCATTAACATGCGCATTTATTCTACATTTATTAACTAAAATATGATAATAATAATACTATACCACAGAATTTAATTGACAGTGTATGCTAAACATGTTGCCATACCTGGAAGCAGTTATATAGTTTAGCATGAATGATCTATTTTTTTCTTAAATTAACCGACACAACATTTAATAAGTGACTCTCTTGCAGTGTGTAGCATATTTAAAAATGGACTGTATTGTAAAACTATTATTGTTTGCAAAATATGTGAATCTCAACCCCACAGTCCAATCTTGGCTTAGACATAGTGTATTTAGTGAAAATTATAAACTTTATAAGAGTTTATAACAGTTAGTTGATTAGTTGTCAAGTATTGAATTAATTTCCCACTATTTTGATAATCAATTGGTTTGAGTAATTTTTTGAGAAGAAAAAGTAAAAAATCCCTGATTACAGCTTAAATGTGATTTTTTTTTTTTTTTTTTTATCTCTATAACAGTAAACTGAATATTTCAGGGTTGTGGACAAAACAAGACAATTGAGGACGACATCTTGAGCTTTGGGAAACAGTTATCAACATTGTTCACTGTTTTCAACTAATTGATTAAATTAGGAAAATAGCCAACAGATTAATAGAGAGTGAAATAATCATTAGTTGCATCCCGAAACTTTATATTTATTTGATTGATTTTTGTGGTGTCATTAATGATTTTTATGGTACCATCATCAAGTTCTCATGTCATCATGAAATCTGCATCTGTGAAGCACCCTTGCACCTTGACCTGGATAGTCAGTTAGGATGCTGTACTCTGTAGTCTATACCCTTAGAAATCATCTAAAAAAAAAAAAAAATACCATTAAGTGTGCTTAAAAAGTGTGTTTTGTGCATATTTGACAGTGAGGAGCTAGACAAGTTCATGGAGAGCCAGGGTGCCAGTGCTCCCGGGATCCTGACCCTGACCACCAGTCTCAGTAAGCCTTCATGAGGCTCGACAAATACCCCACGCTGCTGCAGGAGCTGGAGAGACATGTGGAGGTACAGGACAAAATAAACGTGTTTTTTTGCCTTACATACTGATATAAAATAGTTTTGAATTAAATATGTTTCTTTGATACATTTGATTTTATTTAACCTCAAAAAACTAAATGACCATTAATGTCGGACAATGTATGTTAATGGAAAGTTAAAAACCCTGATGATCTTTGTCTCTTTCAATCTCTGACTTCCTCTCTATGTCACAGCCTACCTATCATGTACACTTGTCTTGCTTTAACATTTAGAGGCTCGATTTAGACTTGGCTGATCTGATGCGTTGCTTTTTTCTACCACAGGAAGCCCACCCAGACTATGCTGACATTGTAAAGGCAACAGCAGCATTTAGAAGCCTAGTGGTAAGTCTTGGTCATCCAGGGGGGCTCTGCATGCTTAACCTAGCCTTAAACTATGTCATCTTTGTTATTCTCCTCCAGGCTTCTAATTTTAGTTCTGAAGGCTTATTTAAATCACCTGTAAACCTCACTTGTCAATTCCTAATTATTGGATTGTAAGTCAACTGGATTTTCTGTTTTGTTCATTTGTTTACTTATATTCCCCTGAAAAATTCAAGACACTGTTTTGTATTAAAGGTTAAAAGTAAATTTGCTTTTCAAATTTATGCTATTCTCCTGAGAAAAATTTTGGCTTATTATAATCTCAAAACTAAGAAGACAAAATTCTCACGTGTGGGTTATTTTTGACTATTTGTTAAGAGTCACCTTTGTCAGACGGGCTACACACAAGTAACAACGTAATGCACGTAACATAGTGCTTCATAATCAAACACAACTCTGGCAAGAGGAAAAAAGAATTAATGAAGGTGCCTGAACTTTTTCCCAGCTTCATGTTCATGTTCATGATCATGTCGTTCCTACAGTGGGCGCGAACCGAAGAGTTGGATTAAAAAGAAGCGACCGCATTCTACCTGAGTGCACTTTCTCTGAGACACAGTTTCCCCGGTATAGCTCTGAGTTCCTAGTAAGAATAGATGAGGTGACTCACACATGTCTCTACAGCAGGGCTGCACAGGAAAGCGGGAAAAAAAGCATCATGCAGTATAGACTGATGTAATTTGCAAGTCTCATTTGTCTTAGAGTGTTTTAAATGTGTGGTTGGGTGGGCAGGCGCTTAAGAAATGCCAGTCGCATCTCATCTCATCTCATCTGCTCTGCTCTGTCTGCATAATGTCATTATAGTATAATGTGCAGTGGAAAATGACAGATGTTGCATTGTCATTTTTCCTCTTCGAAGAGGGAGCGCCCCTGTAGAGCACCTGAAAATGTGCTACTTTATGTTGTGGGTTACCCCATGTACTTCTGACAAAGAAATAAAACACATAGACAACAAATATTGATGTTAACGGTTGCGTTTTCTCAAAACAGTGGGAGAAAATAGTGGGAAAAAATCCCTGCTGCTCATTACTCAGTATTGCTAGAATCCCTGCTGCTCATTACTTGGTATTTCTAAAAGGCAAGAAACCACATTTTTCAACAAAAAAGGTTCAAGAACATATACAGAATATGAAGAACTCTCACCTCTACTAATGCACTGATTTTGTAAGAGTGTTACATATTTGTTATTGTGGAATTTGAACTGGAACTCCTCAAAATCTAGAAGTGGATAATAAATCATTAAAAAGTTATTTCCAAGGCTGCTGTTTTAATGAATTATGAAACATTTTGTTGTCTCCATTTTACTGATGTTTGTGTTTGTTTGTCTGTGTGTTTAGACACAATGCCAGGATCTGCGGAAACGCAAGAACCTGGAACTCCAGATCTTGTCCGAACCAGTGCGGGCGTGGGAGGGAGACAGCATGAAGAGCCTGGGTCACGTAGCTTACATGTCCCAGGTCCATGTGAAGAATGGGTCCAGTGAGGTGAGACGTGTGTGAGGTTTGACAGTCTGGGATGAGCATAACTAACATCAGTTGTTATTTGTTTCCATTTAATGGATGGGTTTTGGTTGACATAGTGATAGTTGTTGATTAGAGTTAAAGTCAAAGAGGATAGATTTTATTGTAGAAGAAAAATGTCTCAGGATTTGGATGCATTAAAAAGCACAAAATGTGCCTTAATATGCACAGAAAAGACTGTAAGAAGAACCTCTGTGTGCTTCTTTTCCATCTCTTAAGAGTCATTCCTAATTTTAAAAGTATTATATCCATTTCTCATTGAAGCCCCCTGGATACTTCGCCTACTCTCCTAGAAGAGAAAGTGGCAGTTAAACATGGAATTGACCCTTCCTAAGTCCCGCCTTTACTCACTTTCTGCCCCAATATCAGTTGACCAAGCACCTCAGTCAATTTTCTCCTTTCCTGTGTCATATACATAGATATAAATATAACTAGCCTAGGATAACAGGAAACGACACAGCTGACCGAGTTTCCAGGCTTCCTCAACTGTTATTGGAGCACAGAGCAAAAAAAGGATGGGGCTCTTAACTTTTTATCTTCAAATTTAGCTTGCAATCCAGACAGCTGCATTCACTTTCATTAGTTCAAGAAATAGGCAATACTTCTTGTTCTTTCCTTTCATGAGTCGAAGTGACTCAGTTCTCCTTTAGCTTTTCTCTCAACAGTCTGCATGCATTTGAGCTATGAGGCCTGTGGTGTTTGATGCAGGTAACCAGACAGTGGAAGTGTTAATGGCACCTCGAGTACTCTAGAAGATTAGTTTGACTAATGCAAAGTCTCACTAATTCGAGTGAAGTTCACTGCTGGTAACTTAAATTCCCCCCCAAAAAAAAAACAAAAAAAAAAACATCAGCGTGTCATTTTTTACAGCACATGTGAAGCATTTATCTTTGCCTAAATGTGTTGTAGGGTTCCCATATATACATGAAGAGTGTGTGCTAAAAATCCATCCTCTCATGCTAATTCATTATCCCCCGCAAGTGTCAAAACAGAAACCAATGTAGGCCATATGAGCCCTGAAAAGCCAACTCTGCTATCTTGTGTGGTTTCTGTGTAGGGGCTGACTTTGAATCAGTGGTTGGAAGAAAGCCCAACACAGACATTTGGATTCGGTGTCTTTATATCACTGTCAACCACTTTCCAACCACCATACTAGTCACAATACTGTTACACAACTCAACCTTTCCATGTATGTAACGGGCAACAGCTTTGCCAAGCTAATATCTACTGTAGTTGCTGACTTAAGGTGAGATGTGCTTATGTCAGCTATAATGATGGTTTGAACAGTTGGTGTGAGATTAACTAGAATTTGGTTTTTGACAAACAGCAGAAGGAACAGAATAATTTCCAATTACTCCCATTTCACTGACAAATTAGACAACAACATATATGAAAACCTTTGTTTAGCCAAAACTGTTGTAGTATTTTTTATTAATTTATTAATTTATTTTCAGGAACAATGATCAACATCACTTCAAATGTACCAGTGTTACATGCATAAATAAATGTGTCACATTGCAACCAAATCTATTTGTCTCTCTCTTGCAGGAAAAAGAGGAGCGCTATCTAATGCTTTTCCCTAACGTGTTAATTATGCTCTCTGCCAGTCCTCGAATGAGTGGCTTTATTTATCAGGTGAGGTACACTGTCTTCATTTTTAACAACAACGTAATTTATTAATTTCAGGTGATAAGATCTACCACATGTCTCCCACCTATCATACAGTATCTTATTTCCCCCTTTTTTTTTTGGTGCCATGCAGGGAAGACTGCCACTGACAGGCACCACAGTAACAAGACATGCGGAGGATGCAGACAGTGCCCACTATGCCTTTGACATTACAGGTATGCGTTTGAACTTCTAGAGAAAAGCATGACTCATCTTGGTTGAGTTGATAAGAAATATTTAGTTTGAGAGTACAGCATGTTATTTCAGTATTAATGAGTCGTAACCCAAGTAAAGAGTCTCAGATTAAAGGCAATTAGCTCCTTAAACAGCCATGGAACTGTCATTCAAAACTGGATTGTACAAAGAAACATTATGTACAAAAGCACAGGAGAAAAACAATACACCTTTTTAATCAGGAGTAGCTTGTTGTTTTAATAAACACAGTGTTGCATTTAACGTCTTCTTTAAATTCAGTTTGAAATTCCCACTCTGATTTCAAAATAAGTGTCTTTGTGCTCAAAAACAGACAAAACCAGTGAGTTAGCATGCTAATAAGATTATGGTCTTCTCATAAACAATATAAACACCCATAAACTTAGAATGTTAGCAATTATTCAAATAAAAAATACATTTAAATGTATTTATGTAAATAAAATCACAATGATATACTTTTTATTCATATTTATAAATGATCAAAGTGCCAGACTGAGGTCATTAACCGCCTACCAATTGAATAGGCCTGCTACAACTGTATGGTCATATCTCTTTGCATCTTTTTGAGCTGGATTTTATATTTAATCATGTATTTGTTAGGGTCACACAGAATGACTTATTAAATTTGGGGGAGGGAGATATAAACTAGATCAGACAAACATTGTTCGATCTCTAAATGTCACCTACATCCCTTTATCGGCTGTTGTTTTTGTGGTTATAGTATGTGTTGATCCTTGCCAGCCATATTATCACTTTCACTGAAGGAAATGTGTGTGTGCGTGTGTGTGTTGCATGTGTGTTTTTGCTGCAGGAAGCATGATCGAGCGTATGACAGTGTTCTGCAGTAGTGCCCAGGAGTTACAGGAGTGGCTCGAGCACCTTCAGCCTTTTACCAAAGGAGGCAGCCCTGCAGGCACCATCTCAAAGGTTCGGGGGTGCACACACACACACATTCACACAAATACACACATATACAACATATACAACATAAAGTCAAAACAATTGCAAAAGTGAAACTTGCAACATACTCAAGTGTGAAAACCCGATGTGACAAACATTAGACGCGTTATTCTCACACACTTGCTTGTCTTCTTTCCTTTGACCGTCTGATATAGACTGTAGAAGGCAAGCCGCTGAGCATGGTCGGTACACCCACTCACCTCTCCCACTTGGGCAGCCTCAGTGCTGTCAGTCGTGGCCCCCTGGAACCGCCGAAGATCAGCAAGCCCTGGTCCCTGAGCTGCCTGCGCCCTGCGCCCCCTCTCAAACCCTCTGCTGCACTGGGATACAAAGAGGTAGGAGGTAGTAGACCCTGTTTAGCCACAAAGACACGCCTACAAAAGCTTGACATACATTTCCGATAAGCAGTCAGGCCATACATTATTAGTTAGAAACTCCCAAGAAGCCCACCTCTTCCTCCAGTCCTCCTCTGTCCCCCTTCTCTGTCTCTATTTAATTCAGAACACCAGCGTCCTGTTTTACTCAGAGTTTTCCACCAAGCATGCAAAACATAACACAAGTTACACAAGTAAAGTTGACCTAAGTGGACTAATATTGACTTATATTCAGCTGTATAAGATACAAGTACAAGATGAGAATAGGTTTAGTGATCCAAATCTAAACTGGATATTCATTTTTGTGACTTTTATAAACCACTCACAAACATATTGGGGACATTGACATGTTTATAATAGCTTAAGCCATATGTGATCCCACGCTCTCTAGTTATCACGCTCTTCTGTGCAACCGGAAAACCCTTAGTATCTATAGATAAGTAATTTGCAAAATGCGTGGGCCTGCATGATAACTGTGAAAAGCAGCAGCAAATATTATCAGAAGAAAGCACTTGGGGAAATTCAATTCTTTTGCACTCTGTTGTTATTCATTACACAGATAGGCCCGAAATTATTATTAATTATGCAATAAAAGAAACACATTTAAATCTAGTGTACTGGCTCTGAGACATGGGAGGGTATGATTGTGTTCTGGGGAAGTCAATTCCAGTAACGGCAGGATGACTGGCACTGGAGAGCACTGAGTGTTGCAGTGGTTATGAGCAACTTGTCTTTGAGCAGTGTGATTATGCTCACTCTGTGGTCCACGTGGGAGGTAGAAGCTTTGACACCTTAAAAGTTTCAGTTATCATGGGCAGTCCAGTGATTCTACAGTAAACATGTGTCAGGCATTTTTTGAGAAGCTGTAATCTAAAAATGACTCTTGCCTCCCTGCACTTTTTGACACTACACACAAGTGTTGTAGTCAAGACCACCTACACCAAGCCAAGATGAAGACCACAGTGAATCAAGGCTGAGACAACACCAAGACATTGAGGGGTTGGGACCAAGTCAAGACCAAGACCAAGGCAGGGAGAGACAGAGTCAGGACTGAGTGCTGTTACATCTTTAGCTCTCTCACCCAAGTGAGGGGGCGGTACCACTGCGTGTAGCGTTTGTATATCAGCACTGACATTAGCTAATGTTGATATAAACTAACTACACATACAAAGTTTTATGTGGCCTGTCTCGTCCTTGTTTATCACAAGCAAAAACATAACTTGGCTAGCTAGCTTTGTGAGCATCACTTACACGTAGCTTACCTTTATTTATGATGCTTCCTTTCTCAGCCCCAGTTGAAATTTGACGTCGTCCCAGCTGTCTCAGTAAGCGTTGCATTTCAGAATTTATTTTGATGTGTGCTATTTTGCAGACACTCTTTGACTGGGTTGCACCAACAAAGATTAATTTAATCAAAGATTAGTTTTAATCAGTGTTTAGCAAAACTAGGTTTAAAATGTGTAAATCCAGATTTAATATGGAGCAGAGCTCTGTTGTACAATTCTAATCTCTGTTTAGTAAATCCAAGTTTATTGATGTAAACTGAAATTAAATAGAGTTTAGTCAGAATAAGGATGCTTGCTTGCCCAAATTAAACTAAATATAACATCAATTTGCTTTGGGAACTAGTGAAGGAGGAAAACCATTAACTTAATAAAACATTACATTGTTTGCCAGCAAGCCAAAAAGTTTGTTAACCAAGTTATCCTACTCATTATGGCTCTGCAGAGCAGCTCTAATTTCTCCTCCTTTGAGAAAAAACTTGTCGGCCAAATTAATGGATCAGTATGGCCAAATAATTGAAGATTAAAGAGTTAGCAAAAGAAAAGACTGCCTAGCAGCAACTGGCAGACTGTTTTCACGGCTCAGTTGGACACATCACTAAAATCCATTGGGTTGAGTCCCTCAACTTTCTTGGATGAACTCGCTTATGTTGCTCATCTCAAAAAGGCTTTGGAGTTTTAGTGCAACAGAATAAAATTTAAAGTCTATGTAAAGAAAAAGAGTTTTTCTTCCTAACACATTATGCATGTTAGAAAATATGCTGAAATTCTGAAAAGACTGAGAATCATGTAGTACTGGATTGTGGAGTTAGACCGTTAAACTGTTGTTCACCATTTCTGTGCTCAGGATTTTTGGGCAGACCTGAAATGGCTTAGTGGCATGCCAGAGCAGTGGTCCCCCAACACTATCTAAGCTCCACGAACCCACCGGCGCACAAACGACACTGACTCCCACTCCCTCACCCTCCTGGTCAGTTACAAACGTACTTTAAGTGAATCTCTCAGTCCAAATCAGCCCAGCAGTTCACTTCCAGCTCAATTCAGCTCCAACAACCTGAAAGAAAAAAAAAACAACAACAAAAAAGACGTCTTTTCACCGTCCACTGGTTGTGGTGGCTCAAACATGTCTGGACATGTCCAATAAAGCTGCCAGACAGAGCATCCATTTTTTCAGGTCATTTTCAGGTTGTAGTGGTGTTTGACATTGAGACAGCTGAGCAGGCACGCTCCCAGCGTTTCAGAGCCGAGAAAACTACTCATTGTTTCATGATTCACTCATATTTGGCAGTGTGGTTAATAACACTTTTCTGCGGTGTGACAAACTGAGAACACTCATTTATCAGTGCTTTACACGATCTTTAATCTAGCTTTTGAGTAAAAATGTAACTGAGCATTAAAGATAAGTTTAAATTTAATCTTTCTTAATTTTAAGGTAGTTTAAAAGTTTTGATGTAATATAATTTTAAATTAAGCCATGATTTAATCCCGCTTTAAAATTAATCCTCGTAGGTGCAACCCTGCCCTAGTGGTTTAGGTAGCCACATTATATAACAGAACATTTGTCTGACATCTCCTCCCAGACAGCTACAGCTTCTCCTCACACATTCACCTTCTTGGAGTGCATGTGAAGGGGGTGGGAGGGTGACACCCATTAACAGTGACAAAAATATCAGATTTGAAATGAGTCAAGTTATGGGGTGCCCGGATAGCTCAGTTGGCAGTGCATGCCGTGAGTGTGAGTCCTCTGCAGCGGCCGTTGGTTCGACTCCCACATGCAGCCCTTTGTTGCACCCCCCTATTCTGTCTTCCCCTTTCCTGTCCCCTCCTCAGCTGTCCTATCAACCCCCCGCCAAACCACCCAAAAATATCTGTAATAAAAAGAAATAAGTCAAGTTACTGGTTGTATTTGAAGCAGGAGGTTTTACATTGAATATTTGTAATAATGCTAACAAATAATTCAGTCACTGCACAGGCAGTTTAGTGATATTCCAGCAACTGTGGTCTTGAAATAAAAAGTTAGGTCCTCTTTGTTGGAGACAAGACAAAGTAAAAATGTGACTTGAGATCAGTCTTGAGACCAAAACCCACCTTGACTACTACAACACTTCTACATTCGTTCTTGAGAACAGAACCAAGCAGGCTTGTCTGGGTCTTTGTCTCTGCCCTGCAGAGATTGCATGCTCAGTCCTCTGAATGCCATAACCACCTTTCTGCCAATCTCCCCATTTCTCCTGACATCTTTCTTTTTTTTTACATGAAGTAATCACCCTATTCTGCATAGACAAAGAATAGGTGAATGTCAGAGGGGGTGTAAAAATGTTCACCATTAACTCTCTATCACACCCTTCGCTCATCGTATTTTTCATGCACATTTCCCCTTTTTCTCTCTTTCTCCATCCTGCCTTCTGTAGAGGATGTCTTATATCATGAAGGTAAGGTTAGCTCTCACCGTGTTTCTATCTGTGTGTGTGGGTAAGGATGTGGTTTTTGGGGGTGGGGGTGGGATGGGGTTGCCTGTGTGTGTGTGTGTGTGTGTGCGCGTGTTTTCCCCCAGTGTTGAGCTAGCATGCCATTGCTCTGTTTGCTTCACTCCTCCCTCATTGTCATCTGTTGGTTTCCTGTTTTCTGTAGCCCTGCGTGTCTGCTCTTTTTTTTCTCATTCTCTGCAGTGAGACAACGTGCCACTCACTGTGTACGGTATCAGAAATCTGTTAGAAAGCTGTTCTGATGCAGCAGTAGTACTCATTTCTACTAGGGCTGCTATTTTTGGAAATCTCTAGACACAGAACGCAAAGCAGCAGACAAGTCTGCTGTCACTCAGCCCTGGATGTATTTTCACATGTGTCACATGTGACTGATCAGCAGCCCAAATATGCTGTAATAATTCAGATGATGTCTTTTTTCAAGTGGATTCCATGTTTCTGGGCAACGTGATGTGCAGTTTTATTAGAAATCACAATGATCCAAATTCATTATTGACCAGGTGGCTTAAAAACAAAACTCCAAATGAATGCTAAAGCTCGTCTCTGTCTGCTGGATATGTGGGCATTTGTTAAATGTGTTGGCCATAACAACTTTGTGATAGAGTCATACATCAGGACCTTGTGTTTGTAAGCTTCTGAAGAAGTTCTTCTGCTCCCAAATGACCATAAAAATCAATTAAGCAGTTTTAAAAAGAGGGAAATGTTGCAGAACGTGTGTGCACTCTGTATTACGCACTATTGCTGTACACCAAGCAGGTGGATGGAACTGAACACTGTCAATCTTGGCACAAAAATTGCAGCGTGCCACTGAGTCACCATCGGCACACCACTCGTCTTCACCTCTCCTCCTACTGATGTACACAATGAGTTCGTAGAGCACCAAACCCAACAGAGAAAGAACTAGAGCTGCAACGATTAGTCAATCAAAAGAAAATTAAGTTGCCATCAATTTTAATAATAGATGAACTATTTCAGTCATTTTTCAAGCAAAGATGTCAAATATTTGCTGGTTCCAGCTTCTTAAATCCGAGGATTTGCTGCTTTTCTTACGATAGCAAATGTTGAGTCTTTGGGGTTTGGACTGTTAGTGGGACAAAAGAAGCAATTTGGAGACGTCACATTGGTTCTGGGAAATTGTGATGGCCATTTCTCACTATTTATTTATTTTTTTTTTACATTTTATGGACTAAATTCTTAATTGATGAATCGTGAAAATAACTGGCAGATTAATCAGTAATGAAATTAATCATTGTTGCAGCCCTATAACTAAGCTCAGTACACCTTTGTGCTGTGCGTCTGCATTACTGGGAATCCCTGAGCCAGTTCAGCGAGATGACCCATGATGTAGTCGATTATTCCTCCTGATTCTTATGAGGGACTTTAAAGAGTCTAGTACAGTTTTTAGGATGCCCCATGAATTGGTTTCTCCTTTCCTTTTGCGTGTTTGACAAAGCTTCTCCATTCCAGTGCAGGGCTCGAGTCAAATGACGTCATGTAAAGTATTCGAAGAGTACGATCTTCATAAGTCACAACTCGGCGCCACCCATCTGCATCAAGCACATCACCATGACCAAACCGTTATTTTCAGAAAGTTAATTATTCATCACACCTTAGCTCTTAATGTGCTCTGGAGAGGAAACGGACTGTTCTCAGTCACTAAAGTCAACGCGAAAGCAATAAAAAGTCTCATTCATAAAACCACATTGTGGTTTTATAGAATGTAAAAAATAATGTGATCACGTATTTGTGTCCTTTCCCATGGCTTTGTAAACACGTATCCCACAGGCAAAGCTTGAATATTTGAAGCATTTTTTTCTCTTGATCTTGATCCCTGATCAGTCAATGTTTTTGATAGGTACCTTGAAAAAATCTTGAAATAATTGTTATTAAATGTGATTTAATTTATGGTTTTCTTGGTTTTTATAGACCTGATAGACAGGATTCATATCAGCACAGACAGATTACTTGGCCACATGCTTGCTGCCTTGTTTGTTGATGGAATTCTTTGATGTTGTTCGTTCATGAGGGATGCGCATCCTTGTAAGCTTGCATTCTGTTGGTTTGGAGCCTTGGCTTTACAGGTGTGTGTAGCAGTGTGTTTGTATGTGTGCGTGTAGAGACTTGTACTGAATTTAATGTTGGCTCTCCTTCAGGACTCCAGCAAGAGCCCGCGGCCCATGAAGAAGTTCCTGCCAGGCAACAGGAAGAAAGAGCGGAAGCCCTCTGATGATGAGATTCAAACACGGAAAAGTAGGACTCTTACTACAATATGAAATGTATGAGTGAAAGGGCTGCACCTATTGATTATTTTTCGATCAGTCGACTAATCTAAAGAGTAATTAGAGACTGGTCTGATATATTTTGTGCCTTTAATTGGGATTGAACAGCTGAAGACATGACAGGAAAGGGGGAGAGAGAGTGGGTGGGGCAACTGCAGCAAAAGCCCCAACTGAATCAAGCCCACGACTGCTGCAGAAGACTCACAGCCTTAGTACATGGGACTCACACTCTACCTACTGAGCTACTATTTGATTAACAATCAATTTACCCAAAATAATATCACAATATTATTTTATAATATCTCAATATTCATTTAATCACAATCCTGAAAAATGGACACATAAACCAACTTAGAACTTAATAGTTTTGCTAAGTAATAGTGGCATATTTTAGAATTAAAACTATTTAATAGACCCTTTTTGTTAGATGCAAGATCAGAAAAACAGTTGACCTCAAATTGTATAAGACAGCTGTGATGCATATTAATTTAATCACTAATAACTGTGTCAACCCTTTCCTTGAACTTGACTTTCAGTATTTTTACTTCAGTAGTTGACTTAAAAGTTCATGTGGTCTTGACATGGATTTATGTCATCAATGGAGTCATATGCAGGTAAAATAATCTCTGGCAAATGTATTTTTGCGTCAGCGTGAGGAGAGGAAAAAAACTGAAACAATTTACAGACTGCAACAACAGTCGGCAATGTTCGTTTAAGCCGTTTCCTCAATCTTACATGGCCGTTAAAGGAAACAGAAAATAGAAAACCGCCAAAAAACAACATGACGCATGGTGTGTAACATTACGGTAAGAGCGTTGGTACAGAAATTACCTCTAACATGGAGGTGGCGAAGAACATTTGGAAAATCTATTTGAAGTAACAACTGCTTACAGGAACACATTCAGTGTGTTGATAATCCTAATGTATCATACTCAGGTGCTCACAATAGGTGAACAGGACCATGCTGTCTTGTTGCTGCGTCTTGACAAAGCTGTGCTTTCACTTCCATTGCTCATGCAGAGCAGCCGTGAAAAGCCATTTCCAGTTTGCGGAGCTTACAGAGCATTTAGTTATGTCCTTGTCTAAACAAATCAGACACTTAAGATGATCACGGGTGAGGTTTGTCAGCTACAGCTTGTTGACAGTGTAAATCTATGCTGCAGCCGGGCGCAATTGACTGACGCGTCTACCCACATTATGCAAATTGATGTATTTGTGTAATCGATGACATGTATTACATTGACGAATCGCCCCAGCCCTAATGGGACATTGATTAAAACAGGCTTGTAAATACCATTTTCAATTGTTTGTGTGGTTTTAAGGCTGTTGTCGGTCAAGATGAGAATGATTAAGATCATTGATGGAGATGAATTTTACCTTTTACGCTGTTTGTGAGAGTAAAATTTTTGAGCAGAAGTAAAATTCAGGTGCACAGCTAAGATATTATTGGAATTAGGTTGTCATTATCACAGAAATCCCTTCAAGTGTTCTGCAGGTCAGTGTGTTGAGGAAATGAGTAGTCAACATTTGAAGCCTGTGCAGCCCAATGTTTACATGAATCATATAGAAGAGTGTTCACATTGCAAGACCCCCTTTCATGTAATGTATGTTCAGTGTGTGGAGCTCTTATTATCTGAATATATTTATTCATGATTGTGTCCAGCCATTTAAACAAACCCAGTCTTGTTGTGTTTTGTGGTGTGTGTGTGTGTGTGTGTGTGTGTGTGTGTGTGTGTGTGTGTGTTTTGTGTCTGTCTGTGTGCTGTTGTCTGTCTGTCTGTCTGTCGTCTGTCTAGAGACACGATGACACCATCTGCTGAATGAAACTTTTAAGTGTGTTAATGATATTGATTATCTCTGGTTCTGACAGGCACAGCCGCTCTGGAGGAGGACGCTCAGATCCTGAGGGTGATTGAAGCGTACTGCACAGGAGTCAGCCTGCACCAGACCACCACAGGTGTGTTTGTGTAAGAACCGTGGACACAAATTGCTTCTTTAATATCTTCTTAGATTGTGCATGTTCAGCAGTTGATACAGCCATGAATCAAGCTTTCCCTTTAATTTGTGTGTGTGTGTGTGTTAATGCAGCAGTTCGGAAAGAGTGCATCCCTCAGGTTCTTCTCCCAGAGGAAGAGAAGATCATTGTGGAGGAGATGAAGAGTAACGGGCAGACGGTTATTGAGGAAAAGTAAGCATATTATTACTTGGGAAAATAGGCTTTCATTTACTTGTTGTATAACCAGGATGAACCAGGCTTTGTCATTATTTGTGTCTGGATCCTAATTTTCTCTGCAGTTAGATTCAGAAATGTGATATTGATCCTTTTTATGCTGTTGGGGAAAGAATTATTCACAAAATATGACCTTGACTTGGAAGGCAGTGTAACCTTGATTGCTAGCAAATTATGTTTTACCTGCTAATTTAATGAGAGCAGGAAAAAATGAATATTATATTGTCTAGCAAAACTCACCATATTTTCTGCATTTCTTTCAGGAGTCTGGTTGATGCCGTGTATGCTTTAAAGGACGAGGTTCACGAGCTGAAAAAGGTAATTGTGCTCAAGTGTTTGACTAACACAGTGTGTGTGGAGACATTTGTATTTATGTGTAAGCAACATAGTTCTGTGTCCTACTTCTTAATGGTGCCGCTGCGCTTGTTGACAGTTTGGGGGATTAAAAATGTGGTTAAATGTGCTAAAGCGCGACCATAAAGGGATTTTTTTAAGGCCGATAGTGACACATGAGAATGAACCAGATCTGATGACAGGGTATTCTTAACTTTAAGCATTTTTTTAATCACTTTTTCCTACAAACATACATTGTTTTCATCTTATATGTTTTTAACAGCTTATAAAACTATATAATATATAGTATATATATTTTAAATATGTTGTCAATAACAATGACATGCACAAAAAATTGAAAATAAGGTAAAATAAATAAAGTAAAACTAATAAAATTTATTATTACACAGAGCCATACACAATTCATATAACCTTTTTAAAAGTTCAATAAATAAAAACTTAACAATGGTAATAACCATATAACATACCTTTAAGTTATTTACAGTAACCATTACTTGGACAGCCCCAATACTGAAGGTTCCCAGAATCACTGCATTATCTTAAATAAAGATCTAATAGTTTCCGGACTTTTTCATAAACATTTACTGTACCCGTAATAATGTAGGCAATATTTTCCAGTCCCATACAACGTGCCGTATTTTTAACCCGGATAGTAATATTTTGGCTGAACAATTTTTTCCAGCTCCGAGTACCAAACAGTTTTGTTTACAATGTGTAAGATCCAGTGGGTAAAAGTGAAACAAAAAAACTTTCAAGGGAGCGTTTACAAATAAGATTTATGAGATCATATTAATACCTTCCATTCAAAACCCTTATCTCTTAGTACACCCCCACAAACAATGAATGAGAGAGCATTGAGACTCTTGAAATACTGTCATATTTATTTGGTTTAACAGGAGTTACATAAGTCTGCATCATTCAGGCGTACTGAAGCAGCTGTAACTTAGTATTCATGGTTTGTATCTAAACCGTAAACAATCCGATCTTCAATGGAAATTTCCTCCTTCAGTTATGGAGGAATGATATTAAACCTCCATCACTGCAGTTTTTGTGACCTTTTTTTCCAAAGATAGGTCTTTGCAATGATTTACTTTATGCAGAGACCAGCACCAACAAAGGGATGAACTGACAGCTTAAAACACTCTAAATACAGTATAACAGACACTGTACACACAACACAACAGATTCCACTACAGCTACAGTGTATCTGTTATAACCCATTATCAGCCAGTAATAACATGTTGCTGACATGTTGGTCAATCTCTCTAGTGCGTACATTTGAGTTTGAGGAAACAGAAGTAGACACTTAAATACTGTCATTTCCTGTAAATGTCTTACAGGAGAATAAGTGGATGAAGCAGTTCCTGGAGGAGGAGCAGAAGTCTCGCAAAGAGCTGGAGAGAGTTGTTCGAAAACTGGCCAAGCAGAAGAACGATTGTGCTTGGGATGATGGCAGCCACTGAACACATCCATACAATCATCCTCATCCTCGTGTGTGTGTGTGCGCGTGTGCGTGTGTGTATGGGTGCATTTATGTAAGCATACTTGTGGAGGGGCAGCAGGGGTCAGGTGTGTGTGTGTGTGTGTGTATATTTGTGTATCTGTCTATGTTGCGTCTCCATATTTCAATCACAGCAGAGTTGGACTTCCCTCTCTGACGATCACGCTTGGAGTTTCTTAGCTTCGAGTGCCGGGGCACGATGTGACATTTTGATGAAATCCAATCTGTCTTCCTGATACAGCCTCACGAGATGAGACTACAAATAATATGCCTCTTCACGAAGCAGCTCAGCTTAAACTGAGACTGATCAAGTGGGATGTTTATCAAAACATACTGCCTCTTGGCGACTGGCACTGTGAACACTCCCCAGCAAATGGAACAATTGTGGACAAGGACAAGTTCTCTGCTGCTTCTTTCGCTTCATATGAAAATTGAAAAGGAGTACGAAGCCATCGAGTCCAATAGGTGTTCTCCTGCATGCACTTCTGTTACCAAGGGGACTGATTTTCTTCCCTTCACATCATGACCTTTTTTTTTTTGGCCATTGTCATATTTTATTTGTCACAAGGACATCCAGAGAGGAATTGGATCTATTGAGCTTTCATGTGCATTTTTGTAACATTCTAGACATTCACATTACAAGTTTCCAGGCCTTTTTGTAGGCGTTTAAGCAATTCAAACAAGTTAGCTCCTCGTGTTGCATTCAGTTGTTTTCTAATGCAGCCCTTCACTGTTTATTTAAAAACTGCATGAATGTACAGTGTTTCTACAGTATGAATTCTGCATCAGAAATGTGATAATCAAGATATTCAGATATATTTAGTCCAAAGCTATCAGGGATGCAGCTGCATAATAGAATAGAAAAGGCTTAGCTATGTATCATTTATTATACAAACGTACGCAAATAATGACAAAGATGTCTCCCCTATTCTTCTTACTAAAATGTATTCAAGTATCATTTTAACCTATTAATTACATAGCCTTGCTTTATTTTGGATTTCTAAGAAAATATTCCTTATTTATTGTTCACCCAAACAGGCAATTGTGGTGTTAGCCTTATAAATATAGTTTTGCTGCCTTTACATCCATCTGTAGTTTTATTAAACTACACTGATGTGTTAAAGGTGGAAAAAATGTCCTTGTTTTGGCCAAGAGAGCATTTTTTTCATCAGAAAAGAGGAAAAATGGTAATGCTTTATTTGAAGAGGCGTTCATAAGACTGTCATTGCATTGTCATAACCATGTCATGACACCTTCCATGAGTGTTTGACTGTTGTCATCGGTCACTTATGACATTTTTAAGGCAACTGACATTGCTTGATTTGTCTTTGTTATGACAAATTGACATTAATCAAGCCACTTAACTTGAGGTCAAGGAAAATATTCATGACACACTTACAACGGTCTCGTGACAACCAATGTCAAAACCAGCCACATATAGTTAATGAAATGTTTAAACTGAAGCTAAAGAGTTTCTTTAAGTTTGATAAAGTCTAGTTGTCATGACAGACATTGACAGGTTATATTGTCTCTGTTAATGTCAAGTGGTAATAAAGACATTGTTGGCTTGATTAATGCCAAGTCAAGTTGTCATAACAAATACATCTCAAATTAACTTAATGAATGATCAGTCGTAAACATTCATAAACACTCCCTCATATTCATACAGTCTTAAGCACACCCTTCAAATAAAGTGTTACCAAATGACTTCAGTAATGAGCCTGACTTAACAATTGAGAGGTTTTTGTTTGCAGGCTGTGTGCTCGATGGAAACAGACTAAGGAAATAAACAGAGAGATTTATTTGTGGCTGTAGACTAGAGCTCAACTGTTTAAGTGCCTCCCGAAGGGGTCAATAAACTTTAGGAGAGTTTAAGACCAGACTGGGATTAAATGCATGATTTATATTGAAAGTGTCACAGGTGGTTCGTTGTAATATTTCAATAAGAATGGCTCAAGCTTAATGGGTATGTATGGGGTCTGAAAAGCATACAGGGCTTTGTGTACTGTTTAAGATGCAGCCTCTTTACCAGGACTCACAGCGGTACATTTTCTCATGAGGTTGAGTGTGTGCGCACTGTCAACACTGTTATCTACTCCTGCTGTGCTGCAGAGCAGCAGTGGATGTATATTGAAATGCAATAAGTGACTGCTTTACTGACTGACCTCTGGGTTAGACCCAGCATGGTGGGCCAGATTTGGAGAAATTGCAATAATAATAATAATAATAATGATAATAATGAATAATTTAACCCAACTGATTAACCAAAAAGGGCCAAGACCATGTGGTTCAGCCACCACACAGTTAGGCTAGTCATTATTTTCCATTTGCCTTTTATTTACTCAAGTCTCTTTGTATCGATGATTGTTTAAAGGTCCCTGACCAGGTCCTGATTTCCATTACAAATGATCCAAGCTGTAATAATACTGTAAAACTGTACAATCCCTGTTTGGAAAGCACTGTTTTTGTGTGCATCCCTTCACAGGGAGGTCAGAGGACTGTGCAGGGTACAAGGAAGTACAGGTACATCTGCAGCAGAGTCGGTGTCTTGCTCAAGAGCATTTCAGCAAGGAAGAACTGCTTGCTCAGGTGCTGGAGCTGATCTTTCATCACTATTCTTATTAGGATTCTTACAGAGACTCTGCTTCTTGTATAGATGCGTGACTCTGTCTCATCTTATTAATACATTTGCGGTTCCTGTTCTTTAAATAGTTTTTATTAAGTACCACGTACTCTAGTTTTCGATTCCCAGTAGCTTCCGTGAGCACTTACTGGTGGGAGGGCGGTTGAACTCCGGTTTCATCTTGTTTATGTCATCTCCAGACCACTGTGTGTATTGTTTTTGAAAGGTTGTTCTATGCAATTGTTGTTGTTGCAAGTATTGTAATGCTTTGTTTTTCTAGACACTCTGTACTTTGTGTTTGGTATGGTCATTCTTTTATTAAAAATTTAATATAATACAAGTGGCGTTTTTGACATAATTTTCACCAAGTGAGAAGTGGAAAACCACACGGCGTGACCTGCACGTTCCCTCATTCATGCTGGAAAATCCACCAAGGCAGGCTTTTCCACGCACCATTCAGCACTTGTGTGGTTCAGGAGTTTGTAGGCTGTTCAGATTCGGTAGCAAGAAACCCTTTACAGGATGGAAGGAGTGACTAGAATAGATGACATCCTGTGTGTGAGTGCGCTGCCTCTGCATCTGTACACACCCCATAGAGATTCACACTTTCCATGCTGTTTGTTCAGCTCCACCTCAGCAGTAGCATGTGAAACTCAATGCCACTGTAAGTTTTGTTATGTCTCAGATGCTAACTTTAAACTTGCATAACGCTGCATTTTGCTTTTTGATGGATAGAACTTTTTTTTATTACTCACCAGTTGCCTTTAAAACTTTTATATTAGTCACCAGATATGTAACTCAAACCTGTAGGTTATGATGGGTTAAAAAAAAAAATAGAAAGAAAAGAAAAAAAAAATAGGTCAAGGTCTAACCCGTACGTGGGCATTTTATCAAGACATTTAGTGGTTTTTCATGTTTCAGCTCATTTCCTATGAATCCTTAACACTCAACATTACTGATGTTAATTGCAGCTGTTATTGTTCAATCTTCTCAGTGCCCTTTTCCAGCCTTTTAAGAGCCAAATTCAATTTTAGACAGTACGTAAATCAAATGGCACTCTTCAGTCTTGCTTGAGTTGTATAATCCATCACAGTGAGTGCTGCATCTACAAGCAGTTGTGTCAAAGTTTCATTATCATTGTGAGGTAGTGCCTTTTTAAAAAAAAATCAATTTGCATTTAAACTGTCACCACATGACAATAAATAACAGAAATGAAAACTTTAAGTTTACTGTGATGGATTACACAACTCAAACAAGTTTCAAGAGTTTGATGAATGATTCATGAAGCATCTGGAAATGAATTGGAACCAGTGGCTGTCTGGAAAGAAGGAAAGATAAATCACAGAAGTGGAAAGTCACAAGTGTCACTTGCTTGTAAAAACCGGCAACAGTAAAATAACATGTATTTGTACTTAAGGAGTTAATTAAGCACCAAAACGTTTCAATTACAGAATAAGTTGCTTCAGCTTAATTTAACTTGCAGAGAATGGGTTGGTTGCACTAAATTAATTGAGTTAGTTTAACTATAAAAGTCGCAGTGGATTTACTCAGTAATGGCTGAGTTAGAACTAGAAGTATCCATGCAAGTTGTTTAACTTAAAACTTTTTTTTTTTTAAAGTTGGGCCAGTGCATTCTTTTTTAGAGTGAGATGAGGTCCTTAAAATAAAACAAAATGTTTCTCACAAAGAGAAACATTTTTCTGCCGTCAAAAAAAAACAAAAAACAAACATACAGTTTGATGCATATGTACACATTGCTGAGTCTACCCTCATCAAGTGGTTACCTAAATGTTTAGCGGTCCAGTTTCTTGTGGCTGAGCTGCATGAGAAAATGCATCTTTGCTATGTGGTTTCTTGTGTCCTAGAAGTTTAAAACCATAGTGGTACAGACTGAGCTAGAATGCAAAATGCAGTAGGTTTTTGCAATAAACAGCAAAGTTTGATATCTGTGTAGCCCACAGGGATCATTTTGTACATGTCACACTGTAAGAATAAACTATTTGTGTTAACTTAAAAAGGTTCGTTTCTGGGCTGCCTTAAAAATTGAATTGATGGAACTTGAAAGATAACTTGAGGTAATTTACAATGATTCAAAACAAATAAACCTTTCTAGTCAAATATATTTGTTACTAAATTAGTTCTGCTGGAGAAAACAGTGTTTTCATGATTGTGAAAAAAAATCATGACTTATCTTAAAGTGTATGAGCCACAGAGCAAGTTTTCATCAAATATGTTTTCTTTAAACTATGAAAAAGGAGAGTTTAAACCTTCAAACAATGCTTTCTGGTAAGTCAGGTTATATGCTGAACATGTGTCTTTAGCAACTTAATTTAATGAGCTGACTGAACTCTGTACAACACATTCATTCAGCTTCTTCATTGCAAGTCAAAAGACTTCAAGAAATCTTAAGTTTAATTAACCTGAATGAATGAAACTTGTTTGATTTTTGACAGTGCAGAAGACTATTGATGGTCTTCGACAAACTTAATTTACTGTGTTAATACTGGTGATGAATCTTGTTGCTTTTACAGTAACTTGTAGAGGGTTGTTTGGTGTACAGAAGAAGCATTTTTGTGTGTGCATCTTCTTTGCTTCTAACTAACTTGTGAAACAGGGCACATGCAAGACAAACTGAGAAGAGAAGAAATATTTCAGATTAAATATCAAGGTTTCATTTCGCAGCCATACAACCTCATTTACATCAATAAATACAGAACAATCATTCACAGTACTGCCACAGAAATAACTAAATTATAAAAAAAATATTATATGATTTAATAAATTATAGTTTGAGAATGTGGTCTCTGAGATCCAACTTTAGTTCGATTATCGCTCCAGTCTATTTAACAGTGTTCTTAGTAGCTTCCATCCACTCAGTGAGTCCCCACTCTTCAGCTTAGCTCCATGCATGTGCTCATATAGGAGTCCTACAGTTTGTACATCCCAAACGTCGTGGCTCCTTCCCCATAGTTGACCTTCGAAAGGTCTTGTACCCAGACGCTGAGCTGGTTTCCTTTCTCCAGTCTGATAACCTCTCCCTGCGAGGCCGTGCACAGGCTAGAGACTGACCCATTGCTCAGGTTGCAATGGGCCTGCATCACAGTCTTCTCATCTTTTTCCGTCTGGCTCTTCCTCAACTTGATCATGCTAGCCAGCGGGTGCTTAAGGTCGCCCTTGGAGAAGGTCACCCTGGAGTAGACGTAGTATTCACCGGGCTGCTGGATGGTCAACCAACTGCTGTAGTAGTAGTTGATGCCCTGAAGAAATGAGTGGTTCGTGTCCCACTGGAGATAACCCGCTGGACAGACAGAGGGACAAGTTTAGGCAACATTATTGAGAAAAATTTCTTAATATTTCTTCATACATTTTGGCTACTCAATTGCAATTTTATTATCCAAAACATGCCATTTTCATAGTTTCTCACATGATTGTTTGCCTGGTTGCTGCTCCACTACCATGCGTGCCAAGGGTTTATAGTAAATTTCCTGCTTTTCTGACAACTGAGCAGCCACTGTAGAAGAGAACAAACATCTGGTTAGAGACACTGTTGAGACTGGATTTTTGATTGCAACTTAATGTGTAACATTACTTAAAGCTAGTACAAGGAAGTTTCATATTGTGTTGATTTTGGAGGCCCCTGTGGTCAAAAGCAGTGTTTCCACCACCATAGCAACAAAATTTTGCTTGGTAAAATTTAATCACAGGCTTGTTTCATCTGATTTCACAGAGAATACGACCCAGTGGCAGCCATTATACATGACTGGAAATAGCCAATCTTCTTGTTGATGATCTTTTTTGTTTATGTAGTTCATATAGAGGCATCAGTATTGAATTGAGACTGTTTCACTCCTTGTAGTAACTTTAAAGGAAGAAATAAATTAAATCAATGTACCTTTTCCTTCAGTTGCGAGTTTTTCCTGTAGGAATGAAAGAAAAATAAAACATCAGGAACAGGAACTACAATACATTGAATGTAGATGCGTAGTCGTAATTAAATGTCTTTCTATCTATCGTGTATTGCCCATCTTATAACAAGCCATAGTGCTGTGAATATCACACCTCAGATGTTCAAAAGCATTTCCTGTACCTCACTTCAAGCATGGTTTCATTGACCTGGTATATTTTTATACAGAGCAAAATGTGTGAACAATCAGAGGATGTGTACGTTTCAATACACTTAGAAAGAACAAGTTAATTTCACTTGCAGTTTTTAAGTTGGAACAACTTCACTTCATGAAATTAATACACCTAAATTATAAATAAACTTAACAAGTAGAATCATTCATTCAATCAACTTAAGAATCATTAGAAGATGAACACATTTCAATACAGTTATAAAAAACAGGCTATTTCATTTACTATTTTTAAGTTGGAACAGTTTCATTTTCTTAAAAAGACATCACTTAATTTTAAGTAAATGTTACAAGTAGATATAAAGTAAATATAACTTAACACTAAATTAGTTTTAAAAGTTTAAAAGTAATATCAGCTTGTTAGATTTTAGAGTGATGTAAGTAAACCCATTTGTAGTGCAGTATGCATTTGCTTCATGTTTTAGAATGGAAGGGAATTAATTTGGCAATCAAATTAAACAATGCATTAACTTAATTTTTAAGTTTTGTGTTTCAGTCTTAAATTTGTTTTTTAAATGTCTTTTTTTCTTTAAGTCATTACTAATGCAAAGTAAAATATTTTAACTTGTAATGGTTTGAAAGAATACTGTATAATTACTGTAATATTACATACAGCAGTGTCAAATATTAGTAAATCAAAAAAAAAATTCTTTTTTTTTTTTTTTTTTTTTTTTTTTTTTTACCATTTGGCCCTTGTGGTAGAGGAAGATGAATCCACCGACGGACAGGAATAAATGCAGCAGCACTACGCAAACCAAAAACCGGAGTAGAGCCCTGCTGTGGCCTTGTGATGGAAGCTGAGCTGGGATGAGAACCGGCTGAGATCTGCTGTGGCGTGGAGGCACCGGCGGAGGAGCCAGGCTGGTCTGGTAAGTGTTGATCATGGTGGAGAGGAGGAGAGGTGAAACCAGGAGAGGCCTGCTGGCATCCGTGACATCCCATGCACTTCTGAACCACTGCTCTCTCATGCAGCAGAGTTTTTCTTGAGCTACTTCCTGGAAGCTCTGAGCTCTTCAGCATGCAGATCTGTGAGAGATGTGACCTTTATGTGTTCATGTGTGTATGCGTGAGTGCTGTTGAAAATACCTTGTTACATTTCTTCCTTCCTTTCTGTCAGATATGTGTTCATAAATGCCACACCACGCCGCAAGGTCTTAAATTACTCAGTATTTCTGTGAGTTTGGCAATATTTCTATTTTTGGCCAATGTAAAACAAATTCCTATGGAGGTTATTATTTGATATAGGACAGACATGTATGTAGTATTTAAAACATGAGAACATAACCAAAGACTATTAAGTCCTCAGTGGTATTTTCACACTGTTTGAATGACCACAAGCAGCAACAAATAGATATAAGGAAATAACACATTTCCTACACATCTCCCTTTTTAAAACATCAATGTAATGGCTGTATGACCTCAGCGTTAACACTATGCAGTCCAAAAACAGCCATGAGTAGATTTTCACGTAAATTTTCACAATATTGGTTTGATTATTGCAGTTATTTAAGTCTCAGGGATTCAGAAGGGACACTTTTTTAACAAATATGGAATGACCAAATTCCAGATTAGTGTAAACCAGCCTGCTGAATTCAATTGCTTACACAGATACATAACTTGGTCTCTTTTCTGAACCGCAGTATATGTAAACTCTGCTTGGTTGTGGTGGCACGTCTGACTGGAATGAGACCCACCAATGTTTTTCGCTGAACCCACACAGCCTGGTTTGGCTACTATGAAAAGTTTTTAATGTGGCCTATTCCTACAGTAGGTCAGGCTGCTGCAGTAAATGCAGCTTAGCAGTTGAAACTGTTGCTGTCATTCTTTCATTCTGTCATCCGTCTTCTGCCTGCATCAGGTTGCAGAGTGAGTTGTTAGTCAGTTCTGCACTGTTGCAGGTCAATGCAGCTTTTGATCTACTTGGATCCGTGTCACTTGAGAACTTCGGAGGCTTGCAGTTTTTCCTCATTCGCTTTGGCTCAATTCTGGAACGCGAATTACTCTTTTCAAAACATTGATGTAAAAAATCTCAACAGTTAGTTTGTTGTTCACAACAGATTGTAATTTCTCATTCATTCAAGCAAATTGCACACGTTTTGGCACACGTGTACAAAAGAGTAAGTACAGTTATTTACAATTTGCACAATAACCACTTGCACTTGAACATTCTTTCATTGTTTGAGCCGTCACATGCAAAATGATCCATTCAATGATCAAAATCTATCAGACATACGTGTATAACTCATACATATGTGGGACGTGGACTGTTTCTGATGTCTGCTAAATTGGCAAATGAGCTGCCACGTAACAGCAATGAACTATGAATCACACAGGTGTCATTTTGTGGCAAATTTTCTGTGCATGACTTTGTATGAAAGATCAAATGTGAACTTTCTGTTTACGTGTAACACAGAACTTAAAAAATATATTTGTTGCATACGTACAAATGTGCTTATCTTTTGGTGCACTACAGTATTGGATTGGTATGGATTTTGCCCATTAAACTTTTACCTGCTTTTGACATCTGAATCTAAAAAACTCAGTGATACACAGTGAAGTAGCATTCAGCTTGACAAAACAGACAGTCTTTTATAGTACATCGTCAAGGGTCAACAAAACAAGAAAACAAAACTGAGATTTGCACATGAGCAACATTTTCAGGGTTGAATGCTTTGGTGAAAAAAACATTACGAGCAGTACGGCTCACACGATAACAGAACAACTTTTCATTTTGGCAGAACCGGCCAATTTATTGACACAACAACTAATTTTTGAAGCATGAACAAAATGTTTTTAGGTGAGTCACTACCTTTTGCAAACATGCCATAAAGTTTTGATGTCCCGTGAAACAGTTACAGATCAGAGAAAGTTAAGACAGTTTCAAAAAATGAGCCAAAACAACTGAGAAAAACTGTAAAGGTCTAATGTGTAAGTTTTATGGTGGTTTGTTGGCCGAATATGGCAGAAATGGAATATGATATTCATAAATATGCTTTCATTAGTTTATAATCACCTGAAAATAAGACTTTCAATAAGTGAGAATGAGCTATTTATACCTGTTTCCTCTTCCATGGATTCTGCCATGTTTCATCACCATGTTTCCACAGCAGCCAAGTTTTGCCACCACTGTAGGTTTTCCTACATGCCTGGAAGTTGAGGGTGACACAAGGTGTTTTTAATCTACAAGCTCACTGTCTGATGCCACTAAATCGTATGCACTGGTCCTTTAAAGGGACAATTTACCCAAAATCAAAAATATATATTTTTACTTTACCTCTTACTTTTAGTTTAATTATTTATCCATCTAGAGTGGTTTGGCGTGAGTTGCTGACTTTGGGGGATATCGGCTGTAGAAATGTTCACCTTCTCTTGAAAATAATGAAACTAGATGACACGCAGCTTGTGGTGCCAAAAAGGATTGTCTCTTTCTCTTTCTCTCTTAATCAATCAATGTTAATCAATCTCGGTATAATCCACTGCAGAGGTGTAGTGCTATTTGTTTAAGTACCAGAGCACACTTATATTGTGCATTGTTTCAGCAGATTAACCGCTATTGGATAACTGTGACCAAAGTACCTCAAGCTGAGTGTCATCTAGTTCCATTATATTCAAGAGAGGGCAGACATCTCTAAAAGTTGGATAAATAGTATTACAGGCCAGAGGAAAAATATGTATTTTTGAGTTTGAGATGAACTGTGCCTTTAAAATCTGGATTCACCTGTGATAGATAGATAGATAGATAGATAATAGATGGATAGATAGATAGATAGATAGATAGATAATAGATAGATAGATAGATAGATAGAGGGACAGATCAATAGATGGATAGATAGATAATTTAGACAGATAAATCTATTTGATTTTATACATACATTCATGTATTTGTATAAAAGCTTCATCTCTGGTCCACAAAAGATTCTTTATTTCTCAGGATAAAAAATGTTTTTCTTAAAAACAAAAGAGGGAAATAAAGAAATCAATGCTGGCAAATGACTGACACACATAAATTATTTGTATGCTCTTATGTCTACATGAATGTCTGCTGACATTCATGAATGTTTCATGCAGACCTTTTTTTAGTAACGGCTCATGGCTTCCTCTAGTGGCTAAAAATGTCCTCCACTGTAAGATAAAGTACTTACATGTACTGTATAAATACACTGAATATGCTCAGTGTTGATAACAACTCCCAGAATCCCCTTAATCCATTTTCTACTTTATTCTGTTAACCTTTGCTTGTGACAAACAGCTAATTTTATCTTTTTATTAACAGTATAAAGTTATGGTCTTATAATCACTGTGTCATTATCTTTGTATGCTAAATTACCTTATTTTCTCTCCTTTAAGTAGCATATAACACAACATTATATTGTACTAATAACTATGTAGCACTCCTGTTTGTGGTTGTTGCCGTTTATTGTGGAAAAGGGAAAGATCATGAGACAAAAACAAGATTACACTTTAAAATGAGCCTTATAGGTGGTTGTTTTTTGTCTAACTGATGGTGGGGGTGGATATCATTATTATTATGTAAACCACGAAAGACATTCATTGTCTGTCCAGTGTTGAATACCCAAAGGTAAAAAGGGAGCACACACACACAGATCCTGAGGACAAAATTGAGTAATCTCAATTTATTCTGGCCATGTCGCCAAACATAACATTTCTGCCTGGTTACCTTCATCAGAGCATGCGATTACTCAACTTTGTCCTAAAGATCTGAACTTTTTACCTTTGGTTATTCAGCATTGGAAATATTTTGGTTTCAGCACCATAAATAAAATACTGGGAAAACGCCTCCTTTCAAGGTCTAACTACTACATTCATTTCTTGTAATTTTTATGCATCTGGATGTAAATGCGCAGAGTCACTCAGAGAACCGAGGACTACTTTAACTTGATCAAACCTGCAGAAAACACATTCATGTGTACATGTTTTTTGTTTTTTTTTATAGCACATTCATTTAAAACATGTACACTGACACCTACATATATATAGAAGGTCAGCACAGGGACAAATTAAATATCCATTAAAGCAGAGGCTGAACTACATGGCACTGAGTTTACATTCACATGTTAAAGAGCTGACAGTGACATTCATCGTCATATGTGAAATCAACAGACAGAAGGAAATGTTGTGTCTTTCAGTTGCACTTTGGATTCTGCACAATAATTCAGAAAAAAATTTGTTTTAAATTTGACAGTTGATGAAAAGGTTTTATGGCGTGTAGTGAACAACCAGAGTGTGGCGGTCATTGTGCCGGCTGCAGAGGGCTGCGCTTCTGGAGGTGCTGAGGATCTGAGGTTGTGAAGAGCTGAGAGAGGCTTGTCTGTGGACGGAGAAGAAACCAGAAAGCTGTTTCCTCCGAGACGAGTGCTCCTCTCCTTGAATAGACTGTGGCTCCTCGCTGCACTTCACAAAGGCCACAAAGCATCTATAAAACTGTGTGAAAGTACAAAAGACAATGATCATTTCCAGTGAGCATGAAATCAGTATTTTCAGGTCAAAAGACACTAAAACGTCAAGTTAAAACTAGGATTAATTTAGTTCAAAATTAAAGAATTTTTAATGTTTCAACAACATTAAAGACGAATGTCAAGGAGGTCTGATGACACAAAGGAATCCAAGTTCAAACCCCATGTGGTAACACTTTATTTGAAGGGGTGTGCATAAGACTGTCAGTACACTGTCATAACCATGTCATGACACCAGACACCTTCATGAACATGAAGGAGTCTAAATTAATGTTTATGACTTTTGTCATTTAGTGTCATTCGGTCAATTATGTATCTTTTATGCAAAGTTGTTAATGTTCAAGAAATCCTTGTTATGACAACTTGACATTGACCAAGCCAGTAATGTCAGTTGTAAGTGTGTCATGAATTTTTTCTTTGACCTCAAGTAAATTTGTACATTCTGGACTTGTCATCAAGATGTCATTAAGCTTTATTACACTATTAAATGCTTTTATAATGGTGTCACGAATAATTTCCTAGACTTTAAGTAAAGTGGTACCATTTAGACTTGTCATAAAGATGTCATTAAATGTTATAAGACTAATGTCATCTTCTGGTGACATTGACAGGTTATGTTGTGTTGGTTAATGTTAAGGTAATGCTGTCATAACAAAGACTTGTCAAACTATGTTAACTTTGCATTAAAAATGACATTGTCCAAATGGTTCCACTTTAATTCAAAGTCCAGGAGACTAGTCATGACACTGTTACAAAGCATTTGATAGTGTAATAAAACTTCACAACATCTTTATGATGAGTCCAAAGTATACTACTACTACTAAAATATTCATGACACACTCATAATGGTCTCATGACAGCCCGTGTCAAAACCAACCACTTACGACAGTTTAATGTCATGTTAAAACATAAAGCTAAATGGTTTCTGAAAGTCTGATAATGTCAAGTTGTCATGACATAGACATTATTGGCTTGATTAATGTCTAGTTGTCATAACAAAGACATCTCAGACAATGTCAACTTTGCATAAAAAGTTACATAAGTGACCGACTGACACTTAATGGCGACATTCATAAACATTCATAAAGACTCCTTCATGTTCATGACAGGTGTCATGACATGGTTATGACTGTTTAATGAAAGTCTTTTCATATCATTCATTTCATTTTCATATAAAGTTTTACCCTTTGTCTTTCTGGTCCCTATACAGCTGCAGGGTAAAGAGAGCTCTTGTGGCTGCCACAGACAGAAGTATGCCATCTAGTGTGCTGCATGTAGCAGGAAGTGGTACTGAAGAGACACTGAGAGAGACGAAGCCTCGTCCTCAGTGTCACAGAGACCTGGGTGTCATTGAGTTCATGGATGAAACACTGCCGCTCTATTCTCCTCTATATATTTAGACACAGCTGAACAGCCAGACGTACTTCAACCAATAGATCTTACATAATATACTTCAATGCAGCGGAAACAGACAGTGATTCTGGGTCATTCATTATTCTCTCACCTGGTTATTGAAGAACACGTAGATGACGGGGTTGACGACGGTGCTGAACTTGGCCAGGATGGAGGGCACCACACTCGCCATGGGAGTGACCAGGCCCGACCTGCCGAAGGTGGCTATCAGGGCCATGATGCCATAAGGCATCCAGCACAGCATGTAGCAGGACACCATGGACAACACCATCACCAAAATGTGCTGCTCTCTGCGCTGAGCTGCCAGCAGGTTGACCTTACCCACCTGGAGACATGAAAGAGGAGGAGAGGGGGAGGTTAAAGTTGCAGCAATCAGTCAATTGAAAGATAATTAGTGGCCAACAATTTTGATAATCAGTGAATTGTTTCAATTATTTTTCAAGCAAAAATGTCAAACATTTGCCAGTCCAGCGTCTTAAATGTAAGATTTTGCTGCTTTTCCTTGTCACTTTTGACTTTGGGATCTGGGAAATTGTGATGAGCGCACAATTTTTTTATATTTTATAGACTAAACGATTAATTGATTAATTGCAAAAATGATTGATAGTTGCAGCCCTAGAAGAAGTACAGAGGTTAAACCTGTTTGGTAGTAATTTTACCCAACCCAGCACAGACTGTCTGCGTGGACGCAGGTCATGTCGGTTATTGGAAAGGTAAATAAAATATTTTTCTCATGCTTCTCCCTCATGCATTTTTGTGTTTTTATTTGGATTTCCTGTGCATGTTTTGTTGCATTCATTATCTCAATTTGTTCTGTGACTAATTTCTTAACACCTCTATAAGTAGTAGCTGAGCATTTCTTTCTCAGTGCCATCTAGTGGTGGTGTCAAAAAAGACACTGTGACACATGCTCCTCCCTCACCCATTGTTGATCAAACCTGAGGACGCTGAGAAGAATTAATTGGCTGCAAGTAAACGATAGACAGCACCTGTCTTCACTGAGATTGTTCAATTTTTGCACAAACTAAAACTTAACCCATCAGAAAATATGAGAGAGGCTATAATCACAAAACAAGACACTCATACACTATTGAAAACATGTTGAATATTATATTCCATTTCTGCCATATTCTGCCAGTAGATCCCCCTAAATCTAACACACTTGACCTGGAATGTAATTATTTTGTTATTCAAGACATATTGAATTTTAAAAGATTAAAAAAAAAAATAACAATGGTCAAAATCAAAGCAAGCCAAGATATTTTACCTGATGCAACTCAATAGTATCTTTCATCAGACCTTCCCCGCCTGGCTTTATGTTTTGAAAGATTTGTGGTATCTTTCCAACACCTCTAGTTTGTAACACTGATTTCTGTTGGAAATGTGTCTCCAAATCTTAGTCATAAAAAAATAAAAACTGAGATAAACTCCATGCAGGAAGGAGGTTGTGAGTGAGTTTTTTTTTTTTAGTTTTCATTCGCAGTTTGGTTAGATTTCGGCACCAAGACTGCTTGGGTAGTTTTAGGAAAAGATCATGGTTTGTCTGTGTCACTGGGTATTCCACCAGGGGTGCAAATACGTAGACGTCAACAATGCCATTGAAAACTCTCTGCACAAGTTAACTGAATTTTGTACTAAATATGTATGAGGGCTTTATATATCAAGTTCTTTGAAACATAATCATTTTGTGTAGTGAAAACAAAAACAAAATAATTCTTAGGTTTATATAAGGCCACAACGTGGAGTAAACTGAATCAGACTTGTGGTAAACTTGTGAATGACTGGATCTAGTGAATCAGTCAAACAGATCCACCACGTATGACTCAGTGATGGTTGTGTTACAGTAACCATTGAAGCATTCATTAAAAAACATTACATGTTTAAAGTTTGGCCGGCAGCTGCGTCCACTATACTGTGCGCGCTCTGACGTGTGTCATTACATCTGTCCTGCTGGTCTCTCCTGATGTACTGTTGCCGTGTGCTAAAATTAGCTCAGGTATATTATAAGCCATACGGCAGCATCTCTTCTGTGGCGACTGTCCCCCCACAGTATTGATTTCATACCCCTGTGGTCACCGTCTTGTGTAATTACCACTGTGATCCTCATCACGATGTTTCATGAATAAATGAGGGCGTCTGCCTGGTGAAGGAGGTCCTCCACAAGAGAAAACTCTGCCTGTCAAATCACTGCACATCTCTCACACAATCAATTACACTTCACCTTGCATGATATTTGGTCATAACCTCTGTTGCTCCGTCTGCTCGATCCCCTTTAATGTGTAATAACTATTCTGACAGTGTTCAGTCAGCTGTGATTTCTGCATGGCTGGACTTGTGTTCTGTTTTTAATGTTACCCACAGAATAAATCTGACAAGGCGTCACAGCTACAGCAAATCAGACTAATTCTGTCCTATCTTGACAGAAAGGTTTAAATATGACAGATCAACTTGAGGAGTTTGTTTAGAAATGTGCGTCAATGAAGAAACAAATAAATCTTATCCTGGTGACAACAGCTGTAGCTACCCTTTATACCAATATACCTTAACTCATTCATCCACCACAGCCTGCTTCTGATGTGGACTTCTTTGTCACTCTTTAAATTACGCCATGTGACCTCCGACATGGATCCGATAAGATCCTTTAGCCTAAACTATCACTTGATTGCTTAAGTAAACTTTGAGCAATGTGGTTTTACCCCTTTAAAAGTTTGAGCATTATGTTTTACACGGCTGGTTAGGGTTAAGGAAAGTGCATCCATACAGTTGTTTACGAAGGAAAAAGATGGTGCCAGATTAGTATCAGTATACAGGTAGATACTCTTGGTTGGACAAAGCGAGGTATAAAACCACTCCTATTTGATATGTCTGAAATGTTTTGACAAAAAACTACTTTCTTTCAAAATGTCTTCCTCCAGACACATGGTGCTACTATAGATTAGTTTGTATGCCAATATGTGTACAATAATAATCAATTTTTGCAATCCTTGTGTTCTGGAAAATATATATTGATGACATAATTCTGATCTGGAATGGCTGTTTCTCAAAAACTGTATTAATGGAAAGTGATCATGACACAGTAAGATTTTGGGACACATGTAATGTATAATGGAAGAGACATTTTACACCACTCTCTTCTCCAAACCCACAGTTGGAAATAGTCTTTTACATTACTCAAGCTATCATTCTCTCCCCCTCACCCCCATATTCAGTTTCATAGGGCGAGACAAGGGATGATGATTTCCAAATAGAAGCTCAGAACCTCTTTGATCACTTACTGATGAGAGAGTATCGACGAGATGTATTGGATAAGGCATTTGCAAAGGCTTATGAGAAAAACCAAGACAAACTATTCACCAAATGTGTACCCGAAAAAGCTCTCTTCCCCTTTTCTCTTTGTAGACCAAAGAGTGTTACCACATGCAGATACACAAAAGATCTCCACCCACCAGGGGCGCAGCAATTTCCTTTCTTAAGTGATGAAAATGTTCTGCATGTTCTAATTGTAAAAAGGCCAACAAAGAGAACAAAATGATAATATGCAGCTCTTGTAATGTTGTCTACCTTGCATTCTTCAGCATGCTTTAGATTTGATGCGTTGGAAATCAGTGACCACTCACAGACAACAGCACTGGTATATTTTTATCCATGAAGCAATACTGGGTAAACTTCCAGCCTGCCTCTGTACTCCTCTCTCTGTTTGCTCTGGTCCAGCTGCGCTTCTCCAAGTGGTTCTAATATACCCCAGATGTTGACAGATCTGAGGAAAACTGCATTTTCCTATGATGCACCTTGGGCATGGAATAATTAACAAAAAGATCTAAAAGTAGATACAATGTACTTGTACACATGGCTGTTTTTCTTGACATGCCACTATGTTTGAATAGCTGTTTTTGTTTTATTGTAGATTTTGATATATCATGTTGTATATGATCTATTTTTATATGCTGTGATTTTGTAAGGCTGTTACTTTGGCCATGTCGCTCTCCATGTCGCTCACTCTCTGATCTCAGTGGGACTTCCTGTTAAACTGAAGGTAAAATAAAATCATGCATGTCAGTGCTATGGAATTATATTATTCTAATGTGTTTGCGATGACTTGATCGCTGGCTATGGGATTCAAATGAGTGCAGTTAAGCCAGAGATCACTGATTTGGTGCACCTGTAGAGTAAACAGGCTGATTCATAATGCATGCTTCATTTTGCGCCGGGGAAAGTCCTACATGGACTGAAACATGTGCACTCATTTGCCACTCTCCGTACAGCCCTGCAATATATTTAAGAGAAATATTTAAAAGCAGCCTTCCAATCTAAATCTTTATTTTTGTGTGTTTGTTCTCTGTGCGTGAGTCCTCCCTCGCTGTGCACTGTAACTTTCTACCAACCAGAGAGGAAGACAAAGGACAGTTAATGAGCCACAACTCAATCCCTCTGAACCGCTAATGAATAAATGGATTTTTTTTTTTCATTTGGAATAAAATTGTATTTTTAAGTTGCGTAATGTGCCCATTGTCAATTCAACAGAACACGGCCATGGAACAGTAAATCTCTAGAAGTGTGTGACTTCGTAGAAGAGGCTTTACAGACACCGTCATGAATGGAAACTAGACGTGATGCTGTCATGCGGAGAAAAAAAAATCCAAGCTTGAGCCATGCTGATGCTGTTGATAGAAATGTCATCTCACCTTCTGACGTGTCAGTTTAAGTCATCTTTGAGAAGCTGACAGACTGATTGCTCAGTTTCTAAGAAAAGCCCAAGGCGGGGCACTCAGTCGGAGGGCGACTGGTGCGCGGCTGAGCCCCTATTTACCGGTACAGTAATCAAGTCTGCAAAGCCCTTCTCAGCTCTGACTCCCTCGGGTGCACAGAGTGAAAAAAAAAATGCAGGGGGTTATATAATAGCAGGTTTCCAATGGTAACAGGTTGCTTCCACAATCTAAAAATACCTTCTGGGTGATTCACTGATAGGAGTAGTAGCTACAAAGTGCATGAAGGGACCCAATACCAATTGGGAGCCCATAATTATCAATTATTGGGTAACTGATAGGTTTATGTAAGCCTCACCAAGGAGGGGATTAGTCACTGGAAACTGGAAGGGGGTCACTGCCAGCAAAGATTTCACCCCTGAAGACATTGCCTCTCATTCCTTCTCCTGCTGGATAAATTGATTGTAAGATTGTAAACACAGAGCTGTGGCTTTGAGGATTATCTGGTTTGATGCTCCTTGAAATTACCTTGAAAACATGTGACCAAATGTTGAGTGGGAATCTGACAGCCATCACTCAACCTTTCAGCCACGATCTTAGGTCCTATATGAACACCTTGAAAGCTCAAGAGCCCACTTTAGCAGCGCTATTATGGCTTCATAGCAGAGCAAATGGACATGGTGAAAGGCAGCACTTTGAGCCCATTATCCAGATAAAATTACAGCTCTCTACATGTAATCTGCACCATATGTGTTTATACTGAACTTTTGTACATGTTTGTATTGTTTACTGTCGAGGAACTACTCTTTAAATGTCCAGTGTGTAAGATATACAGAGATTTATTGGCAGAATATGGCAGAAATTGATCTAATATTCAAAAGTATGTTTTCATTAGTGCATAATCACCTGAAAATAAGAGTCATTGTGTTTTTGTCACCTTAGAAAGAGCTGTTTGTATCTACAAAAGACACACGTCCTCTTCCATGGTCCCATGTTGCACCGCCATGTTTCTACAGTAGCCCAAAAAGGACAAACCAAACACTGGCTCTACATGTGGCCTGTCATGCTTTGTAAGAGTTTTGCAACCACTTTATGTCCTCTTATACACCTGGAAGAGGAAAGTGAGAGTGAGATGCAATCTGCAAGCTCACCGCCACATGCCACAAAATCAGGTGGTAACCATCACAAATGACCAGCCACTAGGTAGCTGCTTCATTTGGCTGCCTCAGCTCCACTCATGCTCAGGCACTGCCAAAATGGCAACGGCCAGGGTCATTACACTGAGAGCCTTTAGATAACTCTTCAGAAACCACTCAAAATGTTTTTTTGTAATATTTTGAATAATATTATTTATTTGTTTTTTCTCAATCAAAGTGTTTTTATTTGTGAAAATTAAGGATTAAGGTTTAGTCTTCATGTAATGATAGTTTATTGGTTAATATAGATTTTTCTGTGCATGCATACATCAGATCAACAACACATCATCCAGCCCAAGTTGTCAAGGCCACGGCCCCTTCAGGGTTTCATATAATGATAGAAAAAATCCGAAAAGCTGCTGTGTACCAGATTGTGAAACAAATAAGCCTACAAAACAATCATGATCTGATCATCATCTGATTCCTCATCCTGCCTGTAGGTATCTTGAGTGCTCAGCTCACAAAGTCACAGAATAATTCTTCAGAACAGTTTGTTTAACTCAACATGAATTCATACAAACTTGTCAAAATTGTAATTCAGACACATGTAAAATTGTATTGTTGTCTGTGGGATCCCCAGTCTTCTAAAGGGGCGACATACCCGCATGTGTTGGTCTGTTCTAAGTGTAGATGCCTGGAAATGAACATGTTTTTAGTTTTTTGGTGATTAGACAAATGTGTCAAAGATTAGACAATGTGCAGTAGTTTGGACCTACTGCTCTTTAAGTTAGTACTGCATGATAGATTCTGCTGGGTTTTTAAAGTTGAAACAAAATCTCATCTATTATATTAAAAATCTAAGTAAGTTATATGCACAATATACATCTGAGAACTGTTGGTTTGTTTGGATACAAATTAGAACCTTTCTGCCCACAAATAAGTGGCTTAATTAGGGAAAAAAAACAAAAAACTGGAATTTTGCCATTACAATTAGTGAAATACAACAATACAGTGTGTCCAGTCATATCAAATATCACACTCATATTTTGGAGGGATAATTATGCTGCAGAAAAAGAGGCACAAGAGAACCTCTGATGACTAAAAAAGGGGAAAACATGAATTGTAATGGAAATGCCTCAGTGGAGCAGAAGGGAAAACATTTCACTGCCCTTCAGGGTGGATTTACTGTGAAATATTAGTCAAAGCATGAGAGAGATAATTGAAAACACATTTCCTAATTGTTGACAAAGATACACTGTCTGCATATGAATGACACAGGTGTCTAAATTTAGATTTAACTCACTTTAACTCTGAGCTGCCATCTGCTGTTCAGTGACTGTGTGTTGTTTTAGAGAAGGGTGTTCCCATTCCCACTTACACTGAGAAATAATGTTCTTGTATCTGGTGTTTTTAGTCAGATACATTTGACTCACAAATGCATTAAAAACATGTCCTTGTTTACAGATTAGTATGAACTCACCCTCCTGATTGCAACCAGGATGCGGCCGTAGGAGTAGACCATGAGCAGAAGGGGCAGCAGCAGACAGAAGATGAAGAGACACAACACATATGAGATGCTGGTGGCTGAACGGAGGTGCCACTGGACCGAGCAGGTGGTACCGGGTCCCTCGGGCCCATAGCTGCTCCAACCCAGGAAGGGCGGCAAGGTCCAGAGGAGAGAGTAGAGCCAGGAGCCTCCGATGCAGAGCCAGGCCTTCCTGAAGTCTGAGATGTCAACCTGCGAGGAGTGCAGCACGGTGGTGTAACGCTCATAGGAGAGGACAGACAGGGACACCAGGGACACGATACCTTAAAGAGCAAAAGAGGACAAGAAAAGTAGATACAGTGGCCACAAATTGTCAGAATGCAATTGACCTTTTGTATGGCAGCCATACTGATATGAAATAGTATGATGAACACTGTTGCTACCAATGATACCAACTGAGGTTGCATTCCCGTTAACTTTCAGTTAAAAACTAACAAGAAAAGTTCTATTGTTTGCTAGCTAGTGAAAAAGAGAAAACGAAAAACATTATGATGTTCGCAAAGTACTGAAAATAAAAAAGTAAGTGTAAATTGCTCACTGGCTAGCTAAAAAGGTAAACAAAAGTTATACTGTTTACTAGCTAGCAAGTAAAAAAGCCATATTGTTTGCTACCAAGCTAAAACAGAAAAAATTTATGTTTAATGTTTAAGTTAAACCTTCACAGGAGAAAGAGTTTATATAAATTCTAACAAAATGATTACTGGAAAGATAGCAACTCTTTCATTAAATTTCATTTATTTTCATTAAAATATGATTTGTAACATAACATGTGCTTTTTACTTTTTTTCTATAGGGGAAAACTTTCATCTGACATTTTATGTAATTCCATGTCAGGATCGTGATACTAGACCTTGCCAATCCGCAGTACATGTGAGCATCATACAATATTATGTAAGAATGTGCCTCCTTTCTGCTGTCAGTCCTCTCTCAGAAAAGGAGGTACTAGATGTACTGAGTAACTACAGTGTAGATATTACAGCGTGACCTTACTGAAGACCAGTTCTGTGACTGACAGCAGTTTACCTGAATGTGTGTGTGCAGAAAAACAGGTTCTTTCTTCTTTTATTGAGACTGAAAACTTAAAGGCCAAGAGACCTTCAAGGGAAAACATGATTGCTGACATATATTTCTCATGTTTCTGCGGAAGGCAATGGCAGTCAGTCCACCACTGAAAAATCTCAACTGTTGGATGGATTAAACCTTTAAGACTCTGGTGATCCCTGACTTTTCCTATTGCGCCACCATGAGGTTCAAATGTGTGTCCATTGGTGGAAGAAGTAGTCAGATCTTTTCCTTAAGTAAAATGACAGTGTAAAATACTCTGGTGCAAGTAAAAGTCCTGCATTCTCTTACTTAAGTAAGTGTGCACACCATTTGATCAGGGTATGAGTGGTGTGAACAGCATGTTGGGGCTTTAAGAGACTTGGATTACACCAGACAAGCAATATATTTTATGTTGTTCTTTTTTTTGTTTGTTGTTGTTGTTGTTTGTTTTTTTTAAATCTGGCCACCATTCAATTCAGTTGTTTAGGAGCTTCTGCAATGCTTTTTTCCCCTTGAAACTCCAGCAGTAATTTGTGGTCTAAAAAAAACTAAACCCAACCTTTAATTGGCATGAGGATGAATAGATAATAACTGAATTTTCATTTTTTGGGTAAACTATCCCTTTAATTTGTGCATAAATTTACATTTCTGACCATTTTTACTGCAATTTCAATATCACCTTATATTATCTAGGCTACACATGTTAAATACTTTATAAATGGCCATGTCATTGTTTTTATTTCCTCCCATCTGAAAAACAATATGGACATTTTAGCCTACTCCATAAACGAGACAAAATGAGTGCACTGAGGAGGAAATAACGGTTTTGTTTTTCCCTCATCGGTAAAATAACATTCACGTTTTAAATGTTTTATAAAATGTGTGCTGCACATAAAAATCATAAAGGTTTTCATTTACACATTGTTCATTGTTACAAATCCTGGTGAAATAAAGTCTAGATCTGAACGCTCAATCAACGTCTTCAGATTGTGGATGAAAAAAAACTTTCACTTTCGAATGAATTCTGAAAGTTTTTTTTCACCTGTGACCATAGTCGTCCTTTAAATGTCTTTTCAACTGAAAAATGCTTGAAAAAAAAGTTGTTGTAAAACAAGAACAATATTTGCACGCATGGCACATGTCACTCACCGAAGAGGGAGTTGGCGAACCCGTACCACTTGCAGCCCTGCTCTCCGATGAGCCACCTTCCGTGCAGACTGGCAGCGAAACTGAACGGAGTCCCGAAGACGCAGACGAGGATGTCGCTCAGACTGATGTTCAACAGGATGAGGTTGATGGGAGTCCACAGGGAGCGAAACTTTGCGAAGATGAGAAGAGAGAGCAAGTTGCTGAGGATTCCCGCCACTAAGATGAAGCCGAGGCATACTGCCACCACCGTGTGGCCGGTGCGGCTCAGCCCGCCGGGGCTCGGGGGCGCAGGGGAGCCCCGCAGGGTGGAGGCGTCGGTGGTGCTGAGGCTGCTGGAGCTGGAGCTAGACAGAGAGCTGTCTGTGGTGCTGAAATTTCCAGCGCGTATGTGGACGACCATAGCAGATAGAGGAGAGGAGAGGAGGCTGGAGAGGAGCTGGACACACACAGCGCACAGTGCAGCTGCTCCACAAGGTGTTATAGGGCCGATATAAGAGAGTTATTAGAGTGTGGAGAGAGTTGAGTGTGCCCTGTGCACTTCTTTATACCTGCACCCCTATATGTATGTAAATACCTCCACCCCCTCCTGTGTGCCACGCACAAACACTCACTGTTTTTCTTTTTTCTTTCTTTCTTAGACTCTCTCCAGTTATTACAATGAGTCATTTTGATCACAATGGCCTGTGTAAATACAGTAAATCCCCCAAATTTATTGCTTTCCAGCTGCCTTTCAAGGCTTTGAGACGTGAAGTTCGCACAGTTACACCAACATCCGCTGGATTTTAGGATTCTTCAGTGCAGATATAGGCCAGATTAAGCGATTGTCCAAAAAAAATGAAGTTATAATTTTTCGGTCACACCGGAGAGAATCAGTCGAGTCGTTCCGCTCCAGAAATACAAACTTTGGTTGCATGGTTTCTGCTAAGCTGTGCGTTTCATATTCATCGCTGCTGCTTTTTGTGCCAGACTGCTCCTGTGTCTTGCTGCTGGTTCATCTGAGCACAAAAAGTAAGTCACCAACAAATAAAGTTTCACACCTGTTCAGCATTTTCTTTTCTGCACAGCCTCCAATACAATAAACCAACTTCAGCAATAACTTTAAAGGACGATTCCTGTGTTTTAGTATGATTTGTGCTATGTAGACTACCCTAACTGGCACCACTACCCTCATAAATGGGTTATAATAAAGTTAATAATTGTAAACAAGTTATAAGACAACACATAATTTGGTAAAATCCAGTTACTGCTTACTAGTAATTAATCTTACAAATGAGTTAGCAACATTTATAACAGGCTAAAAGGAGCCTTATTGTTAAATGTAAAATGATGCATGCTGAAAATGTATGGTAGGCAATATTGCAAAAACCTCAGTGTATGAATTTGATAATTTCATACGTTAATTTGATGCTAAATGAAACATTTTAACTTTTAAGATATTCTGACAGTGTTTAAATGGACAAATACCTACTGTATACACGGAAAAGACAAAATAAGCCAAGCAAGAAACGTGATCTGGGGCTTGACAGCACAGACTGTTGTTGGCTCAGTATTTGGCAAGTATAAACAATTTATTAATTTACTATTTTATACTATTTAAATTAGATCAACAATTGTCCATATTGTCCATGGAGGAAGTCACTAGTTCCCACTCATTTCTGCATGGTGTGGACTTGAAACTTACCTTAGACAGCTGTCATAAAAGTTGTCAAAGTTCAGTTATTGTTGCACGTTAAAGGAACAATGTGTAGGATACAGTTGCATTTAGGGGTGAGCTTGCAGACTGCAAACACCTTGTGTCGCCCTCCCCCACCAAGCATTTCACTAATAGAGATCACACCATATGTAAAGCATACAGGGTACTTCATCCAGTTTGCCGACAGGATTAGGGGAGGATGGGATGGGGGTCATGTACAGTGGGATCATAGGAGTCGAGGGGAGGGATGAAGGGGGATGGATTGCGTGGGGATGAATGAGGGTTGGCATGCATGTGCTTCCTTCACGGTCTTCCTCAGGTCCGTTTTCAGCATGGCAGGTTGGTGAGTAACTTTATCATATTACAGCTAAGCAGTACATTAAAATATGTTTCTGAAAACATTTTAGCTGGGAAATAGGTGATACAGTAACAGAATATAGAGACATTTCTGATCAACACTTCTTAGTTTGACAGTTTGATCTGAGTTTTGTGAGTCGTGTGAGTTCAGATGACACTTTTTCCTCCAAACTTTACTGAGAAAATGAAGTGTGCATTTGTTTTGGTCCGAGATGCTGGTGCTTTACAGCAGCCTGTTATATACAGCACCTTTAAAGGTGCAAAAAGACAAGTATTGTCTTTTAACTCAACTCAGCTCAGCTTTATTTATTTCACCTTTGATTCACACAGGAGCCCAAAGTGCTTCACACAGCAAAATTAAAATGACAGAATAATAAAAATACAAATAAAAAAATGCAGGAATAAAATGACAACAATAAAACAATTAAAATTACAAAAAAAAAAAAAAACAATGATTGAAGCTTAAAAGACCAAGGTTATAACATCACTCCCAATTATCAATCAAAAACCAAATTACAAATATAGATCTTTACCTTTATCTTAAAAATACAGAGGAAGCCTGTCAATGGAATGTCCACAGGCAATGATTCAATAGTTCAGGGGTATAAAAATAGCGGGCCCTCTCACCAGTGCATTACCAAAGCAAAATGCATAACTGCTTTATCATTTTTCACTGAAACTGAAACAAAATTAGACCAAGTAAAATTCATTTTATCTCCCCCTGTTGTCTTTATTCGTGTCGACACATAAGATCTCTCAGTGTGTTTACCTAAAACCGAGGATGGAGACACTTCTTACCGTAAAGACCAGATGAGAGATCAGACGATTACATGACTGGAGGGACTGATGTCACTATTCTTTGACGCCACCATCGCAGGGAGAGCTCTGTAAATCTCAATTCCTGTGGTCACTTATGTCATCTAGAAAACACACTGCAGCAGCCACGAACACCCCCCTCTCTCTCTCTTTGCAATCAGTGTCATTGGCTTGTTGAAGGCTCGATAGACAATCTTCACTGCAGACCCAATCCCCTCATCCTCTACCTCCTCACATCAGCCTGATTATGCATGACACCACAGGGGAAGGGGGATTAGGGTTTCAAGTATGGATGGCTGCTGAATCCACACCGACCTTCTGGAGAAATGCAGATTGTCTGCTTGAGCCTGCTCTACACCTGCTGCCAGCCTTCTTACATAATATCTGAAAAGTAAATACCAGAAAGATTCCTAAATTGTTAACAATAAGCCCCCCAAATCCATATCTGATGCAGCTTCTTTCAGCCCTGATCCATGAGTTTTTTACACCACACCCTCTATGTGAGCCCTATAAAGCAAAGAGGAATAAAGTGTCCTCCTAATAGGCACCTGCTGTTATACTCAGTTTGACTTGGAAGACTGCAGGGTTTTGTTACAGATTTATGCTCTGTGAAGACTTTTTACTGCTTACGTATTAAATGTTCCATCTATATCAGCAAGCTAACAGCAGAAAACATACTGTATCTATGGGCTTTCATGTGTTTGCTTTATTTGTCGTGTGCTTGTCTTTCTTGTGTAGAACATCTCAGTTGAACATTTATAAGTCCTGCCTCTTCTGGAACCTCGCTCAACTTTTTCCTTAACTTAAAAAAGAGGGAAGAGACATTAAATTGCTATAGAACATTCTGTGCTCCAGACTTTGGTACCGGTTCTACTGAAGCCTATGGAAGATGCAAGTCAATCATGCTGTTTGGAGACCAACAGCAAATACACAAATGCACATCTAAAAAAACAGGCAGTATGCTACATATTCTCTAAAGTGTGTGTCTTAAAGTTATAGAGGCATTTCTTTATTCAAGGTCATATAATGTAGATATGTTAGGTTTTAGTTTGCTTTCCCATGCACCTCCCATAGAGACAGAGACATTTAAACCCCACACCAGAGGGAAAACAATCCATGGCTCTCCAATGATTTGTATTGCGTGATGGTGCCTCTTGTAACTTTCACCTGCTAGCAAACAACAGAAAAATGTCTAAAAGCTGCTCTGTGCTGGGATGCACTACCAATAAATTAAATAACCCAGAACTAAGTTTTTATAAACTGCCAACCCAAAAACAACAAGTCTTTCAGAAGACAAAAGTGACAGACATAAGGCGTCAACAGCATGAATGGGGAAACTGTGGGATCCTGGCACTCAGTAACATAATGTAACACATATGCTAAGTAACATTAAAGGTAGAATCTGCATGATTTGTAAACACATATTCAAAGTTGGCCACTCCTCCCTGACTAAACAAATGAGAGAGCAGCTGCATTCTGCAGCTCTCACAGATGGAGAGCAGAGGAGGGAGACAGAGACAGTGATGTAACAATTGGTTACAACGTTTTTAGAGACTGAGGGCTTCATACCACTGGCAAACAGTCTGAAGCTCAGAAGCATCCTGACCACAGAAAAATATGAGAAAATAAGAAAATACTGGCAGAGAGCAGGGTCTCTGCAGATGCAGACACCACCACACACTTCTAGTAGGTCATAAGTGAAGACTGATGAAGATTGAGAGAGAGTCAAACAGCTACAAAGAAGTATAATATTTTAGAAGAGATCTGAAGTTGCTGTCTGTACATTTGTGAAAGAGAGTGCAGGTAAACCCTGATATCACGAACAAAACTTCTTGTCTAAAAGAAGCCTGTTTGATCCATTATGGTGTTTACTTTTTTCACTGTTTTAGATTCTCACAGGTTTGAAGCTTGTTATGACCTCCTCCTTAGTTGTTTCATTATTTTTTGTCACTTTTTTAAGGTGTTAGTAGTCCAAATATTTCTTAAGATGTTATTTCCTTTTAAAAATGTTTCAATAATATATGTGCAATACCCTTGAAATTTATGGGTTATCCAAAATATCACCAACCAAAATGAAATGTTCCCACATTGCTGATGTAACCACAGTTTAATCTGCTTGGAAGAATAATGTATAAATTGTGGAAGAAGATGGGAGGAATGTATTTCTCTCAGCATGAATTATACACTTTACCTCCGCTGAGGATTTAAACTTTACCATTTGTAGCATGTGCTTTAAACAGGAATTCTTAAAATACAAGGTCAGCCCATATTAATGTGAAGAGCACAAGAGTTGCAGAAAGAGTGAAACTTTTATCTTTTTAACTGTGAAGACAACTGAAGGACTTTCCTCTACATTTCCAGAATAAGTTAGATCTGACCTGTTGCATTTAAAATAAGATGGATATTTTTCTTTATATTCTATATTATTCTGCTTGCATATCAAGTTTGTAAAAATATGCAAATAATTCAACAGTCAGTACAATAAGACCATTTCTTCATTTTAGTTTTGAAATAGGAATCCACAGACGTCTGTCTATGACACTTAAATACCAACCAAACCAGCTCAGTATGATTTTTTTTTAAGTCTCAAGCTATTTTTGCGCAAAGATCACATGAAATATTTTTTAATAGGGTGGACATACAGAGCAAATCAATAGAAAGATATTGGCTGATGCCGAAGGAAAGGTTAGAGAGTGGAGAGATGAATTCATAATTAAAGTACTGTGAGAACAAAATCACTTCAGACAAATACCACTGGGATACCAAAAAACAGAAATACGGTGCAGCTACTGAGTGAGATTATATCACCGGATTGTTTTGTCTGAGTTGGCTCGGAAATGACTCAGAATGACGTTCAGGAGGAATGCAGCAGAAAAACAAGTCCTATGTCAAAAAAAACCCAACAAGTCCTACGCCCAAGACAGTTAATTAATGATTGCAGTATGTGAATGCTATCTTCAGTACATTTCCAGGCCCATTGAATGACAAAAACCATGAAAAAGTGAAAACTTTGTGGTAGTTTGCATTATCACATAGGCCTACATGCTGCCTATTGTTCCACAATCACATTATAGAAGATGGTTTCTGATAATGGAGGCATTAAAAGGCCACAAAACATCTAGTGTCATAATTGTGAGTAATCCAGCCTATCTAGCTGTTTGGTCAAGCTACCACACAAACTTTAAATTAACACCACAACCCTAAGCTTACCCACATATACTGACCCAAAACATGTGCACTACATATAAAAAACCAAGCTGCAGATCAGTATCACTTGCATGACAGGGGTGTGCAGATATTCACCTCAGGAGTGGAAGGTAATGGAAGTTGATAACAAGACTAAATCTCTACAGCCATGCTAGCTGTAGCCACACTTATCTCCACAGCACTGTCAGGACTGGAGAAAGGTCAGGCTCCACACATCATCATTCTGCCACAGGGGAAAAACACTCTGGCTTGTTTGTGTTTCTTTAAGTCAATCACAATCGTCTTGGGTGGCGCCAAGCACGGGATGCAGCGATGGTGCCCCTGCAAAATTGTGTGTGTGGGGTAACTTGTATTGGGCATAATTACCCCTGCAAAATGCAAAAGTCCAGAAGAGCCGCACAACTGAATCATTTTATTTGCATTCAATTTAGGGAACCAGCAGTTACGTGCTTGGCTGGCAGAAGTCTGTGTTGTGCTTGCTCCGGCACCTCATGTGCCACTGTGGAGGTCAACACTGTGTCGAGCTCTCCTTAATACCTCCATGGTGGGGAGGCATTAAAATGACTAAATCCCCTCAAAGGAAAAGGTACCACCTGCTAGCTTGTTTGTCTTTGTAGCGCTTGTGACCCAGTTTGTAACCTGCCATTTTCAGTGAACAAAAAACATTAACATGCAGACTATTGCTGACAATGACAATGCAAAAATGCTGAAGTTTAGCAGGTAGAAAAATTAATTGTGTTTAACATCTTAGTTGAGCGTGTTAGCATGCTAATTTTGGGCTAATTAGCACTAAACACAAGTACAGCTGAGGTTGATAAGAATATCATCCACAGATATTTGGCAATAAACCAAAGTACTGTACACAGTGTATAGTATTGGATGAAAAGTGAAGTGATCACCAAACTTATTGCGCTTCATCTGAAAGTGGACAAAAATGTGCAAACCAGATTTTGGGACAATCCATCCAGTAGTTGTTAAGACATTTCACTCAAAACCACCTGTGTCAACTTCATGGTGGCGCTAGAGGAAAAGTCAAGCAATCACCAAAGTCAGTAGAAGTCATCCTCCAGTGACCATGGACGTCTGTACAAAAATTTTACGTGTTTGCTCTGCTTTAGTGGGCCTATCACAACCTGTGTTACCCAACCAGTCACAGCAAATGGTCGCCTCAGTACTTACACTTGGGGGAACTGCTTTATCTCTGTAAATAATATTAGAAAGAGTATGGTCTAGAGCAGCTCTAAATGAAACATGTCCTAGGATATGTTATATTATGTTATGATTTGGTGCAACATAAATAAAACTAACTTGAGTTAACTTGATGCCGTAATCAACACTGCAGGCAGTTATAATGCAGCTTTTAGCCCAGCTGTGAGAGCACTAATCCTCACATCGGGGAGTGATACTGATGTGGACAGACCGAAAACTGTAGCTGTTGATGATGTCCTGTAGATGTTACATTTGGGCAGAAGAACGGGGTCAGTTTGTGACTGTCTTCACCTGTTTTGGGTTCATCTGAGAGCTAACAACAAGATAATGAAATCCAAGAAGGAAGATGTGGACTTTTTAAGCCTTGGCAAAAAATTGATTCCCCAAAAAACCTCTGCAATGCCTCCTTAAACACAAACTTGTTAGTCATGTTTCTGAGGATGTTATCGACTTGATCCTGGAGGCTGGTAACTAAAAACAATCAGATACCTGAAAAAGACAAAAAGCAATCTTCGCTGCATCTTCTCCACTTAAGTGCACCATGTGTTATGTACGATGAGTAGATGTTGTGCAGATCCAGCTTGGGAGAAGATGTCTACAGTATATACTATATTAAGAAATCTGTGACTCACAGACTGTGTAGGCATGTGCACATATGCCTTTGTACATTACTTTTGCCAACAAACGTACATGTTCTTCAGCGATGACAGTTGAAGTATTTACCTGCTCTGGAATTGGCTGATAATGATGGGATCCTGAGGGCAGGCAAAAGACCTCCTATTCCACCAATTCCTGCACCTCGTGTGAGGTCTGTGAGCCCTCAGTGCCCAACAGGTCCTTTTGGCAACCCATCCATGGTTTATACAGCACCAGATGGGAACTAATATTAGCACAGCACCATCAATAATCCACCCAGCCATCATGGAGAGATGAGTACTCCTCCATCTGTGGCCTTGAACAGCGTCTGCAGTGAAACATCGATACTGTCATCATGTCTCTGAGTGACTATGAAAGAATCAGTGGGTGAGGTGTCACTAAACATACCAGACTCATTGACTTAACATGTGTTGCACATTAATAATCTCAGTGTTATCTCTGGTACAAATGCTATATAAAGCAACAGAAATGGTCCAAGGTGAAATTTTAGTTTTCATGTTGTGTTTTCAATCTTTCAGTACACGCACACAACAGAGAGACGTCACACATGGTGCAGTTAAATTTTTGCTTTTCAAGCAGAAATATATTTGAAAAAAAGAATTCTCTGTGTGTATCTTAATAGACACACTAACAGCATGGCTGTTGGAGATGTCATTTGGTTGGTCCACCACTTTGGTCCAGACTGAACTATCTTAACCACTATTGGATGAACTTTGGTGACTAGGATGACCAGGTGTCCCACATATTGAGACCATGTCCCAAATCTGGATTGGTTCTAGTTTTCAAAAGTAAAACCACTGCGGGTCAGATGCTTTTAAAAAATCTTGGCTTTTAAGAAAGCAGTGAGGCTGTCATCACAGGCTGTGTTTGATGTCAACCTAAAGTGTGGACAGTCTTTGCTTCTCTATGTCCAACTCCAAAAATTGCAAGTCACCCCTGATTCAAACGATCACAAGGAAATGGAAATTCAGCTACAAAAAGGACTACCTGTCTATTGTCTATTGTGTGCAACTGAATCAACCAGAGGGCAAAGCATAGAGATGTTATGAGCAAAGGGGCAGAATAGAAATGCTTATTTTTGTAATATCAGAATTTTGTGTCCCGCATCGTCCCACGCAAACATACTATTTGTCTCACATTTGGTTTGTTGGGATTGAAACACCTTACTTCTGCAGGATAGACTGAGAGAAATTTAGTGACTTTTCCTTAACTTTTTCTTAACTTGACCTTCATTGTGTCAACACTTTAATATATCCATCACACTGAATGACAACATTCACCTCAACAGTCACCTGACACGTTTAGACCTCCATAGTAATATGTGGAACGTTTGGGACTCAGTTTCTGCAATTCTACCTTCACTTTCAGAGGTCTCCATCCTATACAGGAGTGTCTCCTGCCTTTTACCTTCCCTTTCGCTGTTGTACTCCAGAGAGGTAAACGTCATTGTTCTCCCACTGCTGCTCGCTTAAACTTTTTGTGTAATATGCTTATATTTTCCTGTATTGTTTAATTTGTGTAGGGTAGGGGTCTGCAACCTTTACTCAATCATAAAATTCTCCATTTTCCTTTGGATTTGGGATCTATAGCTAGCTTAGGGATACTGAAGTCTGGCCACTGACAAAATTTTAGTAAGTAAGTAAAAGGCGCGGAGCCGTAGACGTACGGTATGACGCACATTTAAGTTGACAAAATATCAAAACTTTTGAAAAAAACTGGTGTACAGGCTACACATGTTTACAATTGGAGAATGTAAGAATCCTATAACAATGATAAATGAAAATTAAAATGTTTAATAACTAATAATTATATTTTATTTCCATATTGTTTTTTTTGTCAAAAGCCACAGGGAGCCACTGGAGAAAGCCAAAAGAGCCCACGTGGCTCTGGAGCTGTAGGTTGCTGATCCCTGGTGTAGGTGTTAATTGACAGAGGATTTAGTTGTTTACCTCGTTGCTGTTAGAAATAAACGGAAATCACGTGTTAGCGTGATGATATTAGCATTTAGCTCAAAGCTCTGCTGTAAGTATTCAGCCTTAGAGAGCTGCTAGCATGACTATAGACCCTTAGCCTTATTTTTTGTTCTCCAAAACACCATTTAATGTTAAATAACATTGTTCTACAAGATTAACATTACATGGCCCATTTTCACACATCAAAACAAACTTTAATTATCTTGTAAACACCTTTCAAAAAGTACCATAAGTGCAGACATGTAATAAACCTTCCTCACAAAGCCTCAGGTAAAGTTCAGACACAGCCAACATCAAGGTGTGAAAATGCTCCAATAATAACACCAGACTTCCGAAGTCCCACTAAACAACACCAACTGTACCGCATTTTTAATTAGGCCGTCTTCTTCTCGGATCACTAAATGAAGGTCATGTAAGTGTGTGTGAAGAGGCAGAGGAACATACGGGTGAATAGAGCTGAGAACATTAGGGCTGGTGATGATAACAATGAACAGTGTGTCTCCTCACAAATCAACTTGTGTAGTGACTCATCTGGAGCACATCTGAGTCCTGACACTCTCTGCTGTTAAAATCGTCCATTCAAGAATTCACTGCCTGAGTGCCACTTTAATGTGGCTCTAATGGGTTTTCTCTATAGACTTAACACACCAGCAGAACTCTATTCAGCTACTTTATGGGAAAAATGTCAGTTAAAGAGATCCAAAGTGATTAATATCCAATAAATCTATAGGACAAGTACTCACAGGGATAATGCAGACTACACAGTATATAGTGTAACCAAGACACCGTGAAAGGTCGTTTTCATTTTTGTTCAAGCAGGATTTTTATTTTATTTTTTTACAAAATGTCCTTTTTCCAAAGTTGCTTTAATTCTATTTCCATTATTTATTTATTATTTTTTTTGTTTGTTTTATTTCATAACCCATTTTAATCAGCAATCAAGACAAACAGAGCAGCATGTGATTGGCTGTCCTTTCATTCAGACCACAGCAAAGTAGGTCTAACTATGTGGGTCAGATCCATACAATGAAGCAAACTATGTAACATTTAGAAGCATAAAATGGAAAGTATGTCAACATTGTACTTAAGTTCAGTACTTGAGTGAGTGATTATGTGTCATGTACAGTACATCATCAGATGTCAGTACTGATGCTCACAACTTTACAAAGCCACTGAGAGTATGTTTCAGTGATGGAGGAAGTACTTAGATCTTTTACTTAAATGAAAGTACTATAACCACACTGTAAAATTATCCTACTTTAAGTAAAAGCCCTGCATTCAAAACCTCACTTCAGTAAAAGTATTCTTAGTATCGTCAGCAAAATTAACTCGTAGTAAAGTCATATTTGTGCAGTAAAATGGTCCCAGTCAGGGTTTTACTATTATATCTGATGTTTTTGGATTAATATTACAGCTGCATTAATGTGTATGTTGCATTTTACTGCTGTAGATAGAGGCTGAGATCATTTTAACTAATTTATATACTGTTGGCTAGTTTAATCTGCAGCAGTGCATAATTTTTCGTAACACCATCATATGTCTGTATGATGCTGTTCTGTGAGAAACACGTATCTCCCAAAAAAAAAAAAAAAAGTCAGAAACAGCCCTTTTTTCAGCTTTGCCACAATTAATTTTCCAGCTAAACCAGAGGGTTTTTCAAGTAGTTTATTTTGCTTAAAAAGTAGGAGAATTTTCTCAAAGAAACACTTCATCCTTCAGTTTATCACAACCTCATTTGGAGATACGTGGTTTTCACTGGACAGGAAGGGTGTGAACATTTTTGATCTGAAAAGTAACTGAAGCTGTCAGGCAAATGAAGTGGAGTCAAAAGTACAATATTAGCCACTGAGATGTAGTGGAGTGAAAGTATGAAGTTGCTTAAAATGGAAACACTCAAGTAAAATACAAGTAACTCAAATTCGTACTTAAAGAGATAGTTCACCCAAAAAATGAAATCATTTTCTACTCATGCTCATGCCGATGAACGAGGCTCCAAGCTAAGGATCTACAGTGAAGATTCAGGCTGGTGTAAATGGTGTAAATAACATATTTTTTTTGTCAATTAATTTAAGTACAATACTACAATACTACTGTACTTTAAGTACAATACTTGAGTAAATGTACTTAGTTACACTTTACCAGTGGTGTGTTTTTTGATATGTTCTTGCTGTATAGGTTATTCTTTATGAATACATTAAGTAGCTATCTGTGGTCAAACAATGATATTTGTCTGATCAGATGTTTATTTCAGTTCATGATTACATTTTTGTACAGTACATGACACTCTTTTAAAGGGACAGTTCACCCCAAAATCAAAAATACACATTTTTCCCCATTAGTCCCGTTGTATTAGAGATAATGCATACATCTCTTAGGCTGACATCTTAAAAACTCAACAAGTCACACCAAAAAATAGATGGATAAGTAGTACTACAACGCAGGGAAAAATGTGGATTTTTTATTTTGGGGTGAACTGTCCCTTTAACATGGCTATAAGTTTAAGATTACAGAAAGAAAACATAACATCACTATCCTTCATTTTAATCCTTCATGTTTTTTTTTTTTTTTTTGTTTGTTTGGATACATAACACATTCTCATAGCAAATAAAACTCTTCCAAGTGAACTGTAGACAAATATTAACATTATTATTATATTTATACACTCAAGAGGGTCACAATCTTCACACACTTTAACTTAATACTGGTCTATTTACTAGTGTAGGCCCACTAAGAGAAGTGCCTCATAAAAGCACAGGAAAATGCCCTTCATCCAACTCCACCACAGAGGGAACAAACAACATTTACAGTGCTCTGCAACCTACGAGAGGAGTGACAGAGCTGAAGAACAGGTTTGTCAGAGTATGTTCCCTTTTCAGAAAGTTTGTTCCAGTTAAAAACATACTGAGATGCTGAGGTCATTTTACTGACTAGAACGGGGCAGCGAATGGGAGCGCCACTTTTTCTTCCGTGTGTGATCTCGGATGACACTCAGGCCTGTTTGACGAGAAAATATCTGAGAGTTACTGGAGTGAGCAGAAGGCCAGGTGGCTGTGCAGAGCCACGGGTTGGTATGTGGGTTGTAGCTGAAGCCGTTCTCTGTCTCTGCTGCTCCAGCTGCTCTCTTCAATACCAGTACAAGTCCTTCTTGTCCAGACGCCGTCCTGTAGAGAGGAGACAAAATATCAGTGAGCTGTACAAGTTTGCATTCAAGTACACTGAGTATTATGGAGCTAGGATACTAACAGTACATTTTATCTTTTTTACACAACAGATTTCTCAGAGTAAGATGCACAGGATCCCAGAGTTTTTATAACTAGTTAATGAAACAGTCTCAGTTTCATAATGATGACTCTAAATGACCTACATAAGCAAACAAGACCATCAGTGAGAAGATATTTCATTCTTCGTGCCTGCCAGCAGGTTGGATTCCCCTTGAAATCAGACGAAACAATTCATGGCATTCAAACCGACAGAACCTATGTTTACATTTTCCCTAGCAAAGTTACATTAGCCAGTTAAAAAGGAAAATATTTTTCTTTAGATCATTTTAATTTTGATGTTAAATCTTGTAGTTATTGTGGTGGAAACACTACCGCTTTTGTCCAGTTAATATGAAAGTTCCTTGCTTTAACAAATAATAAGATAATGATATGTTGTCTATTGTCTAATTACTCCTGATTAATTCTGAATCAGGCACAAAATGGTACATAATGTCCCTTTAAGTCAAATGATACATCATATAGAATTATTTCCAGGAATGCAACAAGATTATGACAAAGTTTTTTTTAAGTGACACTTAGGCTCTCTCTCAAATATTTTTGTGAACTTGTGAACTCAGCTGGTACTTGCTGGTTAAGTGATGAAGGAAAACAAAAATAGAAACACATACCAATATAATAGGAAAGTATCACTTAATTAAAGGATTATGTGTAATTTAGCAACCGGTTAAGAATTTTAGTATGCCAGGAATTTAGTGTCACCCTTTAAGTTGGGGGAACAGTTGGTCAAAATTGATGCAGCAGAGGCTGAAACGTCTTGGGGTAGCGCAATTTCTCGGCTAAACATCGATTTTGGCAATCAGCCTCTTGTCAAATAAGATGATATTCACCAATGGCGGCGCCCAATATTAATCTGCTGTGTCACATCAATTTGCGCTCAGTAAAAGTTGTGCTGGTTATTCACAGTCGGACTCCGACAACAGTAGCCAGCATATCCAGCTGCTGTTTCAGAGAGGAAGCCACTGGCTGGACACAACTCTGGTACGACCTGAGAGACGTTTTTATCATTTCTTTGTTTCCCTGGCACAAAATGGGGAATAAATAACAACAAAAACACGCTTCCCATAATGCTAATCTTAGTATGTCTTTTAAACTTCTAATTACTAATTTGAACTCTCCAAGTCTAAGGCAAGATAACCCTGATGACATCACCAGGTGTTATTTTCTCAGTGTTTTAACAGGTTGTGTAGTGGTACCGAGTAACCCCTTTTAAACCAGGAAAAAAAATACTGAGAAGCTATTCTATGATTCACAGATATCTAAAAGCCCATCATTAGATACTTCCCCTTAGCAAAGTGTCTGAGCTTATTTATTGATAAACTTAATATTATCTACCATATGGTCATTGATTCACAGTTGCGTTGATTTTGTGGACCTTATTCAAAAGACAAAAGACCATTCCTCTATCTAATAAGCAGCTGTTGTATGAGTTGAAGGACATTTTTTGAAAGATGATTTATTGCAGCTGAAGTTTTACCAGGTTCAAAGCCCACAGCAGGGTCCACAGGCTCTCTAAATCCTTGCGGCACAGTCCAGCTGGGAAGCAGTTCCGGCTTCGAGCTGGAGGCCACGCTGGGTCCCATCTCACCGTTATGGAGTAGGTTGAGGAGGGACGTGGCATATTGCTGTCCAGTAAGACTCAACCCATCTGGGGACAGGGAGTAGGCGATGGACGGTAACCCTGATCCCTCTCCTGCCCTGGTAGTGAAAGAGTGCCACGAGTCAGGAGCGTCGTCTGCAGGGCTGAAGGTCAGGAGACGTCCTCCTGCGGGAGGGACCTGTGACTCGGAGTAAGGGTCAACAGCACTCCCCTGACACGGGCTGGTGTCCTCTGCGGGGGACAAACACAGAAACCGTGTGGTGTGGATGAATGGGTGCTGATTTTTCCATTTATAGTCAGGAAGGTCATACACTGTTGGTTTTGTGTGCTTACCCAGTTTAATAGTCTTACGGATTTTCTTTGCCTTTGCTGCTGGTGCCTTGGCCTTGCACACTTTGCTGAGAGCACGGGTGAAGTGAGCGTCCACCATGCTGTTGATGTCCCCCTGGAAGTAAGTCAGGATGACACACTGAGAATGCTTCTCCACCTTCACAGCTATCGGACCGTCTGTTCTGTCCTCCATGGGTCAGCTGTACCTGAAAACAGAGACAAACCAGCCTCTCATGTAATTAATCATGAATCATAATAATTATAATTATTATTCCACAAGATCTGTGTAAGACCAGAATCCCTATTTCAACTGTATCTACAGTCACACAAAAGAGAATTTAATTCATAATTCCCACATTTTCTGTCGTTATTTCAGACAGTGATGAAAAGTTTTTATTTATTCTTTATTTATTCTTTCCCTATTTCTCTTTGACTCAATTGATAAATGGGAATCATGATCATGATCACTTTTTTTTTACTTTCACATTTCAGGTACTTTACATACTTAAAACTGTATGATGTGTTTACTTGCCATTTGATGTGACATTTATAATTGGTTAAAAGCAACCCTTTTTATTTTGTGTGAATGCTTGAAATATTCTCAACAGTTATACTTAGACAAAAGTAGTTAAGGATTTGGTCTTTATCATTCTTTTGTTGCATTTTTGCCACTTAACTCCTGTGACATTTTTCCACGTAGAAAAAGGGTGACCAGATCCCAATAAACCAAATGTTTGTGTGTTGAGAGATAGCCTTAAATTTTAATATGAGCGCCTTCTGGTAGCACACAGCAGACGATCGATAAGTAATGTCACAGTGTGTTTTTTGTAACTGTATTTCCTTTTTGTTGTGGTTTCTTAACTTCAGTCACTGTCCTGCAGTGGTTTGACCATTGAAAAATAGAGCCAAGAAGAATGTGGGACATGGTCTTAATATGTGGGAGGTCACATAGGATAAAAATGCCCTGCGTAGAAACTTAAATCAAACATCAAATCATTCAGCTCAATTAGGAGATGCTCATTTTTACTTTGCCTCATTCATACCTTTCATACTTTCCAAAATGTTCCAGAAATATTTTCTCATACAATTGAATGGACTGAATTTTTCACACCGTTTCTCCTCTCTTTCAGCTAGAAACCCCATACAAACTTTCAAATGTGCAAAAAACTTGGGACTTTCTCACATTAACTCAACTTTTTCATATCATTCATATTTTAAACACAATCACAGTTTTAAGTTTCATGTGATTTTCAGCCCTTCTCAGATTTTTTTCATCAGTGTGTATGGGGCAGAATGTTCTGAGCTAGAGGGTGTGATGTCATCATGTGGAGAGGAGCTGAAAAATCGTCTACAGAAATCTCTCTTAAACTCATTCTTAGTCTGACAAATTTCACTCTTCATGCATCATTTTTACATCAAAATGCAGAAAAGGTTGTGCTGGTTATCACATGTAACTATGGAATCAAGCAGACTTATATATTTGTCACTGTGAGCCTCCGAGTTACAGGAGTGCCAAGCAACTGCCATAGACTCCAGCTGAAACTGAAAACAGAAATTTCAGGAGGGAAAAAGAAAAAGTCACTTTTCTAACCTCCTCAGATTCTCACTTTTTTCACACTATACAAATTTAACTTTAATTTAACTAATTTAACCCTTTAGCAGAGTCTCTTTCTTACTTAGGAGTTACTGTCTTTTAGCCATAAGCAGGAGTCTGAGAGGTGTGTCTCGGCTAAAATCTCTGATCCAGTAGTCACAAAGCAGCTACCATCACCATGGCAACCTTTGATTACAGCTGGAAACACTCAGCTGATTGAGATGAGCTAATTAGTGTTGTTCTCACACTTTTTTTTTCAGGCATCTTTCAAGTCTTAGCTAGAAAATCAGTTCAAACTTTAAAATATTTCACACCATTCATACCTCATGAATTCTACTCAACTTTTAAATCATATTCATAATAATTAGACATTTTCCACTTTCAGATTCTTCATAATCCTTCAGTTGCTTCTCATAGAAAGTTAAGAAAGCTATGCAGTTTAGCTCCCAGCCATTTTCAAGCAATACAGTTCAGTTCATATCTTCAACTACATTTTGCATCTATAATCCCATTCTCAAATTTTCAACCATTTAAACTCTTTTCAGCTTTTATCTACTTATTTATACTTTAAACCTAAAACTCTCAAATCTTTTCATGTTCCACATATTTGACACATTGAAGTTTTATTCAACTTGCATTCATACTAATTTGACTCCTCAAATTCCCAGCTTTATATATTCCTTCAGCTGCTTTTTCAAGACAAAGTTAAGCCAGCTGTGTGGTTTAGCTCCCAGCCATAAGTGAAGCAATGCATTTATCTCCCAGTTTACACTATGTTTTGTGTTCTTCATCCCTTGCCCACTTCTCCAACTCTTCATGCATCTTCTTTTCCATACAAGTTAAAGTCACCAATTCAGTTTAGTGTCAGCTTTTCAACAATTTAAGTATTCAGCATCTATTGTATGTTATTGATATTTGTAAACTTTTAAAGACTGCAGTGCAGTTTAGCAGCTGCTTTTCAACATCCAGCATTCACACTGCAATTTCTTCAGCAATTGCTTCTCTAGTTTCAAGTCTTCACCATTGAGAAGCTGAATCAAACTTAACTCTTCTTCAGTGGAGTTGGTTCCCTCCTTGACCTGGATGACTCATGTCATGACTGCTGGTATGTCTCTGATACAGGCTGATTATAGTTATTCTTGTACAAACAGTAACAACACAACCAGTAAAAGTGTAAAGTACAACTTTCATTTAGGTCATTTGTATGGTTCAGAAATTGTGTTAGGTTTTATGTTACACTCACAATGCTTTAAAATCAAGTGAGGGGGCAACCAAACCATTGCATCAGTTATATTTAAAGAAACTTGCTTCTCTTACCTGACCTGATGATTGACCAAAGATGACCAGGGAGTGCGTCCTTGCATTGACTGCTTGATCAAAGCTGATGTGTTCACCTACATAAGCAGCATCCACAAACGTCACTCAGCTTGAGTTTAAACATCAGAGTTATCGATAAGATTTGGAGAACCGACGTCAGGTGTGTTTCCTTGCTTCCTCTGGTCTACAGACAAAACATTTTGCTCACAGAGCCCTCAAAGTTACTTGATGTGTTAGACTGGGAGGGCGTGTGATGCTTCATGAATGCAGACAGCTATGAGCAGAATGTCATCCGGCCAGTTCCTCCTGAACCTCAGTGACACCTTATTAAAACATTCCTCCTTCAAACTGTCAAAAAGTTACACAGCAGCAGCTCTGAGGTGACTTGCCAGTCGGTGTGACTAAAATTTATATTAGACTGGATGATCGTGATTATGACAACATACAGTTAAACCACACTGACATGTCAGCCAGTAAAAATAAAGACTTTTTATTCATTTCAAATGGACCTCCACATCTGACAAATGTATGACCTTTATGAGTTCTTGCTGGGCCAAGCGGTGGCAGGGAGCGTTGATCATTTAAAAAGCAAGCTCAAGACCTTAGTCTGGCTTTAAATTGAACTATTTATTTATTTATTACCTATTTATTTATACATTTTAATCTGTTTTACTAGTTGGTACACTACCGTTCAAAAGTTTGGGGTCACTTAGAAATTTCCTTATTTTTGAAAGAAAAGCACTGTTTTTTCAATGAAATGAACATTAAACTAATCAGAAATACACTCTATACATTGTTAATGTGGTAAATGACTATTCTAGCTGCAAATGTCTGGTTTTTAATGCAATATCTACATAGGTGTATAGAGGCCCATTTCCAGCAACTATCACTCCAGTGTTCTAATGGTACATTGTGTTTGCTAATTGTGTTAGAAGGCTAATGGATGATTAGAACACCCTTGTGCAATTATGTTAGCACAGCTGAAAACAGTTTAGCTGGTTAGAGAAGATATAAAACTGACCTTCCTTTGAGCTAGTTGAGTATCTGGATCATCACATTTGTGGGTTCGATTAAACTCTCAAAATGGCCAGAAAAAGAGAACTTTCATGTGAAACTCGGCAGTCTATTCTTGTTCTTAGAAATGAAGGCTATTCCATGCGAGAAATTGCCAAGAAACTGAAGATTTCCTACAACGGTGTGTACTACTCCCTTCAGAGAACAGCACAAACAGGCTCTAACCAGAGTAGAAAGAGAAGTGGGAGGTCCCGCTGCACAACTGAGCAAGAAGACAAGTACATTAGAGTCTCTAGTTTGAGAAATAGACGCCTCACAGGTCCTCAACTGGCAGCTTCATTAAATAGTACCCGCAAAACGCCAGTGTCAACGTCTACAGTGAAGAGGCGACTCCGGGATGCTGGCCTTCAGGGCAGAGTGGCAAAGAAAAAGCCATATCTGAGACTGGCCAGTAAAAGGAAAAGATTAATATGGGCAAAAGCACACAGACATTGGACAGAGGAAGATTGGAAAAAAGTGTTATGGACAGACGAATCGAAGTTTGAGGTCTGGATCACACAGAAGAACATTTGTGAGACGCAGAACAACTGAAAAGATGCTGGAAGAGTGCCTGACGCCATCTGTCAAGCAGGGTGGAGGTAATGTGATGGTCTGGGGTTGCTTTGGTGCTGGTAAAGTGGGAGATTTGTACAAGGTAAAAGGGATTTTGAATAAGGAAGGCTATCACTCCATTTTACAACGCCATGCCATACCCTGTGGACAGCGCTTGATTGGAGCCAATTTCATCCTACAACAGGACAATGACCCAAAGCACACCTCCAAATTATGCAAGAACTATTTAGGGAAGAAGCAGGCAGCTGGTATTCTATCTGTAATGGAGTGGCCAGCACAGTCACCAGATCTCAACCCCATTGAGCTGTTGTGGGAGCAGCTTGACCGTATGGTACGCAAGAAGTGCCCATCAAGCCAATCCAACTTGTGGGAGGGGCTTCTGGAAGCATGGGGTGAAATTTCTCCAGATTACCTCAACAAATTAACAGCTAGAATGCCAAAGGTCTGCAATGCTGTAATTGCTGCAAATGGAGCATTCTTTGACGAAAGCAAAGTTTGAAGGAGAAAATTATTATTTCAAATAATAATCATTATTTCTAACCTTGTCAATGTCTTGACTATATTTTCTATTCATTTTGCAACTCATTTGATAAATAAAAGTGTGATTTTTCATGGAAAACACAAAATTGTCTGGGTGACCCCAAACTTTTGAACGGTAGTGTATATCCTTTTATTTCACCTGTTTATTATTACTAGCTTATTTATGTTTTGTTCTCTGGATTGTTTTCCTTTTTATACTCCACCTTTTATTTCTTTGTTTTCTTGTGTTCTTAACTTTTCCATAACTTTTTATCTATTGTTGAGTTTTTATATATTTATTATTTGACTGATTGATTTCCTTTACCTTATTTTTCTGTTTTCAGTTTTTAATCCCGCCTCTGGTGTTTCATCGCTTGTGATAGTGTTTTTTCAGCTCCTGATTTTAATGAGTGCTGTTGTTATTTTAGTGCTTTATCACTTACAAAATCATTGCTGTGGGTGGGGCAGGGTTATTGTTTTATTGTGTGAAGTGCTTTGTTTCACATTTTGTTTGTATGACAAGTGCTATGTAAATAAAGTCTGATTGACTGATTGATTGATTGATTGATTGACTGTGGTTCTCATTGTTCCCACCGCAATATTTCAGTGTTGCTGTTTTGAAAATGCTCTGGCTTTTTGTTTGTACTGTGATAATTACAGGTCTAATTGTGATCTTATTGCAAAGAAAAGTTTATGTGTCTGACATTTTGTCTATTAAACATAAACAATAAATAAAAATGTGGAAAATTTTATCTTTGAAAATGGGAAAAAATAAGGAAACCAAAGTATAATGAGATAGTGTGGTCTTATGGCAACATCTACTTGGTTTCTAACTGTGAGGCTATATTTCATACAGGATATCAATAGGAGAAAATAATTTAATTTTAACACCATGTGTAGTACAGGTTATCAGAGGGTTCCTGTACCAGACAGTGTGTTAAAATGTGTTGTGCACTATGTAGTGCATGTTCCCAGAGGTTTCCCAGTCAGTCAAAAAAAATAATATACACGATCCAAGTTTTGGTCTTTAATATACAGTCAAGAAAAATCAGTGGTGGTCTTGACAGACTGAATCTTCACACAGACAAAATCAATCTTCAGACACACGCAGGTTTAAGATCAATGGAGCAATGCTGGGATTACATAAATAAAAAATCACACAAAATGTTTACATAAAACTCGCATGAATATTTTAGTTTTATCGAAATTACGGATGTGTTTAAATCTTCAAAGGAAACGTCATGAGCAGTAAAAATTTCTCATGTACTGCACGCTGCACACATATGAACAGGTATGGTTACAGATACTGTTGTTTCTATTACATTTGAATGAATAATTCTTGTAACTGCTTCCTGGGCAACACTTCATGTATTCATCACTTTACTACTACAAGTTTTACAAACACAAAAACATCTTTTCCCAAACACCAGTCATTCAACTGGACAGTGAAAGAAGTTATAAAGACCTTGAAGTGGGAACTGTGCACAGAAGACTTTTAGGGTTTTAAATAACAGTGGCTCACATAAAAGTGCACTTTTCAGAACTCACTTCTTTCCTGTGTTTTGAATGAGTCAGCACGCTATTTACTTTTTATGGCTGATTTCAATGCAAGGTGCAGGAGATACAGACCCATTGTATCTCCCTGAAAATGTGGTTTATTTGTTGTTTCCCTGCCCATGACAGACCTGGAGCTGTTTTCTGCTATCACTATTGAACAATGGACCTTGACAAGGGGAGCTGTGCAGAAAGACATATCCAGAGGCCTGCTCACGCCCCCTGGTGGTAGTTCGATCCTGCAGAGGAGCCCGAGATCTTCCTGATGGTGGAAGTGCTGTCAGAAGCGACTGAGTTAGAGTTAACAAGGTTTTTCTTTTTGCCGGGACCACCCACTGTCACAGTGCGGCTCCAGTCTGAACACAAAAAAAGAAAAAAAAAAAAAAGAGAGAGAAAACAATGCATCATCCACCTTGAAATCACTTCCTCCGAACCATTTGGCCATTATTCTGCAGTATGTCTAATGTCCACAAACATTGCTTTTCTTTAAAATAGGTACCTGAGTAATCACTGAGTCTGATACGGCCGCAGTACAAGTGGATCTTCCACTGTTTCCTCACATTTTCCTTCATCAAACAGTGGAACAAAAAAACAAAGAACCCTAGGACAGAAGAGCAGCGATAGAAGAGATTCTCAGCCATTATTTTGTCACCTACAATAAAAATTTCAATATCTAACCAAAGCACTTAATTTTATTTCATAGTTACATTTTAATGTGTTAGGGGAGACCGGGGAGTGTTTTAACACTGGGTTAGTTGCAACCTTGTCAGTTTAGCCAATCAGAAAAGAGCTGAGGTGATGTCATAAATATCAAACACTCCTTTTTCCTTTTTGAGGCATGTTTCTATGAGCGACATTGTGAATTTTACAACCAAAAAAGTGATTTTCAGTAAGAAAGTAACGTAAAGTAAGTTTTTATCAGGATTATGTTTTACTGAGCCTTCATTCTGTTGTTCATACAATGGTTTGACTTAAACAATCTAAAGTAGAGATTAGTTTAATTTGATGCTCTGCATTGCAACTCAAACTACATGCTAAACAGCTAAGTAATGGAGTGAGGACACTTTAAAATAATGAGAATTTCTACACTGTGTGCATCGAACATTTTGCAAAGTCAAGACCAAAAAAAAATTGTGGGTCAAGGGTGTACATTGTCAGTTCTGTTCCCATTAAAATCTGCACCCCAGGGGCAGCTATCTACATCTGCCACAACTGTGACAGTAACTGAGCCCAGTTCAGAAATTCAGTTGACACACATAATTTTAAAGATGTATTAGAAATAAGTGTTTTGTGGCTCTAAATTGTTATTGTTATTTGATAAGTTCTTAAATAAATTGGAGCAAATTACTTCTCATTGTTCCATCTGTCCACAGCTACAGTTTACAACTCACCCCAATCGTGGGGCTGCTTGTAACAGCGGAACTCTTCGCATCTGACATGACCTCACATAATCTGTGATTAGATGTCCAAGTGAGTTTCATTTATAGTAAACAAACATATATGTGTACTGTGTATCAAGGTTTGAGAGATCTGCACAAACAACCCCTGAGTTACAGCTGCTTAAACAAAAAGTGTCACAACCATCCCCAGCTTCACCTTTTAAAAGTGCCCATTGTCTTTGTATTTATGCCACTTCTCAAAACAGAACTCTTCATCGATACATGGTTCTTCATGAGTCATGGCAATTTGCCACAATGATGATGAAATCATTTTAAAAACCATAGAGATAACTGTAAAAAAAAAACAAACAATGGTGGTACTGTCTAAACTATCAGTTTTGGAAGATTAAATCCACATGTCTACACTGATAGAATTACAGATATTTTGAAAATGACTCACTCTTCTGTAACCAGTACCTACTTAACACCATCACCAGCTCATATTTACCATAAAAAGAGTTGAAGATGCAGAACAGGTAGAGCAAGACCACTCTGGCTGGTCCAAATGAAAAAAAGCCCAATGCCCACGTCAGCCCTAACAGGACCGTGAGACCAGCCACTGCCCTCAGGTCATGCAGAAAGCCCTGGCTGGTTACTGATAGGTTATTGGCCTTCATTTGTCTGATTTGGATCAGAACCTCGACGAACACAGAGATGTTGCACAACAGGATCAGAAGAAAAAATGTCACCACCGTCACATAGAAGAAGACGTCATTCTGCAGCCAGCAGCTGGAGGGAGGGAGACAGAGGGTCATCATGTAATGCACACTGGAATTTATGATAAATGTCACCAGTGACTTAATCTCACTTTTTCCCCCACCCAGTTTAGACATGACGCTCCGAGCTATGACTCACCCAGTGCTCGTACTTACAATGGGTCAGTGGACTGAAGCATCACCGCAGCCTCTTCAGGCACGATGCTGCCATAGGCATCTTTATCTATGGCCAGGACAATGCTGACTATGACCAGAGGAACACCTATAAAAACACACAAAAAATACTAATTGATTCTGCTCACTCGGATCAGAGACAGCTAAATATATTTACACACTGAAAACAAGAATAACACACGAAAACAATTTCAGTTTCGCAAACATATTTTGGGTTTGAAACTTTCTTCAGTGTGAGGAACTCATTTTTTATCCCAAGGGAATGAAACAAAGAAAACAAAATTAAAAAACTAGAGCATTATTTTCTGTCTGTTGTAGTTTGTGCTGCTGCATTAATTCACAAATTTAATTTTTTGTCTGTTTTAAATAGATGATTTCTTCCCACTCAAAAGATCTTTGCTACAACTGGTGGATCATGTCTAATTTTCTATAATTAAAAAAAATTGGGACTGTGTGTAAAATATCACGGAAGTTGTTATTATTTATCAACCACTATCACAGAGGAAATCTGTCTGACATGACTCAGGCAGAAATCACGTTCATGGATGACGTTTTTATTTACGTTATGTTTACACACATTTGCGACTTCCTTCCTCACTCTCTGATGTATCCAATCCCACGTTTCCTCAGAAGTCATAGCAACTGGCAGCTAGTATGAAATGCACCGTTACCTTTAATAAAATTATGGATTTCTGAGTCAAATCAGCGAATCAAAGCCAACTAACCCCAGACTTTTTTCCACTACAGTGAGGAGGAGCACTCAAAGTTCGGTCTTACCCCATCCTACAGCACAGAACTTGACGATATAGGACGGAATGTAGGTGTTGAAGACCTTGACCAGTGCGAAAGTACATGTGCACGGCCTCCAGGCCCATCCAGGTGAAAGAGGCCAGCAGGAAGTAGTGCAGCATTGCAGCAGTGGCGATGCACAGGCCGTAGTTGGAGAAGGATGAGAGCCAGGCGTCCAGAAGGAAGAGCATGTTCAGCCCCAGCAGGGCAGTTGACAGGTTGATAAGTATCTTAGATGGGTAATCGCGACGCAGCGTCCTAAAGTGTACGAGGGTGACAGATAAACAAATGATAAAAATATGACTCGGGACAGAAAAATCTATGAAAAGTCTGAGGATCTTGTTGGACGCTTCTGGATTTCATTCTGATGTTAGGTGTGAGCAAAGATCTTCTTGGCCAGAGTTACAACTATGTACAGTATTTCATTGATAATTATCAAAACCTTGAACAGGATAGGAATATTGTTGAACACTGTCATGGAAATTTTGAGATTAAAATATTTGTTATATTTTTTTTATTATTTTGTTTTATCGTAAATCATGTAATTACTGAAACTGTTCTGGTCATTCAAAAATTATTAAAATATTGTATGAATGTAAAATAATAACTACTAATTTAAATAAAAGGAATTTTAATGAAGCACACAATATGCAATCTCCACTATTCGTTGGGGAGAAATCTTGTATCTCCATATTTTATCATTTTTAATTTTTCTTTTTCATAAATCAGTGCTATTAGTCAAACTTTATGTGTGTCTGTCGATTTTACAAATATCCAACCAATGAATGCCATTAAATGGAGCTTGTTACTAAACCAAATAACTCCACTGGATCCTCAAACTGTACAAGCTTACAAGCTTGTCACTTGACAGTGATGTTTTGTAATTCCTTCCTTCAGTTGCCTCTAGCTGGCTGTTGCAACAAAGATGCTGTTTAATAAGCACTAATATAAACCTGTAGTGTTGTCTCAAGTGACTTACTCAAAAGCAAGGTAGGTAAGAAGGGTGATGCCCAGAAAGATGGAGGATATACCACAACCAAGATACGAGATCACTGTCATGATCAGACGGTCAGTTTCACTGACAGGGTCTCTGGATACATCCTGAAACACAACATACAGAACAAAATAAATAATTTACTTTCACTAAAGCCAATGTTTGCCCTCCTGAGAGTAGTATCAAAAATACTCCATAGTGAGCAGCTGTGCAGCTGTTTAAACTGATCCCATCATAATGATGTGAAAAATAATGTTCTGATTGCAACAAAAAAATCACACATTGTGACTTTAACATCAGCATCTTGTTTAACTGGCAGAAATACAAGCGGGTGGCACCTGGCCAGGTTGTACACGGTATGCTGGTGCTTGTGGGAGTTGTTTGTTCCCTGGTTTCATTTATAAAAAGCAGACCATGACTCACCAGGAGCACAGCGAAATGTGTGAGGTGATCACAGAGACAGCTGGTCCAGTTGGAAGAAATACTCTGGGTTTCACAGCCTCTGCTGTTCCAACCACCCTGCCCACCTGACGCACACAGAGACACCGACAAAAACACACCCAACGTTTGATTAAAGCCGCTTATCAACAGATGACACACAGCTTTCTGTGTTCAGGGCCCTTCATTTATCTCACTGGTTCCCTATGACGCTCAATTACTGTAAATCATCTAAGTCCTACTGTAAACATACAAAATATAATAAATAATGACTAACTCACCATTTCTCCGGAAATCCCAAAACATACACTGTACTTTGTTTTCTGGCTATAAATCAAAAACAGGGAAGTGAGGATGGTTTTAGAGTCAACAACACAAACTCTTCCTCTTGCTGATGAACTGAATGCGTTAATTTCTCACCTGTTTGGGTGTTTGATGTCTGAGGGTCACCACCACTCGATCCTTTAGGTTGCTGACATGGCTACCATTAATGCTGGCAGATAAAATGAAGGAATTCAATCTCCAGCTGCTCTGTGTTGCATTGATTGATTGCATTGGGTCCTGTTAAAAATAAAATGATGATCACATTATATGGTGCAGTGAGAGACTTGTCTATTGAAATGTACTGACAGGAGCGTGGAAGTGGCGCGTGGCGTACTGTCACTTGGGCCGTATTTGGTTTTGGCTCATCCATTTAGCAGGAAATAATGGCAGCCTGTCAGGCCACAACATTTCTCAAATTACAGCTAAACAGCCTACATTAAAATACATTTCTGAAAACATTTTAGGCTAGAGATAATTAATTTAGTAGTAGAATATTGATCAATATGTCATCAACACTGTTTGCCAGTTTGATCAGATCAGCCACCTGGTTGCAATCTTTTTATTTGTAAACTAAAATCTGTTTCTAAAAACATTTTAGGCTAGACATAGGCAACAGAATATTGATGTTTGATCAGCAATGTCTGTGAGTTTTGTGAGACGTGTACTGGACAAATTCACTGAGTATGACTTATCAATCACATGGTAGCTCGGCGCTAAAGCATACCCTACTTTATTGCGTATTTTACTCTAAATGGTGCCATAATTTACAAAATAAACATCATGACTTGAAAGTAGTAGTTGAGACCATAAACTCATTAGGAAACTGTTTACTGAGGTCATAAATCAAGTGAGAAGTAGAGCAATTTTCTTTTTGCAGCCAGTGGAGTCGCCCCCTGCTGGCCATTAGAAAGTATGCAGGTAGCACTGGCTTTATTTTTCAGCCCAGAAGTTCTGTCCACTATTTAATATACAGTCTATAGACTGGAATAAGGGGGAACCAGCTAGCCTAGCTCAGTCAAAAATCCTCAAAAACTCACAAATTAGCACATTGTTTATTTAATCCCCTCAAAAATATGTAAAAAGTATAAAGACAAAAATTCTCTGGTGGTTGCCTGGTAACCTCAAGGTGACAACATGAACTAGTCTCCTGCATAACCATTGTAAAACCACAATTTTATGTTTTGTACATATTAAACAAACAAAATAATTTATGTTATTTATTGAATTAATGGTGGATGTTGCATTTTGTCACCACCAGACTGCCAGTGAGGCTAGCTGTCGCCCCATGTTTCCTGTCTGGCAAGCTAAGCTAACTATCTGATGGTTGTAACATACAGATAAAAGTACCTGAAAAAGTTTGTGTGTTCCAAAGAAATTGAACTGGACACGAGTTTTATTTCTTTGTCCAGCAAGGACCAACAGAGGGCAAAGAGATAGTTGGGCATCTGTGTCAGGGAGGGGTTCACTCACAAAGCTCTGATTGAGAAAAACCTGAGAAGAAAAAGCAATGATAAGATTGAATCACAGTCCTACATGATATTTGAAACCAACTTCATGGATCATTGAGTATTTCTACCAGTACTTGTCCTTTACTTGTTTGAGTTAAAGCTTAATGTGCTATGACTGCTTGAGGGCACAACGTCTGTTTATTAAACCTGTTTCCTGCAATTCCCAGGCACTCAAGGACATTAACACAATAGTGATTGTCCTTAAGCAGTCAGGTGGAACCAGTTTTGGAGTTGAGAAGAAAACTGAAACAGGGCATTGCTTCTGCTTGTGCATTTATAATCAAGTCTCACCTTTGGGATCAGGGGTGAAGAAATGGAGGACACACCAAAGGTGAGGCCCTTGAACTCATCTGGATCTGCGTTGATCATGGACAGGGCCAGCAAAGGTGCTGTTACACTGACAGACTCCTCTTGGAAATGCATATTGTTCCCCATTCTCTCTGTCAGATTAAGGACACTTTTTTCCCAAAAGAAAAAAGACAGATTTAGAAGGAAAATACTGTACATTTCTGTGTTCGTATTTGTGAGATTGCCCAGACCCTCTTCCCTCTCCGCTTACGTGCTAGCCACAGGACTGATGTCAGTTTTGGAAAGCAGGATCTCAGCAACAATATTGACAATTTCGGCACCAACGGCAGGTTCAATGATGCTGGTATTGACAACTTCACTGAGCTTCTCCACCACTGCATCCAGATCGGAGCAGCGAGCTCTGCACTGTTACCCAACTGAACATCTACAAGGTCCTCGATCACATCCACAACTTCAGCCGCGTTATCTAGAAATCAAATCAATCATGACATTAAAGCTTTTTGTTGTGTCTTGATGCGTTCTTTTCTGATGTGGTTTTATTCAGATGAAAGGATAAAATTAGAACAAGAAGGAAAATGTTTTATTTTAAAAACTGTAACATGGCTTGGGCGGTATCTATTTCCTATACCATCCTGATATTTCACCAGGGTATAAGGTATGTGATGATGATTGTGTTTTTTTAAATGTAAAAGCTGAGCTGCTGGTGATAGAAATCATTGTAGCATGAGGCTGACATTGTTACCCTACAATGCTAAATTAATATTCAAATTAGCCTATTAGAAATTGTAATTATCATCAAGATTAAACCCCCTGTTGAGATAGGGTTAGGGTTAGGGACTAGGTTTTCAAGGGAGTCCCAAACAAACATTTACTGGAAAACAGAGCAGTACAAGACACAGTATATAACACAACAATTACAAAACAAACCACAAACCATCACAGACAGATTTTTTTGGAGGACATGATGATGCTTGTTGCTGCTGAACAGAAATAATGTGCACACAGCTTCTTCCATCTTGGCCGGTCTCCATCAAGAGGACATTTTCTTTTTTACAAGTCCTGTAATGTTATCCTAATCACTTGTTGTTGCCATTGAGCTGCTCCTTTTTTATGTCACAATGAGTGCACGCTTCAGGAGAGATTATGAATCCATGCCCGAGTGCCCATTATCTCATAATCTGACTTTGAGTGCACAATAATACATCACCTCAATACAACATCTCTGTATTGTTTAATACAAAGAGGAGCATCTGTGTTTTTGACAGTGTTTCTAAATACACTGATATACTGAAAAACCTTGATACCGCCCAAGCCTGATTGCAATCTTTTTTTTTAAAGTGTGAGGAGTGTGACTGATGCTCTTACCAGTAGTAACAGTGATATTGATGAGACCTGATATGTTCACAAGTGCTTTGCAGTTTCTCATATCAGGTTGAGCCCAGCTTGTCGTGTCAGTTTCAATGTGTAACTTACTGAGGAGAGAAGAGGGATAACAGATATATTCAGATGAATTCATTCTGGTCAATCCTGAATGGTTGGATTCTAGTTAAACCCGATAAAGAACATTACTGCATCTGAGGCTTGGTCCACAGCTAGTATGATCATTGTCAGTCTCAGATAAAGGGTGATAAAAAAAAAAAAAAACACCTGTCCACTCTTGATAATTGTGTTTGGTCTTAATAAGAATCAAAGCAGTGTTCTACAAAGAGACCATAAAACTGATTAACCATATTACTCAGTAACCATCCCTTGAATGATATTTATATCATATTTGGCAGAGGTGAGGTAAGGGAGATTGAAGCCTTCATTGCACTAATAATTCACTTATAGGAAATTGATTTTCGCCCGAGCTGCAGGCTGGCAGAGATCCCTCAGTATTACACACATGTGTGGCCAGAGCTTGTGTGCAGAGTGGGAGGATTGGTTGGAACAGGACATTGTAATTGAGGGAATTTTCTTGTCTCGCTGAGCTGTCTCTATGGAAACAGATTGTTGAGACAAAGATAAACAGGATCTGTCCAAGTAAAAAGAGCAACATACAAAGAAAATCTCCACTTTCTCCCCATATTTTTTGCAGCAAGATGAATGTTGTCTCAGGTGGCTGGTGTGAATATTATTACACTTGTCTCAATTGTAAATCAGTATGTTTTATTATTGTATGACAGACATTATGCAATATGCCGCCGTGTAATGGCAGTCAATAAAAGACCAAATCATTTTGTGCAGCATGATGATCATGTTGATTTACTTATTGTTTTGACTGGTTATTGCCATGTGTCAAGGTCATAATTTTACAATCTGACAATTCAGTCATCATTGCCTCTGGTCAAATATAAATCCCCTGGGTAAATGTCTTACCAAAGCCTGTAGGCTTGCTCTGATTCTGGCTTAGTGCATCTTATTTGTTGGTTGACTTCAGGAAATGCTTCAGGCCAAATATATTGTCCATACATTGTTGAAGTAGTTTCTTCTAAACAGTTATCCAACACTGAAGAAGAAAAAAGACATATTGCAAAGTCTTCCTCCACACTTGAACACATCTGTCTCTTTGTATTTGTGTCAGGAAATCCAGCTTACATAAGTGCTTTATCACCACATCCATGGGTTGAATAGTAATGGAGACGTTTTCGTAAATTGACGTCAAGGCAGCATTAATGAAACTTTCAACTTCTGCCACACTGTTCTTGTTGTATTCCTGAACATGGAAGGTGCAGTAATATCTGCGGATGAAACACACAATTAGTGGTAACAACAACATTGATTTGAACCAAAATTCTGAAATCAAGCTGCATTACAGTTCAAAACAGGCTGTACAGGTAACTTTTTAGTCACCTACTGTTTTTGTTGGCCATGAAAAATCTAAAAGAAAATGAGAGAACGAGATGTTGCATTGTAAAGATCAGTTATTACAGTGGTATGAATATTATTCCTAAGACTAATTAAACTTTAATTACCCAGTTAGCCCTTAAGTCCAACCCATTTTTGCTCTGTTCTCCAATAACAATAACAGCCACCTTGATACCTGGCAAATTTCTCCTTTCCTGTTTCCTGTTTCCTGTAGGTACGCTATGTGCTTGGTATGTTTATGTTGAAAAGAAAACCCAGTTTTGAAGATTGTTAAAATATGTTGCTGGGAGACACGTAAAAAGCAACATATAGTGCTCAACAGTGAGGTTCCAGAAGTGAAAATCCCATTCCTGAATATAAGATTTAGATAATTAATCATAATGTCGTAACCATTCAAGGTATACTTACCATGAGCTAAAAGATTCTTGTTTTGTTTTTTGTTTTGTTTATATTCTTAATCATCGCAATCAACCCTCCCAAACATCCTCTTACAGTTACAATAGAGAAAAATAAATTTTAAGACAAATTAAACAAATACACAAACATTACACAGTACATCTTATGAAAAAAGAGCTACACCTACATTAAAAATCATATTGCAGACAAAGAGGACTGCAATAATCCAGAGGTGTAACGTATGTTCTAAGATGGTCTCATAGTTGTTTATGTCCTTGAAGTTACAAAAATAAATTTAAAAGGTCCCCACACCTCGTAGAATTTGGAATTACTTCCTTGCAGGGTGTATTTAATTTGAATCAACTTTAAGCGAAACAGCACATCTTTCAGCCACCTGATATGACAAGGGGGTCGAGGGACTCTTTTTAATTCCAAAGAATAAAGTGGTGAGACAGAAGTGTTGAGAATGCGATAACATGACGCATATTAGATGACCGCTTCTCATTGACAACAGAAACAGTGGGTAGTGCTATACAACACTGTTATAAACAATATAAACACTATAATAATGACAAAAGCTAAATTTAAGAAGCGGTTTCATTTGCAATGGTTTATGGGATTAGTACCTTAACTCTTAAAATTATCTTGTACACAGTCTTCGCCCTTTTGCCTTTTTTCAGTTTTCCATTTTTTTTCCCCCTCCGAATCAAATGTTTTGAAGTCAAGATTCATCTCATAGTTGGTTTTGTGGGTTCCAGGCTTAAAACTCTTTATATGAGGATTTTCTGAAACATCAATTGGGTAAAATTAACGGGAAATTCACTTCTTGAACAGGAGCCATTGAAAAAGTGTTTGGTTACTAGTCACATCATAAATTAAAACAACTGGGGTTTTGCTGACATTAGCTGTCAAATGTAACTAGCCACCTAACAACTGATATAAATAAGCTAGCTGTACATTAGCTAGCTAACAATTAATATAGATTAGCTTAGCTGGCTAGTTTGCTAGTTTCTTGCTACAGAGCAAAACGCTTCTTAGCGACTGATGAAGAGCAAAAAGGGTCAATTATGAAATTATTATTTGTCTTGTATTCGTATCTGACTTGCTATTAAAATGAAATTCATGCTCACCATCTGTCCATTATACTGACAATGTTCCTGTAAATATTACAGATGAATAATAAGTCAACCACAGCTTTCATAAGACAAATATTAAAAAGAATAAATTAATTCAGTGGGACCCACCTGCCAACAGTCTCCTTTATGACAAGATTCAGTACAGTCATAGTTTTATTCACCCCCAGCTGTCTAGTCACCTTTTAGATGAAGAGAATAGCTCAGTGTTCACATTCCTTATTAGTAAAGACAACTTTCATGTGCAGTTTTGTGAGTCTCTTACCCATTTCTCAATAGTGTCCTGTGGTTTTGTGGGGCTGCCAGTCAAACCCAAGGTCATATTAACTCTGAAGAACGTATCAGGTTCAACTGCAGGAATGAAAAGACACATAACACAGCGGCACATCTTTACATCTGTATTTGTCACTGTTCTGACAATTCAACCAGGAACTCTGAATCAGAATGTCTAAGATTTTATAGAAGAAAAAGAAATAGTGTTTTCAGCTCTATAGAACTATTTAATAATATCCTGATTCCTTATTGTTTGTTATCTACATGGGCCGTGATCTTGTACAGAGGATCACTTTCTGAGACTGAAACATGTCTAAATCCCAAGATATATTCATTGTATTAAAAAAAAAAACCTGCCACCTCCTCAGACCTGCGTTAAAGGTCAAGACGTGGAAACTGCGGCGAGCTAAAAGTAACCTTTGTACTTTTAATGACGGGAAATTGAGTCTTGATGTGTGTTAAATCTATCATTAGAATCAAATCTAACACTGATTTGTTGGAATAGAAATTTAATTCTTCTTCGATTCTGGTTTCCAAGGTGCAATCGGTTCAGGTTTAAGTACAAGTTACTGTCTCCAATAACCTCACTGTGTTTTTATTGTACATAATAACGGTTATATGTTTTTACAGTGGCTTATAGCACAAATAAAAATCTGAACTGATATGAAGAAGAAATAAAAATGAAGACGAAAGGAAAACACAATGTTTCATCTGAGTTGTTTAGTGAACTGACCAGCAGTCTCGTTGACATTTAAAGGCTCTTTTGTCGTTGACATGTTAGCAGGTTGAGCTGGCAGACTGTGACTTGGACTGGTTTCTGTAAATCAAATGACACAAATACAACAGCACAAAGAAACTATCTTACAGCCTGTTCTGGATTATATAAATGAAATTACTGCTATCTTTACAGATGAACCAGTTGGTCAAAGGCTTTGTGATTCCATATTGCTGCAAAGCAGCCAAACAATTTGTGAACACTGTTTAATTCTTTCTTGCACACTCACCTGATGTAGTTACACCAGTGCTGACGGTGGGTGATGGTTCTGTCACTTCAGCGAATAATTCTGAATTAAACAAAATAATTAATTAACTGCAAAAGTGCATGCAAAGAAAAAATCTAATTAAAAATAGCATGATGTCTGACGTAAATCAAGTTATGTAAATGTCATTCTTAAAATAAATAGTAACACATTTAGTCATCTATTAGATATTTCTAGAAACACAGAATTGTGCTCTCTGGCTCTAATGCATTTCTGCAGATGTAGGATATAGTTTTTTGTCTGTTTTCATTAGTGTGTAAGTGCATGGCAAATTGAATCACTTTAATGGATTTGTTAATGTTGACGCCTCAAGTGAATATTTCCAGTTAAACCCAGAGTCTGCCTTATGTCTATAAAATACAGGAACTGAACAAATATCATACAATTGTGTACACAAATACACTTCAGATAAAAAAGGTCAATTTCATGTGACATGAACATACATCCTTTTTTATGGCGACAATAATGTTTGGTTAATCTTTGACTGATCCAGCAGCTGTCTACTAAAACACAGAAGAATGAAGTTTAGTTTGAATAAACGTACCCGCAGGTAGTATGCTGATGCTGTTTGTGTCTGGTGTCAGGTTGAGGAAGTTGTGAGAGAAGTTCAAATTCAGTAGTGCGGCAATTTCCGCCTGAACCACTGCTACATTAGCAGCAGGATCCACGTTCACAAAGAATTTACAGCTGAAACTGGGCATCAATCAAAATGACATGAGTTAAATCTACATGTGGAGTGCAGGTTAGGAGAATATCCAGCTTGTTTCATACATCTTATGCCATGCAGTCTTTATATACTATAGTTATTATAATACTTTTAATGTCATAAAGTACATTCTACATCTTAAATTCATCTTACCACTTGTAACAGGAGGAGTGTCCTAACGCTGTTGGTTCCTGAAAACACAGATTTTTTTCATATCTTTATTCAAAGGTTGTATGATTTCACTTACCTACACCTCTGAGATTACCTCACTGCTTACGTACGTCATTCATTTCCTCTGAAAATAACACTGTCTCAATCTAAAAAGAAGCCTTTCATCTGTTCCCTAATCAGCTGGTCTTTGAGGATATTGCTGCTTCTTTCCATGGAAAATCAAACTAAGGACTAATAGTGGAGTACCTGAGGGTGTTGCACATGTAGAGCAGCAGAATTATTAACCCCGTGGCAGACATGGCTGTGTGGGAACACAGATAACAGATATTACAGATGGGAATGTTGTCCAGGAATATGATCACAGTATACATTTAGACTTAAAATGCACCCATCACCCTGCAGCTGACAGTGGTGAAAACTAATCATGTTTATTCAAGTACAGTACTTGAGTACTAATATGAGCTTCTTGTACTTTACTTGAATATTTCCATTCACCCCACTGCTACTTGACATCTTTGGCTGCTAGTTACAGATAAGTATTCTGCATACAAAAACTATACCGTCAAAAAAGAAAAGTTGAGAAAACAAAGTGAAGCCATCAGCTTCAAAGCGTTTATTCAACTAAAGGCTAATTTGTTATGTCAACTCAGGTAGAAGTTCACCAAAAGTGCTGTCTTAAGTTCGTCAAACTTAACATTCCTATTCAGATCTACTCATTTAACTTTACTCAAAGTGCTATCCTAAGTTTGTCAAACTTAACAATACCAGTCCATAGTAATTTAAGTTTACTCAACTACAACTGTATATGAGTCAATCTGAATAGTAAGGTTAAGTTTGAAAAACTTAAGTTAAAACTTCAAGTAAACTTCTAAACCTAAGTTGATATATAGAACAAATTCACCCTCAGTTGACTAAACTCAAAAAGGCTTTGCAGCTGGTTGCTTTACTTTTTCTCAACTTGCCTTTTTTACAGTGTGAGATAAGTCTACAAAATATAAAGCACTGTTAAAGATTATATTACCCAGTAGTGTGTGAAATAGTTCAAATTAGTTTTCACCTTAACCAGCTACAACAAAAAGTCCTACTTACACATACAATTTATTAGTAATATTAATTATGACTAAATGCATTGAATACTTTCACTTTAGATAGACTATATAAGAAACTTTGACTAATAATATTTCATACTTTTACATAATTCAGAAGCATGACTTTGATTTTATTTTACATTATTTTTATATTGCAGTAGTGCTGCTTTTACTACAGTAAAGGATCTGTTTACTTCCTCCATCACAACCAGCTGAAAAGACTGTCTTGCTAACAAAAGTTGCATTACCTTGGAGATGCCACAGAAATGTCATGGACAGACATGTTGCGAGGGAAAATGCTCTTCAACTGATAAGAGATGACAACAAAGGCAAACAATTATTTTGATAGGCAAATGTGACTCTTATTCAAAGTCACTGGTTTGCAAATTCCATTTACATATTCACATAATCTTCGTACCCATTTTCTTGTGACCTCCTCCAGTGAAAACAAACAATTTTCAGGCCGCCTGGAGTAAGTTATGAATGTCCACATTTTGATTTTGTAGCGTGGCCATGCTAAAGACAAATAAGCAAAGAAAATGTCAGGTTTAAAATATTTCAAAAAAGGAAAATGTTAGACCTATCAACAAGTTTATGAACTGCTGAACTCAGGAATGTTTACCTTTTCTTGGACCTTAAAAGGTAGTTTACTGAGCAGCAAAGTTATCTACCCACTCGCTCAACTCTCACCTACAGCACATTACCTTGTTATGTGATAAGGTGAGGGAGTAATTAATTTTTATTCAAAACTAGACAGCTCGAACTGCACAGCCATTTTTTCATTCATTGACTGTAACTGCTTATCCATGAAGAGTTGCGGGGGGCTGGAGCTTATCCCAGCTGACACTGGGCGAGAGGTGGGTACACCCTGGACACATCGCCAATTCAATGCAGGGCTGACAAATAGAGACAACCATTCACTGTCACATTCACACCTATAGGCACCTGCATGTCTCTGGACTTTGGAAGCAAGCCTGAGTATCTGGAGAGAATCCCCACGGACACGAGGAGAACATGCAAATTCCGGAGAGAAAGGTGCCAAAATGTCTGCCAGTACTAATCACCCACAAAGCACATCGCCCCTGGAAGGCCATGAAATGCAAAATAGAAAAAGGCCACAAATGCACTGTATTTACCACATTGTAGGCTGTTGTCAGGCAGAGGCCTGCAGCTGTATTTCCACTGCTTTGTGTCCCAGCTCACCACGTCTCCATCTGCACAGTTCTGCCCCCTCAGCTCCTCAACACTCCTTTCTCTGGCCCACATCCTGAACAGACCGATGTCACCAATCAGATCAGCCCCATCCACCTTCCTTACTTCACCATTTTCTATATAGTGAGGCATCCCCAGAGTGAGAGTGCCATTTGCGGACAGTGCCTGATATTGCTGGGTATTCACAGGGGCCTCATGCTGTTTGGTTCCATTTATGTAGACCCGCAACCTTTGAGCCCATCCAGACCAGGTGAGACAGACAGAGTACCATTCACGCGGTATTAGTTTCTTCTCCACGAGGTATTTCTCTCCAAACAGCCATACTTCCAGATCTGTACCTCTGCCGCTAAGTCCCAGCTCTTCATGTTTTTTATCTGGTGCTTTGTAGTCAAAACCTGTCCAAGATGCTCCACTGGTAAGGCGTAAAAGTAGGCATACACTCAGCTCCTTAAGGGCTGGTACCTCCGCGTCTAGCTGCCACAAACAATTACGATTATTGAACGTTATCTTCTTACCCCAGAGGGAACTGGGAGAAGCACCTGAAACAATACACAGGCAGAGAAGACACGGGTAGATGATGATTTAAGCAACAGTTAGAGGTGTCCAGACACATCATTATCTGTATCTGTTCATCCAACAGAATTATCTGTTTTCGTAAGTAATGCTGGATTGGACAAACCTAATATTTGTTGGTAATTGTTGTGCCTTCGAGGCAGTTTTTCCTAAACTTTTATTCTGGGGAGCCCACTTTTTAAAAAAAACATCACGACCCAGTTCACAATAGACTTTTTTTCCATAAATGTTGGGCAGAGTTAATTTATGCATAATTGAACAATCCTGACCATTTTTACTGCCATTCCTGCATCAGCTCATATTATCTTGATGTGTGTTACTGAAGTCTAATACACATGTTAAATACTGAGAAATATTAGAAATTTAGACTGAGTTAACAGGCCATCTCATTATTTTAATTTTCCTCTCATCAGGGAACAATGTAGAACATTTTACACATAGATGCCCCAGAAAAAGTTTGTCAGTTTACTTTAAGTTTGAGTGTGAATAGCATACTCAACCAAGTAAAACTAAATAAATTTAATTTAAATTTGTATAATTACTGCTGTTAATTTAAACATGAATTTGTGCTAAACAAAGAAAGGAATTGGCTGACTGGACATAAACCTAACAACACAAGTAAAACATATTAGGCTAAACAATTTCGCCATTTTTGTACTGAGGTAATGCAAAAGTATTGGAAAGTAATCAAGTTACATTACTTTAATATTGTGACAACTGGATTAGGTTACTGACTTACATTCTAACAGGTGATTAGTAATTGTGTCTGAACACATTTTTAAAGTAACCTCCCAACCCTGATTATATATATTAACATTATAATATACTCTAACAATGTTACATTATTAAATTTTTCCTGAATAATAACAAGCAAAGGTAGAAACAAATATCTGTTTCCATTGCATTATTTGTTCTTCACCAAATAACATATTCAGATTCAGGTGCATCTTAAGCTACAGAACCATACTGGTTAAAGTTAAAAGAAGTAAATACATGTCATCAAAACCACCAATTACTAGTTTCTTTCAACACAGTTCAGATCTCCGTGGCCCACATGAGGTGATAAAATACATAAACACAATGAAAACACAATAAAACAATTTAAGACACTAAAACTGTCATACTACACACAGTTTCACTATTTAGGGCTATTACTCTGTGTGATATTTAACACTACTTTACACTGTCATGTGCTTTAAAACATTTAATTAGTATGAAATCTTACTTGAACCCAGAAGAACCACTGACAACAGTATACACAGATAGATGGTGAGAGGAGACAGACTTCTGACAGAGTCCATGACAGCAAACAAAAACACAGATGCCCATCAAGTGGTCATCTGCTGAAAGGTGACAATAAGATGAATATTTCTCAAAATTAGCATTCACCACAATAATTATTAACTTATTATCAAGCTGCTAACGACTCAGCTCAAACTTACCATAGTCATGTCCTTGAAACAGTCAAATTTGAACTTTCAGCTGTTTTGCGAGAAATCAAACAATCAATATCAGTTCATGAGGAGTCGGCTGAGCCATGAGTCTGCTGGCGAGCGTCACTTTATTTCTCTATAAGAAGACCTCCACGCCCTGTCCCTCCAGTTCCCTGAGTTACTCATTAATCACTGGCAATAAACATAACTAGCAAGCATGATAACGGTAAAACCAGGACTTCATGAAACCTTTGCAAAAGTGAATCTCAAAAATTCTTCCATTAACACACTTAAGTACTTTGTGTTCAGAATAAATTGCCTGGTTTAGTGTTCAGGCTCAGGGAGGCTTTAAATGGTAATAATTATCTTAACAAAAGTTTTAAAGTTTAAAGAAATACTGCAAGATGTTGAGAAATACTCACACACTCTTGATGACACAGATGTATCACTACTGTGACATTATCAAAATAGCTTGTCTCTACAAAACCAGCTTTGTATTCAGGGGTTCTAATGTGAGCTTCCTTTTTTAAATTCCTTCTCAATACATTGATACTTCTGAAACTTGTCACATGATTCTGGTTGTGGCAGCCAAAAGCAGAAGATGGCAAGCTAAACATGCTGTAAATGCCTGTACAAATGCAGAATAAATTACAGTCTTTTTAGGTTACACACATACAACCGGCAAAACAGGTTTATGTGAGCGTGTGTGAGTGTGTGTGTGTTCTATACATCAGGTTTACCACTGTCATAAATTTTCTGCAAACATTCAGAGTAATATTCTTGAACGACTTTTGCGTTTTACAATTATCTTCAAGTGATAACTGCTCAAACAAATCTAATTGGCTTTTCTGTGTGACGTATGATGGACGTGTCTGTCTTGTTCTAGTATAGTACAGCCTTACTTTTTGAGCCTAAACCGTTTAAACCACTGTGCCCATTTGCACAAAAAAACTTAACGTTTACTTTAAATTTTCATCTAAGTATATCTTAGGAAAAAATTAGTTGCATAGAATCACCATAAGAATTTCTGTAGGATGTTTTTTCCCTCAATAAGTATTCCCTTATGTGTTTCTAGAAGGTCCTCAGTGACTGTTTTCCTCAAGAATTTTTTGGAGACCCATACTAGTCCCTTAAAAGTGAAATAATTTATGGAAAATAAGAAACTGGCTGAATTTATAGTGACTGAAGAGGAAGGGGAGAAACCACGTTTTCAGGACACAGAAAACTCACTGGACACTATGAAACAAGAGAAACTTGTTAAAGAAAAGTAAATTTGACGCTAATTAGCAGCTAGATGGTCAAATGTTAACATAAGCTAACAAAATAGCTATTGTTAATATATGAGACGAGTTCTCATATATTAACATTATCTTCATTGTTTTATTGAAACTAGCTAACACAGGCTAGGTGTGTTAGCTTAGCCCTAGATTTTCAAACTGAGGAACGTGTATCACTCCGTCGAATAATACACAGAGGAATCCATCCATTTTCTGTAACCGCTTATCCGTGAGGGTCGCGGGGAGCTGGAGCCTATCCCAGCTGACTTTGGGCGAGAGGCGGGGTACACCCTGGACAAGTCGCCAGTTCATCGCAGGGCTGACACACAGAGACAAACAACCACTCACACTCACATTCACACCTACGGGCAATTTAGAGTCACCAATTAACCTGCTGCATGTCTTTGGACTGTGGGAGGAAGCCGGAGTACCCGGAGAGAACCCACGCGGACACGAGGAGAACATGCAAACTCCACACAGAAAGGCCCTGCCGGCTCGGGGATTCGAACCCAGGACCTTCTTGCTGTGCGGCGGCAGCGCTAACCACTGCGCCATCGTGCCGCCCACACAGAGGAATGTCAGAAATATTTTTTAAATTAAATAAATAAATACATATAAAATACTACAGAATGGAAATTAGCCTGCATAAAATATAAGATCACTGAGATGTAATATGTTGTGATTGTTCAAATTAGAAATATACATAATACTGACAGAGAATTGTATAAAAAAGTTCCTAAAATTATTAGGAAAACTCATCTATGATGCAACATTCACAATGAATAATCTGCTCAAAATTTAGTGAAATTGCTCATTTTACACAAACTATTGCATTTACGGGTGGGGTAATTATCAGTTGTCCTGTATTGTTATTGTTATGCATTGAATATAATGTGAAACATACATAACACTTTGTCAGGGGTTGTCAGTTTACTCAATGATAGAAAAAGGGGAAAGAGAACCGCTGATTTAAACAACCAATGTCACAAACTCCTCCTTTCCATACACATATTATCTTGTCAGGGTGTTGAAATGTATTTTGTCAGTTTTGTGGCTCCATACTACCACAATGTGGTCAAACAGTGAATTGCAGCTCTATGATTTTGTCTCACTCAGTTTGAGACAGTTTTATGAGTCACAACATGTCTGTCACCTTCAGCCGTCAACTGAGTCAGTACCTAAGAGAATAAAACCATGCTGTATTAAAGACGTTATTCCAGCTCACAAAGACACTCTCTCACACACACACACAGACTCTCCTTGTTGGAAACACCTTCTTTAACAAGGCTCTCATTCATGCAGTTTAATTCCATTCCCTCCTCCTCTGCTGCCTGCATGTGAAGCCAGAGCCAAAACGAGCGGGTTCCCCAGAGGTAATATGAGAAGACCAGGTGTGACGTGAGGTGGCCCAGGTGGGGGAGACCTGAAAGTCTCATATTCATTGGTCCGCTGGTTCATAGTCTGGTTGGGAACCTCTCCTGCGTCACAAGGGATGTAGAACGAGGGGGATTCCCGAAGATCTTTCCCACCAGTTTACCTCTGCTGGATGAGGAGCAAACCGCACTGTGTGCCACTGATGGAAGAAATCAGTGAGAGATACACTGCTTACTGAAGTATATGGATCATTTGAAACCTGCCAAGTAAGTTTGCTGCTTCTCTTTGCTTTGTTGGTATCAGCTGTCTTTATAAGTATCATTTTCTTTATAGTATATAAGTAAAGTTTGACATTGGAGGTTTTATCAAATTTTTAGGCTTGCTGTTTCAGTGTAGCTCTCCTCCTGAGAAAAGGACCATGGACACTTTGCCGATGATGGGTTGTCTCTACTCTGCTCTGCTCATGGTAGGTCTAATCTTTAAGCAATTTCCTTGCACAATTTTCCAAAACGTTTAAGTGTTTCACCCTGTGTTATTTCCAGATCTGAAGTACTGAGGTACTTGTACTTGTTTTCCCAGTTAGTCTACATGATATGATGAATTGGATAGGTGTGCAAAAATGGCTTATTGAGTCATTTTAGTCCTTAATTGAGTCATTAAAATCTTATTTTCTTTAGAAATAAAAATCAATCTGCCAGGGCTGTAATAATATTCCAACCTGTTTTCAATGCATGTGAACTGGTTTCAAGTATTTTCAATAGTGTCATTTTTCATAGACATTTCTACCTCAAAAAATCTGCCTGGAAGAATGAATAACTGTATTGTTTCAAGCTAGACACTGAAAAAGTCGATACAGCATAGTATCACAATATTTTGTGTGGCATTATTGTATCAATACACAGAAGTGAAGTATTTATCTTTTATTATATAGATTATTATGAATATTGCAAATGCAAATTAAAGTGCACTAGAATAATAAAATCAACTGCTTTTTCAGTCCACTAGATGGGGCTGACTTCTTACTGGTGTTTGGGATTGATAGGTTTTTATGACAGTGATGGTAAATTTGTCTGCTTGGCAATCCTGTTTTGCTGCAATAACAAGTGCTTGAAGTGAGACTGCTTTGGTGACAGTAAATAAATCACAATATATGTTGTCGCAATACTCAGCAAATTACAAAATGTTAAAATCCTCTAATATTGTACTGCAACTTAAATATCATGATAATATTGTACTGTGGGGCCTCTAGTGATTCCCAGCCCCGTATTTTGACAGTGTGGTATTACTGTTTTTACTATAGTAAAGTTTCTGAATATTTCCTCCAGCACTTTAAAGCACCATATTAAATGTGCATTTCCTCAGATTTGGTGTGTGCTGGTGAAATCCGAGCCCAGCTGTGATCAGACAGAGTTCTTCCACCCTAATGGCACCTGTGTCGCATGTCCTGTATGTGGGCCAGGAGAGCAGCTCTCAGAGGTAACACACGCAACACTTTACAATGACAGCACCATTGTCTGCCCTCTTGCAACTTGGCTTCAAGTCTGTAATGTCCATTGTTCTCAGGACTGTGGATTTGGAGATGGCGGTGAAAGTGTCTGTATTCTGTGCGAAGATGGGAAGTTCAGTGCAGACACAGGTGTAGCCCCCTGCATGCGGTGCACCCAGTGCAATCTGCTGAACCGCCTGGAGAAGACAGCTTGCTCACCCAGCAGTGATGCCCAGTGTGGCCGGTGCTTCCCAGGGTGAGTTACAGCCTCATCACCTGATATGTTCTGCATTAATTTTTGTTAATATGTTGGAATTTTAGTTTAAAACATTTAAAATGTTGCTGAAATTATCAACACAATGTAAAGAACTAATAGTTTTGACATTATGTCAAAGTCTATGTATTGTGTTGCAGAGATATCTATCGAAGATAGCATGCTAACCAGCTAGCTTTGGCCAGTCCTGGCTTGCAATTCCACTTTGTACCTCAGAAGGCGATAGTGAGTCAGTCCAACAACACAGAGGTGGTTTTCTTACTGGGTTTGACTCCTGGCACCCCAGGGCTGGCCCCACTATAACCCTAGAGGTAGGCGCTAACTGATGCCCAGTCTTGCTCCTGTCTTGCTTTACGTCCCTGCCCGCTGTTCCAGTCAGAACCGCTGTAAATCACCCTAGGACTGTTTTCCCTTTGGTCCCGGTTCAGCCATGTTCACTCTGAGGCTAATGAACATTCTCTGCTGATTCCCCTTTGCCCCGGGCCTGAAAACCTCCTCATGCTTGTGATGGAAACACCAACCACTAGCTGCATGACTAGGGCTGGATATATACTTGCTTTTTAGCCATGTGATTGTGTTTGCATATGTGTAGCATTCATTTCTGAGGATGTACACAACCTCCACACTCCAAGCAGACACAGGATATGAGAGGCAGCTGCAATGCAAATGCGAACGTGTTGTTTAAAAGCAAGTATATCTCCAGCCTAACTGAGCTTACTAACTAATGGTAGCTACAGTTAGCAGTTGCTGTAGTGATGTGCTGTCAGCTATTTGTCTGGAGAGTTCATTAAACAGGGGGCCAGTTCTTACATATTGTACCTTTAAGTGTATGAATGTTTGTGTGTACAGGTACTATGAACTCAGAAGCATGACTGGGGAGGTGGAGCTGCCCTGTGTGCCTTGTTATACCCATGACACAGTCCATAAAGAGTGTTTGCTTTTGACAGCTCGACGCTCTACAGCAGGTAAGATCCAGAGATAAACCACAGACTGAACAATATTAATAAGTTTGTATAAATAGTTTTATTGGATAGTGATTTTTCAGACATGTTGTCAATGACGAGTTATAACTGTTGTCTTCTGACAGAAGGTGCCATCACCGAGCACATCGGGAAATTTCAAAGAAGCCAAAGAGAAGAGTGAGTAACGCTGTGGAGTTTCACAAACGACCTTTTTATTTAAACTCTTGTGTTGAATTTAACTTGACTGACCTTGTGTTTATTCAAGGAGTAAAAGAAGAAACATTTTCAATGGTCCTGATTGGTTCAGCAACTGCTGCCTCGATTTTCCTTGTTGCTCTGCTGCTCTGGGCGTTCCTCCTGACGGCTGAGAGATTCAGTGAGTTACACACATAGACTGATTTACACCGACACACTTTGATCCAACACACCATATTTAAAATTAAGCAGAGCTCTGTTCCACAATTAAAGGACAATCTCAGTTTATTAACTCCACACTGTTTGCTAGCTGCTAAAAAGTAGCTAAAGTTATTTGTTTTCTAGTAGCAAAAAGTTAAGTGAATGTTGCAGTAATAAATGCAAAAAACAGGAATATTGTACTGCGGGTTAAAATTATTGTATTTTAACCAAAATTATCGTACATACAGAAACAAGTATGCCATGTGCACCATATACAGGGACGATCCATCATCCAAACAAGATGGCAACATTTCATCACTTCACACAGAATCGATCGTCACACAACCACTCCTTCTGTTCTTACCCATCAAAATAAAAGCCCAGACAGTGTGACTGCTCTACCAGCTGCTTAATCAGTGTGGTGCTGATGTGATTGGCTGCTTTCAAACAAGGTTTCTTTATAGCTTTATGGAAATATCAAAATTATCGTACATTTAGTCTATATGGAATTATTGTATATCATACAGGTGTTAAATTATGGTTCAAATACAATAATTATTGTCCATCTGGCAACACTGGTTTTAAACTTAACACTAGATCACACTTTAAATTCGAATTCAAAGTCTTGGTGCAACAGAATTAAATTTCATCTAGGTTTGGAGTAAAAATTAACTGAGGTTTAAATTGAATCTTTCTTAATAGGCAGGTTTGGTGCAACATAATTTAAAGTTAAGCCATGATTTAATCGGGTTTAAAAATTGATCCTTGTTGGTGCAACCTAGCGATAATGTTTGACATTTCTGCCCAACTTTCTTTTGTTTGCTTGACTATTTTTTAATCTTATACACTTGTTGCAATGTTCAGAGCAGGTTCCCGACTACTGTCCTCATCCTGAAGGACTGTTGTCTGCAGATGACCTTCAGCACACACCTTCGTCCACCCCCACAGAGAGAGCAGCCAAACAATCAGAGGCCCCTTCAGAGACACTTGTTCTAGCTCAAGATCCCCTCAGGTACTTTGCAAATACATACACCTTGATTACTCATTCAATTTACCTCCATTATTCCCCATGTAATTATTTACAACAATTTCACCTCTACCCAGAGGCCTAAACTCACTGAGCCATGACGATGAGGTGCATCCCACTTCTATTGTGATTAATGTCACCACCAACATCAAGCCCTCGGGTCAGAAAGAGGAGAACAACACGCAGGAGGAACAGCGAAGCAGCTGCTATTCTATGGAGGAGGTAAACTAGATTTTTGTATCATGTTGTTTAAGTACAAAGGTCACTGAAAGATGCGCTGCCTTCAATATAATTGTCCTGCAGTGATTCTATTGATTCTTATTTCATGTTCTGTTTGTCAGCACGTAAATCAACAAGAACTGTGACCCAAATCACAAAAAAGTGTATTTAAATCCCGATGACCCATTGTGGTATGTAGCCACGGAGATAGTTTGGGTTTTACTTGTGGAGGTTTCAGGATTTTCACCACTGAGACTTCTGCCATCACTCAGGTACAAGTGGGATGAATGGAAATTCATTTAGACGAATTAGATTTTCACTTGCATATAATGAGATTCACTGATTCTTCTCTGAACGTAAAATATTTCAGAAATACTGACAAACAGCCCACAGTTACAACAGAGTTATCATACAATGGTTTTTTAGTATTTTTCATTAGTTTTTATTTCTATTTCATTTTTAATCTTTGTTTTCAATTCAGTTTAATTTCACTTAGTTTCCAGAGTAGGTATGTTCAGTCTCAATGCCTCCTCATGTGGCAGATTTTGGCAAATTGACAAAGAATAAACCTAAAGACATTTCCTGTGGATATTTATTTTATATTAGACAATTGTGTAGACAATTGTTTAGTTTTTGTTTCTGAAGTCTAAAGTCTTTTTATTTATTTATTTTTTTTAATTTAGTTTTAATTACAGTATCTTCACATTTCAGATGCTTTAACTACAATGTGAAATACTTCAAAGTCATCATCACATATTGTAATTGATATTTTTTTATTTATTCAATCAATAATAATACCTACAATATATTAATTTATTTTGCTCTTGTAGTCATGTTGTTATAATCAGTAGCGCCTGATTCTTACCTTGTCTTCTTTTTTGTGTCATTATCAGATGGAGCAAAAACTTCAGACGATATGGGAAGTGGCTCAAGGTATGTTTTCCTTTAGTCAAAGTCAATAGGTGGCTGATCATTTGTCAGTACTCATTTTTAAAGTTCATGTTGGTGATCATTGTACTTGCAGGTCAGAGTATTGAGACACTCGACTACGACTCGGTCCAGGACTTGTCCCTGCTGCTGGACTCTGCTGGCAGCAGGAACAGTTTGAGGCGTCTGGGACGGTCTTTGGGTGTCCCACCTCAGGTCATCGCTCACCTCCAGGGCTTCCAGGACCTCTTTCAGTACCTGCGAACCTCCACCTACACACTGCTGCCCCAGCTGGCCCAGGCTGCTGCACTCCTGCCGAATCCTGAAGTTGTTGCTAGGATACACAGAGCTGTGGTTAACAAGTGACCACTTAGACCCCGGGGATGTGTTGCCATGACTCCAATTGTTATACAGTATTTCTGATCCACTTTTGCATGATGACACAGCTACAGATGGATCTCCTAGGACTTTTTGTTAGGACAAAAAACTTTCTTATTACTGAAATTAATAATTTTGAGTGAATAAAAGTAATTTCTTGTGTGAAGAACTGTTTTTTCACCTTATTGCTGTGCTTTTTGTATAGATATTTACTTTATCATGTTCCATCTGAGTAAATTCCTTATCATAATAGATGTCAGATGATAAATTATCCATTGAATAGTGAGAAAAGTTTTAATTAGTACATTTGCAAGGTGTTAAATAACACAATATCCAGGTCATTGCAACTGAACCCTACATGCAGTGTTACTTCCTGTTTACCATGTAAAATAGATGAGGGCCCTCTGGCTAAAGCATGTGAGACCGACCAGGACAGAGGATGCTGTGTTCATGGCAGGAGAGAGAACACAGAGCCCTGAGAAAATATCTTATTCTCTCATTGGGTTTGAGAGGTTTACCTACTCACAGTTTTCTTCGATCTCTTGCTCCACAGATTCTTTGGCACATTCAGTCTGGTAAGATTTAATTTGTTTACCTATAACTATACCTCAAAGCCGCCTCAGAAGCAAACGATGAAGTGACTTTCAGAAAAGTTTACTGTCTTGTTTAAAACCTATCTTGCTTCTACCCAGAAGAGTCTTTGAATCTAATTGGCCTAATGAAAAATATTTTAGATCATGAAAATACTGTTTGTTTAACTGAATTTTCTTGTTTCATGGAGGTGTCGTTCCTATTTTATTAATTGGCTCTGAAAATTAATTGCTGGTGTTCTCAGTGTCTCTTGTGGATAAACTTTCAATTTATACGCTTACAACAACTGCCACAAACGCTGGGGGGCGCTCTTGGGTGTAGTGGCCAATGTGTCTACTATTTTTAAGAGCACCCACTTAGATCGTCTATTGAAAAGATGAGCCACTGCCACTCACAATAATGGAAGACCTTTTTTTATTTATATTAAAAGCCTCACGCAAACAAAGAATCTGCAACATGACGCAGCCTCTCATATGCAAGATGTTGAACGCCATGTTTGAATTTTTTACTCAAGCATTGAGCTCATAAAATGTATTTGCAGAGTTGAATTTGTTCTGGCAAACTAAAAAATGTGATTTAATAATTTCAAATTGTTTTATTTGAACAGTATTAAGTGTTAAACTGCAGTGGTGGAAAGTAACCAAGTATATTTACTCACATTACTTAAATGTAGTTTCAGACACTAGTACCTTACACGAGAATTTTCATTTTATGCTACTTTCTACTCCACTACATCTCAGAGGAAAATATTGTATATTTATTTAGCTACCATTTACTTCACAGATTGTACATAGAAACCATGATCAAATATGTTGTTCTAGGTTTGACTACTAACATATAGAAATTAGCTCCATTTGACAAACTGTAATAGTAAAATTGCTACTCACACATGAATGCATCAGAATTATTTATCCAGTAATATGATAAATAATATAACGCTCAAAGGGACACATTTTTCTATGCATACTTTCACTTTTAATACTTTAAGTACATTTAGCTTATAATACACACACACTTTTACTTGGGTAAGTTTTTGAAAGCAGGAGTTTTACTTGTAACAGATTATTTTTCCATTGTGGTTCCACTTTAACTTAAAGGGAAAATTCACCACTTTTTATGTGGCTATTCAGTCAGTATTGATGGTAAATATAGTCACCTGAAGCAATAAATTCCTCAGTGCTGATATACTGACCAAGAAAATTGACTTTTCCTGCCTGCAGAGCTGTGCAGAAGTGCCTACATGCACCAGGATGCATTTTGTGCAGACTTCTGATGTCCACGCCCATGTTACCGTGCATCACCACCCTAGCCTATAGCTATTTCTTTATTGGCCGAAATATAGCATTAGGTGACAACAATTCTCATTTAGCATACCCCCCGGCCACCCACAGGTGGAGACTAAAAATCCAAGCTGAAATAGTCTGTAGTTTGTCCTGCATCCAGTGACATCACTGTGACATCACTGAATGCAGGAAGAACTACAGATTTTGCAGCGGAGAACTCAGCTTTCTCTGTCAGTATAACACACACTGAGAAATGTATTGCTTCTATTTGCTGCATTTACCATTAGCACTGATTGGAAATTAGGGCTGGACATTATATCAGTATTTTATTGATACTGTGATATGAAACTAGATATCGCCTCATATTTTGGATATCGTTATTTCATGATATGGTAATAGTGTTGTCTTTCCCTGGTTTTAAAGACAGTAAATTGATATAATTTTCTGAACTTACTAGACTGTTCTAGCTTACCTATTATTTGTCTTTGCCCACTTAGTCACTATGTCCACCATACTATTCATTCTTTTTTTTTTTTTTCTAAGTATTTGGTCGAAATATTACATCGCCTAGCCCTACTGGACATTAAAACTGACATATTTCCCTTTTAAGTAAAGGATCTGAATACTTCATCCACCCCCGATTAACTGATTTAATATTAAACTAGTGTTTATTCTGTGTTTATACTGAAAAATTGAAATTGCTCAAGGATGATCTTAAGTTTTTAATGCAACATATCTGCAGCCATAGATATAATATGTTGTCGGTTTTCGGAAACGGGTCAGAGTGAGACCTCCTTCTTTGTGCACCCTATCTTTGATGTCCACGTCCCCGCGGTGTCCGAGTCCTACCGGCTGCGATGTGTTACGCGCCCCTGCTTTAGAAAAAAAAACACAGAGAGGAAAACTTCATAGAAATGGCGGAGGGTGCGACGACTCTCAAAGGCTTGCGAGCCCAAATGGGTAAGAAAAAATCTCGGCAGTCGGTGTTATGTTCGGTCCCGGTCGCGTCTTACAGTGTAGTAATCACTTTGTAACGTTTGCTGGCAGCTGCCGCCGCTAACCGGGTGATTTGAACGGGTCGTAACGCGGCCAGCTCCTCCGGCTAGTAACGTTAGCTCGCTGTCCGCCGGGTCGTCTGCTGCTCACAATGGATGCGGAAAATCTGCAACTTCTTCCCGCATTAAACGTTACGAGTCAGGTTGAGTTTACCCACCACAGCCCGATAGTTAGCTAAGCTAACTTGAAACTCGAGAGAAAGTTTAACTAGCTGGTTTAATGTGCTGAAAGCCTGTTTTTGTTGTGTGTGTGTGTGTGTTAAACCAGACAGACAAACTCTTAAACGCGTGTTAAACGAGGCTAACTGACCGTTTTGTAACTGACGCTCGTCAGTCGCAGTAGCGTTGACGTCGCTCATCACTTTGGGGATTAACGTCAAAACAAGTGATCGTCTGTGGTCCCTGTCAGGCAGAGTTCAGGGTTTGATTTGCTCCTCGTGCACTTTGTATTTGAGTTGATACCTGCAGTAGAAACCAACAGACAGCTTGTTTTTTTTTTTTTTACTGTCCACATACCAGCTGGCTCATGGTACATCAGCAGTTTTTGTAGCTTCCTGCTCAGATATATCATAGAAAGTCTGCATTTGTAAGCTGGTTTTGAGCCTTATCATAGGGATATGATGTGTACATGGAACATGAAAAACCTGGTTATTCATGATCATAACAGTATCCATTAGGACTGCAACAAAGAATCACTTTCATTATCGATTAATCTGGATTAATTGCTCAGTTAATTAGTTATTTGGTATGATAAATATATTGTTCACTGTTTCCCAGAGGTGATGTCCCTTAATAATAAATCCAAAGATATTCATCTTACTGACATGGAGGACTTAAGAAAACATTAACATTTATGAAGCTAAAATCAGATACATTTTTTCTTAAATAATGACTCAAAACAATCCATTGATTACCAAAATAGTTGACAATTAAATTAATAGTTGATGACTGATTAATCAATTATCGTTGTAGCTGTTGTATCCAGGTTTCTGATTGTCTGATGGATGAGATGGTGCCAAAAAGCTGCATAAGCTGCCTACATGCCAGAGTTACCTGGTTTTCCATGTATTCTAGGTAGAAGGACTGGATGATATGCCTTAAATAGCTTAAAAATAATATCTCAATATTTTTAGGCTACGCTGTGATATGACATACACGTTTTCTCTAAAATAACATACTGCTGGGTGAGACGAAATCAAATATCACAATATCTCTAACCAGATATCACAATATTGTAGGGATTGATTATCAATGAGATTTTTTTTTTTTAAATAAAAGATGATTAGAAATGTGGATATAATGACTAAACAGGTACAGACAAATAATATAACAACTCAAGTAGTTTGGTATGTTTAGAAATTTATCACTTTAATGTAACGCAGCCTTTAAAACCAGGAAAAGCATGTCACGATTTAGGCCTAACGACATCCAAAATCTAAGATGGTATCTGGTCTCATATCATGATATAGATATATTGCTTATTGAGTCCTTCCGGTTAGTATATCCAGGTTTCTCAAAATAAGGATAAGCTAACGTGCAATACTCTAAAGACCCAATCAAATCCTGGGTACTAGTACGCATGTAAATGCACTCATACACAAAGTGTTCTTTTCTCTCCTATATCCATTGGTCTACATTTATGCTTATATGTTGACATATGGCATAACCCCCACCACTCTCCAGGGAGGGCAACTATAACAATGTCTGACCTGAATTTGAGATAAAGCTGGAGTGTCAGACGTTGTCAGACACTGAGCTCTGATAAGAGAATGAGGCTGCCTGGTTGCTTTTCTTGATGAAGTGATAAAAAAGTTTTGGTTGGACCAGCAGCCCTGTGTCACAAACACTTCTGTTAAGCAAAAGGCACATTTTTTAAATAGTGCCATGTTGTAGGCCAACTGCAGCAGCAAAAATCTCTATCAATGCTTCTCATCCATGCCTCAGCTGGCCCCATCCAGACTTAGACATGGATGTTTACTGTGTCTGCATCTGCGGGCATGAATGCACAGTTTGTTATGACTTGAGCTCCAGTTGGGCCGACGGTTTTTTAGTGTTTTAGGGTAAGAGGGAGTTTTTTGCATACCCAGTGTGGGTGTAGGCATGTTTTACTCCTGGCAACGTAACTGGACCATATTTAGTACTGATCTTCTTCCTGTTTCCCTTAACTGTTCCGTTCAGTATTTTCAATCTGGAATTTACATCCACCCAATTCTGTGGTTTTGTGAAAATATCCACAAAGTTTAGAGTGATGTGAAATGTTCGAATCCTGGCTTTGTGAGGGATAAAAAGATGTCAGTTTGCTTGGCCCCCAGTCAGAGCAGAGGACTGACAATAATAAAATAATCTCAGGAATCTAGCTCATGTGGATGATGATTTCCACAAGAATGTGAGCAAGGAGAAAGTGTACCCTGCTATTATGAAGGGAGATCACACTACTGCAAGTCACACTGCAAGGTTATCCTGATCCTGGCTCAGCAATTGCTTCTGCAGAATTAAAAGCATGAGAAATATTTCTGAGCGGGTTGGATTTAACCAAAGGAGGAAATGGACCAGCCTCAGTTTCTTGGATCTGTCCACTTAGCTTTCTTCTAGCACAAAAGCACTATCCCTGTTTCATTTTAACCTTTTAAATGAACTGATGGGATGATGTATTACATTAGTGTGTGCACACATGTACACACACCAAAAGATTTGAATAGCAAAACATGTTAATTTGTATAGGCTATAACTAAGGTCAGTCGTCATCTGAATCGTTGTGTTCATAAGGCATCAGTTGCTTGGTTTACATATTGTAATTATTTCTGGTTTCTTTTTAGATTGTTCTTTTTCTTTCATTTCATGTTAGAAAACACATTTAAAACATCTGCATATACATACACAGGTTCACTGCCAGTTATGCCTTGAGAGTTAGGATGGTTTTGATGATAAATTTCCATTTTGAAGCAGATTCAAATAGTCAAATTGTTGAGAGTTTGATTTAATGTGCTGCTTCAGCTGCAGAGAACAAAAGATAAGATGCGTGACGCAGCGGTGCTACTTGTGATTTCTCCCTCTGTAAACAAGTAGGTTAAATTGTCTTTAGTTATTTATTCATAACTAACAGAATTTTCCCAAGTCAGCCTTGTTCCTATATTATTGGGGACATTTTATTTTCTTGTAACTCCCAACAGCTCCCTGTTTTCCTTTCAAGCCTCGTCCTTTTTGAGGATGGAGGGGAAACTGAAACGTCAAGCATGTCAGTGTCAATTTTAACAACAACAACAAAAAAAAAATGTTGGAAGTGAAGCAAGTGCTTGAAACTTTGCAGGTTGAGTGTTTTTTCAAAGAAGCGATATGTTGCTTAGCCTGACCGCTGGTGCACAAGCAGGTTAAGATATCCTCATTAGGAAAAAATGGAAATAATCTGATGTTAGCTTGCTAGCACTTTTGTAGCACTTCCAGTTTGGAAGCGGTGTAACATGTATTTGTCGGCACAGGATGTTGGTCCTGCCCTCTTGGTTCTGACTTATTTTGGTTCACTAATGTTTATAAACCAAATAATTACAGGTGTAACAGTCTAATTACAGTTGGCTTTTTGGCATACAACTAGTAATTCCAGAATACTTAATTTATTGTCAACTTTCACAAGTTTTGTTAGTATTGAATTTTTGGTAGGGCTGCACCCTTTTGTGATAAAGTCAAAAATAATTATTTCGTCTGAGATTACAATATGTTAATTAGTTGAAATAATCAGTTTTGCATTTCAGTCTTCATGGTCACTAAAACAAAAACTTAAAATCGTAATGATGTGATATTTATTGAGGTCTGTACCAAACAAACATGTTTTCTTTCATCTGGAGAGCAAGATTTTTAGGCCAGGTGCACGCAACTGTTTTCTCATACACTTACTTTTTTTGTTCTGGTTCTTTCGCACTTGGCCATATTGCAGTTTTATTGCGATTAATTGTGCAGCCCTGAGTGTTGGGATATATTGGTAGTGTCTCTGGTCTTCATATCTTTTCTCCACAGAGGTTAATTACTGAAGAGATTAAGCAATAAAATGGAACAGAACACTATAAAACCTGCACTTAACCTCCAACACCTTATCATAAAAAACAGAGAAAATAAGTCAGGCAAGAACTGAATCGATCATTATAGGCTATTTGATAACAGTTTTTGATATGATCAGTGTCCATCTCCTGTAAGAAAATGCAGTCCACCTGGAAGAGGAGACTCTCTAGCGAACTGGGATGTGTCATCATTATCCTGCCAGTACTGCAAATAGCCAAGGCTTACCTTTGCATGAACAAAGTAATCCCATAGAAGATCTGGTGTGTGTGTGTTTGTGCGTGCATGTGTGTGCACGTGTGTGAGCGTGCATCAGCAGTGTTATCTGAGGACCTGAAATCTTGAGCTAGCTCTGTGCCACAGACAGCCAAGAAAGGTGATATTTTTAATGCAGCCAAATAATACAAAAAGTGATTTCACTGATTTTGGACAAAATTAAACAAATAAAAGGAACTCATTACTGGTTCAAGCTGTTTTGTTCCGTGAATGAACCTGTTGTAGTGTTTGGTTGGGGTTAGAAATCCCTACGTACTTTTAGTACAAACTGGCAAATGTCTGTCCACCCTTTCATTAAGCCGGGCACTTCCTGTGCAAAAAGCTACTTAATTGTACCGTGCAGCAGGACACAGTAATAGCTGCAGTTGAAAGGAGGGACAGAAAAGAGTCCCCCCAACCCACTCCTGCTTTCCCACAATACCAACTTTGTCTAAAGATATGTCTTCCTTGTTATTTAGAGAAGTAGCGTTTGATCAGTGTAGCATTCGACCAGAAGTGTTGTGATGTAATGCAGACTGGCCTGTTTCCTGTTTGGTGTTTTTTGTCTGGCCTGCAGAGCTGGGTCATCATCAGCCCCCCTGGTGGTCTTTACTGCAGCCATAATAACTCTGCAGCCTGAAGGTTGGGCGACAGCAAATCAATATGTATATCTGTGTTCGCTCACAGTGGTTTTCCATTGTTTTTTGAGTGTCTCCTACTACCTAAAACTTCTGATGATGCTGCAATCAGTATCACAGTAGTTGTTTACACAGTAAATATGTCATAATTTTACCAAGTGGATTAACTACAGGCTAAAATATATCACATTAGGGCTGCACAATTAATTTGGTATTAATCTCAATTGTGATTTTGACGTCCACAATTAATTGAACATGATCAAGTGTGATGTTGATGTTTAAAATGTGTGCATTAATTGCATATCAATTTGAGTGGTTTCTAAACTAAAAGCCAGCCGCACTGTAGCAGCAGCCTGTGCAAAATTTCCTGGATGTTGCAGCTGCAGTTGAGAATAAAAGGCTAATGTACAACAGAGAGCAGACAAGCAAAACGAAAAAGCAAATGTCTGGGGCAGAAAGCCCAGAGCCTAGTCCCTCTGAAAGAATTATCATTGTTTGGAAGTATTTCGGATTTAGGGTAAGTGATATTGAGCAAGAACAAATGATAAGCAAAGAGTGCATGTGCAACTTGTTCAGCCACCTGAAAAAACACCACAAACTGCAGTATGATGAATGTATCAAGGCCAAGAATAATTAAGTTGCTATTACCTCAATGAATCCTCATCTTTGTCCAGCATCAACTCATTCATCCATAACAATGACACTCTAGAGCGTTTCATTGTGTGAATGCAGCATAACATGAAAGTGAAAGCAGTGTTCTGATGAAGTTTAAAGTTCTGATACAATTTATATTTAAAAAATAGTTTTTCCCCTAAAATCAATGCATAATCATGATAAATATAATCAACATGAAACATGATCAAAATAATGATCATTTTGGCCATAATCAAGCAGCCCTACATCACATTAAACTACATGATGTCTTCTCTGGTGAATGCATGATGGTGGGGACAACTCACTGCATTTTTTTTCCCCCAACGCCAGCACCTACAGTTACCTGAATGAATGATTATCTATCTCAGATAATGCCATTGATCAGTCCAGTGTGTAATTAGTGGCCAGATTATTTTAGTGGTTTTGTTCCTCCAACCAATTGAATTATTTAGCTGAGTCTGTCAGTCCTGCAGCATCGATGTATGCTAATGTGTGCAAATCTCCATAGTGATGGAGTGATGAGAGACAGCTCCTCTGATTGGCTCTTTCCATTTCTATGAGCACACCTGGCTCTCTTGAGGTTTGTTGGGAAAACAGAATCACTTCCTCCTTAATCAACACTCGAATGTGTCTCTGTGGAGAGTGGAGAGTGTATTGATTTAATTCCAAGATGTTGTCTCTGACTGTCTAATTTTACTACTACTTTTAGAACTTATTTAGCTTCTTTCTCATTACTACAAAACACTGAGTTCAGTAGTAGGATTTCGCTGACTGTTGTGGCACAAAGTCAGTGAAATCTTTATAGCATCAACAGAAGATCATATTAAACTGGATATTAAAGCAGATGATGTTATGCATAAGTAGTCATGCATTGAAAGAAAAAGTCTTGCTGGTTTTAGCTTAACAGCTGTTACCTACTCAGACCCTTTGTTTTTCTGTCTGCTTTTACTTCCTTCTAAACACCAGAGAATGCAAGTCTGAAGCCTGTCATGTTATTGAAGAAGGTCATACTACTGAAACTTAACATTTTGTGTCTCAGCTAAATTGTTTACTGTATTTTGTGCAAGTTAATACTGTTTGATCATCCCCGTCATAGATTTAATCCTGAATCTACTGATTATGGGCTGCAATAGCAATAGCACAAGGTGTGACTGTTGATAAGTAAACTGTATTATTTTACTGCCCAGATGTGAAGTAAATTGATATGCAGTTTGGCGAGTTATCCTTCAAACCTTACTGCTCTGTTCATTATTTAGCTATGAATCATCTCATTTCAGATCACTGTCTTTGTTGATACAGGCCTAAGCATGGTACAGAAGCACTTCATCCATCTGAGCTGCAGTGTGTATCACTTAGCAACAGTTACCCTGTGACACAGGGTGCTTGGCATTTTATTCTTTTTTGCCTGTATATGAACGGGGATGGTTAGGTGAAAGAGTGAGATACGAGGTGAAACAAGGATATTTCAGGTATATGATCTACACAATTTGATCCCTGAGCCATCGAGATTCAATAGGCCAGATCTTTTTACATCTTTTTCTCTGGAGAGATGGGCAAAATGTTTTTACCTTTGGGTGTTCTTCTGAATATAGATCCACTCCTGTAGCCCACAGTGCCCCATCTGTTTTTCCTGTCTGTTCGCTTGAGTAAAAGGGAATGTGTGTGTTGACAGAAGGTTAATAGCAGTTACAGCGGTGTCCCAAAGTCAACATGCTAACCTATACTATCTGCTAAAAATACAGGGTGATATACTGTATGATAAATACAGAACAAATCATGTAGAACTGTGAGGTTATCAAAGTTCTCTTGTTTGCTTTGAGGTTAGTTTATTCCTTGTGGTATTGTTTGATTCCCACCACATATACAACCCATGCCACAGAATTGGTTAGAGTAGCTCATGTGTATCTATAAAGCTGTTAAAAGTGCAGCCTGGGCCTTTTTTTTTTTATTTACCCACCATTTAGCCTGCTCGCTGGTGAGGTTGGAGAAGGGAGTCAAAAGTGAGGTGACCTGTGCACTTGCACTGGGCATTAGCTGCAGACTTTGACCCTCATAAGCTTCTTTGACTCAATTCTACTGCAGAATACAGATAATCAGTGCACGACTACTTACCCTGTCAGCTGTCTTTGCTGTGTCCAGCTCCTGCTAATGCTGATATCTGGTTTGTTACAACTCCCTGAGATTTTGTTGTCAAAATCTCTGATAGTTAATTAGTCATTCTAAGCATATTTAATAGTTAGCTGAGAGAGCAAAGATTATAACTCAATTTGTCTGTGTCACTTCATGTAAGAGAGGCCTGTAGTCCTCTCTGCTTTCCAGAGAGTAGAGGGTAGAGTCAGTTTCCATACAGATGCACATGACATGCACGCAGTGCTGTACTGAGAAGCCATGATCAGTGACTAGTGGGCACAGCACGAATGTTTTACATACACTAGGACCACACAGAAAAAGGTATTACTTACTGTGATGATGTCCAATATAGGACTGAGCAATTTTGAAAAAAGTATCTAGGCCTAATTGCAATTACAAATGTTGCAACTGCGATTGTTTGCAATGGTTTGTGATATTAGAGGGAATGGCAGTTTTTACATAATTACTCTCATATTCACTGATAAACATTTTAACATGATTATGATATGATATATGGTATTTTTCAAGGGATCGTTCTGTACCAAACAGATGTTTTTTTTCATGTCTGTAGAATATGATGTGTAGGCCAGGACATCTCTCCAGCATGACAATATTTAATTTAAAATGTTTTAAAATATTTTGACACACAATTTGCCTTTAACAAATATTGCACCTCTGCCATTTGAAAATTGCACTAGGCCATGTTAATATTTCGAAAATTTCCACTAATAATTCAGCCCCAGTCCAGTAAGTGCTTTCATACAACCATTCCAGTTCACTGTGGCTGCTACTTTTGAGCACAAATGTCTGTATGTTACCTTGGTGGAAGTTGCTTTATAAAGGAAACATTCCAGTAATTCACTGGTGGAAAGAGATTTGATGTGAAGTAGCAGTAGATCGTTTGTTTGCATTAGCATCATCTTAATCACGTTTCTGATTAGGGGTGGGAGTTATGACATGAACAAATGAACGACATAGCTCTCATAAAGAGATTACGTTTAGTTACCTTTTAGTCTCCAGAATAGGGATTAAATGATTGCCCATTATCACAATTTCATGATTTACCTGCCTAATCAACTCAAAGGTGAGCCACCTTCGCATTTTGCCCAACACTGTTGGTGAAAATCCTGACAAAAACATATACACCAAAATTATTATGCCTTTTATCAGCACTGCTTTGGTGTGCTTTTACCAACCACATTCTCATTATATATCAAGTGCGGAGGAAACAGGGAAATGATATTTATCGTTTCTGCAAGATCAAGGTTATTGTGAAGAAAACACATCTTAGGTTAGTTTATGGTGCGGAAGGAAATAGGACTGGATATCAAACCTCAGCAGCCACTTTTTGAGCACCAGTACTTAACAGATGATTTCTGAAACATATATGCATATTAACACGGTTATTTTCCGATTAATAGATCAAAAGCTGTTTAAACTGCTGTGCTTCTGTTCTACTCTGTGTACTTAGTCCATTCATTAAGTCCATTAAAAAGTGTGGGACAGCAATTCCACAGTAATAAACTCTCAATCATTACTTTACAAGACATCTTCTTTTTGTCCTATCTCTGTCTCATCAGAGGCACTGTCAGATTACTGGTTTGAATGACGCAAAACTTTATTTTCAATACTTTCATGCTGACTTACCCTTATCAGTGAAAATAATGATTAAGAAATTAATAATACTTATGCTAAATTGCCATGCACATCCACCTTTGTCTCAAAGAATCCAGGGCAAACCCTCCATTTACATCGCAAGGACGTAATGCCATTTCAAATCATTGAGGTTCTCAATATAAAACCTTGTGTATTTGTGCGTCAGTACTTTTTGAGCATTTTCAGCACATTTTAACAACACCGTGATCATTTTGGTCACTGTAACCAGGATTTGAAATTTTTTATACGGTTTTATCTTTACCCCCAAGCAGGGTCAGAATATTGTGGTTCTCCCCTGCTTGGAGGGCGCATATGATCGTGACTCAGCACACCATGTCACAATCATGCCATACTATGCCACGGGCCATTTCTTATCTTGTCTCCCCTCTGAAAGATGAGGGAGACGCAGTATCATTGTGCTTTAAAAACATGTGGTCAACATTAGGTATGTCATCAGTGACTTAATGATGATGTTCATGATTTTCATATCCAGTTAAATCATTATTGCTAATAATCTCCTAAAGCATGCCTATTATTTAGATTGACAATTGTAGGCTTCATTCCAGGCTGTCATTGTTTTCATTCATTTAGGTAAAATAAAAGGAATAAAACTCAGTTGTCAGAGAATTTTAAACAGTCTATACATAATACCTAAACATTAGTGTAGAAGTAAACTAGTCTTTTTAAATAGGGTTACAAATGTGTAGATGTGATGATAAAAGCTGTAATGTTGCTATAAAGTTTAATCAGTATTAGGTCTGTTACACACAAATTGATTTATTATTGATTTTGATGGTTATAGCAACAGTAGAGTTTTATGTTAGCAGTGGAGACAGTAACTTTCAGAGCACAGTCAGAAGTGTTCATCAATAATGTGAATATCACATGACTGACCATCGTTTTGCCTTGTTGTCAGCAGTTCTGTAATGCTGAATATATCCCAACACAGAAGGACAGAGACAGGAGAAAAGGCTGATAAGGGGGCTCATAAAGCTTGATCATGTCCTCACTGTTTCCTTCCTTTCTGCCCCTGTATGTCCTCCTGATCATGATTTATTTTCCTGTGAATAGTTTTTGCTGAAGAAAGTGCCAGTGACCCTGTGATGATCCTGGGGGAAGAGTTGATGTAGTTACTACCTTAAAGGCATGTTTGTAACTCCTGCCTTAGTCTGGAATTGGTTAACAGTCCATGGGTATTAGAACAAAATGGTTATAATGTACACTGACATTTTCCCTCTGTGCTGCTAGAAAAATGAAAACAAAAACAGTTTGCTGCAAGTAAGTCATAAACATGACTTATGTGTTGGCACATATATCAGTATATCAGCATACATGGCTTAATGTATGCTGATATACTGGTTTCTCAAACTGGCTAAACCTGCGCAACAGCTGATTGTGTGTGTCGATATATTGATTTGAGTAATTTTCTATGTGTTAGGGAGTGGTTGTGTTTAAAATGTTGTGCACCTCTGGGCATATGAACTCTATACCAGGACGCTCACAAGGGTTTGATTCCAGACATGTTTCTCACAGCAACCCTTGCCCCTGAGCTGGTCACAGAAAGCAGTGTATGGCTGGCTATGAGCGGGGGGTTATGTCAGATGGCTGAATAGCTGGATTGTTCTGTAGCTTCAAATCCGTTGGATCTCTCTAGAACCAGCATTCCTATGGAGAGCAAACAAAGCACAGAGAAAACAGCTGATTTAAACTTGATTGGTTTGGAGACCTAAAGCAATTCTTTTTACATGACATTATTTGGTTTTACCTGCTTTGACGTGACATGATGTGTGACTCCATTTCTCTGCGTGTAAGGTGTGCATTTTCCCACTTTTCAGCTGCAGCTGCACAGGCACAAGCCGAGGAGCGGCGCAGCCTTGCAGGGAACAGTCCAGGACCTACAACCAACACACCAGCTAAACCTCAGGGGTGTAAGCCAGGTAAATGACACCACACCTTGACATAGAAACCAATTGGTTCTCACTCATACTGCCCTGTCACCGCTCTATTGTCTTCCATAATCTGAACCATTAGATGCAACACAATCCACTTCCACCACCCTCTCAGTGAGGCTTACAGCAGGTAAATCTTAGTCATCATCTTATTACTGTAATAGATGACAAAGCTCATTAATGACAGTCACATGCACACATCTGCTTGCCTGATGCAAAGCCTTTGTACCACTATGCTGCATTGTAATCCACTCCTTTGTTCTCTGAATATGCTTTGCTGCCTGTGTTTTGCCTTTTAACCACATAAACACATGTATGCGTTTGCAGTCATTGACGGCGCCGCACTTAGAATAGACGACCGATTGCGAGTGGCAAAAGAGAGGCGAGAAGAAGCAGACAAACAACAGGGTAAGAGGGTAATCTCAGTTTTTGTGTGAAATAATTTGAGTCAAAACAAGCTCTAACCTCCCCAACTATATGTGAATTTTACCCTGTTAAATGCAAAGAGATCACAGAGTATATATTTCTTTTTTAATGGAGAAACCAATAGATTTTAGTGCCAAGAATTTTCTCTTTGCCATCAACCAACCTTTATGTAGATGCTGTTCTTTATAGGCTCTTAATAAAGAGATTCTTATTTGAAGGTTATTCACATGCACAAGAAGACAACATACTAATAATGACTCTTTCCCTGCACACTCTCACTGTCCATACATGCACATAAACTACTATATGTGTGCACAGCTTTGAAAGAGTCTCTGATCATGGAACGGGAGCGCAAGGCCAAGCTGCAGGTGGAGCGCCAGATGGAGGAGCGTCAGAAAAAAGTTGAGGAACAGCGAAGAAAGGAGGAGCAGAAACGATTGGCTGTGGAGGAGAAGAGGAAGCAAAAACAGGAAGAGGAAAAGGTATATGCAGCACGGGTGTAGCCTGGAGAGTCTCAGAGCAGTGCTCGTTGTAGCTCAGTTGATTTGACTTGTGACTGAAAGAATGAAATTTGCATGTAAACACAGGGCTCTGTTTCCTTTATGTGGGAGAATTTTGAGTAAGGACAGTGTTGAGGAATAACAGCAAGGTTGCTCACACATTTCTGGTGCAGTTATGACATCGTCAGGTCTTGTCCTTACTGGTTAAGGGACAAATGTTGCTCAGCTGTAACTGACTTGCATTATTCTCTCCCTCTGCCCCTGTTATTCTGCAGGAGCACTACGAGGCAGTGATGCGGCGGACATTGGAGCGTAGTCAGCGAGTTGAGCAGAGGCAGAAAAGATGGTCCTGGGGGGGGCTGTCCACAGACTCAGATGGACGAACAGGTAGATACCTTTTCTTTGCCTGAAAAGTTCACTCTTTCCTTTCTGCTTTTCTGTTCAATTTGACTTTCATCATCCACCAGCCACAGTGTTTTAAGGAGCAACTTAGTATGCACCAAAAGCACAACTCAAGTTCCCAACCACAGCTGGAGTGAAATCTAGCCACAATGCATAAAAATAAATTTAAAGCCATTTTTTGCCAGCAATGGTAATTGCTGAATTCCTCATGTATGCCTATTGACTGAGAGAGCTGAGTTCTCCTGTACACAGAGCCACCCCAGCAGTGCCTACATGTACCATGTAGGATGCATTGTGGGTGAGCTTCTGATGCCCATGTTGCAGAGTATCACCCTCTCTAGCCTATAGTTATTTTGTTGCCAGAAACATAGCGTTAGGTGCCAGAATACTCTCTCTGGCTACACAGAGGCGGGTTTAGAAATCCAAGCTGAAATAGCCTGTAGTTCTTCCTTAACACCAACAACATCCTGTGACATCACTCTACGAAGAACAAAAAAATTTCTAGCAACAGAACTCAGTTTCTCGTTCTTGACTGTATTTACCATTAACATTGATTATACATCCACATACAAAGTGCCTAACTTCCCCTTGAAGAGGCTTCCTTGTCTTAACTGTTAAAGTGTGGAGATTTCAACAATGTAACTTATCTGAAAATATAATCAGATAACTTTGTCATCCAATAAAGAAAACTCAAAAATCCATTTTGTTTGCTGAGATCTGAAGACTTGCATGTAAACAGTAATTCTAACTGTAGTCTGTCATGCTCTCACTCCTTCACAACACTGTATGCATGAGATATCACTTGACTCTTCTCTGTACAATCACTCCCACTGTTTGACACTCAGACAGTAAACCACAATGTTCTGCAGAAATCTGCCGAACGTTTGTAAAGTTGAAGTAAATGGGTCACTTAAATTACATCTTGTTTATAATGTCAGGGTACCAACTGAGGACTCTATGTTAATTTGGTGCCAAAATTGTAAATACTGTTGGTATAATTCATACTTCAGGCACTGGGTGTCAAGCAAAGGCAGATGGCTACCACCCAGGTTTCAACTCTTCTCTTTTCCCTTCTATAAAGGATGCTCCTCAGCATCTTGTATTTTATTGCTCCTCTCTGAGAGCTGTGTTTTCCCACAGGAGACTCTGACGCCAGCGCCTCATCTCCAGTAACAATAGTTATATCCCCTGCCTCGCCAGAAAAGCCACCAAGGAGTCGACAAGGTTTTGTTTGTTGATAATTTGCTCACCGATGTAGCAACACAGCATGGACTGGCACTGGCACTCCAGATAGCTTGGTTACCTCCTGTCCCACCCACCAACCTCCCCCCCACCTACCCACCCTCACCTGCTGCAGTCTAACTGGCAATTTCTCACTAACCGTTTGTTGTATGGGGCCTGTGTTCTGAATGTGCCTTGTGCAGGGTGAATAGCTGGAAGTGTAGCTTTGGGTTTTTCACTCATTCACACCGTCAAGCACTTCCAGGTCATAGGGGTGACTTCGCATGGAAGCAAAACATTGCACTCAGGACTAATATCAACTCTGGATTCTCAAACCATGTAATATTGATGATGCTCTTTTCTTAAAAGTGGTAAAACATACACAGCTGTTTTTTACTAACCACCATGCCTGGCTCTTGTTATGGTTAGTTTAAAATGTGTGTTTTCATGTTAGGCTTTTACTAGTACACTGCATTAGTAGCACATTAGATTAAGTTTGGGTTAAATGGATCGTTTGAAGTGGGGTTCTATAGGGTACTTACTGATAGTCAGTATATTACCTACAGTAGATGCTTGTCAGCACACCCCTAGTTTGGAGAAGTGGAGAGGAGCACCAGCACGGAAACTTAACAATGACCTGCTATGGACAAAAGATATTTTAGCCACTTAAAAAAAAGGCCACCTACAAAAAATCAATATCATCTTAATTGTTTGCTATATTTCGAATATTTTCTGAGCTTTACCTTGCTGTCAGACAACCTTTTCTGATGGGAAACCATCATTATACAAGCCAGATACCGTTCCATCCAAACCAGCCAAACTCCATAGGTGAAATTAGTAATTTTACCTCACAGAGCACAGGAGGTTCTGCCTCAATCTGTTAGTTTATTTGTGTTATTGTGTTAGTTCAGATTCACCAAAGTCACACAATAATACAAACAAACTAACAGATAAATACAACGGTAGACCAACAACTCCTCTGTTCTAGAGGGTAAAATCACTGATTTTGCCTGTTGGTTGGTTTGGAGAGAGCGATGTTGGCTTGTTTAATGCCTTATAGAAAAGGCAAGGTAAAGTGGTGAAAATTTTCTAAATATAGCATAGTTTTTGTTTGTTTGTTTTTTATTGGACCTTTTTTAAGTGGCTGAAATACATTTTGTCGCTGACCCTTTCCACTGCAGTACATTACTTAACTTCTGTGCTGGTACCCTTCTCTGCTTCTCCAAACTGAAAAGTGTGCCGACCAGCATCTACTGTTGCTAATGCACTGACTATAATATATTCAAATGATCTGAACTCTCCCTTTAATGGTTATATTATATTAGTGTCTGCACGTTTTATTTCAATGAAGCAACATATCACCCATTGCGTATTAGGGGTATTAAGATCTTAGAGAACCTTGTACTCCCATGTGTGCACCCTAATGCCCTTCCCCATTGGCCAACCTCCAGTGTAAACCCCGCCTCCCTTGTCTGTCTTTCCTCCTCCCTCCTAGTGGACAAGCGCTCCACATCCACCATGAACCTGAAACAGCCGTCTGAGGCTGGCATCAGCAAACGCCTATCCTCCTCCTCTGCAACCCTCATCAAATCTCCTGACAAAAGTAAGTCTCCCGTCTTCCCTCCCTCCTCCTCTTCCTCCCTTTCTCGTTTGCTCCCTGCCCCCCTCCCTCCCTGCCTCGTGTCCTCCTACCCTTCCCACATTCCTGTGCTGTGTTTTAACCAATGTAGTATGTTCCTGACTGTCCATTATCAGCAAGGTGAATGATTATTAGTGATGATTAATGTTTTTAGATCTACCAGGTGACAAACGGTAGATTATCAGGAACAACCCACTTTCTCTTCCAACTCTTAAAGCTTAGAGTGAACTCTGACCCATGTGCTCTCCATATCCAGGGTGTTACACACAGGCTCACTGGAGCACAAACAGACTGGTAAAATTGCTTTAGCTCTCTGTCTCTGGTTCCAGCTAATGATGAATTAGCATGGCCTCCCAATTCTGCTGCACCTGTTCATTGTGCACCTCTATGAAGTACTGAATCAAAATCTCAAAATCAGATGGGATCCCAAGCACCAAATTGTGATTCATTAATAAATGTACTTGTTAAAATTCTTTTAAAGTGTGTTTTGATTCATGAGACATGTATTTGATTTCTGCAGAAAAAATAATCAACACAGTTGGTTGAATCACATCTCTCCACAGCTTCTATGGGTTGCAAGTGCCATTTCATCTTTGTGATATGACTGATTTCTCTTTACATCTCAACTTGTTTAATATTTATGCTTTTCCTTCCAGTCAGTCAGAGAAACTTTGTACCATTCACAGGCGAGTGCTGAGTAAATTCACCATTGGGTGTTTCATCATTGTCTCTCAGGGGTTAAGCTGAGGAGTTCGTCTTGTAACCGGTTGCCTAGCAATGGCAATGCTGCTCAGGCCAGTAAGGAAGACGGCAAAAAGCTTCAGGTGGAACAGACAGGTGCAAAAGATCCTCTCTCCATCCCACACTATGCTTTCATAACAAAGATGGTGTACAGTACACGGTGTGCCAAACTACCACAGGTTACAGTGAAAATAGTCAAGTTCCATTAAAATTAAGTGCTGTCTCAGCTATAACAACCACATAGCAAGCTCACTTTGTACATGCTAATGGTTTAAACCAGGTCTGTTCAAAGTTTGGCCCTTTTGGCCCTTTCAGTCCGCCATTTGGTCATTTATATGACAAAAGAATAGCATTGTGGTGTTATTTCAGAAATACCTGTTAACAGTCAAAGTTTGACTGTGTTTCTTAGGGCTCAATACGTCTCATTGCACAATCTGTGTCATGTGTTGCAGTGAACTGCTGTGCCTGGTCAAAGCATGGATTTGCAGAAAGAACAAGCTTTAGAACTTGAAAATATGACTGTCAGGACTATGATTGAATATTATTGAAATATTAGTGAGACAAGATTTTGATATTTACTTTGGGTAAATTGTAATTTTAATTGGATAATAAAAAGTAATCTTTAGAATAATCAATAAATTAGTTGACTGATTGAAAAAATAATCGCTGGATTAATCATGTAAAAAATAATCGTCAGGCGCACCCCTAGTGTTTACACTGTTCATTAGACAATCACCCTTTTGTTATCAGTTATGACTGTGAAGCACAAAGTTACTTGTTATTTTGCAAAGCATTAACTTAGGCTGTTAAAGCAGAGGATTTAGGAGCGTCAAACTGAATGAAAAAAGATGTTAAATGTAGCATTGTGTTTATTAAAACAACAAGCTCCTTCTGTTCTTGGATTACAAAGGCCCTTTGTACTGTACATAACGTTTCTTTTCCAATTGTGAAAACTAATAAGGGGAGAAAAAAAAATAAAAGGTGCATTGTTTTACACATTTAAATTCCTAAATTTACAGGGCAGTAATCGGAAATGTAAATGTCCGGCCCCTTGGCACTTTACTTTTTTCAAATCTGGCCCCTCAAAAAAATTAAATGAATAGGCCTGATTGAAAAACTCACACATATTAGTACTACAGCAGGTCTCCTTGTTGTAGAGGTCTGAATTAGGGGGCATCAATTAGTATGATGAGATGGGGCAGTTATAAGACTCCTCTGTGTGCTTAAGCATCATCGATCAAACGTTGACATCAGCTGCTGTCTGCTGTAGCCTGGTGATTCACGTAAGGCCAAATGAAGTGCACATGACTTGTACACTTTCTTTGGGGATTCCTTGTTGACTCGTTCACAGTGCCTGCTTGGCTGTAACTCCACTTTCGTGTCCATAGGCCGTTCCATGACGAAGAGAAGTTCCTCCCTCACACGAGTAAGTGTGGGCAGAGCGCAGACCCCTGCCAAGCCTGATAAGGGGACAACGGATGATCAAGGTGGCTAGCATGAACAATCAGCTATTTTTTTTTTTTCATGCAACTATCTGCATCGCTCAGGCCTCCATTTTGGAATAACAAGCATGTTGCTGTCATGTTAACGGCTTGCTCATTCTGGATTTGCCCTTTTTTTTAAAAACGTATCAATGCTTTCGGCTACTAAGAGGTTTTGGGAATAACATTCAGTGTTATCAGCTATACAGGTCTTTAAACTGGCCAACTCCTTCTGTAAATGTATTCTCTCTTTCAGTCCATGTTCTCTTTCAATTTAATCTTGCTCACTGACTGCTGAATTATCCCCTAGGTAGCTGCTAAGCTTCTCTACACTGTTGTCTGTGATTAACTGGGAACGCTGTGCCTGTTCCATGTATGCCTTAACCTCTTCTGTCTTAACCCACCAGATCCTCTACTATGCCATGATCTTGTTTTAACTGTTTTTATTGTTTACTTTTAAGTGTCAACCCCAGGACTGGTTTTGCTTTGTGCCGTGTCTGCACTAACACAGTGTATTGTTGTTTTGTTGTCACAAAGTGTTGATTGTTTTCTCCTTACCAGATGACGTCCTAGCTGGATTTAAGTCGCTGGGCTTGTGCTTCAGTGTGGTGTGTGTCAGTGCCATCCCATGTAGCACCCCCAGAGCACAGAAATGACCACAGCGACTGTCTGCAGTCATGTATTGCCATTAACCACCAATGCTTTTGTTTGTCCTATAGCCAGCCTCTTCGTGCCACTGATGAGTTGTAAAAATGTTCCTGTTCTGTTTTACGTCTTTGTTCTGTGTGATTAGCCAATAATACAATTACTGACATAGTACTTACCAACTGCAAAAAGAGCATTTTCTTAAAGTTATTTAACCCAAAGCTCCAGCACGTTAGTTCCATAACTATAACCTTATCTCAGACTAATAACTTTAATAACATTCTTAATACCTGTGTGCAGAGCAGCAAGCCTGCTGCCATGCTCCAGGAGCTAGCACTCCACAAGTCTGTCTGCAACAGATGTCTGCTCAGTCAGGGGCTGCAAAGGGAAGTGTGACTCTGCACTCTCTGTTTGAAGGGCTAATTATTAGGGACATGTGGCAAAATCAACCCGTTAACACTTTAACTCTTCTCCTGGTAGCATTTTACTTTGTGGCTTAGGTAGCAACAACGGCATAAATGGGGAATTGTTCATTCTTCCATTTCATGGGAGCAGGAGCTCTTTGTTTCTGCTGTGAAATCAAATGGCCACCATAATATTCTGACTTGTTCAGCACTATCGTAGACAGGGTTCCTACACACTATGGAAAATTATTTAGTAATTTCTAGGTTGTGATAAATTTTGAAAAAAAGTTAGAGAAAGTGGAAAAGTATTTGTGCTATTTGTGTGTTACCCCTATTCTAAATGTTTACTGGATTTTAGACTGACAAAATGAGACGTTTAAATGACAGATTGATATAACCATGGACCTTTATCACAATTTTATGACATTTTATAACATTGCAGCCTGGTTAAAGTAAGTACTGTCTTTGTGTTATTTGATTACCACTAATAATAAAACAGTTTATTCAGGGGAAAGTAAAAATTGACTTCAGACAAGTAGATTTCTGACCCACTAGTCTGGAAGGGCAAGTGAAAAAACTTTGAACCCTGCAATTATACAAGTATAGGTAGCACCATAACAACATAATAACATACATAGTCAGAATTTACATGTTAACAGTTGGATTCTAAACCCATTTATTTACATAATTAACATCTAGCTATTTGTATTTTGAAGAATCAACAGAGAACGAAATTTGAGTCAGAAAAGTCTGGAAATTTGAAATTGAAAATGTGTAGGAACCCTGTTCGGCCTCTTTATTTTAATTGGATTGGCATTTTCTTTTTTCTAAACCATAGAAAAGTTTGCACAGCAGAAGCTACAGAACTCCTGTCTGGTCACACTTGTCCTATCACTTTTTAGTCTCGGTTTCTTTCACTTCTCATCTCCCTACCCAATAGTATTCCTCTGCTGTCTTTGAAGTTCACTAATGGTTCGTTTTTTTTCCCCCATCAGCACACTTCCCTTTGCCCCAAGGAACCATTGATTTGACCTCATTGTCTGCTTTGACTTCTGTTTTAACTGATCTTCAGTTACCAGACAATCAGTCTCAGCACTCTTCCATGGCATCCTTTCCTCACTGTCTTTTACCGACTGTCCTCATTTTATTGAATTTCACTGAAAGTTAAAATGATACAGACAGTTGATAAGGAGCCCATGTAAGATAACTGGAACTTAAACTTTGGTGTTTGATGTTGATTCTCTCCTGTTGGTTAAATCACATGGTGACCTTTCTAAACTTAATTGACCCCCCTCCCCTCTATCACCCCCTTCTTTGTTTTCCTTCATCCCCCATTCTCATCCACTCTTTCCTTCTTGGCCTTTTTGTTCTCCTCTGTTTTTCGGGTGATTTTTTTCGGCCGTGTAGCTCGCAGGCCACCGGCCAGCACAGTGGACGGAGGGGTCCTTAGTCGCCTGCTCACCCCCACCCAGGCCTCACTAGCTAGGAGCAAGAGCGCCGCCGCCCTGTCAGCTGAAGGAACAGATGCTCCAGGTAACCTCCGCTTAGGAGACCCTGACAGAGAGGAAGGATGGCTACACACAGACCCTGGTCCAGCCTACTTCACCTCATTTTTTATTAGTAAAAAGTCAGCCCAGTCGCTCCCACTATCACTTCACTAGATCTGATCTCATCCCAGTGCCCTGCTGTAGACCTCGTGCTTTTGGAACAGTCATTTCAAAGTGAACGGTGGCCTCTTTGTGGTGATGGAATTACAGAAGTCGCTCGTGTTTAAAAGCCGCTATTGTAACGATCAGCTGTTTACGTCATGTACTGCATGTACAGCAGTTATTTGCAGCAAAGTACACTCATGTGAGAGAAAGCATAGTTACACAGTAAATATTGAAACACACGCCCATACACATACACAGGTCCAGCTCACATGCATTCGCAGATCTGACACAATTGGCTGTTGTGTGCTGGGCTGAGCAGGACTGACTTGGCCGGGAGCATTTCTCTGCATCTGCGGAGCCTCAGAGTCCATGCTGGGAGATTTGCTCTAAGCTGCTTACCTGTTGGTTCTTGTTACATCAGAATCAGACCGTTGTGCTGTTGCATGTGTTCTGGTAGTGTGACCAGAGTGCTGGGGACTCCAGTACACAGTGCTGCAATGGTAATTATTGGCATTTCCATAGTAAATAGTGGCATGAAGTAACACTACTCAAATTCAGTACCAATCTGGCATTAGATTTTGGGCTGCCGTTTAACAGTAAAATGTATTCCGAAGTCATGAGGTGAGGTTTTATGCCTCACTGGACGACTTGTATGCATCACATTTAATGTGAACTGGATTTTTATTATTTTTTATGCTGATATGAGAGTTATCTACATCACATAAGGCAGCATATAAACCCATAATGAATCTCCTGACACACACTGATGAAAGCTGCATTATTCTTGTTGACCGTCTAAAGAAAGAAAGAGCCATACTGTAAAGCACTGACTCATCTCCAAAGCTGCCACTGTATTCCCCGTGTTGGTTTTAGGTTGTGGTGTTTATTGATCAGCCATTACAAACCCATTAGCAGCTATAGATCTTCTGCTAAGTTTAGCCACAGTAGAAACATGACACATCTGCATTGGCAGCAGCAGCAGTGATAGCTCATGGCAGGGTAAATTTCATTGTCTGCTCAGGATGCAGTCAGAATGAATTACAAAACACATTTGTGACCAGACTGTGGCAGGGAGAGTTCTGCAGGTCTCAGGATTATCATGGCTAATCCCTCAATCTGACACAGCAAGCTCATAGCCAGTGGACAGCAGTATTTACTCTCATTACTAACTACAGGCTACACTTAAACTCAGTGCTAAGGACAGTGATTTTCACCCATTGTCATTCCAGGTTTACAGTTATTTAGCTGGGGGGTTGTACTACAAAGCAAGCTCAATATAGTTAGGCTTCTTTTCATGACCTGGCTCGACAAAACCTCAGTCAAACCCTACTCAGAGATAATAGGTATCACAACAGTGGTTATCAACTTGCTTTGTTCACTCAGGCTTTCTTCTTCAGGCTCTGCGTGAGTTCCCATAACAAGGTGCATTTGGTTTGACTCCACTTCCACATTAAATGGACCGATCATGTGCTATGAAGAATATAAAAGTAATACAACAATGAAAAGCAACACTGTTGCAGCAAATAAGGCAAGAGAGGAATGCTGGCAGAAAATTACTTGACTCAGTGCCTGCCATTTATATCTAACTGACAACTGCACATTTGCAGAGCTCTTATGCTTGAACATTATCCATGATAAATACCAAGAGACTAATCAATTTTCTAATTGGTGTTTGTAAAATGGACTTGGCAGCATAAATCATCATCATCATTCATAGTGTTCTATAGCTGCCTCACCGTTGTTCTAGTGTACAGATGATGATGTGTAAAATATTTAAAGTGTTAATATGACCTGAAGCAAACGGGAAAGAATGATTTTCTGCATCACCAACTGAATGCATGTGACAACACTGATACATACAGTTTGTGCTGCTGTTATTACATTACACGTCTTCATTCGGTGACATTACTAACATACCCTCAGCAACTTTGCATATATAATGTATTCCCTCAGCTGAGAATCTATATCAGTCATAAAGAATATCACCAGGAAAAGAATTAGCTTAAGATGGGCACTTTTTACAGCCGATTTAAATGAGAAACTCTGAGCATAGCTTGCTTTGGACCAGGTGTTAATCATAAGTTACTATGATGATCTGTCAAAGTTAATAGAGAGACACCTTCATGACACTGAAACTCTGGTTTTAGACTCAACGTACCTCTCTAAGCCATTAATATCTTTTTAGTACACCCCTCTGCTCAGTATCAGTGTTTTAGATCAATTGGTCCTTTTTACATACAATTGAGATGCTAGAGACATCTTTGTCTTGCAACCACAGCAAATGTTGCATTCAGTGTCTGATCTGAAAGTCTGGAGAGTTACAGAATGATGGCAGGAAAGACACAAAACTGGAAATTACCCTCATCTTTTTGTTACTGTAATTGAACACAACAAACGACCCTATCAACATACACTGTGTGTTTAGTGTACTAATAAATCTGTGTGATATGTGTGTGCAGTGTTGGTGGTAGGTATCGTGTAGTGTGTGCTGTGCTGTGGTGCTTGGTGTTCGGGTTTGTTCATGTTCGTGTCCAGAGGCTTTTGCACCTGTGGAGTGTGCGGTTTTTTGTGAGATTGTTGCTCTCTGCTGCTCATGTCTCCAGAAATTTCCATCCCAATCAAAGCTTCAGAAATCAAGCTGTTGCCTGCCCAAAGTGCTAAATCTAACAAATCGCTTTTTTTTTGTGCTCTTGTCCCCTCACAAAAACCTTCTCCTGCATTCTTTCAACCATCATCTGCCCTCCCTTCCTCCTTTCTCCCTCTTCCTCTCCCACTTTTGCTCTCTCTTTTTCCCTCCACTCTCTTTATTCTTCTGTCCATTTGCTCTTTGCTGCTTTGCTGCTCAACTCGGCTGCTTATCACGCCTCCCTTTGGTTGTGCTCCCCTGGCCCTGCGATGACTGTGTCCTTTACCAGAGTGTCACCTGTGTCCTCGCTCAGCCTCTGCCACTCCCCTGCACCCACCGCGTGGACCCGTGCGCAGCCGCAGCATTGACAGAAAGAAGGGCGGCATGACCACCTCCGTGTCCGCTGACGGAGCCCTCGACCCATCACTGGTGAGAAGACCTCTTGATATTCATGTTACAGTGTTACTAACACCACTGGCCTACAAAGAAAACTGAAAACAAATACTGTTTACCACCATAAATTACAATACAAATACTATAAATTACTAATGATTAACTTAAATGGAAGCTTTCACTGCAGATAGTTGTTATTTCCCGGTTGTCCTACCACTTCCCTTTTCCCTAAGCTATATTTTTGTATCCTTATTGAATAAGTATATCTCATATGGCTTAACATAAATGAGGTAACTGACAGGCCAATATTGTTTCCCAGATGAGATCTGTTTGCTTGTACAGAATTGAAAGGGAAAGCTGCTGACAACAATTTAATAACGTTTCATTTAGTGGGTCCAGTCACTCATACTTTTGCATAATAAACCTGGATTGGATACGCAAATATCAGTGTTTAGGCATTTTACAATACCAAAAATTCAAGGTGCAATAATGCCATGATAAAAAGTCCACAGTGCATATTAAAATGTGTACAGCATTTTTTGTTCAAATAAAACTTGTTTTTCCTTTTAACATAAAGTATGCCAGCTGGGATAGGCTCCAGCCTCCCTGCGAACCCTTCAAGGATAATGATTGAATGATTGAACTTTAAGGGCTTCTGCTTTCCCTCCTTAATGAAATGAAATAAAAGTAGCCAGCCATGACCTAAAGCATGTGCACAAAATTGCCAGGAATTGTCCTTGCTTTAATGATGTATGTAAAATTGCAAAATAAAAACAATGCAGCAGTCAGTAGTATAAAATACATAAATTAAAACTATATATATTTGCTTGTTTTAACTGTCAGCGATAATATCTCAATTTGAGGATTTTATGAATTCATTTATGATATGTAGTCTGGTCAGAAAGATCATGATTTTGAATTATTTTACAGACTTGTGTCAGTCAGTTTGCATTTACTGATGGAATAAACTGGATTTAGGGCTTTAATAGTATCTCTAATCTTGAAATCATCAAATTCAAACTGCTTAGTGACAATAGAAACATTCAAATTAATGCATATGTAGGACTGTGAGAACTGTTACTATGAGGTTGTATGACATTCTGGTTGTAGAAATAAGTTACATACTATATTTATTAAAAAGATTTTTGAAACTGTTGGAAAAATCTTAATACAATTTAGCAAATATCACACAGCACAAGATAACTGCTGAAAAATAACAGTGCTTCGTTTATAAAACCATGTCAGGCTAATCCTTGTACTTTTACTACCAGCAATATGCTGCTTTTATTTCTTTGGGGAAGTCATTGAATTTGATTTGAAAAAAATGTTAATAGTTATGTTGATGCAGGGTTTAATTGTTGGTGGCAGTGGGAAGAAAGGGATGCATTTTTTAGAAGCTGCCTAAAAAACAGCATGAAGTTGGTGGCACCCCTGTATTTTAAGTAGTGACAACAAATGCATGCTTTCCTGCACTGAAATTACTTTGTCAGAGAAATAAGTGAATGGCAACAAAGACTCTGATTTATATGCACATATCCGGCTACATTTGCCTGTCAAAGCACTTCTGCAGGATGCTAACCATAGGGAAATGTTCCTCCAGCTGTTCTTTGACTATTGCTGGTCACGCATAATATGAATTTGTCCATATATCACCTTATATATCTTACTTAATGCTTCTCGTAAGTGATGTCTCAGATGTTCCCACTTCATCGCCGGTTGTGCCTGGCTCTCCCTCGTAACCTGCCTCTCCTCAGCTTCCTCTGTGGCTGTGAAGGGACTCATTGTGGTAGCATGAAACAAAGGGATCCACAGTAGCCTGATTATGACAGATCAGGCCATGCAAAGCAGTCCCCACCCTGACCCTGGGGCCAAATTTCAAAAGCCTTTGACTTTCCTCACCGTTTCATTGTCTTCTCTCCTCCACATGCACAGATTAGTGTGGAGACAGTTGATATTCACGGCCTGTAACTCAGGCATTGTGTCACACCTCTGTTTGTCAATTATGTCAGTGGAGTTACGCTCCTCCCAAGAGTGGGTTTTTTTTCTTTTAACAAATTATTGAAAGGTATGTCAGAAAACAACATTGTATTGTAGTACATTATATTATATAACATGAATACATTTTTCAAACAAAAATGTCAAACATTTGATGGTTCCAGCTTCTTAAATGTAAGGATTTGTTGCATTTTCTGTACAAATTGTTTATATATTAGCAGATATAAATAACAATAAAGCCTGAAATTAATTGTCGTGTTTAAACTAGGGCTGCAACATTAATAAAATGTCAATAAATAGTGAAAATTGTACATCCCAGTTCAAGTCCAAGATGATGTCTGATGTCTAAATGTCTCATTTTGTCAGTCCACAATCCAAAGATATTCAATTTAAAATGTTAATTAACAAAGGAAAGTGGGAAATCCCCATATTGGAGAAACTGAACAGCATTTTCTGCAGTTTTACATTAAAAATAACTTGACTTGAATAACTTAATGTTTACAGATTTACTGGCCTGACATGACATTTTACTTGCTGTGGGCAAACGGGCAGTCCTTATTGTTGAGTCCTGAACTGCTGTGTGTCTCTTTGAGATCTTGTCTACTAGGGCTGTGACGGTATGGATTCTTTCTTACCGCAATGAAAAAAGCAACACATTCTCACAATGTTAGTTATCTGTTGTCAATGCTATGATTCCTTGGGTTGAGTCACAGCTGTCTGAATATTCAAGCACCAATTGTGCAGTAGAATAACATGAGATTCACCCTATACATATATATATATATAAAAATTTGAGGTGATGACGGTAATGAGCTCAACCCCGTGGTAGGCATCGCATTAATGCAATATTGATCATGCGTTATCGTCACAGCCCTATTCTGGACCTCTCCTTCATACAAAAGGCACTGTGTCTATATACTGTTCTTGCTCCAGTGGTAAATTGACATAAATAGGAAATGAATGTATTGTCCCTGTTATGAAACTGAACACCAGTTGCCTGTTTACTGCCCTGCTTTCCTTCCCACCCTCCTAAGAGAACAATTGTAAAGCCGTGTGAACAAAACTAACACAGTTTATAGTTTATTTATTACAGCTAAATGCTAAATTATATTGTATCTAAGTTACTTACTTGGCATTCAGTCCTAATGGCTTGAGGTGCGACGATACTGTATAATTGTGTCTGTCTCATGAGTGTGTCACATGGTTGACCCTCCCCGTGCCCTCTGTCATATGTTTAGAGAGCTAAACTTAGCACTCGGGCATTAAAAATAGATGAATAAAACCTGACCCATGGCTTCTCTCACACCAGCATTGTCTCACAGTTTGAAATGCACAGTTACTCCGTTCAAAAAGGCATCTTGTGTGTTTGTGTATATTTTTTATAGGATTTTGAGCTTTTTTTTTTCCTTTTTTTTAACACAAAGTCCTCATTCTGTCTAAATGTAAAGATAATTCAGTTGCATAAACCAGTAGTTCATAATGCATATTTTTTGCATTTTTCTTCCATAATAATGGATACTTTGACCTCTTTGGGGCCTCTGAATTACTCTAAATTATACGATTGTAGGAGGAAAAATACCTGTTTGGTTTAAGTGCTTACACTGTCCACAGAAGGCCATGAGCTATAATGAGGTGCTACGATTAGCCCCTGCTTCATTTTAAGGAGTCTAGTATAAGAAATATTGGGACATTCTGGCATAGAGCAACAAGCTATAGTGAGTAATTACTATAGTTGTGTGGACTGACCCTTTCTTTTATGTCATTACAGCTTAGTCGCGTGATTTTGATTGTGACACAAAGATATTTAAATTAACATTGACTTTTTGCTATAGATAAAGGTATTTGTAAAGATTTCTTGTGTGTTGTTTTCATGGTTGTTATTCAGTGACTCTCATGAATTACTTCTTCACATCTGTCTCGTCTTTGTAAAACTACAGAAGGACAAGCAGTTAACATCGCCTGCAGGGCGACGCCCCTCCTCCCCATCCACTCCCCTGGGACGCAACCGTTCACCTTCCCCAGCCCCCATTCCAGCCCCAAAGAGGACCCCCTCCCCAGCTGCAGCCAAGTAAGACAACAAGCCTTCTGCAGCGCAGCATTAATGACACTTAAGGTTTTCTCAGAGTTTAGATGCAGCCTTTCATTTTGATTTCGCTATAAATCACAAATGGACGCAACTCACAAGTTCTTCTCACAGGCCAAATTCCAAGTCACGCCCGCCCTCACCTGGTGCAATGAAGCAACGTCCACCATCCCCCCAGCCAGCAGCAGCCAAACCTCCACCAATCCAGAAACCAGCTCTCACTCCAACCGGGCCCCCCACCTTACGAAAGAGGGACTCCAAGTCTAAGGATATGTTTCCTGTCCAGGCTCTCTCTCCACAGTCTTCTGATTCTAGCAAGACCAAAGACAAAGATGGTGAGCAATATAAATGCTGTATTGCACTTCATAAAAAAAACTGCACGAGGTGTTTCATATTATTGAAAAACATGTAATATAGCTCTATGTAAAGGCAGATTTAACAACCATAGTCAGCTGACAGATTCTTATTATCTAGGACCAAATATTTGCCAAGACTGATCGTTATTCTGGCAACCAGGATGTTTGCACTGGTACATCGAGACATAGTGTCTATTTCAGAAAGGGAAGTGAACCCAGCAAGACGAGCGGACATCTTTTTCATCTTAACTGAATAAACATCACTGAACTTCTCAGCCATGCAGGTCCAAACCTACTTACACTTGCAGGAAAGATTAAAGTAATTTCTTTGTTCTGTCTGGCATTTTACCGAGGCGCATCTTGTCCCGCATAATTACATTTGAATAATTGGGTGTCTCTTAATCTTTTGCAAGTAAGGATTGCTCCCACACAATGCCTTCTTGCTAGTAGTTCTCCACACATTCCTTGTCAAGCCTCCTGTTCTGTTGACCCCTAATTAGAGCTGCAACAATTTATTATCAACTATGTAATGAATTGACGGCTATTTTGATGATCAACTAATTGTTTTGAGTCATTTTTTAAGAAAAATTGCCCAAATTCTCTGATTTCAGCTTCTCAAATGTGAATGTTTTCTGGGTTCTTCAGTCCACTATGAAAGTAAACTGAATATTTTCAGCTTGTGGACAAAACAAAACATTTGAGGACGTCACCCTAGGCTTTGAGAAACAGTGATCTCGAGAATTTTCACCATTTTCTGATATTTTATGGATCAAACAATTAATCACGAAATTATCAACAGATTAATCGATAATGAAAATAATCGTTTGCAGCCCCATACCTAATATTAACATTATTACAGAACTAAAGAAGTGTCAAAGGAGGAAATTACATGGCTCTAAAAAGCTCTTAGATTCAAAAATAATTACAGAGGAAGAGTTTATACATTAATAATTGTTACATTTGCAAAAAACAAAAAGAACTCATTTGGAAATTGAAATGTTTGCTGAAAAGACACAAGAATACTGTTCTAAGTTTGTTTTCAAGATTAGCTTTTTTTGTAATATAGACACTTTCATGGGAATCAGAATAATGAAGCACTCCTTATCCCGTTTGAACTCCCGCCCTCGCTCTTTCTGTTATCAGTAATGCTTACAGCATCAAGTCTGTGATCATGGTTTAAAACTGCCTTTAGGAGCAGTCATTTTGGTTTGAAGATAATGGAGCATTATCATCTGTTTTAACAGACAGACCAAACACGGGATTGTGTGTGTGTTTGCGTGCTGCAAACTGACGTGGCAACAGCTCAGTTTGCAATAAATCTCAGTGGAGCAGGAGCCCTATTAAGTTCCAGCTGGAGTCACGTCCTGTTGCAGATTGGGGATTGGGGATTGTTGCTGCTGCTGCTGCTGCCACCTCCTGGAGAGAAACATGCTCTGCAAGATAAAACAGCAATCCCATGTACTGTATGTGTATTCCCAGAGAGAATACTTGGAATCAGACTTTTTTTTTTTAAAGAGCGCAGAGGTGATCATGTGAAAGTTGCACAACTCTGGATCAGGCTGCTCTCTTCTCTATTCTGCTTCTGTCTTTCCTGCATCCTGTGAATGTGAATTTGCCGTAAAATGCTAAACGCATCTTCTGTTTTTGTCTTTTCTCCCGTCAGACTCTAAAGCCTCGGGCACCAACACAGCTGCTGAGGCAGCCAAGATCCTCGCAGAGAACCGCAGGCTGATGCGAGAACAAAAAGAGAAAGAGGAACAGCTCAGGATACAGAGGGAGGAAGAGGAGAAGTAAGTTTATTAGAAATATTCATCTCTCCCCCCCCAAAAAAATGATCCTTTAACATCTTTCAGCATCATTTTGTGAATGACAGCAATGCATCGCATACAATAACAACAATGTGCCATCAACAGCACTGTTGTAAATACTGTAAAATTGTTCTCAAAAGAATTGCAGTTATTATTAAGCAAAACAAAACTGTGTGCATAAGTGATGTTTTAAAGGCATTATTTTTATGAGTGTATAGATATTTTTCTAGGAAAATTCTGTGTAGTTTGCCTTTAATATTTGCTATCTGCTGAATACCAAGTCTGATCCAACGCTTGTATTCACTTAAATGTTGATTAAATAAGTATCTGACACGTTAAATAACAGCTGAACCCCTCTAAATTTGGCACACCATATTCTTCACAACTACTCCCAAAAAATAAATCACATATAGTATCCCAACTGTTGAAAATGACTCCCTACATCTCCACTTTCAGAAATTACCTGTATTTATTTGTCAGTACACTCTTAAATCATTTTACTGCTGTTTCTTAACCCTCCCAGGTTGAGAAAGGAAGAGGAGAAGCGTTTAGCGGAAGAAGCTACGACTGAAACGCCTGGAAGAAGAGAAGAAGCTTGCAGAGGAGAGAAAAATTAAAGAAGAGGAAGAGGCTCGCCTGGCAGAGGAGGAACGGGTGAGACTGGCAGAAGAGGAGGCAATCAGACAGGCTGAGCTCCAGAAGGAACGGGAGGAGGCTGAGGCCAAGGCCCAGGAGGAGGCAGAGAGGGTCCGTCAGGAGAGAGACCGCATCATGCAGCAGAACCAGCAAGAACGCATGGAGAGGAAGAAGGTATGGGGGGATTGATAAGGGGGAGAATCATATCTTATTTTGGTCTTGCTTTATCCTGAAGACTTTGATCAAATTGTGTTTGTCAAGAACTTGAATCTTTGTTTTTACAGCAGCACTGCATCAAAAGTCAGTCGTACACTGTCCAAAACAATTATGAAATTTTCTGGCAGATTGATCAGCATAAACTGTCATAAACTGTCAGTACTGCTTTTGAGTACATTTTATGTATCATTTATTTATTGGTCTCTTCAGATCAGTATCTTCTTCTTGAGACTCCTAAATGGACACGTAGCATTTTAAGTGATTAAATCAATGTCCAACATAAATGCAGTTTATCTTAATGTTGCTTCATGGTGCAGATCCCAGTGAAGCAAATCGGGTCTAAAAATATGCTCTTTTTTTTCCATTTCAGAGAATTGAAGAGATAATGAAGAGAACAAGAAAAGGGGATCAGAGTGACTTTAAGGTGAGCTCACATCAACCAAAGAAAATCTTGGTCGACTGTAATTCAACCTACTATTCAACCAGTCGGGGGAAACAAATCTGAACGTTATACATAGATTAACTAAATCAGCCACAGTGCACTGAGTACACTCTGCCTGATTACCCTACATGGGTGATAATCAAAGTAACACAACACTGCCAGGCAAATGAATTCTTGCAGTTTGACCGTTTCTTTATCACGTGTCACTTAATTGTTACCTTCAGGCCATGTTTGACAAGTAAATTTACATACAGCATCAACACACACACACACACCACCAAAGGATCTCTGAACCAGACACCGGCTTCTTTATAACAACAAAACTAACCCCATCGTAGAGCTAGCGCTGCAGTGTACACTTTGACAGAAAGCAACACAAAAAACAGTTATACCTGCTACTCTTGGTATGTACTTGGCTTCAAATGAGGCTTAACGTTCACACATCTTCTCTTGACTGTCCCATAATATTACCACATCAGTCCAACAGCCATAATAGCTGCGCTATACGATAATGTGCAGTAAAGTCTGTCACTCAAAAATAAAATACATCAAGTATGTGTATGTCCCTCACACCGCCTAAAATAATGGATTAAGAGGCACTTTTCTCGTCATAAAAGAACCACCAGCGACTGTCCGACCAACAAGAATTTGGTTGGACAAGAGCATATCAATAGACCAACCGTTTAGCCCAGTTTTTTCAAAGCATCTGCAGTATGTCAACATGCTGTTTGTGTATCTTGCATAGAGGGAGGAGGCAGGTGATGACGATAAATGCTCACAGGAGAATGAAGAGGAGGAAGTGGACCAGATGAACTCTGAAAGTAAGTGTTCTCATCCTCTAGCTTTCACTCTGTCAGGTTCAGCATGCCAGATTGCATGAGTTATGTGTCACTAACTTCTTGAATTCGATACTTTGGTACAGTGAGGGAAGGGGTGTTTTTCCTCTCTGTGGTTTGTTTGCATGTATACTTTGCATGAAAGGCTTGTCTGAGTGGATTTACATGACTCAATGTGACAGATGACTTGTCTTATACAATGTTTGCACTATTGATACGTAGGTCAGATGGTGAAGTGACCATGGAGGCCAACACAGAGGAGTGTGGTCTGTCCTCTGGTGAACCAGTGGTACAGCGAGAGGAGCCCTTGGCAGTGTGAATGGAAAACCAGAGATGGACAACAAGGAGATAACAATGGCATGAGCACAGATGAGATCAGGCAGTGAGGTATGACTTTAGAAAAATAGTGGCACCAACACTGAAAGTGCTCAGAGTTCTGCTGACGATATTGTAATGAACAGCTGAAATAGTCTTCTCTGAAATAAGAGGGGAAGGGGTGACATTTAGCTTTTCCACTATTGCACCAAACGCAGACCACCTTGTGTTAGCCACGGCCAGAGTTCTTTCCATTGTCACTTCAGGACTTAGATTGCACCTCAGGGGAGCTATGCGAGACCAGTTGCCAGGTGCTGGTGGCCCGCCAATTGACCACTGGCCAAGCATGGCTAACCGTGGTCTAAGGCGAAGTCAAGAGTCATAGGGCTTACCTTGCTTTGAGCAGGGAGACGGTACAGGTAATTTAAATAGAGATGCCAGCCCAGCAGCTCATTTCTCATCCACCACAACTAAAAAAAATTGAGGTATGCCAGCAAACAAACAGCCACTTTGGTTTCTTTTATATTCCTTTTCTTAGTAACGGCTAGAATAGGTAGTTGATGCCTGGCTGACATGCAAAATTTATTTTGCATGCAGCATGTTATAGGCAGGGTTTAAGCAATATTCTTGGACTATAGGTGCAATAATGGAAACACAAAGGGTTTTTGTTCTCGCTGGCCTGAGGATATGCCTTAGCTCAAAGTCGCGCTATAGTGGAAAAGCAGCTATTGTTGGTTTTGGCCTTGTTGAAATGCAGTATGTATATATAATTAACACCAGCCTTCACCTTTAGTGGTCTGGATTTCTTTGTAACACTTATTCATCTCTCACGCTGTGACAAAATTATGTTATGCTGACAGAAATTTGTCGTCCTGCCTCCCAACTCAGTTTCCTCATTGCCTCCAACATCATCTCTCCCCTCCCCTCTCCAGTCCCGTCCCAAAGGGCCGCCTCGTCGAGGGCTCGGAGTTCCTGAATGAGCAGGACTCCGCCAAGGTGGGGTTGGTCCCGGGTCTCAATGGTAAATCCAACCAGTGGAGCTTTGAGGAACTCATCGACCTCAACGTCCACTCCAAGACTCGGCCCCTCATCGAGGCAGAGGACTGTAACCAGGTCTTGATTAACTGTGACGGGAACTCAGATGGGACCAGGGTAGCCTTCGAGGACAAGGGAACCCCCGTCAACCCCCTGCATTCCTCTAATCAACCCATAGAAGCCCTGTCAGGTGAGGAGTCTGTGATACTTATTCATGTATCGGGAATCTATGTTAAAGATATGCTAAAGATAGGTAAAACTTTCCTTCTTGTGTTTTTGTAGAGATTTGATGCTGCAGCCGTCGCTGAGAAGCCTCTTACTGTTGCACTCATGAAGTTCCTGTCCCGCTGAGCTCCTTAAAAAAGAAAAAAAGTCCAGTTCTGAACAGCTTCCTCCTCTTTCTCCTCCTCCTCTTCCAGAGGGAGGAGCACAAGATGAAGTGGAAAGACCACCCCAAGTGCTGCAGTTGCACCCTAAATGATGAAGAAAACAAATATATTATAAAATTATATATTAAAAAAAGGTTATGCTTCAGGGAAATTCCATATATTCCTTCAGCGTGCTCACTTCAGGTCTCTTTCCTCTTCCTCTTGTGTTTAGTTCCTCTCCAGATTTTTTTTTTCTATGTTGTGTCCAATTTTGATGATGTTTTTTAAGAGTTGTGTCTTTGTCAGGGGTGCATTGTTGTAATTTATTAATTTTGGCTTCTTTGTTTACTGTAATTAATGTTATCATATGTTTAGTCTTTTTTTTTTCCTCTCGTACGAGAATATTCCAGGACACATGCCCACGAGGCTGTGTGAATTGAACATGAGGTTTATTATCGTGAGTTAAAGGAGGGTTAATTATACATTCTGTTGTGTCGGCGGTTAGCTGGGGATAACATTACCAGGTTTTTTGCATGTGATTCATCTAAATTTACTTGACCGGCTGCTTTTTGCAGCATCCAGCCAATATGGCCTTACCATTTTTTTTTCCCAACTTTGAATTCTGAAGTGTGAATATGCTTGTGCTGAAGCTCACACACGCACAATTTAGCAATCATCCGTCATGTGCTTAGACTTCAGAGTGGATTCTGTGTGTTCATACTTCACAGATTTCTGTCCATTCACGCCCGTATCACAGCTTCTCTCCCTGTGTGTTTCCTTCTTTTGGCCACTAGAGGGCTCCAGGAGCACAACTCCAGCTGTTACACTAGAAGCTGTTGAGTGTTGAGGTTCATGACAACACTGTAGTGAATTCATACGTTCAGAGAAGTTTCAGCAGTTTGTTGATGTAGGGCTCACGGTTCATTTAGGCTGTGTTATTTTTTACATATTGTATATAGAATTTATGTTTACTAACAACATCATTGTAATTTACATCAGAATCTCATCCAGTTTTCATCTTTATTCACTCCACCGACTGCATCTGTACAGCACAACAACTGTTTGAATAACCACATCTGTAGCATACTAACAGGTGAAGTCCAGTAATTTCCTTCATAGCTGCTTCTGAGCTTCTTAAAGGGACATTTCACCTCGACATCGCCATAGAGATGTCTGCCTTCTCTCAAATATATGCTTAATACATCAAAAAATAAGAGAAAAACTCAACAGCAATGTCTGTAGGACCACACCTAATAATTATTTTCATTATTGATTAATCTGTTGATTATTTTCTTGATTAATCAATCAGTTGTTTGGTTGATAAAATGGTGAAAAATGTTGATCACTGTCTCCAAAAACCCAAGATGACATCCTTAAAGATATTCATTTTACTGTAATGGCAGAGTAAAGAAAACAGAAAATATTCACATTTGAGAAAATTAAATGAGAGAATCTGGATGTTTTTAATCAAAAATGACACAAAGCAATTAATTATTAAAATACTCTGCAATTAATTTAATAGTCGATGAATAATTGGTTCCTCGTTGTAGCTCTCTTGTCTCTGTCCGCTCTTGTGATGAACTGTCCCTTTAAGATGGTTTGTGTTTGTTACTGAAGTTCACCTTTGCCGAAACTGTAAAAAAAAAAAAATCAGGTTTTCAATTATCTGGTTTTAACTTGAGTTTTACCAACACATCCACACACCTTTTTCCATCCATCCTTCTGTCTGTGCGGCTCTTTCATCAAATTACAGTTATTTCTTCTTCAGAGATTCCCAACACACTAGCTGCTACACCAGACAAAATGCATTTCAACTATTTTTTATAATATAAAATAAATTTGGCTGTTTGTTTATATATGAAAATACATTTCTACATATATTTAAGTGTTATTGTATTGTGTATATAATCAGTATTAGGCAAGTGAAGCCATGTGTAGGGTGGAGTGGCGTCAGGATGTGGATAATTGAAGTCTCCGTGTACGTGACTGTGCTATAAGTTAGGTTTCTGTTCGACTCGTGCCCTGTGATGGGGTAGTCAGGTTACGTTTGGGCAGCCTGGAAAACCCAGAATTTACATAAAGTCTACAAGAGCTCTGCTAAACAAGGGGCCAAGTGGGGACCCACTACATGTTTCTCAGACTATGATGTGTTTGTTTATTTGTGTATATGTTTCAGACCCGTTTCCCCAAGCCCTGGTTCTCAATATTGCCTCACAGAGACTTAAGTTCAGATTATTTGAAGTGGGGTTGTATGAGGTACCCATAGTCAGTGTATTACCTACTGTAGATGGCGGTCAACACACTGGCTCAACCAAACTCCTCTGGAAAAAACAGTAATTTTACCTCACAGAACACAGGAGTTGCTGATCAATCGTTGCTTCAATCAGTTAGTTAGTTTGTATTATTGTGGGACTTGGGTAAATCTGAACTAACCTGTTAAAACACTGAATTCACACAATAACACAAACAAACTAACCGATCGAGGCAGTGATCGATTAGCAACTCCTGTGTTCTGAGAGGTAAAATTACTGATTTCGCCAGTGGAGTCTGGTTGATTTGGACAGAGTGATATTTGGTTTATATAAGGGCAGAAAAGGCTGTCTCACAGCAAGGTAGAGAGATGAATATTCTAAATATGGCTTACTACAAACTTAAACGCCAACAATCGATTAATCATTAATAATTTATAAGATACAAAATGTTTTTTTCCTAATTTTTTCTTCTTCTTACCAGCAATTAATCAATAAATGATTAGTCTTTAACATTCCTATTGCTGCTGACCCTGTCTACAGCACTACAGTGCTTAGCTTCCTAGACTCCTGCTGCTTCCCCAAATTGGTGACATGGCAACCGCCATGTACTGTAGGTAAAATATTGATTATCAATAAGTACCTCATACGACCCCCACTTCAAATAATCCAAACTATCCCTTTAAAAAGTTGTGGTGGGGAGCGGAGATGTTACAGCCCTTTAGCAACGTGTTTGACCCATGGTGAGAGTCGTGGCCGTGCCTCTTTATGATGCTTTTAATCCTCGAAACATGTTTTATATCATGTCAAAGGATGCTGTCAGATGGTTATCGTCGGCATATCAGCTCAGGTCACAACTGTTCTATGAGAGGAATCAAACAAAATATGACATGGGTCAGACTGTTTTCTGGATCTCTCATGAATTGTATTAAAAGTCTTGCTTGAATAGTCCAAGCACGAGGTTTGGGGGACCTTGATTTTTTTTTTTTTTTTTTTTTTGCCTTGTTCTTTGCCAGCTTTCTCTTGCTAACTAAAAATCTATTTGTACATAAAGACTAGGGGGCTTCAGATGTTAGCTTTGATTAATAAGCTTAAAGAATGTAACAGACTCCAGAAACCGTCCTTCATTATTTACCACGTCTCTCAGAGCTGCCCGCTTTTAGCTTTCATACATTATTCATCTAGAAAACACGAGACTCTTTGCACTGTCACAAATTACTCGCTATGTTTTAAGGATGGTTACGTGAGGAGGAGTAGCTTTACTGTACAGGTTGTAGGAGAGTTGTGTGAAGTCATTTGTGTGTCTCATTCATAACCGAAAACCTGCCTATACCCACTCCCCCCCCCCCAACCTTTCCTGCTCCTCTCTCCAGTCATGAGTAGCACCTGTTGGGGGACTGTTGTAGCTGCTGCTTGAACAGATACTGTATCTATTCCAGGTCCTGCTGCATCTTTGAGGGCTCGAGCACAGAGCCGACTGCTCTTAGTCCTCAATAACGATAGGATAGAACAGTGCCTTAGATTGAGATTTAGTATTTTATTGTATCACAGTTTAACTAAGAAAGCTTGTCCTTACCTCGGCCTCGACAATCAGTCTACCCAACCAGGGCGACTTTGTGAATATGAATATTTCTCTGGAAGATTTACAAACCTAACAACGCCCGGTCCACAAATAAAATTTGTACTGTAAATATATCTAAAATGTACTGAGATGATACAAACCGTTAAAACAATAAAGTCTTGCAAAAATACTCCCCTTTGTCATGTTTTTAATTTGTCATTGTAAAGAAATAATAGACTTCAGATCACATCCTCCTTTATTCTTCTTTTAACTTCACTCAAAGTCTTGAATACATGAGCAGTTTATATTTCAGCATCAATCTCAAAGATCTAACTCACTCACTAAACAGTTTTTGAAAATTCTCACAATCCATTCAAAACTCTTCAGAGACGTAACAGATTATTAATCAAAGCTGGTATGTATGAGCAGCAGTAAAAAGCATATTATTCTCTCTGAAAGATTCCAGTAAGGCACTGAAAAGGCTTTTGTCTCATCCAGCTGCACAGAATATCAACAATCCCACAAAAGAAATTCTGTTGCCATGTTAGTATCCAACATTGAAACAAGGTGCAATAATGTATATGTCGATAAATGATTCAAGCTAGTGCATATTTAGTTGAAATGACCTCGTCTGTCAACTGCATGAAGAGAAATTTCACCAAAACTGACATTTAACAACATTTATGTTCCGTTATATTCTCTTATCCCACTCAGAAAACTCACAAAAGTAAAATTCTTTGAGGAACATTATGTTCTTTTGTAATCAATTTTTGGTGTAACTTCCCTTTAAACAGTGGTCTTCTGCACAGGTGATTGTGCAGTTCACAGCTTCTTAGCGCAGTCGGGGCAGTAGATCTGCTCTGCATGGATGACGAAGCGCTTGTTCGCCAGCGACAGGGAGCACTTCTTGCAGTTGAAGCAGTACTCGTGCCAGGAGTATCCTTCGTAGTTAACCACGTTGGTGCCATGGCCGAACCCTGCAGACGCAGAGACAGAAGGACGCCAGTCAGTAAGCGGTGCAACAGAGATAACAGATAACACAAGCTATTCTTAAAACATTCCCCTCATTTGTTCTAACAAGGGTTCCTGCAGGTCTTTAAAACATCTAAAATCCCACAGTCTAAATTTTAGTCCTTAAAGTGTCTTAAATATGATTATTTCTCCTACAACAAGTCTTAAAAATCAATTGAATTATAAAGTTAATGTTTTATAAGGTTGCATTAACTTCAGTCAAGTTTGTTTTGGGGGAAAATTGTATTGATCATGCTATAATAACTACAAAACAAAACCAAATAATTCAAAACAAAACAAAACAAATATTAAATTGCATTCATAATGGTCTTAAAACGTCTTCAGTGTAACTTGCTGGAACACGCTGGATCCCTGCCTAACATTCAGCACAGACTGGTCTTAAAATATGCAGAAAACTGAGCGCTTAAATTAATTTAAAGCTCCTTTTTAGGCTTTGCTGGCATATTTATAAACAAGGAAGTTAAAATTCCAGTGTGTGGACACTCCTGTGATGCTGTGATCTACTGCTGCACTTCACTGTATTGTGACAATTCAGGATGTTTAGCATGATGGCTGTCAGAACAATGCAAGGTATGTTTAAGTGGGCACCAGAGTATAATATAAACTTTATTTTTATTTAACAGGTCAAACAATTTCCAAGGAACTTTGTTGGAAATAATCATGTAATTTGGTACTACTTAAAGCAAAACTAGAAAGGTTCTTTAAAGAAAAGCTCAGTTAAAAGATAAGATTTTGAGGAAAATCAATTTCTTGTGCCAAGAATCAGTTTATTTGTGATTTATTATTGGAAACTTCATGCTCCATTATGTTGAATTGTGTATTTGCCTCAAGATAAATTTGTGCATCTTCAGCCAACCTGCAGTGCACTGCCTAAAAAACTCTACATTATAATGACAATTAATTGCAATTAATTAATTGGAGATGTACCAATTCAACACTGTCTCTCTTTCCCTATAATTAAGGGATAAGGAAGCTTCTTGGAAATGATCAGGAAATTATTATTATTATATGACACTGTTTAATGATGTTTAATCTGTGGCAGAAGCAGTTCATCCTCAAAATTATGGCTGCATTGCACTGTGGTCTATTGAGTCATCTGTCTGTGGATTATAAGCTGTCAAAGGCCATTATAATTGTGCACTTGGAATCAGAATCAGAAACACTTTATTGATCCTCAGGGGGATATTGGGCTACATTAACAGCTGCTCCTATTCAAGAATAGAAATACATATAAGCATAGAGAAATTGTAAGAAAAACAGCCCTAAGAAGTGTGTAATAATATGCGTATTATACTACAGTGTATAGCAACAAAATATATAGAAAATAAACATAGGCTATATTACAATATATAACAACAGTGTACATGAACAATGTTGAAAAATGGGGTCTACAAATTGTTAACCATATTTTCTATTTATCTCACTGCGCATTTTTTTCTGTATACATTCAAGATAATCCTGGTACATGTTTGCAGCAGGAATCATAGTAACAACAACATGTGTTTATGTTTTCCCGACCTGTGATTGGGTTCTTGCAGCCATGGCACTTCTTGGCCACATCAGACTTGAAGCAGTCCACGCAGTAAAACTTGTCCTCGTAGGAAGTGAACCGAGTTCCCCCCAGAGGTTTACGGCAGGTTTCGCACACGAAACACTCAGAGTGCCATGGGTGGTCCTGGTAGCTGATCCCTCCAGAGGTGATGGGCTGAGAGGGGCGGAGGAACAACTTTGATCAGGATCTCAAACATAACTTTCAGTCGTTCAAGTCACCCTGTTTATTTTGCATGAGTAGGACACTGTACTGTGGGATACACATCAGCTCTTCCAGACTTCCAAACAGTAGCGCACTAATGAATATTGTTCACAACCACAAACACACACACAGTGATATGATCAGTGCTTGTACCTGCTTGCAGTGGAAGCATTTCTTGGCAAACTTCTTGTCATGGCAGGGAGCGCAGTAGATGTCATCACCCTTGGTCAGGAAGCTCTGTGTGCGGATCGGCTGCTTGCATTCAAAGCAGGTGAAGCATTCCTCGTGCCACACCTTGTTCTTGTACTCCACATTCTGGGAGCCTAAAACACAAACACAAACACAAACACAAAATAAAACAAACATTAATGGAATTCATCCCCTTAACGTACAGTATAGTTTCCCCTTTTGTTTCCTAAAAATGTAGTGTTTTTTTCAAATAATTTGATTCCACACTGTCTAACCTTATTATATGTACTTTGTATCAGCTTGTTCCACATCTTCATTAAAGCTTTATTATGTTTATACTGGGTAAATATTAAAATCCAAGACTCAATGACAAACTCATGGCTGCTGCTGAGGACTCTTGGCCTCTGTGCATGGGACGTGTGCTCTACCAACTGAGCTGTCAGGTCACCCATGACTCCATCTTTTCATGGTTGCACCTGTTCATCAAATATAAATATTCTACATGTTTTGTGCATAATATATTTACACATTTCCCCACATTTAGAGGATTAGTGCCGAGGAGTTAGTGGCATCTAGTGGTGAGGTTGTAGATTGCAACCAACTGAATACGGCTTCCATGAACCTCCACTTCCATCCATGTAGGAAAAACTAGGTGGCAGTGAAAATTGTGCAAAACACAAAGGGTCATACTATGTTTTGTCCATTAGAACCATGGCTGTTCAACATGACAGACCTATTGAGCGAGGACCAGCTCCCTCTGTAGATAAAAACATTGAATTCTAAGGTAATGAAAACACAACAATTCTTATTTTCCAGGTAATGAAAACATACTTATGAAGATTATATTCAATTTCTGTCGTATTTCTGCCAGTAAATCCCAGTAAATCTTACACACTGGACCTTTAATCCTGACACATTTGGTATCTTTGGAAGGCAGGCCGTTGCTTGTCGAGGGATTAATGAATACTGAGTGGCACAAACGAGGAAGATGCTATTCTAGGACCTCCAGGGTAACTGTTAATAATAACTTCTATTTATGTAGCACTTGATTCAATTACACAATGCTTTATAGAGAGCAAACCAACATCAAAGAGAGGTCTAAACAGAGGCCAGGTACAGCTAAATAGCATTACAGAAATAGCAGATGAAATCAGTATAAACCTAGCTGCCTTTTCCTTTTCTAAAGCCCCTAAAATTTGGTTTCAAATGCTGTTTATTTCTCTGTAACACTAAATGTTTGTGACTAAATCAGCAACAATTGAAGTTAATGTTTAGAAAGAACTGCTTAAAGGGAAAGTTTAGATTATTTGAAGTGGTTTTGTATGACGTACTTATTCATAGTAACTATTACCTTTAGTAGACGACAGCTTTAGAAGAAGCAGAGAGGACTAGCAGCACAGATGCTAAACAATGAACTGCTGTGGACAGCAACAAAACAAAATCTATTTTATCCACTTCAAAAAGGTCCACCATAATCATTAATATATGTTTTAAGTGTACGCTGAATTTCTGATATTTTCACTACTTTACTTTGCTGTCAGACAGCCTTTTAGGATGAGAAATCACCCTTACATAAGCCAAATATTGCTCCGTCTAGCTCAACCGGACTCCACTGGCAAAATCAGTCATTTTACTTGACAGAGCACAGGAGTCACTGCTGTTGCGATCTGTTAGTTTGTTTCTGTTATTGTGTGATTTTGGTGAATGTGAACTAACCTTTTAAAACAGCAAAGTCACACAATAATCAACAAATGAACACACTGAGGCGCTGGTAGACCAGCAACTCCTGTGAACTACGAGGTGAAATGATTGATTTTGTCTATGGAGTTTGGTTGCTTTGGAGGAAGCAATATTTGGCTTATATAACAGCAGTTTCCCCTCGGAAAAGGCTGTCTGACGGCAAATTAAAGTGGGGAAAATATTCTAAATATAAATAAATGTATTGATATTGATGTTTTTTGGTGAACCTTTTTAAAGTGGCTAAAATACCTTCTTATGCAGACCCCATCTGCAGCAGTTCATTGCTTAGTTTCTGTGCTGGTGCTTCTCTCTCCTTCTCCAAACTGGGTGCATGCTCACTGGCTTCTACTGCAGGTAACACATTGGCTATTGACAAGTACCTCAAACAACCCCACTAATCCAAACTATCCCTGCAATGTTTTATTTATTAAGAAATCCCGCTTCAAAACTCAGCTCATCTGCTTTCCAACAGAGCCACAACCACTTCAAACCAAGAAGAACACAGATAAAAACACAAGTACAGAAATGTTTTAAGTAAAACAATCAAAACTGTTCTGACAGAATATTAAGTGCTCATTTGAACCACATCTCTTATAATAAAAAAACACAATGCAGAAAATGGGATTTCAGAGCCCTTAAGAAGAAAATATAACAGAAGCATAACAGCAAATCTACCTGGCATGACCACCTTGTAGCAGCCCTGGCAGCGGTTGCCGTCTTCCCGGGAGCCACACTTGCCGCACATTATCTTGCCATCATCCCGGGCGCTGAACGGCTCAGAGGCCAGCGGCTTGTAGCACTTGGCACAGCGGAAACAGTCCTCATGCCAGTAGCGGTTCTTATGGTGCAGTTCCTGAACACAGAGAGGAGGTGCAGAGAGGTGAGCAGAGGTGGCCTCACTAAGCCCTCATGAGGACCTCATTAAAGTGGAGTTAGTTTACTCATCGTGTGGACTGACTGGGGCTCGGGGCCAGAGTACAGAACAGGTCCATGTGGCAGGCATTAACGTGGAGATGAAGTGAACTGAGATGTGGTGAGCCATGAAGGAGTTAGGGGGACTTAGCTGGTGGAAATGCGATATAAAGTACTTAAGCCCCGTTAGTGGTAATGACACGTCTTTTTCACACATTTAACTGCCTGTGACTGAGTGGTGAGACAGGAGCAGAGGTCACTGCTGGATGACTGACAAGTTGTTTAATATCTTGAGACTGAACAGATAAGAGATGCCTGGACAAAACACACACATCCTCACTTTTACTTTCACTTTCTCTATTATCATCTGTATCTGTATTAAGCAACCTCAGGATTTCACAGGCCATTTTTTTTTTTTTTTTTTGGATTGTTGCGACCTAAAATGCGTGATGTCATGGCAGCTTTTCTCTAAAAGTCTTTCTCGAGGTGTCATTTTGCAAAAAAAAAAAATAAAAAAAATCGTGGGAGCAAAGTAAAAATTGCAAAAAACAAAAAACAAATTCTATAATTCATTAAAAATCAAAGGCAACTTGTTCCATGAACAATAAAACTGCACTCTGTCCTGAGAGTTCTAAGTCACCTGACCAAAAAGGCTCAGGATTACAAAAATTCTAACAAAAAATGCTTTATTTGTAAACAAAGAAGTGCACAAAGAAGAAGCAACATCTTTTTGGCACTCAGACTCAGTCAAAACAGCAAGTACAAAATTATAAAATAGAAAACATTTGTCAATAAATATGACAAACCTTGTGTTCTTTTCAGTACCTATGACAAAAGAAAAAAATAAAAATACAAAATCTTAATAAAACATTATGTCAGTTCATGGACCTACATGTATGACGTTTGCATGCGTGACTGTTATAATTGGCGGAACTTGCAGGAAAGCGACTGGGATTGGTCAAATTTGCGGAAAAGTTGCTGTAATTGGACACACGCACCAAAAGTGGTGCAGCCAATCAACGTCCTAGGAAGGACTACTGGCAGCTATGGGCATGGTTTTTAAGTGTGATGACAATAAGAAGCATCCATGGAAGCGTTGCTTTGATTGGTTGAAGTTAGCTCATCTAAGACATGATAGACAGATGATTCATCCAATCACCTGACAAGTTTGTTTGTTTTTTCTCAAAGTGCGCACCCTTTTCCAAACAGTTTCTAAGGACAACTTCCCAGATGGTTCAGGCATGTCAGGTGACAAAATTGCAATGTCGTGCAGAATTTGCATTAACAGTTGTGATTGCAACATTGCAACTTTCTAGAGAGGACTGATTAAGCCAATAACATTCACAGTAGACTTAAAATTCAAGACACACGGGCCTTTCACAGAAGACATTTTGACATGGGAAAAGCACAGCGTCATAAGTGATGGAACGAGGGACTCAGAAAAAGAAAACTCTGCATAGCAAGAAAAGCACAAGTGTTACTACTAACAGTGATTAGTAGTTACACTTGTGCTTGTCCTGCTATACACCAGAGAGGCAACACGTCATCCAGGGAAAACTCACAGTGTCATAAAATCAGAAAAATAACAAAATGAGAGAAGCTGCTGTGTAGCAGGTTGTTAAACAAATAAACCTAAAATCCCAAAAGGAGAGCAGTAAAACTGTCTGAGCCCTCAGAGAACCGTAATTACTACTACTGATGGAGGGCTTAAGTTAGCTTAAATAGGAGGCTGCTGGAGCTCAGTCATAATGTTACAGTGCAGCAGCGGCAGACTGTTGTCTCCGACTAAATTTCAGCCTAGCTTTGATCAACAGTTGTCTGATGACAGGTTTTGTTATTTACAGACAACATTAATGATACCTGGTAATTCAGTATTAGTGGCATCTGGCTGCTGCGTTGGCTCATTGATCCACTTTGAAGTTAAAAGACTACCACTGCACGGTCACTGCAGAGGACTCGCAGCCTCAGTACACAGGGCAAATGTTCCACCAACTGAGCCACCAGGCCACCACTGTTACCTTCCTAACGTTAACCATGATTTTTATCATCACTAAGTGCATGATAAAGGATTAATTGCCCTCAATAAGCACCGTTCACCATTAAATGCTGATAAAGGCATGTAAAAATCTTAATAAAGCCACAACAAACAACATAATAGGTAAGTTAATTAAACTGTAAATATGTTCATAACGCTTTTATAAGAAGCTAAGAAGGTTAACATTCTATAAACTGTTAGCAAGTTTCTTAAAAGTGGTTAGAAATGTCTTATAATCTGACAACACACATTTATTGTGCTATTATTAACACTTATATAGTCTTATCAACACATTAATATTAATACATATCTTATAAGGGCTTTATCACCTATTAACTAATGCTTATTACAGGCGCCTTAATATAAAGTGTTACCAATGTATATTATATTATTGGATTACAATCATTGATAGATTATTGTACAAATCACTTTACTGTTGCAGTTGGTAAAGGCAGGGCTCATTTTAATTACTTTATTTATTGCTGGGTATCTTAATCCATCTTATTATGTGTTGATAATATTTTGTATTAATAATCAGAATCTGCATAGTACCCAGTAACAAAATGTATCAAACAAATGTAGAGTAGAAAGTAAAATATTTCCCTTTGAAGTAAAGTGTTTAATGTATTTAGTTATTTTTCCACCACTGCTGAACAGAACAGAGTATCTTCTGTGGTCATTTCTGTTGTTTGTTTGTTTGTCGATGCTTTGGTCACTCCCTCCTTCACTCACTCACTCTTTTTCTTTCAGTCACTCACTCACTCACACTGTGTTTTCACCTTGGAGTCGGCACCAATGGGGCGTCTGCACTCTGCACAGGTGTTGGCACAGAGCTTATCAAAGCACTTTGTGCACACGTGCTTGTCGTCCTTCTTCACATACTTCTTCCCATGCAGGTTGTCGCGGCAGTAGTAGCAGTCGAAGCGATCAGTCATGGTGGAGGTGAGATAACTCCTGGGACCTGTGGATAAAAAACACAAAAAAAACAAGTGATTGTCAGACTGTGGACTTGCAGAGCTTCTATCCTCTCTAGATGAGTGTATGTTTCCACTTCACACCAGATGGGGACAGTGTTGCCTTTCCTAACATCCTCATGATTCTCTGAACAATGCAAATCAAAGTCAGAGGATCTCATTCAGCTACAATGAACACAGCTGATTAAAAGCATTTTACAGCTCAGAGAAAAGGAAATGAAGAAAGTTAGAAGTTCAATATAGGCATTTAATAAGAATAGAATAAGAATTTATTGAGTAGAGTTTGCTGAACATCATAATGTACTGTCAATGTGACCTCTGTACCCTGAAATTCAAAACAAACCAATGCAGAAAGTATATTTTTGTACATATTTTGTCTTTAAAGGGATAGTTTGGATTATTTGAAGAGGAGTTGTACAAGGTAATTATTTATAGTCAGTGTGTTAGCTGCAGTAGATGCAGGTCGGCCCAGTTTAAAAAAAAAAACATCAGGAGTGCTTGTGTAGGAAGCAATGAACTGCTGTCAAAATGGTCAGCAGCAAAAGTTATTTTAGCCACCTAAAAAAGGCCCCACTAAAAAAATCATTAGTTGAAGTGCACGCTATATTTAGAATATTTTTACTGCTTTACCTTGCCATCAGACAGCTTCTGATGGGAAAGCCACTGTTATATAAGCCAAATATCGTTCTCTCCATACCAACCAGACTCCTTTGGCAAAAACAGGAGTTGCTGATGTGTGTTATTGTGTGACTTCTGCGTTTTAAAGGGTTAGTTCGGATTTAACGATCAGAAACAAACTAACCAATCAAGGCCTTTAGACCAGCAGCTCATTTGTTCTGCAAGGTTAAATCATGATCAATGGAGTCCGGTGGCTATTTTGCTTATAAAACAGCAGTTTCCCATCAGCAAAGGCTGTCTGAAGGTAAAGTAAAGCAGTGAAAATATTATAAATATAGTGTACACTTACAGTGATATTGATTTTTTTCAGGTGGACCTTTTTTTAAGTTGCTAAAATATGTTTTTCTGCTGACCCTCGATAGACTAGGGGTGCCATCTACTGCAGGCAATACGCTGCATTAGGAATGGATAAATACCTCATAAAACCCCATTTAAAAAAATCTGAACTATGCCTTTAATATTAGTAATAACCCGTGAAATCCAGCTCTTAACAGCGGCATACCAAGCTGATGAGAGAAGTGTGAGCGAGGCTTTAAAAAAAAAGGCAGCCCCACAGATGTCTGCTTGTTGTCTGCATGCTTTCTGGCCTGCAGACTTTTTATCAAGCTCTCCCTGGAAAGCTGAGCTCATATTTTTAGACCGTCTGGCTCACTCCCATCACCCCCCACCTGGAGGACTTACTTGCTTGTCTGCATTTTGGCTGTGTCATTTTATTGGCTGTAAGTGTAAACACTTTAAACTAATAGTTGCTTTGCTTTCTTCATTCATCAACATTCCTGTGTTCCCATCACAGTCTGTCCACTGGGACTAGATTCCTGGAACAACTGTTGGGTAGGGTGGAGTGTGTGTGTGTGTGTGTGTGTGTGTGTGGACGTTATTATGCTTTATCTGCATCACTCTAAAGCCTCTCTCGCTCTCACAGGATGTCAGGGGGAGCAGCTGAACAGTGTGTGAACTTTAGCGATTTGTCCAGTGTGACAGATATCATTTTAAGCCAGTCGATACAACAGGAGCAATGGAGGAAACAATGGGTGGAATGGCATTTTGTCCAAGTAACCACAGGAACCAGGACAATATTTATGAAAGGAAACTGCAACAGCTATTCAAGTGAGATGTAGTAAACAGGCATGTGAAAGAGATGAGTCTCCCAGAGCATGGTATGCGCCCCTGGTGTGTGCGGATGGAGAGATGGGAGAGGGTTTGGAGTGAGGGGACTATCTGCAGCTGTGCTGGTGGGATAAAGACTGGACTGAGCACTCACACGCTCCACTCCACCTAAACCAGTGGTTCCCAACCTTTTTCATTCAGAGACCTCCTTTTCTGTCATTCTGTCATCTCACTCTCCCCTTCCACGCATACAGGAGAACTGATGGCTAACAAACTCGCAAAAAACAAGACAGACAGTCTAGAGCCAGTGTTCGGTTAGTCTGTTTAGGGCTATTAAAGTATGGAAGTATCAATACTTTCTCAATACCACATGTTTAAAAACAATACAGCACTAACATTTGACAGTATTGAAAGTACAGAAGCTATAAGACGAATGATGAAAGTGCTCATTCAAGACCTCAGCTCAGGTCAGTCTTCACTGTCTAGCTTGAAATTTGGCTTGCAGCAAAACCTGTTCAGTGAGTTTTTTCTGGACATTTTTCTTTTTGCTGTGGCATCTAAAGAGGTATCGAGTATAATTTTTTTTTAATACTGGTATTGTATTAAAGTTCTGGTATTGTGACGACTCTATGGGCTGCTGTACAAACATGGTGACCTGCACCCTCTGCATGTGAAAGGTAGTGAAAACCCAATGATTTTTTATTTTCAGGTAATTATACACTAATGAAAACATGCTTATGAATATCATACTCTATTTCAGAAATATCCTTCCACACATCCAGCAGTTACAAAGCAAGATGATCATTTATTTGCAGTTGTGTTTCTGGTCACCTTATTTGTCTAAGTTCAATATTCACTCTCTCTTTTAACTCTGTTTTTGCTCTCCAGCATCTCCTGAGGGAAATATCTTGCTCTTTAGCTGCTAAATGCTCCACTATGTTCACCAGTTAGTCACTGTCTGTCTGTCTGCTGTTTGGTGCCAAGCAGGTTGAGCACAGTGGGTTTTTTAGAGATTTTTCACTGAAAACAACAGCACGGTGTGATGAAAAGCTATGCTGTGAAATCCATGAGAGTAAAAAAGTTGAATATGCTTCTCCATTTCTGCCACATTCTGCCAATAAATCCCCCTAAATCTTAAATGCTGGACCTTTAACCCTAATAGAGAATGCAATAACTGCAGGAACTTTCTGTAAACCTTTTTAGACAATCCTGTCCCTATATTCTCAATAATAAATATTTAATAGGCCTCTTTTTAAACAAAAAATGGTTTTCCTCTCCCTGACGCCTGTTAAGTCTTTGGGAGTCTTACCTGCATACTTTCCTAATACAGGATGAAGCTCTTTAGCTGGGAGTGAAGGTTCTGTGAGTATAGCTTCTATTCACTTCTGCTTCTATTCTTCCCTGTGCCCTCTGAATGTTTTCTTAAGTTTATATATTAAATTATACTCTACTGAGAAAAACTGAAATTTGATGTATATGAGCCTACTGTATCATTGCAGCTTTACATTTGTTATTTGAAGGCAGAAAAAGGTTAAATCATCCACCAAAGTGAAAATTATTCAAACTGAGGCATTAATTCATGTACTTTGGGGCCCTCTATGAGTTCATTGTTCAATGTAATGAACTTCATGTGCAAAATAACATCATGGGGTTAAGATCTAGATTTAGACATTTCATTCTGATAAAATATCTAAATGAAAGTATCCAAATCTCTATTAGTTCATCACTATAGCATATACCAACACTACGTGATGGAATTTATTTTCCACTACAATCTCCCCAGCCAAAGAGACAGAGACTACACTCTTTAAAATCAAGAAGGCCTCACAACGCCCCGTGAATCTTTGGCAAACCCTATGGGGGCCAGGAACTACAGGTTGGGAACCAGTGGCCTAACCTCACCTCTTACCAGCATTTCAGGAAAAATCCACCCAGTCCCACACAGTCGATCCTGTGACATCACACACACAATGCTCGGGTCTCATTACTGAGCCTGAGTCTGATCAGAGAGCTATTTTAGATGTCCACTTTCTATTTAAAGTACATTGACCTTCCAGAGGGGACATATGAAGAGGGATGAAGAGTGATGGCTACTGGGACTATTGTGGCTCCAGTTTGAGACGGGTCCAGTACCTTAATCTTTTGTTACAAACAGTGTGACAGCTGCCCCATGTCAAACAGGCGTGGTATGTGCCGACACTCAGCTGTGGAGAGAGAGGATTATACCACTGTGGTCCCTTTGGGGAGTAAGAAAGGTCAACCTGAGACCAGTTTGAGAGGTGAGTCAGCGCGGTTTGGCATCAATGACAGAGTGACCCAAACAGGATACCAGGAACATTGTTATTGCCTTTCAACAGCATGCATCGAGAAATAAAGAATGGAAGAGGGCTCCTAATGTAAGAGAAATACTGTCTATAAAACGTCCAAAAGGGGTGAGAGATGGAGAAACGGGGCTGCAGCTAACAACATTTACATGATCAATCATGCAGATTATTCTAATGATTGATTGTTGAGTCTATAAAATGTTATAAAAACTTTGAAAAATGCCCATCACAATTTCTCAGAGCCCAAAGTCACGTCTTCAAATTGCTTCTTTTGTCCAACCAGCTGTCCAGAACCCAAAGACCCATTCATTTACTGAATACTCAAATTTAAGACACCGATCAATATTTGACATTTTTTGCTTGAAAAATTGCTGAAATGATTAATCGATTATCAGAATAGTTGGTGACTAATTTTCTTTCTCTTCTCATGACTAGTTCATTAATCGACTAACAGTTGCAGCTCTGAGTACAAATTCTCAGTTCATGTGTCATTCATTTGACTGCAGAAAACAGTTAAATCATTCACCATCACTGTAAAAACATTAAACAAGAAACCCAAGATTTCAAAGCATCTTACTTCAATAGATTTTTGAGCTTTTAGTCCAACTCAAACTCTGAAGTTCTGAAAAAATTTAACAACTAATAATGTTCTCTTGAGATAATTTACTTGCTTTACTCTTTCTTCTTTAGATAAACTTGAATCTTTGAGTTCTAAAAACTTTGTATTTCCACAATTATTTAGTAAACTCATTCAAGTGAAAGTGAATAATAGTTAATAATTGAATATTTTCAATTGCAACCATTTAATCTTCAAGCGCTCAAATAATGACAAATGGTTCACAGCTCACTGTGTTTGGATACGAATTATTTTGGGTTTCTGATACTCCAACATCCAATTTATCTAAAGAAGAAAATTAAATTATTCTCAGCAAGATATTACAGCTAACTTTGTTCAGTTTATTTTGAAACATAAGAGTTTGAGTTTAATTCAAAATGCAATAATTTAGTAAAGGCAGTTGCTTTCAAAAGAAAAAATAACCATTTACTTTTTATACAGATGAAAAAAGTCAATCTGTATCAGTGCATCAATATACCAGAACTATGATGGAGCTAATTAAATCTCCTCAACCAGAGAAGGGAAAGATTTTAGATTTAAGACATGGACATTCAAGCACTGTAGCCATTAATTTTGCTATGAGAGGTTGTTTGAGCACGTTACACATAAACAAAATCTCCAAAAAGCTCGGCGGACCTTTGATTTTAGATGATATTGTTGCATATTGTTGCTGTCTGGAGTGAAAAGCATGTGCATATTTTCAAAATTGTTGCTTTTTTGCTTTTTTGAATAAATTTAACAAATGATTAAGTGTTCCTTTATGTGCAGAGAAAATTCTCAAGCAAAATAAACCATTTAAAATTCAGTGGATTATATGGAAATGCATTATCACAAAGCTGGAAACAGGTCTGTTTTTCTACGCTCATAAAAAGTCAGCAGGAAAGCAATATTGTGCTAAAAATTGTTCAAAATTCACTTCAAATTTAGGAATTCTTCCTGTGCTTACATGCCGATAGCAGACTGGTGACACACTCAGTAATTATTAAGTACTTGGCTCTCAGTGTTGTGGCACCAGCGTTTTTAAAATTTTACCTGAGTGTCTGTAGAAAGTCATGATTGCTTCCAGTCAGGAGGAAAAGATGAAGGAGAAAAGAAAGATGCAAGGCCAAGAGGAGACAGTAGCATCCACAAAGGGTCAAACCCAGACACCATACGGCTTGTTATGATATGGGGGGCTGTATATACCCCCTCTGTGACCCACACACACCCCCGACCCCACGTCCAAACCCAACCATGGGCCCTCCAGTCCTTTTTAGGATATGCATTGGAGAATAGAGCGGTCAAGAGATGCAGAGGGGATAGATTAGGTGATAGAGACTGGATTCCACTGCTGTAACATCAGAAGGTATAAAAAAAATAGAAAACACAGTCTGAAGGCTTTGAATGATGGCCACGGGGGATAATAGATACTCCCACTGCCCCGACATAAAATGTTTTGTTAGAGAGCTCAAAACATGTACAGATGACATGTTGTATCACTTCACATCACAACTCACAGGGATGAGTCACCCAGGAAGAGCAAGTTGATATAATGGACTGAGCTGAGGAGAGACAAAGAGTGGAGGTGAGTATCTCCTCTGATGTCTTCATGATTGTATATGACTGCATATATACTGCATGTCAAATTTTAACACATGATAAGGTTTGTATGTGGGCTCAAAACTAAAATGAGCCAAAGTAGAATATTTTTAGATCAGGAGTGGGGAATAAAAAATGACTGTCGCTGCTGATTTTTTTCTTTTTTTTTTCTCTCTTATCTCTGTGATTCTTACTCCAAGTGAGAATATTTTCTCTAAAGCCCCAGAAAACACCCACTGCATTCCTGACAGAAAAGCAAAGAGGACATCATGAACCCTCTCACGAAAAAGTGGATGTTCTCACAGCGAAAAAATGTCCTCACCCGTCTATACTTTGTCTACTCAGATAGACAGCAGCTATAGCTGATGTGAAACTTATAATCAGGCTCGGGGAGTAAAGGGGTACGTGTAACGGGATTAAGATACAGGTAACTGTATTCCATTACAGTTATATAAAATAAGAAGTAATCGGATTACAGTTAAATTTAATAAAAATGGGGATTATTTGCAGGATTACAATTTTAAAATACATTTCAAAATAAAGAATGATATACTCCCATGTGCAGTGAGCACACATTACAACACTTCACCAGTGTAAATATCACTCTGGTCTCAGTGAAACCAGCCAATTCATTAGACCAACTGCTTACGTTAGCTACACAGCACAGCTGCTAACATCTGCTACACAGACCGACTGCTAACATTTGCCGTACAAACCAACTGCCAACTGCTTTACTTTCCTGTCACCCGGCCTTTTCTGACAGGAAAATGACGTATATAAACCAAACATTGTTCTCTCCCTCAATCAGACTCTCAGAACACAGGAGTTGCTGCTCTGCCACTGACTTGATCGGTCAGTTTGTTTATATTATTGTGAAACTGTCAGTGCATTTGAACTAACTGGTTAAAATAGTAAAACAGTGACAAATAAATTAATCACACCAATTACACCAGTAACTCCCTTGTCCTGTGAAGCAAAATGACTGATTTTGCCAAAGGAGTCTGGTGGCTTCGAAGAGAGCGATATTTGGCTTATATATATATAACAGCCGTTTCCCCATAAAGCTGTCAGATAACAAGGTTAAATGGTGGAAATGTTTTAACTAACATGGACATACAACCCTGCTTCATGCTAACAAAGTATCACTTAAAGGGCAGCAGAAACAAGTTGTGAACATAACACTGACACACTGTTTTATCACTTTTAAAGCTGATATAGTGAACTTGTTTGCAAACATTTGCCTATTTACACATCCAGCAGTTACAGACAATGTCATCATTCATTGGCAGTCATGTCTCTGGTCACCTGATGACCTGACGAGTCCAGTACTCACTGACCTTTGAGGTCTGTTTTTGGTTTCCATTAACACCAGAGAAATATCTGTCTCTTCAGCTGCACAGTGAAGAGTTGGTACAGTCCGTTTTTAGAGACTTTGCTGTGACTGAAAACTGGGTAATGGTTGGTAGGTAGTGTTTATTTACCAGTAAATTTTGGTAAATTATATATATTGTTGGGAAATTACCACTCGTATGTAGGCACATAAATACAGATAAACTACAGCTGAAATACTAAAAAAAAAACCTCCACTATTACCCATCAACTCATCTAAGTACTGTGTAGTTGCTGGTGCTGGTTTTGGTTGGTAACAACTACAGGATATACTACAGGAAGTGGGAAACCAATTCTTGGAAACACCTCCTCTATCATCCATCAATTAAACTTACAGTTGTAGCTATCCAAGGTTTATGTTGGTTACTGACCAAGTTTAATTATGTACTATCTAGAAATTAAGATAACCTACTTTTTCTTGTATAATTATTGCTCATCTTTTTGTTCATGGCTACACCCATTTAAACCATGGTCTGGGTGAAAACTCTCTCTAATTGGTCGGCACGTGTGCGTTAAACCCATTTACTGCACATGTAGTTCTGCTCAAGTTTAATCAACCATTGAAATTCACCCACCACCCAACTTGTAACCATAACAAAAATTAGAGAGCACACCTGTCAAAGATCACACCATTTCCTGACTGGAGGTGAAGCTAATGAGCAAGCGAGCAAACAGCTGATTGCTTCAGTTTTCCAAGATGAGGATGTCTCAACTTGCTCCGCGTGTCAGTGAGCAGGCTGAGCGATGTGTCACTTGCTTGAAAAATCGCTCGCCCTGGCTTTAGTTCAGCGAAGTTTCACGCAACACCAAAATATTTTATCTTGTTAAAGTTGATGTGACATCTGTGATGTTTCTGTTTCCCCTCATCAAAGCAGCAAAAAGGGAGGATGAGAGACTAATTAACATGGTTGAGAAGAAGTGGCACTTTTTATATGATCCACAGCCACCTTTTTATAGGAATACCCTAAAAAGAAAAAAAAAAGGACGGGGTTTGGAAGGAAAAAAAGGAACTTTTGGAGTTACAAGTAAGTAAACTTTCCTCCAACTATATAACAAGGCTGAATTAAGAAAATCACATTGGTTATAAATAAATAACTCCTAATTTACATAACTTTCGATTTTGAGCACAAAATATTCACCAAAAAATCTGCGGATGCTCTCATTTCATTGCAGACTGCTGGCAAATGACATGGTATAAGTGGGATGATCAATTTGTAGGTGTGCATTTAACAGTTTGAAGTCTCTCACGAGGCAGCCACCTTCTCCTAGGCTGAGTGGTTTTTCATCTCCATGTTGTGACTTCAGACTGTTTAACACATCACCCACTTGTTGATTATCCCTTTAGGGATAATCAATCAACGTTTCTGTGGTAGATTTACCTTAGAAATGATTGAATTGTTTTTATTTAGTGTTTTTATTTTATTTTACCAAAACTGCACTTTAAGAACCTTGGGATTAAGCCACAACAGTAAAGCTGTGGCCTGGAAAACCAAAACAATGAGCTGGAAGAGGCTAAATGTTCTGTAGAGCTGCAGGGAGGTGCAGAGTCAGATGAAATAAATGAACTCTCTGTGGGTTCATCACTGAGAGTAATACCTCTCACATTACATGCAGTCATTGGAGCCATTGCTATTCTAAAAAAAACTGATGAATTCAGTTAAATTTCTATTACAACTAACAATCATGATCAAAACCATCAGTGGAGGAAATGTGGCTCTTTACTCTGATTGGTTTGGGTCTTCAGAGTGAGACGAGCTTTAACACAGAAATAAAGGATCATAACGGGAATGAGAGAGGAGACTGAGAGCCTGAAGACACTGACTGAGACAGGAAACGAATTAGTTAGACTCAGGATAAATTCAGTTAGGAACTGTAATACTTTCCTTTAAAAAAAAGGAAGACTTATCTCTTGGCTGTATTAAATAAACTTCTTCATACACCAAACACAAAACAAATCAATGCAGTTTGCTAGCTTGTTGTGTGTAAGTGTCTCTGTGTGTGTTTGTGCTAAAGGGCATCTGGTTGTAATTACAGATTTGATTTGGTCCATTACCGCAGTGCACAACATTATATTTGTCCTCTTATAATCTGTCACCTATTACTCTAAACCCACAAAGTCTAATTAATGAGCAGGAAGGCGCCACGACTCCAAGCCTACAACAACCTCCTTCTGTGTTACATCAGGAAATCTGCTCTTCCTGCTCTATTTCTTCTCACTCGCGTTATTTTTGAAATAAAAATGCAATAAAATACTCTGTGAAAAGATTAAAAAATCAAATTTAATCTGATATGATGAGGATGAGGATGATAATGATGATGATGATGATGATCATGATTAGGAAAAAATAATCTGTATATCTTAGCAATATATCAGAAGTCTAGTATCATTGTGCAGCAGCATTCAACAAATTAATATATAGAGATTAAAGTGCTTAAAGCAATTTATTACATAGCTTTATTAAATATTCAATTCTGATTGGCCAGTTACAGCATTGCTATGAATTATTGACTGTTGCTATGGACGCAGTTCTGATTACAGACTCTGAAGGAGTTAAATTATTGATTTTTTGAAGTAAGTACCTGTGTAAAGGCTTTGAATCAGGGTCCTTCACGACCCTGTTGGGGTTTATTTCACAACAGCTCACTCACTCATTATCCCTTGCTAAGAAACTTATAATTTCATTATCAACAACTCTATCTCATTCTAGTCAGCAAAGTGCTGATATAACCAAAGGAAGCACATTAGCTTCAGCATCATCGGACCAAAAGGAGATTGTTGAAAGTTTTTTTTTAATCAGTCTACTCGGTGGAGTGGGTGGATTTGAAGGTCTTTTATCAAAATTTTATCTTATTGGTTTATGCCATAAACTGTATATAAAGTGCCTATACCAGGTTAGCAAGCATGTAATTTGTATATAACAGAAATATATATTTTTGTCCACCCATTTCACTGTATTAGCTATATCAGGTGTTTTCTGGGGAAATGTGAGGTGACACATGAAAAATGACATTATAAATATCATAATAATATAAAAGGTGCAGTCTCATCAGCCTCACTATATGTCCGCAAACAACAATGTTGTATTATATCATTATATTATATTATATTATATTATTTATTTATATATTTTTTTTATTTTAAGCTATTTTCTATGTAAAGATATAGTGGAGTAATGGCATTTTGGCGGAGAATGAAGTCACACTTCCTCTGTATTTGTTGTTATCTAAGCCTCGGTGTTTATCCAGGACAAACACATGTGCATGTTAATACACGTGAGGTCCTCTTTGTCCTCCCTGCCGCTCTTTTCAACATGGTGGCCTGGGGACTAAGTTTTTAATTACAGCTAAACAGTGCACTACAATATGTTCCATATGTACGCAGTAACATAATCTTGATCCATATTTGATCAGCACTGCTTAGTTTGACCATTTGATCTGATTGGCCAGAGGCTCCATTTCCAAGCAGGGCACAAAATGGCAGCTGGCTGATTACGATGTTTCTCATATTACAGCTAAAAAATACATGAAAACATGTTTCTGAAAACATTCTGGGTGAGAGAGGGAATGAAGTAACATAATCTTGATAACAATCTACAACATAGTAATTAGTTTTCTCAAATATCTATAACAGCATACTCCAGCATCTCTCATGCTGCATTCTGAACTGAAAACACAGATTCCTGATTTGATGTTAACACCACCAAAAGACCATAAAATAAAAAATATATATAAAAATATTTATTGCATGTTTGCCCGTCTACTTGTTGAAACGTTTGTTTAGGTAAAAGTTGTTAGATGACTTTTTAAGCTATAGAGCATGCTTGTTTTTTTGGGGGTTTTTTTCCTCCTGTTTTGATTTTCTGACAGCACTACTGTAAAATACATCTGGTTTCACACTGTCCTGCTGCATGTTAACAGTGTCATCTGGTGATGTTGTTAACTCTACCCAGTGACTGCTGGAATGCAGTGTCCATGTCCCCACCTGCCATGTCCAAAGCCCCGCTTTTAATAGAGCAGAAATAACCCCTGATCATCTGGAACAATAAACAAAACTATAAATATATTTTTTTCCAAATTATACAATCATGATTAAACATGTAGCTGGTGATGTGACAAGTTTCTCATGTTTATATTTTGAGACAAAAACAGCATAACATCTTTAAACAGACAGTAACATGCACAGTATGCATCATGAATGTTTTGGAAGGTGTTACCATGGCTACAATGTGATCAAATCTCACCTCTAAATGGTAGATTTGGCATTTGCAGGCACAGAGAGACAGGAAATCTGGCCTGTGCTTCCTGAACATATGAGAGGAAATCACTCAGTGTGACTGAAACAAGCACACACTGTTACCAATGGCAACAAAAGCCTCGTCTGTGTGTTTGAGAGCTCATGTCCCAACATGACCTCTCGCCCCTGGATATCCATGTGTCTCTGTAACAGTCCAAATCTGGTTAGTGGGCAGACAGACCAGTGACAGACTGAGAGACACTGTCTCTGTCAGGGGACTCAGTGACTCACCATGTACACACACACACAAAAACAGTGTCAAGACAACAGAAACACACACACACACACTCTCTCTCTCTATTTGTACACACTTGGAGCTGTAGTACAACATGGACATAAGGTCAACGAGTGACTGAAGAAATCAGGGTGTGGCTGCAAGACCCAGACACACTGAGGTCAAATATGTGTGGACAAAAGGCCACAAGGGGAGCTCTATCAACACAGTAACACTCCTGTCCAACGGATATGGCTCGGAGTGCTGCTAACACACACACACACACACACACACACTTTCAGATAAAGCTTTCACTGTATGCAAGCGAACACTTCGGCTCTCACTGGTCTCATATGACTCAAGCCTCTAAACACGGTAAAATGTCAGTCCAGGAGGGAAGAAGTAACCTAATTCTATATTTGACTATGAATTATTTCAGTAAGGCTGTACATAAAACATCATAAAACTTCTTTCATTCTTCATGGACAGTGCATTTCAGGGTGAGGTTTTTCTTAAGGCTTGCATCACTCAGCACTCGGGAAATCAAAGTGATATAAAGTCAACATAGAAAGACACCATTTTCTTTCATCTCACTGCCTTAATACCCCTCACTATGAGCCAAGAGACGGTAGTTTTACCATAAAATAGAAGTAGTTATTTTTCTTGCACACATAAAAATCAGAAGTGGAATTCTTCTTCAAAAAGATAGTCTATATGGTATCAAGCGTGATATAACAGCTGGTAAGTTACACTAAAGTGCTGCAAGCAGGCGGGAGGTGAAGAGAAAAGGCATACTGGGAGAATCACTGATTCTGCTTTTCATCATTGAAATTTAAAGCTAATTTCCATCAATTTTTGGTTTAATACTGAACTTGTGACATCCCTGGTATAGAAGTACATTTACTGAAGTTCCAAGGGTGGAAGTAACTAATTACAAATACTCAAATTACTGTAATTAAGTAGCTTTTTGGGGGGTACTTGTACTATTATGAGTAGATTTTCAAATCTGTACTTAAGTATACAATACACTATGTAATCTACTTAGTTACTTTTAAAATCATAAATGAGCACTGTACACTGATCACAAATGAGCCAGTGAAAAAAACTCTTCTTTTGTGTGTCTGGTAACTAGATTTTTAACAGTTTTAACAGTTCTGAAAACAGTTTGTTAGCATTTGAAACACATGTTGTAGATACGTGGTGATTTGCAGGCAGTGAAGTATGAACGAGAAGAGGTCGTGCATTTTGGAAAATGTGGTCAGTGAGTACATTTTGTGTAAAAGCAATGAAAAAATATTCACAGTTTGGTCCACATAGACTTTGTTTGGCTGAATGCATGGAGAGTTTTGACAATGTGACTGTAAAAAAAACTGTAATGTTATGCCGCTTTCAACTGCTACTCTATTACATTTCACGTTGTATTTTTAGCTGCCACCAGCAGCTCTATAGCTCACTCTGTTGGTCAGTTGTTCCAAAAAAATTTCCCCACCCTTCGGCTGTCACAGTTTTGGCCCTTGGAGGCTGAAATTTGGCACAGAAGTCAAGTGTGTGTGTCAAGGTTTGTGTTTGTCTTTTTGCCAGTTGGCTAAAAGGGGGTATGACAATGGGGGTGACCTATAACAGAAAAGCACATACGTTCTAAACAGATTCACGTACCATGGACAAACTTATGAACCGTTTATGAACCCTTACACTTCAGCCTTTCATAACAAATCAACAGTTTGTTGTAGACTCTTGTGGGAGGCAACACTGGACTCAGCAGAGTTGTTTTTTTCATTGTTGAAGCGAGGTTAGCCTATACTTTAGCCACGCCCCATTTCAGAAGCAGAACCATTTGTCCTAGAGCCTTCCAGGAGACATCATTAGACTTGGCTGAGTTCCTTTTTCCTGCCCCCTGTACTTTAACCACGGAGGTCAAGTGTTTGTGATGTTATGTGTGTGTGAATGCGTGCACACATGGATGCATGCACGTACATGGTCACAGCTAATGTGAATTTGCACTTGTTTACAATTATCTGACAGCGACTAGGTACTTTGCAGAATAATTATATATGATCAGCCTCTAGAATTTGATGAGTAAGGAATAATGTACAGTGAGTGGGTAATTTTTGCAAAATAAACCTCTACTGGATGATGAAGGACCCACTTACTGCACATAATCCCGCTTATTACAAAGTTATTTTTTTTTTAAATCAATAATGTGACACAAAATATGGATTTTAAAAGGATTTTATTGATCTAAACATCATTTCATTGCTCCTCCTCGGTCTATGATCAGAACTGCGTCTATAGCAAAGGTCTGTTATTCATAGCAACGACCTTCTATTCAGAGATAACAGACCGTAGAGTGCCCTAACTGACCAATCAGAAGTACACAGAGTATTTAATAGCACCATGTAAAATGTGATAGATGTAAAGTAAATAAAGTAGTTAAAATGAATTCCAACTCAAGGAACTACAAGAGCAAAATGCTTCTTGTACATTAATGCATCTGGATACTAAATGGGGCCTACTGACTCCTTTTACTTTTATACTTTTACTACATTTTGATGATGATACTTTATTACATTTTTGAAGGCAGAACTCTTATGTGTATCACAGTAAATTTGCACTGTGTCATTGATACTTTTACCAAAGTACTTCTCTCACCGCTGCATGAAATTATGATCACACTGGCTTCCACTCTTTCATAAAGCATCTGACCCTCTTTCAGTCTCTCTTACTGTGGGCCTAACGTCTCTTTTCTGCACAAAGTAATCATGTGCAATTCAGCTGAGGGTTTAGAGGGGAAAAGGGAGAGGACAGCAGCAGCAGTATAGGATAAGCAGTTCAGCATCCACAAGAGAGAAATATTGCCTCCACTCAGCTTGCTCACCCCACACTGACAAACAAGCAGCATTGCCTATTTAGGAGTAGAGCACTGGGCTGGTGAGAGCGCTGTTTCATGTGTTTCATCAACTCGGTCATCTACACTCAGGCACACCCTCTCTGCCTCTTTCTTGGTGTCTCTCTGCTCCATTTGCAGGAATAAAAGACATGAAGAAACTGTCCTCTTAACAAAAACATGTCTCTGCCTGAATAAACTGCAGGCACCAAGTCGTCTTATTCCCCAAATGTCCTCCTGCTGCTGGTCTGATGGAGAGGAGACCTCACAGGCTCTGACATACAACAGCTTCATTGAAGACTGAGATAAATTATACACTACATACCAGCTTTATGCATGAATAATCCGCAACTGTGCTGTTGGATTTGTACGCTGTTTTGTGCCGATTTTACATCAAAAATTAAAAATAAAAAGACTTCCAAGACAACACGTCATGGTCTTAAAAGTGATTTATAAATTGCTGCAAGAAAAAAAAAAAAAAAAAAAAAAAAAATCAAGCCCAAGAGAGGGAACAGTCTTTTCAAGTGGGTTAACTCATTACTCAGTGAAGTACAAAGTTTTTATGGGTTTTGAAGGATGGTGAAGTCATACTGGAGCCATAGGGAGGTCCAGTGTGCCAGAGGAAGGACCATAATCTCCAAGTCTCTTTAATGACATCATGCTTTTGGTTTGGCAGCCGTCCAAACCCCAAGGGAGGAGATGGTAAGCTTGTGTATGTTTTAACAGTTTCACGCCATGTAGACTGCTGTTCATTATAGAGATGCCAGCAGTACAATAAGACCACTGCACACTGTTTGATCTGCAACATAAGTACAGTAGCTATAGATGTGATGCAGTATAACAGTCCTGCAGCTGTACATTCAGACATTAACGTGCTATATGAGGACAGGCTTGTCAAAATATTAGGTACAGCAAACATAATAGCACAGATAAACCAGCAATTCCACTTACAGAGTGCTCAAAACATCATGAACATTACATTAGTGTATTATCTTTTTATTGAAAGTGCTGTTGCATTGGGTTACATTACATGAAACTGTGCTGATCAGTGGTGGAAGAAGTATGCAGATCCTTTACTTAAATTAACCCCCAAAATAAAAAATACATGTTTTTCTTCTTATCTGTAGGACTGTTTATCCATCAGGGTAGTTTTGGTTTGAGCTGCAGAGATGAAGAGACACTGGTCATGGAGATGTCTGCCTTCTCTTGAATATAATGGGGCAGTCAGCTTGAAGCCCTTTGAGCACCAGATGCCGAGTGCCATTTAGTCACATTATTTTGGGGAGAAAGCAGAGATCTGTACACCCGATATCTCCAAACCTCTGTAACTCACACCAAAACTATTAAGATGCATAAATAGTACAATGTGTTTTGATTTGGGGGTGAGCTGTCCTTTTAAGCAAAAGTAGCACACTATGAAAATAGTTCAGCAGGAGTAAAAGTCCAGCATTTAAAACTTATATTTGTCTATAGGGAAGACTGATGTACTGATGTAACATGAGCATCAATGACTCAGAGCTTGTTCATGTTAGATCTCTCAAACTTCAATACATTACATACATTAATGTCACATACAAAGAGTTTTGTCTTACAAACTATACCCAAAAATGGGGTGAGTTGCACTTGTTGGGGATAGAGGCAACAATGAGAGGTCATTTGCTGATTTAAGATCCACAGTGTCCAATTAATGAAAGAACTTTATTAAAAAATAAAGAATAAAACATTTTAAATAAAGAGAACAATTCAATGAACACTTAATGTGTGTTTGTGGACTGTATGTGGAATGTGTCACATAAAAGTTCAATCACAGTCACAGTTTGCAACGTACATACTGGATCCATACAGGTTTTTGCCTCGAGTTTGCAAAGTGTTCCACATACACAATTAAGAAATTCTCATCATTTTCATGAACTGTTACAGCTGTCCCCATCCCAAGCAGCCTTTTCATAGCAAACTGTTTTAGCATGTGGGCTTGAAGGTAGCCAATGCAAGCATCAAATAACCTGAAACTGTACTAGGTAGTGCAAACCATTGTATCTAAAATAAAATAAAGGCTAGGCAAAAAAAATCATGATAAAAAAACTTTGCTTTCTGGCCAGAAAATCAGTTTTTTCGACATAAAATTCAAATGTTGCTCACAGAGACATTCCACTTCTCCTGTGAGCCCAAAAAGAAGGTAGAAGTGTACCATATTGATGACCAGCTCACCTGCAGCTCTTCTCTGATTGGTAAAACTAACAGAGGTACTGACCTGGTGTTACAACATTCCCCAGTCTCCCCTGTTATTGGACCATAATAACTGATGCATTAACATGTAAGTATTAATACTGCAGTTTGATGGTAACTTTAACTGCTTTACATGGTTCTGGCTGCAACAATGCACCATATTTTATATAGTTTTGTTTGGAAAATCCCTCTAGGACGAGTAACCAGCAATTTAAAGCTGTGAAAAAAGTCCCTTCAAATGTAGAGGAGTAGAAGAGTAAACTTGAAATACTCAAAATCGTACATCCCTGAGAAAAGGATTCACCCAACAGACAAAAAAAAAAAAGTTTATTCCTGAAATTAAAAAACTCAAAAGATAGCCCAAGTGTCTCCCAGCAAAATAAAATAAATAAAGAAAATAAAACGTACGATAGAAATATAGAAATATGAGCGGATATATAGTCCACAGTACGTGCCATCGCTGTGCCAAAGCGCACCACCTGTTGCGCAGCGCAGCAGCACCGTGCACAAAATGATAAAGTGCGCAAAAAAAAAAAAAAAAAAAAAAAAAAAAAAAAAAGAGTTTAAGAGACGTGTCGATTTAAGTATTTTTCAGTCAGGACGTTTAGTGAAACTGAGGATGCAACCCACTCAAAAAAATGCCGGAAACCTCCATGCGATAACATAATAGCTGCAATTACGGATTTTGAATAACGGCACTTAAATGGAGCAAATAACAGCCTTGTTTAATATCACTTTAAACGAACTGAGCTGATAATCCCGAGTTAAACCCAGCTGTGGTTTTGGACTCACCTCTCCAAAGCGAACAGATGAGCGTCTCTCACTCGACACCAGCAGCAGCAGTGTGTCCGGTGGGTTTGGCCGAGAGGTGAAATCTGCGGAGGAGACGCAGCTTTAAAGACAGAGAGAGCAGATGAGAAAAAAAAAACTGCCGGACATGAGCCAAACCTCTGTAAGCTCCCATAAACAATTACCTCAAGCAGGAATTTACAAGCTCACTTAGTAAAGTTCTCATTGGCGCTGCGTAAAAAGGATCATGAAGAAAATGAAGTCATAACTTTTCTGCATCAACGAGCTCTGAGACTGAACAGTCACCTTTTTGTGTTAAAATGGCAGGTCTGCTGCGAAGGCAGGAGTCCCCACTTATAATAAATCATTAGTCATTAATGATCCTCACAGCATTTTAACTTGTCTGGTGTTTACAACAGATGGAGTGACTTCTCACGTTGACACACTTTTGTCCTCCTGCTGTATCAGCCTCACTCGTCTCCTTCTTTGGTAAAGAGTAGAGGAATTACATCAAGATGACTCATTTCTTAACCCACAGTAAATACATGCAGCCTGTAAACTTAACCCTCGGTGTTAATCCACTACTCTTGCAAATGGATGATGAAATACAGATGCCAGCCTTTATATCAACTGTGTCACTGAGACTAAACAGCTTTTCCACCATTGTTTGAACTCCAAAGTGGGTTCATCCACAGAGACAAACATGTAACAATGAGACTGCGAAAGAGGTGTGAGAAGCAAGACAGTACAGTATGTGCTTGTGCACTCAGGGCTGAGATATGTAGGGAGGATTTTAAGGTCATGTCTGTTGTGTTTGTTACTCTAACACAGTGTTTCTCAATCCTGGTCCTCAGGGACCCCTGCCCTGCATGTTTTAGGTGTTTCCCTGCTCCAACACACCTGATTCAAATGATCAGCTCATCATCAAGCCTCCACAGAAGCCTGATAATGACCTGATCATTTGAATCAGGTGTGTTGTAGCAGGGAAACATCTAAAATCATGCAGGCAGGGGGGCCTGAGACCAGGATTGAGAAACACTGCTCTAACATCAGGTCAAACTTCTCATGAATTACAGCTCCGCTTTCCTGCAACAACATGCAATAAATATGTCTTCTTCTAAAGCATGCATATCTCCAAGTGTATCTACTCAACAAATATATGAACACTTACAATGCACACCGAAAGTTTGTTTCTGTCGAATTTTGCTCACAAATTTTTAAAATCCATTTTAGATGTGAATGAGCTCTTTTCCTTTGCCAAGATAATCCATCGACCTGACAGGTGTGGCACACAGAGAAGCTGATTAACCTGCATGATTGTTGCACAGGTGTGCCTTGGACTGGTCACAATACAAGGCCACTTAAAATGTGCAGTTTTATCTTGAAAAAAAGACATTTACTGAGCACCGAACTATGGCTATTTCACACAGGGCTACAGATACTCATGAGAAATAGGAGCAAAAATAATGGTTTATATTCTTGTTGAATATACATTAAATGATTGTTGATGACAGCCACATGTTAAGTCTGTGCAGGTCCCTCTGTCATAAACATCTGGCTGGAGATGTTTTCAATGTGGACATGTGCAGGATTGAGGAAAGATTCTAATTTTACAAAAGGAACATTTTAATAAACAAACACAAATTCAGTATTTACTGAATGAATTACTATAAAATGAGCATAAAATATATTCTCTGACCCCTCCCATCCTGCTCATCATCTCTTCCAGCTCCCTCCCTCAGGGGGACACTGCAGGTCACTGTCCACTGAGACTAAATGCTTCACAAGCAGCTTTTTCCCTTCGCTATCAGGACTTTGAACTCCTCCTTCCAGCCCCCTTACATGCTACTGACATGCTTTACCATGCAACTACTGTACATGACTTATTTAGACAGATCACAGACACATGAACAGCAAATCAGACAAATGCAACAACAGCCTACGATCATCTGTAACAGCCATTATAAATGTCATCATAGTCCAGGCATGCTTATAGTGCATTTTAATTACTCTACACCAAAAAATGTCATAAAACAGTGATTATAGTGTATATCCCCTAGTCCATGTATTCCCCCAGACATGTCCCCAGACTAACTGCATCTTGTTTGAATGAGTTATTGCCATGGGTATAAGTAAGAGATAATGTACAGTGAATGGGTTATTTTTGCAAAATAAACCCTGACAGGAGGGTGTAGGTTTATTTTGCAATAACGACCTGCTCACTGTAAATGATCCCTTATGTGTGCACTGTGTTTCTGTGATGATATGTTGACTGTATCTCTGTATTGTGTCATGATAATATGTGGATTGTCTGCCACTGTCCATCTATGTAACTCTGCTGCAGAGTATAATGTACTGTGGCAAAAATCAAATTCCACCAGCTTGTGGCTGATGAACTGTTTAAACAATTCAAGTACAACAGAAGCTGCACAGCATTAAATGTCTTCTTTAATCTGCTACTGTAGGAGAAAAAGTCTAAGTTTTCTCATAACAGGTAGAATAACCCACTGGAGTGAGAAGATTTGAAATCAATATGTAGTTTAACTTGAAAAACAGCAAATAATCATTGAGCAATTTGTCAAGATCAACATCAACTGTTGTGTGGCATGAGTGGGGATCAGACAGTTCAGTTGAGAGACAGATATCTGTTCATGCCAAGAGCTAAGTGGCCCTTTAAAACTACTATTTCCTCCCTAGACTCTAACTCCACTATACAGACATTCTTGAGCAGACTGGAGGGAGTTGTGCCCATATTAGGAACACGTTACCTGATATCTGGCACAAATCGAGCCTGGGAGAATAAAATGCCATCAGTCTTGGCTGTGCAGGGTGCGGCTCTCATATTAACACCACCCTGCCTTTTTTTTTAATCTTGGATGGATGAGTGGAATTTGTCACAGCAACATTTCTGGGGGGGTAAAAAGTTATTGTTTGGTTCACTTAACCATTTACTTCAAAAAGTGAAAAATGGAGAACCATTTCATGATGATTTGTAAATCTGGTGAGTATTTGATGAAATTAAGAGAATAAGATTTAAGTATGAGAAGACGAGCAAGGTGCATATTTTACACAACTTTTTAGAAATCAATTTATTTAATAAATACAGCATGAGAAAGAGCCATTTAGCCCTTGAATCACACACTAGAGACAGTTTGGCACAGGCAGGGTCCCAGAGTTATTATACAACAGGGAATAAACTATGCACACTTACTATTAATCACAGGTCTAGACTATTATTGGCTTGAAAGAAGTGAACCAGACTTGCCGAATTTTGGTCCACATTAGAGCAGAGATTCCAAACATTCTAAGCTTGGAAAATGAAACATGAATACCTGTGAAAAAGCTTGACAGGTTACAGTTTTTCCTCCTCTTGCAAATTTGTTTTCAACAAGAACGCATACATGACGCATAACACCACACACCATTACAGCCATACAATATATACCACATTAAATAGTGCAATGGAAACAGGTTTTTGTTCAATGCCTGCATGGTACAGGGACAAAAAGACTTCCTGTGTGTGTTACAGGCGGCCCTTGAACCCATTTGTAATGATACAAAATGTGATTACAAAGGGATTACATCCAAGTACTTTATTTGTGTTGCCTGGCAGAGCTCTCCATTCCACTGAGTCCATGGGTCTGATCGATGATTGCGCACAAGTACTTAAAATGATGTACTACTTCTACAGGCTGGTTACTGAGTATAGCAGGGCGGTCGTTACTAGTTCCACTTGGTTCTGTTTGTATGATAACTTCTCCTGTTTGGGACGCATTCTTTCCAGTTTACTTGCCTGACACTGTTCATTCTATTTAAGTTTTAGAGGCCTGAAGAGATAAAGCAATTTAGTGTTCCATAAGAAAAGAGCAAACAGGTTTTCCTTTTTCTGTTTATCATCTCACATGTTTATCTTTTGGCCCTGTGGTGGGGCGTTTAACCCCATGTGGGAACCATTGCACTTCGAGTTTTTGAGCTCATCCCTCAGGACCATCCATCCCCAGTCTAAAGTTGACTTTATCCCACTGGAACAATCTTTAATAGTGTGTAAGCTTGGGCTAACTGCCACACTTCAAGGCTATGAAGATTATAAACCTGTTCTTAGCATAATGAGAAAATCCCCTCTCAGATTTATGCACCTCAAATAAAATCACTTCTGGCAGTAATCTTCTTTTGTACTTCTTGTGGATGGGATGATCTCTGTGGAGCTCCCCAGATGCATTCATACACAACCCAGACGCACAGTAAAAGAGGAAACAACGTAAATGAGGAGGCCATTACAGTGAGAGCTTTAATCAAAAGCACAGGCTTCTGTTTATTGACTGTTGCACGCACATGAACAGGTGAGAGTATATTTACACAGATGTAAACAGTCAGTACCTGCAACACAGAGAAGAAGAGACAGAACACAGTGCCCCCTTCTCTCTCACGCACACACACGTCCATACACACTTGCAGGCATGATCACACACATTCACACACACTCACACACACAGAATTTGCAGTATAAAGATAGAGACTGACTGTCTGAAAACACAAAGCACAGCAGGCCTCTTTGGTCAGCTACTTCAGACAAGACTTCCAATGATCAAAGCCTATCACGAGTCACCATTCAGAGAACAGAGACAACACATACTGGCAGAGCAGTAGGCAAACACCAAAACCTATATCAGCTTTTGCAGATTTCACATTGTTTAATGTGTCAGTTGAAGAACAGTGGCACACGATTCTGCTTGGATATATATTTTTTTTTCACCATCAGCGGAAGATGAATGATTCATGCTCTGTAGAAGTCATGGCAACAGCATTCACACAGCAAACACACATCAAAGTACCTGAATGGTGAAGTGATAAGATGGAACGACAGAATGAAAGGACTTTTAATCATCTCGACCGCCACTGCAATGTGGAATTTATTCTTCACAAAGTAACATCAATGAGCCAACTTAACTTCTACTCAACATTAAAGAGAGAGTTCGGATTTTTTGAAGTGGGGTTGTATGAGGTACCCATCCTCATAATCAGTGTATTAGCTACACTAGGTGGTGGTTGATCCGCCCCCAGTTTGGAGAAGCAGCAAGAGTACTGGCGTAAGAAGCTAAGCAATGTACTTCAGTGGACGGGTCAGCAGCAAAACATATTTTAGCTACTTAAAAAGAGTCAATATCAGTTTAAGTGTAAGCTACATTTAGAATATTTTGACCACTTGCTGTCAGACAGCTGTTTCCAATGAGAAACCCATGATGTAAGTATTACTGTCTCTAAACTAACCGTAAGAGCCGCTGCATCCTGCATGCCACAATCTTGAATCTACCAAAAAAGGCCAACCAAAAAGAAATCAGTACCAGTTTGAGTAATGTCTGCAAGATATCGTAAAAGAGTATTTTTTTTGACTAAAATTGCAAATGCAGTGTAAATGATCATTTTGACAATTTGAATTTTATTAAAATCATGATGATGTGATATTTGTTGTGGTGGATCGCAAACAAACATGCTTTATTTTATCTGGAGAACAAGATGATTTTAGGCCAGGGCATCTATGCAGCAAAACAGTATGAAAAACAGTATCATAATGCTGTTTCCTCACATATTTTTCCCTTTTCAAAAAAAGTGCAATTTGTCTCTGGTTCTGCGATTTGGACAGTGCACTTGGCCATATTGCAATTTTGATAATATTGCAATTAATTGTGCAGCCGTAGCTTGAGTGTATGTTTTATTTCAAATATTTTCATTCAGTTACCTTGCAGTCAGACAGCCTTTTCTGACAGTTGCCGGTCTACCACCGCCTTGATCTGTTTGTTTGTTTGTGTTACTGTGTGACTTTGGTGAATCCAAATGATCCCTTTAAAACACAGAAGTCACACAATAACGCAAACAAACTAACAGTTTGAGGCAGCGGTAGATCAGCAACTCCTGTGCTCTGCAAGTTAAAATGAGTGTTTTTACCTGTGGAGTGATTTTTTCCTTATATAACAGCTGTTTCCCTTCAGAAAAGGCTGTCTGACAGCAAAGTTAACAATTAAAATATTCTGAATATAGCTACAGTACATGTACACTATATTCATTGCTTAACTTGCTTAACTTCCTACACCAGTACTCCTACTGCTTTCCAAAACTGGCAGTGTGTTTGACTGTCTTCTATTGTAGATAATACACTGACTGTCAATAAGTACCTCTTACAACTCCACTTGAAAAAATTTAAACTATCCCTTTAATGCAAGATTTGTTAAACTGACATGACTTTGACATTCATCTGACATTTTTCTACAACCTTCCCAAACATAAAAGGTAAATGATATAAAAGCAGCTGTTAGATAAAACACAAATCATAGCAAAACAATAAAACATTCTGGACGGATGAGTGCAAATTATTATTATTTTTTACATCATTACATTTTTTTTTCCCTTCTACAAAATTAAATCAATAACAACAACAAAAGAAAAAGTATAAAAATGGACAATGTGGAGTCAAGGAGGCATGCCTGATTAAAAAAAAAAAAAAAAACACTTTCAGTTAGAAGTTCCTGCACAGCAGAAGATAACTGTGGAAGGAAAAGCGATATGTAAAAGCCTGCTCTTCCTCCCACCTCTGTATCATCCCCAACACACGAACACACACACAAACACTAACTATCCATCTGTATCCGTCCGTTTCTTTTCATCATCTATTTCTTTCACCCCATCATTATCCTCTTGCATCCATTTTGCATACACCCAATTTCTATTTCTTCGGTTCACCGAGAGGATGAACCACAAAAACCATTGTGTTCAACTACATCACCATGTTCACAAGTGTTTTCTGGCTTCTGTCCACATCAACAGAGCGTTGCCACGGGGACGCCTTGTCAACGCTTCCTGTTAAACCCGCAAAAAACAGCTGCTGCACTCCACACACGAAGGAGACCACTAAACCACTCCTCCACACTGAAATAAGACTGCAAGTTTAATGGAACACATCCATTCTTGAGTACCCTTCTAATAGTCTTTTTTTTTTAATGACGTAATGCATCTTAATGCGATTAAACTCCAGTTTAAACTCCAGCACTGACCCTTTCGTGTACAGCAGAGGAAAAAAAGCATCCAGCATATAAACAACTACTGTTGTATTCTGACAGTTCTCATAATGATGAACTGCCTCAGTACCAACGTAAATATCTGCTTTTATCAGGGATAAAATGATTGTAACAATCACCAGGTGACCTCTCCTGTCTTATTCACTGATTTTACAGACCTTATTGTATAAAATTTAGGGCTGCAACAATTGACACTTCCTAAGTCCGGCACCTATTTCCTCTGTGCTCCAACAGTTGAGCAAGTTTAGTATCTTTGGATTTTAGACTGGCAAAGCAAGACATTTGAAGTCATCTTGAGCTGGGACAGACATTTTTTTCTTTGCTGGTATTTGACATCTGCTAATAAATGAAATAATTTGTACCGGGGCAAGGAAAAATTGACTCTGGGCTGCAGATTTGACATCCTAGCTGGCATTTTTCTGGCATTAGCTAGCTAGCCAATGACTGATGTAGATTAACTAGCTAGTTAACAAGCATTAGTTAACTCAAGATGTGAATATGAATGTGTCGCATTTAGAGGTCTGCCAGCTTCAAAATTTGCTTAGATTTTTTATCATAGATGAGCCTGGGAAGTACAGAAAACAGGAAAGGAGAAAGTTGACAGAGTTTCCAGCAGGTATCACACTTGCACAACTGTTATTGGAACAGAGAGCAAAGGGGTCGGAGTTGATTAGTCATTTAGTTGACTGACAAAAAAGTTTTGATAAGCGTTTCAGTAACTTTTGAAGCAAAACTGCCTCGACTTTACTGCATTCAGCTTTTCACATGTACATATGTGCCGTTTTTTTTTTTTTTTTTAAGTGAACATCTTTGGGATTTTCAATGGCTGATCAGACAAAATAGATATTTAAATATGTCAGCTTAAGCTCTGGGAAATGCTGTTGGGCATTTTCTATTGTCAAATGATTAATCAAAACAATTATACAAAAAATAGCTTAATCATTAATGAAAATAATCATTTTTTGCACCCTAATATAATCATCTAGCGACAATCAATTCTCTTATCTGCCAAAACTGTACTCACAAAATCACTTGTGTGCTTACCAGTAACATGGTACTAAGTTCCTATAGTGTCAAATTCATTTTTTAAATTCATGTATGTATCTATATGTTTTTTCATGTTCTTTTAAAGCTCAAATTTGATCCAAAGTCTCAACATTAACGCACGACTGTAATAGAAAATGTATTCACAAAGCTAAATGTGTATGACAAATGTGATTCAGCTTAAAGTCCATAAGCTCTGTTGCAAAAAAGAATACAAAACACTGTTAAGGTCATCTGCATTCGGTTTTCACAAAATGTCAAAATGCAGGACAGAAATGGCACTAAGCTTTCTCCGTTTTAAAACTCATTTGGATCTCGTTGTCAGAACAACAGCCCTTCATTCTGCTGTGAGCGACATCAGCTTCTAAAATAAGGTGTAAAGTCCCTCTCTATGTCACAGTCAAAGGTCATTGGGAGAGATCCACCACAACTTTCACTGCCAGCTTACACTGCATCAGTGGCATCACATTGTTACACACTATTTACAGGCGAGTAGCACAAACTGACAGCCCAAACACCCACTGAGTATATTGCTACCTTATGGACAGAGGTGTCTGTTTAGTTTTTTGTAATTTTTTTTTTCTCTTTTTTACAAAGGAAAACTACAACTGCGTGACCGCCCATCCTGAACTTATCCAGTATGGGCTGCCAGGCTTAAAACTACAATTCCCAGGCACTTGATTGTAACAAAATGTACAGTAAAGTTGTCCACTGGGTCAGCATGCCTCTGATGCACAGAGAGAAGGCAGCAACATTCAAGGTCAGACCCAAAACACAGAAGCCCTCAACCTCCCACACACAAAGAAAACAACAAGCATCCTCAGCATGCATATCAAAGTTATAGTACTCTTGTGATATACTGTACATCGACAAATTAGCTAGTGGTTGGTACTTGCATTTACACACTAACACATGCTGCTAGACCTCTGTGCAATGCTACAGTAAGGTTACTGACACAACTTTAAGCCAAACTAAGAGAAACTGACTGTCAATTGAATACCAAAAAACCTGAAAATAAATAAGACTATATTACAGTTATGGCAGGTGCCAGAAAGGTGTGGAAAGGAGCAGAACGAGAATGAGGTAGAGACAGTGATTTGCCGCTAGAGGAGTGAGAAAATGTAACTGTGGGAAAAAAAAGCAAGTGGAATGAAAGAAAAAAAAAGCAGAAGCATGAAAGACGGGATGTCAGGTACTGGTCGTTTGCTCAATGGCTCGGGTCAGCTTGAGTCGGACGGTTGTTTGGGTCTCATCCTCTCCTCCTTCACATGCGGTGGTGGGGGTCTGTAAATGGCGGCTCAGAGTCGTCCATGGGCAGCACCAGGCGTGTGCCCCGCATCACAAGCTCGTGATCCCCGTACGCCAACTCTCTGTCCAAGTCATCAGAGGTGGCGGCGCCAGCAAAGGCCGAACCGCCGCTCGTGTGGGCACCTGAGGCGTCTGTGCTGACTGTGATGTCACCGTAGGTCAGGTTGATGTCACCGTCTGTCAGGATGAGGTCAGAGTCGTCATCCTTCAGCTGACACTCGTTCTGGTGAGATGGAAGAGGAATAACCAGAAAAAACATCAAGATCACTTACTACAATTAGTTTCAAGATGTGTGCATAAAACTGATATGACATTGTCATAACATGACGTGACACCTCACATAAACATGATGGAGTCTTTATAAATGTTTATGACTGTTGTCTTTAAGTACCATTCAGTCAATTATGTCATTTTAATGCAAAATTGACATTGTTTGAAATGCCTTTGTTCGTTATGACAACTTGATACTAACCAAGACACAAATGTCATTGTTATGACAACATGACATTAACCAAAACACAAATGTCTTTGTTATGACACTTGACATTAATTAAGACACAAATGTCTTTTTTTAGACAATTTGATACTAATCAAAACGACATCATTGTAATGACAGCTTGACATTAACATTAACCAAGACAACATAACCTGTCATAAACATGCCATAACAGGGCTAATTATCAAACTTAAAGGAACAATTTAGCTTTATGTGTTAACATGACATTATACTGTCATATGCGGTTGGTTTTGACTGTAATGAGACCATTATAACTGTGTCATAAATAATTCCCTTGACCTCAACATAGATGGTACATTATGGACTGTTCATGAAGATGTCATTAAATGTTATAAGGCCGGTTTGATGACAGAGAACAGAACACCAAGGTGATTTAGAGAGTTTCCTCACAGACATATAGTTTTATTTATTGCTAAAGTAGGCTAACCACTGATTGCTATTAACTGTACCCAGCATTAGATAGTTAGCTTGGTTAGCCATGCAGCTGGCAGCCATATTAGGTGACTCAGCCCCAGGATGCTAGGAGCCAAACCCAACAAGAAGACCACCTTGGTCCTGTACTCCCTGCCAAACTGACCACTATCAGCTTTGGTGGTTGTGTTAAGCCCTGGTCCAGCCACCTCAACATCTCAAACAATGTCAGCTTCACATAAAAATGACATAATTAACTGAATGACACCAAATAACATCAGTCATAAACCTTTAGAAAGACTCCTTCATCTTCATGACAGGTGTCATGTCAGTCTTATGCACATCACTTTAAGTAAAGTGTTACTGAAGTGACCTTAATACTCGTGACGTTTTCCCACTAAAATGCCTTAACTCTGGTTAGTGCTTATTCTTGTTTCCTCATCTGCCCACTTAAACAGAATCTTGAGTTTCGAACTGAACGTCTCTGCTTCGTGACTCATCAAAGTTACTTTTTTTTTCCAGCCGTTAATACGGGATAAAACTTAACAAACACAGAACAGCCAAAAATAACTCCTGTATGAGCAAGAGTCTGACCTCATAGGCCTGAGGGCTGGTGAGGAAGCGGGCAAGGGGGCCGCAGCAGGGAGGCAGCGTGGCTGTGAGAGGGGGGCCGCTGTGAGTCAGGATGGGCTTCAGGTAGCTGGAGAGGGGGCTCGAGTCAAGGATGTAATAACAGAAAACAAGCACTGAGACAGAGAGAGTGGTTAGACACAGCAAACAGCGAGATTCCTGTAAAGTGTGATTAATGAAAAGTGGAGTGAAAATGTTTGTCAAAAGGGTAAAATGATCAAAAGTAAAGTAATTTACTAAATAAAATACATTAAACTTTATGACCTTCATACTACACAGCCAATAAAAGGGATCATTTGTCTTCAAGTCTGTGCAAGGTGCTCCCTCTGCTGTCTGACACAGTGAAGTACAGCAGTCACTCAACTGGAACATGAATGAAATGGGGATAGAGAGTTGGGGGGATGAAAAAGTCTCTATCGGAGGGAGGTTGTGGTGCATGAATGGGTCAAACACTGGACCTTCACCAAGGAGACCAGGATTTGAGTCCTGTGTGACCCAATTTGTCTCTGCCATTTGGGTGTGAATAGCCACATTGACTGTTTCACTCCGAGTGCAAATAGCATTGTTAGCTACTGACACCTGTATGCTAATAGCATCTATTCGAACAATTTGGTTTCTGATGATGTTTTTCGTATGATGAGCAGCAGCTGGTTGTTGATCAATGACGTCCTGGCTTTTGTTTAAGAAGGGCCACATCCACAAATATAATAGAAACACTGAGGAAAGCCCCGGGCTGAAAGGTTTTCATTTTCTTGCCGCTGCGTTACAATAAAAGTGTTAAAAAATTATTACTGAGTGCTGAAAATTTCATTTGCATGTTTTGCTAATAGCATCCGCCATAAAATGAAATTGTTTTTTCTTGACGTTCACGGCACTGACAGAGCTAATCTTTTGTTGCTGAAGGATACTTGTGGTCGAAGTTGTACCAAATTCTGAAAAGCCAGGCACTTTCTTGTTTGGTGCTTCTTCTCTCTGAGCCTTCAGCGATACTCATCTGTACAAACACAGAAAATGTGCTTTAGGAGTTTTCTTACAGTGTCTTGTAAACCACATTACAACAACAGGCATTTCACATGGGCCACACTTACAGAGTTATCTTGATCCGAGTCCACTCCCACTCTGTTGAAGGAAAAGAAACAGTGTTGTGAAGCATGTTTCCCTTGTTTAGTGAGTTCCTCTGTAGCAAAGGTCCACGTAAAGGTGGGCGTACTGTATATAAACAGCCTCAAGCATTCACCAGCGTTGGACAAAAGGTTATAATGAGTGTTTTAACCTGATGGGAGGACCAGATGAGTCTAAGTCTGGACAATCAGAGAAAAGCTTTAGAAAAAGTCAACTTCTCTGACATTATCCGCAAAACCCTGACATGTCAAACCCCTCCAGTGTTAAAAACAAAAGCAATACTTTATTTTCACTTTTTTAGTTTTTTAGTTTTCATGATTCTGAATGTTTTATGTTTAGTCTTTTTTCTTTTTATAGTTTATGATTATATGTGAGCAAAAATACATGAGAGTAGCCATGAGAAAAGTCTTGGTTGTAAAACAGAATTTATGAATTTAAGAAATTCTCTCAATAAAAAACAGTAATTAAAAAAACAAAACAAATGTAAATCCAGTTTGACACAGGGATGAAGGAGATGCGTACCGTATACGCTGGCAGGACAGCATCTGGGTGGTGCCACCTCCACAAATCCAAACAGTGAAGAAGACCACCAGCAGAGTGGTGGAAAACATCATCTGACGGGCGTATGTCGCCGTGTCCCTGATGGACAGGGCAAAGGTCATCGCGCCTCGCAGTCCTGTAAAAACACAGCACGGACACTATTGTATGTACACAGGTATGCAAGTTCCTAGACGAGACAAGTCAGGTGATCTCTGTCTACAAGCCTGTGTTGGTTATCTTTTAATCTATGCAGTACCCTAAAAGCCTAAATTCCTCCCACAGTCTTAAAGGTTTTCACAGTGGTTAAGATATACGGTGTGTCTATTTGTATCCCACTTACCTGCAAACATCATCATGTGCTGGAAGTTGGATCTGATCTTGTTGCGTCGTCCCAGATTTAGAAGGAATGAGAGAGGGTAAATGTTAGCAGCTCTTCCCAGGAACACAGCCACCTGGGTGGGAACGAGGTTAAGGACAGGACAACGAAACCGAGAACCAGTGAAGCCTCCTCACTCTGTGTCAAGCTTTCACACTGCCGCTTTAAATCAATGACCCTATGGTTCTTGGTTAATTTTAATACCATGTCAACTTTCTTCTCTGGCATCTAATAAGTGCTGAAATTAGCAGCAGTTCAATATTCCTACACTGCAACTAACATGTGAGTGAAAATAGCTGCAGAGGGTTTGTGTGCACCAGGCAGTTTCATATGCAAAAGATACAAAAGCTCCGACGATGAACATGGGATTAAAGACGTGGTTCTGGAAGGTGAACAGGGTCAGACCCATGTAGGAGAAAATGAAGTTCTCTGCCAGGAAATTTAGCAGTTCAAACAGCTGCAACACAAGAGAAACAACACAACAGAAAAAGAGGAGAAAATTACATTTGACAAGAAACCAACAGCTAAACACACGCAATCAAACTTTAAAACTGAGGTACAAATGCAGTAATTTTGTTTTATTATTGTCTCTTTGTTATTAATGTCTTTGTCTCTTTTATTCAAACTTTTTTTTTTTTCTGTGAATCAAATCTGGTTTTACCCGCTCATTAAATCTGTTTGGTCCTGTCATGTTGTGAGCGGAATGAAGAAAATAAATGTGAGGGGTGCAATGGCTGTAATTAACAATACGATAAAATTCCGAATTCTATATATGTAAACAGTATACTATTCCGTTTGAATAGTCCGAATTAGGTCTTATTCTGCTTTCCCAGTGAAGACGTGGGATATGCTGATAATATTCAGGTTTTAGGAGAATGTGTACAGTGTACTTGGAATATGCATCTTGATGTTTTTCCTGTAGTTTGTGACACAAGGCCTCTTGGCTGTTCACAGTCAGCTCTGTGCTCTGTAAATTAGTAAGCTGACAGTTTTCAAGGCTAGGTTAGAAAAAGAAAAGCCCACATATCTGGTCAGAGGGAGAAACACTCATATTTTTAAAAAATTATGACAGACTTGGATATCAACAGGGTTTTTTTGCACAAATATTGCAACACCAACCTTTTCAAGACTGTGGCTGCACAAATGAAAGAGGGAGGCTGTATTTGCACGACCAAACAAATTCGCCACCAGTGACTTTGGAAAAAATCCTATTTTAATGTTAAGAAGCAAAATAGCTTTTCCATAATTAGAGCGTGCACAGCTGCATGTAAACAGGAAGACAGTAGTGAAATATTCATTTTAATTAACCATGTAAACAGCTTAGTAGTGCTGGGAATCTCTTGGTTACCCGTGATTCAATTTGATCCTGATTCAGAGGGCTACAATGCAATTATAAAATGATTATCAGGTCAGATTGCATCCATCTGCAGTCGCTCACGCTCAGCCATTCTCTCCAAAACTCAAGAAGTAGCCCAGTTAAGAGTCTAAACATGACACATAGTCTACGTTCATAACTTTTCACCATCCAATTGCTCCAGCCATAAGGAACTAACAGCCTGGTCTTACAAAAGAAAATTAGGTTTTAAATGTCCACTATTGAGTTTTGTGCATTGATTCACAATATTTCAAGAGGAAACTGCATCTATGAATTGATTTTTTTCCCAACTCCTGCAGCTTAGTGGGAGTATTTTTGAGAATAACGGCAAAAAAATGCAATATTTTGTAGGTGTAAATGTAGTCAGTGTAACAGGTGAAATACTAAATAGTTGCATCAGGTTTTGATCAGTGAAAGCAGCCGAGTGTTTCTGAGTCACAATATCAGAAAATAAATATCAACATGCTGCGCTTAAGCAAAAAAAACATTACCATTGTAGCATTTTATAGCTTGTAAGCTGGCACACAATCAAATTTTCACTTTTCAAACATTTGACAAGGTCACTAATAAAATCAATCTTAAACATTTTTCCTAATGTCAAAATAAAAGCACAAACACAAATCGATACTTGGAGCATAATGAGAAAGAACCTAACCTGTTTGGTCCTGTCCTGGGATTCAGGAGACAGGTTGTTGAAGGTGTAGTGAGCCTGAGTGATTCCACAGAACAGCACCGCCACCACACCTGCAACACACCAGGAGGGATACAGGGGAAATAGATGATCAGTAAATAATGATTATTAACAAAAACGCTGAGTTCAAATTAAGTCACAGGAAACATATTTTGTGCTCTCTCAGAGAGATTTACTGTCTTGATCAAGGACAATTCTGTAATGGGGATTTGTGGGTTTTTTTCAGCATCTATTTCTTGAGAATTCGATCTCTTAAATCCTCAAAAGCCAAAGATGCTTATGGGCTGGATAGTAACTTTCTAAAATCAAATGCTGACTATTTGATAAAACCACTCACACATCTGGTCAACCTGTCAATCAGTCAATGCACCGTCCCATCACAGTGGAAGGTTGCTATGGTTACACCTATCTTTAAATCGGGTGCCAAAACTGATATGGCAAATTACAGGCCAATAAGCATTCTCCCTATCATTTCTAAGGTGGCTGAGAAGTGGATGGTCAGTTTAATCACCAAACACCTGGATAAAGGTCACACCCCTCTGCATCCCATGCAGTTTGGCTTTCGAGCCCTGCATTCAACAGAAACAGCCACCTGCATGCTCACCGAAAAAGTGAGGCATTTATTGGACAGCAGTCCCTGTGCCATGGCAGTGTTTCTTGACCTGAAAAGGGCTTTTGATACGGTGGATCACCAGGTCCTCCTGTATAAACTATCCCACTTTAACTTCTCTATAGAGGCTATTCAGTGGTTCAGATCTTACCTATCAAATAGAAAACAATGTGTTTGTGTCAATAATGTTAAATCCCCCTGTCTCAGTTGTTCTGTTGGAGTTCCGCAGGGTTCCATACTTGGGCCATTATTGTTCTCTCTGTATATAAATGACTTGCCAGATGTATGTAATAATGTCCATTTCCAGATGTATGCAGATGATGCCGTTGTCCTCACTCATGGTAAAAGCTATAGTGAGGTGTCTAAGACACTAACATCTGTCATGTCCAATGTTCAAGAATGGCTCACTGCCTCATGTCTGTACCTGAATACGCAAAAAACAGTTTGTATGGCTTTTTCTAAAAAATCTGTTGTTCTGCGAAACTCCAATGTATTTCTGAGAGGGAGGAACTCAGTTTGGTGGCAGAGTTTAAATACCTCGGAGTCACTCTAGACCCTACACTATCCTACGAAAAACACGTGAAAAAAGTAATCAGAACAATTAACTTCAATCTGAGCAATTTCAGGCAAATAAGATCCTTATTAACTGAAGAAGCAGCAAAAATATTCATGCACTCTATCATATTCTCACATATCGAGTATTGCCTCACAAGTTGGTCTTTAACGGGAAAAACCATACTTAAACCAATTGAATCTCTCTATAAAAAAAACCCTGAAAACTTTTGACAAAAAATCATTCTCTTATCATCACTGTGACATCCTTACACGTCATAATCTATTGAGCTTTGACAGTCTTATCACGCTTAAACTTGCATGTTGTATGTATAAGATTGTGAACGGATTGGCACCTTCACCCCTGAGTCAGTTTTTTGAACGTAAATCCACCAACGGTACCAACACTAGAGCAACTACAAGAGGAGACTGCGCAATTCCATTTAGGCGCACCTCCTTCTCACAGTCTGCTCTATCAGTCAGAGGCAGCAAAATCTGGAATGGCCTGCCAACTTCCATAAGGGACTGCTCCTCCTTTCTTATATTTAAAAGGCATTTAAAAGACTGGCTCAAGTCTAACCAGACCTGTAATCATTGTTAACTGTATTGAATGTACTTAGCTCCCCATGCCGCTGCGCATGTTCCTTCAGGACATGCGCAGTGACATGGGTAAACCATAAGGAGCACTGCAACACTTTTCAAGGTACTACCTCTTCTCAAGTCATTTTAGCACTGCAGCACTTTAGATATGTACTACTTCTTCTTAACTCATCTTGCTTAACTCCCAACAAGAACCTGTGCTCCGGTCTCTGCATTGTTGCACCTCCATTCCATTTACTCACATCTGACAGCTAACCCTAACTCCAACAATTTCTATGAGCAGAGCACTGCAGCACTCTCCATGAGCACTGTAGCACTTTATGTCTTTGGTTTCGTTGTGTCTCTCAATCCATCTTAGCACAACTCCAACAAGAAACCCTGCTCTGGTCTTTGCATTGCTGCACTTTCATCTTAATAACTCATCCCTGACAGTTCATCTTGCCCAATTGTATTTAATTGCACCGCACATAATGGTTTTGTTGTGTATAACTGTCTATCTGTTGTATTTGTCTTGGTAGTATTGTATTGATTGTCTCTCTTTTAGTGTCATATTGATTGATATGGTGTATTCTTACTTCAAATTTTATCTCTCCTATGTCCCTGTTTTTTTTTATGTATTATGACCCTTGCATGTCTTAATGGCTTTTAACACCATGCCGGAGGACTACGGTTGGAAACTAGCCTTTGGCTAACACTGGCACATTTACAGAAATGTATGATGAATCTGCACTGTCCTCTCTAAATAAATAAATAATAATAAAAAAAAAAAGGTATAGCACTGTTGTATGAGTGTGTATGTGTGTTTATGTTACCTGTGAAGCCACAGGCCTCAGCCAGCAGGAACGTGCTCCATGACATGAGGAAGAACAGAGCCGTCTCCAACAGCTGGAAATCTCTCAGCTTGGTGAACTTAGTCACGTACAGACTAACAGTCAAGGAGTTTAACAAGACACTCAGACACGGCAAGATGAATTCATATTATACTTTTATCTATTATTCATAAAAAAAATCTGGCACTGCGGGGGAATAATTCAATTTGCTTCCAAAGTAAAATAATGTGTTTCAGGGACTCACAGCTTCTAATGGAATAACTGTCCTTATTTCAAACAGCTGTCACCTGTTTCAAGTGGATTCTTCAAACAAGAAAAATATCTTGTAAACAAATTCCATTATCTACTCAGTTTTATCTTACTTTTTAAAATTTTATATTTTTACAAAAAAAAACAAGGTTGCACCACTCAATATCAATTAAATTGCTCAAGGCACTTTTTGTACTGCAATAATTTCACAAAACCTTATTTATCAAACACAAACACTTGGATATTACTAAATGATTAAGACTGAATTTTTATATGAATAAATAAATGAATGAATAAATGCTTGAAAAGATATGAGAGCAGTGACGATGCCGGTGGCCACTCCGAGAGCGAAGGAGCCACTGAAAACTCCGAGGAAAATCCCGAAAGACTTCAGCATCGCCATGACCTCGAAGGTATGGCTGTTGTCTCCTTGTGGCTGGTACGCTACTATAGACCTGATACAACACAAAATATACAACCAATTAATGTACACAGAGTGGAAATCATAGAGTTATACATTAAATCGCTGTGCTGTAAATAATCATCTTATAAAAATATTTTTGTCAATAACTGCACATTCCACCACTGTAGTGTTTTAGGTCTCTGTGTACGGGGAACTCAAAACATTTCAGATGTGCCTCTGCAGGCTTTCACAGCAAGAACTCTCACTCATGTAAACTTGAAGAGTTCAGATAAGAGGAAAGCAGAGTAATATAGAGGTCGGAGGGTTGGAAGACACTCTGTTAGAACAGTTCAGTGTTAATACTCAACTTGTGACAAAGTGTCGTGCTTAAAAGTCTACTGCAGTGATGTTGCAGTGTGAAATTAAAGCCGCTCATATGCATACGTGTTTCTTCGGCCATAACCACAAAATATAACGTCAAAAATAAAATTCTCAATATAAAAAATCTCCACCTGCTTCTTTATAATTTATTACTCACCGTAACTTTGCCTGGGAAAATGTAAACACAGGCTCGTTTCATTTGATTTCAAGGAGAGTCCGACCCCGCGGCAGCCATTAAGAGTAACTACATAGAAATCGATCGATCTTCTTGTGGATGGTCATGTTTGCTTATGTGGTCATAAAGAGGCATCAGTATTAAATTGAGACGGTTTCATAACCAGTTAAAAATTCCTTGTAGAAGCTTTAAATACAGTTTATAATATATCCTTTGCCCTGCATATATGCAGTTAAGTTTCCACTGAGGTCACGATTTCTTGCAAGAGACACATAAACCCTGTGCAGCAGTGGGACAATAGATAATAAAAAATGCAAAATGCCATGGTGTAGCTTTGGTTTACTTACTGCCCTTGTTGTAAAAATGACAAAAATGACAAGAAAAGAGGGACACTGTCTCTACCAAACAAACATCATTGCGTGCTGTTAAATACACATTTACACAAGAGGAAGGAAGGAGAAAACCATAGTCTGCTGATAGAGCAAGTAAACAAGACTATGGAGCTTTTTCAGAGAATTAAGTCCAAATGAAAAGGACCTATCTAGAGAGTCAGTGTTTGGTTTGTACATTCTGGGCTCCTGCAGTGCAACACATGGCGGACTCCATGGAAGACGACCCGCACCCTCTGAAGATATAAATGGCTCAATCTAAGGTAACAAACACACAACAATTCTTATTTTTAGGTGATTATACACTAATGAAAACAGACCGAACATTATAACTGTCTACATTATCCTTGAAATATCTGTTTCACAGCTACCATGCATTGTACAGTACGTTTTTTCATGAGAGAAGATTCAAATGGTCACTTGTCAATTATTGATCATTTTGAGATAATAGGCACTGGCCAATGCCTGCGCTCACCATGCCGATAAACAAATAATGTCTGCAGACTGATCTGCAGGCAGCCTTTTCTAAATGTTAGCATGTTTCTCCCATCCTAAATGACAGCAGATCTAATGTAAAACTGTTACTGGCTACTTTCAAATATATATCATGTAATAATGTGAACAATAATGCAGTTGAAAGACGTCACTTCTGACATACTGTACCCTGCTCTCCCCTAAATACCTTCGGACATCTACAGCATGAACACATGTATTTTTCTAATTCATTAATTAGTATGAACTCCCATCTAAAACAACATGTCAATGGCTAAGATAACCAAATTATATTAGACTGTAATGTGCATGTAACAATGGAATTATACATGACTTTCTTTCTCGCTTTGATATCTGTGTTATATATCGGCTTCCTACTCTCTTAATATCAGCATCAGCTATTAAAACACCAAAATCGGTCAAACACAAAACAATACATAAGCTTTTTTGTCACCTGGTAGTTGAGTATCAACACTTAACTGTCCCAGTAAAATCATGCGAGAAAGAACAGGACCATTAAGGGTCAAACAGCTTTTGAAAATAATTAAATTTCTTTTCTTTTTTTTTTTTTTTTTAATTTCTTGGGATGAAAAGTGATTTTATCGCAGAAGATTCGTTTGAAATTCAGCAGGGCAGTTGTCAGTCAAAGAAAACTCGAGATGTTCCGATACCATTTTTTCCCTCATGATACAGATTCTGTTATGTGCACTTTGCATATCAGCCAATACCAGAATGTTTAAATTAAAAACTCCTGATTACTGGGGGAGCAACAGATCACAAAACTAAAACTCAGTTCATATCGTATCACGGTTTTAAGTCACAGATCAAAGGGGTTAAATTTATTTACAAATGTGTTCACCGTAGACTGTATATAAAGATCTATTAAAAAATAAAATAAAGAAATAAACTCTTTATACAGTCTATGGTAGTCACCACTGTAGTCTCACTGTCTGTTCCAGGGTTAATAAATTTCGTGGTATTGGGTCGGTGCATAGACTCTCGTACTCGCAGGCACCCAATCCTGCATTTTAGGCAGTATGAGAGGCATTTTCTGATAGTGATACAGGTATCAGAACAGCCCTAGAGAAAACTAGTCTAAAAAATATTTTTTTCAAATATTCTGTTGAGGTACTTTTGCGATAAAATGTAATGAAAGTGAAAGGACAAATCACCAGTCATTTTGTCTAGAAGCATCCCTGGCGTCCTGCCCTCTCCTTGGCCTCTGTATATACAGTATCTTTAAAAGATAATGGGAATGTGTTCTTAGCCAGCTCACGACATCAAAAACTGTTTACCAAACAAAAAGCAAAAACGAATGAATAAGTAATGAAATCTTCCGCGTCTCTAGTTGAATAAGCCACAGTGTAAAAACAAATGGCCGGTGATTTGTCATGTTTGTCTCAAGGCACAACAAAGGCACACAATGCCACGCTCTACTTAGTGCACCCGTTCAATGGGCTGGTCAGCATGTCTCCGCAGGGACCGGCCGCTCCGCCGTGCCTGCTATTATAATTTACAATTCTGTGGAAGTAATAACAGTCCCATGTAGAGGAGGAGATGTTAGTGTAAGGACCACCTCATGCTCAGCACAGCTTTAACGAGAAGCTGATATTAGGTTAGTTAAAAGGTCACAGACTGATCGAAACAAAACACACCACTCTCACCATTTCTCCCTATAAAGCACTAGCTTAGCAGCTCTGTGCACACTCAAGACAGTTTGTGATAAATACAGATTTATTGTTTGAGTGTGATGTCAAGGAGACGGGTGACTTACGAGGACAGAACGACGGCCACGGCATCGTTGAGGACACTCTCTCCAAACAGTAACGCGTACAGATCCACGTCTACCTGCAGCTCGTTGAAGATGGCCAGCACCGTCACTGTGAACAAACACAAACATGTTTAATTCAACTGATTCATATCACGGAGCAAGATGGAAGCAGCTGTCAAGAGCTATGTTTCAGTTCTGCATTATATGTTAATACTGTAAAGTGCATGTTAATGATTATTATTACTCTGCTTTATTAATACTTGATTCTAATTGGTCAATTACAGCATTCTAAGGTCTGTTATTTCTGTATAACAGACTGTTGCTACAGATGCAGTTCTGATCTCTGGAGACGAAATAAAATCAATCAGTAAAATCATTTTTAAATCAATACTTTGTGTCAAATTATTTATATTTGGGGGGATTAAAGACCTGCATCATCCTGTCGCACAAAATCTTAATTTTAAAATGATTTTAGTAGTTTAACAATGATTCTATTGTTCCTCCAGAGTCTATGATCAGAACTGTGTCCATAGCAACGGTCTGTCCTTCATAACAACGGTCTGTTATACAGAAATATCAGACGTTAGAATGCTGTAATTGACCAATCAGAACAGAGTATTTAACAAAGCCATGTAATAAAGTGAAATAACCCCCTTCAGGATGATTCAAGACCGGCACCCTGGGTTTTCATTTCATAATAATGACCTGCTCACTTTACTTTACCCCCCTAACTAAACATATACTTTTCCGTACATTTTACAATACTTAACTGTATTTAGAAATAGGAAATAATACAAGATTTGTACTGACTGCAATTTTGGAATTTATACAAAATTTGTCACCACAGCCTTTTTCCTTTTAGCCAGCTGTGGATCACATCTTGCAGTGGTATACGGGTTTCACGGTACATTATCATACCCTGTACATTTGCTTGTCTTGGTGCATTGAAATACACAGTTTGATTTATTTATTTCTAAAGATAGATTATTATGTTTTAAACAGCCCTGATTCTTTTATTTCTGTTAATACTGTGACTAGCATAACACAATATGCTTTTAAAAAAATCACACTGCCATTATTTTGACAGTTTTTGTGATTGCAATATAATTCACGATTAATGGGAATAATCATTGTTGTGTCACAATTTTCATTTTCACTGAAAGAAACTAGTAAAATCATAATGATGTGACATTTGTTTGGGGTCTGTAGCAAACAAATATTTCTTATGTTTTCTTACATCTGGGAAACAGGATTTGCAGGCCAGGGCATCTCTGCAGCAAAACATCATCACATACTGTTTTGTCAATTTTTATGTATTAAAAGGTTGCAGATGATGTGATTTGGATATTAATTGTGCAGATGTAACTGTGATAAAATGTGATTTTTCTGAGATGGTCATCAAATCTCATACCATTACAGCCCTAATCACATCTCCTCACATCTCAGCATCACTTTGTGAACTGAAAAGAAAAGAATTGAGGGATCTCAACAGACATGATGTCATTCCTGATCGTGCTTCTTTTGTCACTGTGTGAATGAAGTATGACCCCAGTTATTCTTAGTATACTGTCGACAACTTTGACAAATCATTAGTGTCACGATGGCTTATTTGTGCCCGTGTCCCGTCTCCTGCGAGCTCTGAGCACTTCAAGTGATCAAAGTGAATCTGGTTTATAATTAGTGTAAAAACTCTGAAGTCTGGGAGTGAGCGTATGTACCGGGGTCTGTGGCAGAGACGATGGCTCCAAAGAACAGACAGTCAGTGAAGAAGAAGTCTCCAGCCAGCTGTCCCACCTGCTTCATCAGCATCACACAGCCGTACATCAGCAACCTGACGGAGGAACAGCAGGTGGGTTTACATCACCATAAACAACACTGACTTTACTGCCATCATGGACACTTCAACACCACAGTAATCGACATATATGAATACTGCTCTGGTAAACAATATCTTTTGTGCATATTGTGGCAGCAATATAGAATCGCACATGTAGAATCAGAGCGATTGATGTTTTTTTTGTTTTGTTTTAGCAAATTAATATTCTTACCCAATGACAAAACAGGAAATAACTGTCCCTAGAAAGGCATAGGCCAGGATGGATCCCATGTTACGGAAAAAGTGTCTCTGGAAGACAAAACAATTAAACACATCAACAATCATCTGCATAGTGACTATAATCATCATTCATCCCTAAATATTGGAAGGTATAAGGGGATTTTAACATTTTATATTCAAAAGAGGACATTTTTTCATCATGAGTCGAATGTGTTGTTAAAATATACACTTTGTAATTTCAGTTTTTCCACAATCCTTTTGTAGTCACATTTTCAAAACTCTTAACACAATTTGCACAACATCTGTCTCTTGTAGACCACATCATTAACACAATTCATGCTGTTTTCACAGGATATGCAGTCAACTAACATGTTTCTAAAATGCTTACTCAATACTCAATAAATTGTGGATCTTTCTTATTTTATTGCCAATGCTTGCATACAGCAAGCATTAAATAAAATAAACTAAATAAATAAAATCACTGATTTACAGATCTAATGAGGTCACAGCACATCTGTGAATGAGAACATGTGGCCAAGAATATTTTTATAAAACAGTGGAGAAAGTGCCTGAAATACTACTGTACCCGTTTCAAGCTGTAGCCTGCATGGAAGATGATGGGTGGGAGGAGAATATTGAAGAACACTTCGGGGTCAAAGGTCACCTGAGTCACACAGACAAAAGAACAGAATCATGTTACAGTTCTGAATCACTAGAATTAGGAATGAAACAAAAAAACAAAAGTTGTTTTAATGGATACTTCTAGGCTGTTGCATTATTGGATAACTTTAATTAATTAATTTATCATAAATGACACATTTGGGACAGCATGAAGTAGCTTCCAGGACAATCAGCAATCGGTATAATGATGAAATGACAAGATGGGAAATGGGACAGTTTCTATACACAACAGAGACAAACGCATTACCAGTTGTTCAGTTGTGGTTGTTGTAACACACATTTTACAAACAACCCAGACAACAGACGAACATGATAACAGGACTCCAGGCTCTAAAATAGGTTAAATCTTCTGTGCAATGTTGCTTTGACTTGTTTATCTAACTGAAGGCTGCTGGAACAAAACTATCATATATGCAAAAAGATTAGCAGCTGCAAAAGCTCTATATTATATGTAATCAAAGGTGGCTCTATACAACTTTTCATGTTATTTGAGTAACATGATGGTCCGTACCTTTCGCAGCATCTCATTATCTTGCACGTCGTCCACCTTGTTGGCACTGATCTCCCCTTTCAGAGTGTACTCGTAGAATTTACCGCTGACGTTGATCAGCAGCGTGGCGGGGCTGGCGTTAACAGGGCAGCTCAGCGTCACATTGCTAATGTCCCGGGGAACATGAATGCCGTAACGCAAGACCACGCCGACAAGAAGGCCTGGGAGAAGAGGCGGAAAAGAGGCAAAACACACAGGACACAGGGGGAAGAGTTGATTAATGCTGCAACAAGGAGGCTAAAATCAATGAAGAGATGTCGCCAAAGGTTGTGGGAGGGGGTTATGAGTCTGATACTGGGGCTGCCAAAAAAAATTGCATGTTTCAGAAGGATTATTTTGTGGAAAAGAAGTAAAATTCTTTGGCAAAACTTGTTAAAGGCACAGCACCTGTGGGAAGGAGGAAGTAGGCAGGAGGAAGTTGAAAGGAGCTATGCTGGGAATGACATGACCTCACTCACCAAATATTATGTACCTATAGAAATGATAACATGTAAGTTCACACCCTAACTGGTGCAGCAAAACTAACCAGAGAGTGTAGGAGTCGTCAACAAAACAGTGTGCACATGCTCAGTCTAAGAAGCAGTTTAACTTTTTCCACATCAGATATTTTCACTGAAGCAAGCAAGGAGGCTGTGATGCCCCCCCAAGCAGGAAAATCTGTGAATGTAACTGATGCCTTCAGTGAGCTAACATGCATAATACCTGGATCCTGGAGCTGACAAATTTAAATGTAATGCATTATTATTGTTATTAAGTACAACTCCAACTATGAATTGTCAAAAATGTCTGCTGCGAAGAGGATTCATCAGGCTACATAACTCAAACACCTGTTGTGGGTGGGTCTGCTGTGGTTTTTGGTAATTACTGAAGCAAATCGTTGCAAACACAAAGTGTAACAAGAGTCTGCTGCAGTGTGACCAACTTCTCTTACATTCAGGAAATTATTTTAAGAAGTTTGGCTCAGGAGAAATTTGACAGCTCTCCAGAGATGCCACCATCTCACACCAGTTAAAAACTGGAAGTAGAGATGGGAAGTTTGACTTTTTTTTACCGACTCGAGTTTGTATGCCACTAACTAAAGTGAGAAAGAGAGTCTGGTTTTCAAGTCACCCAAGTCACCAAGTCAGTCCATAGAGCATGTGCACCAGAGACTTCTGCAGGCTGAACTGGTTAACTTCCAGTTCAGCCCTCTGCTATTCTGAATGGGTAAAATAATTTGGTAACACTTTATATTAGGGTGCTTGAAATAAGTGTTACTTAATAGGTAATAAGGCTCTTATAGGATGCTTATTATCATTAACATATGTTAATAAGACTATTTAAGTGTTGATAATAGCATAATTAATATGTTTATTGTCAAATTATAAAAAAATTATAAGCACTTACTGTATAAGAAACTTGTTAACGGTTACAGACTGGTTAAAGACTGACTGCAGTCTGCAAGTGTTACAATACTAAAACTTTGCTGTTGCTTTATTAAGATTTCTACATACTTCATTAGTAACGTCACATATTTCCACAAATACACTTAATATAAGAGTTGCACAATAGTTTGAGTGCAATGTGGTCAGTGAATGAGTTAGTGGAGATGAGGAATTGTCACTCCAGAGAGTCGTTCAATTCGATTGTTTGGTGACTTGCACACCACTAACTGGAAGTAAAGACTAGGGCTGCATGATATGGCAAAAAAAAAAAAAAAAAAGAACTGATTGCAATTGTTTTGTGATTGGACATAACACGATTAGTGGGAATGATCATTGCTACATCACAATTTTAATTTTCACTGAAAAAAAAAAACTATTAAAATCATGATGATGTGACAGTTTTTGGGAGTCTGTACAGACAAACATGTTTTCTTACATCTGGAGAACAAGATTTGTAGGCCAGGGCATCTCTGCAGCACTACAGTACTTCATTATAATGCTGTTTGTCACACAATTTTCCTTTATCAAAAAATGGCAGCTTCTGTGATTTGGATATTGCAATTTTGATAATATTTCACTTAATTGTGCAGCCCTAGTAAAGACCATTGACAGCCCAGTGAGTATGTTTGTCCTATCAGGTGTACGAAGGATTTATGTTGTTGTCTGAGTGAAGGAGGGAACAGCCATATCACAGCCTGCTCTTATTTCAGGCACATCCATTCATGTCCTTAGAGAAGTGAAAATGAAGTGGAATTTTGGGCTGATTTTTTTTTTATACTACAGTTTCAAGACTGAGCAAAGCACAGACAAGTTCTTTATCCTGTCGTTACTTTACAGCAGGGGTGTCAAATGTATGAACATTTGTCCACTGGATGACTTTGCAGGTCATATTTAAAGATAATGAATCCTTGTTGGAAGTCAATCAAACCTGTCAGCAGCTTCAGTACTAAATAATCTGAATCAAACGTCATTACTGGTGAAACCCTGTTGCTAAGGCACTGCCAAAACTTTTGATTTGTTAAGGCAGAGGATAACTTAACCTTCTTCCTCATTTGCTTTCACTTCAGTTGGTGCTGTGTGGTGATGCCAGAAATGTCTAGATATCAACAAGTTGTTTGAATCATAAAGAAATATTACAATTCATAAAAATGCTACTACAATCTGAGGAAACTACTAGGATACAATTAAAGCTGACTTTAAATCACACCCAAACTATTATTCATGTTTTACTCTTTATGGTTGGACTATGGTAATGGTCTTTTAACAGGTATGAATCAGAAATGAAATAATAGACTCCAAACTGTACAGAATGTGGCAGCGAGGCTCCTAACAAAAATCGAGAAAAGAAAGGACATGACTGATATTAATGACCTTGCTCTGGCTACCAGTTTCTTTCAGGACTGATTTTAATACATTACTTATTACTTTTAAAGGCCTTTGTGGCCTGGTCTGAACTGCTGTCCCCCTTCCAACCACTGCACAGCGTCAGATCCTCAGGCAGGAACCTACTGACTGTTTCCACCTCACACGCACAAGACAAAAGAAGAGCGAGTGTTTGCTGTTAGAGCTCCTCGGCTGTGGAACGACCTGCCTGAGGAGCTCTCAGCTTTTATCGAAATGCTTTCTTAAAATTTTTAGCCTACGATATTTAGGCTATATTTTATTCACTGGTATTTCATTTGTGGTTTTTAAACGAATAGTTTGGATTATTTGATGAAGGGTTGTATGAGGTACTGGTCAGTGTTTTACCTAGCAGACGCCGGTTGGCACCCCCCCCCCCCCGAGTTTGAGGAAGCAGAAAGGAGTACTAGCACGGAAACTAAGCATTGTACTGCTGTGGACAGGCAACAAAATGGTATTTTATCCACTTAAAAAAAGGCCCACCTAAAAAAATAATCTATATCAGTTTAAGTGTATACTATATTCACAATATTTTCACAGCCTTACTTCGCCATCAAACATCCTTTTCAAACAGAAAATTACCTTTATTCATGCCAAATATCGCTCTTTCCAAACTGACCAGACTCCACGGACGAAATTCATAATTTTACCCAGTAGAACACAGGAGTTGCTGGTCTGCCGCTGCCTCATTCTGTTAACAAATTGAAGCAGTGGTAGACCAGAAACTCCTGTGACCAGCGAGGAAAAATTATTGATTTTGCCCATGACGTTTGGTGGGTTTGGAGCAAATGATATTTGGGCTTTTTAAACAGTGGTTTTCTGTTGGCTGTAGGCTGTCTGATAGCAAAGATATTTGGAGGTGTTTTGTTTATAGGTTATTATGCAATGGCTTTAGCGGTCTGGCCCACTTGGGATCAAATTAGTTTATATGTCAGTAGTTCTCAAATGGAGGTCCAGGCACCCCCAGGGGTCCTTGAAAGGGTTCCAGCAAAAAAGGGGGCATCATTAATTTTCCCTGTAATTCCATCTGTAAGTAACACAATGACTGAATGTATGACTATTTAATCACAGGTTTCACACACCAGTGTTTCCTCTGTATTCATCTAACAGTGGTCCATCGCCACAGCAAGAAAATGACCACCATTGTAAGATATGTGAACACTGCAGTTTAGACATATGTTGTCTGTAACTAAACTAAGTGTAGTCCAGATACTTTAGAAGTAATGATTATATAATATTCTAAAGAGTTTAAAAAAACAAAACATTAGAGCCTCAAACCCCAAACAGCAACAAATGTGAGGCAACTAAACAGCTGTATTAAAATTATATTCACTGTACACTCTCTGACATAAAACATCTAAAAGCAAAGATTTTAACAAAATCTTATCAAACAGGGGTCCTGTGGCCTAATTTGTGTGAGTTTCCGCTGCTCTGTGTGGCTCATGAAATGAAATGAGTCTGAAACCCTGCTTTACAGCATCTTTACAACCAGGGTTTTCATGCACTAAAAATTCTGGGTGATTTCTTGCGGGGGGGTTTGGCACCGTGAAGCCTCACGTCGACACGCAGTCACTTAAAATCGAACCAGGAACAGATAATCAAAGCAACGACACCGATGACGTCTCTCAGTCACGCTGGAGCATCTCACCATAAATCATCGCCAGCCCGGTTTCGTGCAGGAACCTGAAGCGCCGGTGTTTGAACAGCCAGATGGTCAGGATGGTGAGGGTGAGGAGCAGGATGAAGATGAGCAGGTCCGCGCTGTCCTGCCGGTGGCTCTCCTCTGCCTTTTTCTCTGTAACGATGTTCTCCATGGCACTGTCCTCCGGAGATGATGCTGCTGATGCTCGGCACACACAGATGCACACAGACAGGCTCACCAGCACCAGCAGCCACAGCGTCCTCGTCGCCCTCCGGGCACCGCTGACAGTCACTTTAAACACCATGTCGGCCGCTCACGCCTCTAATGCGGCAATGTCGTCGTAGATAACAGAAAACTTTGTGCGGATATTATTCACGAACCGGGGGGGGGAGCAGAGAGCAGAAAGACGACAGCAACAGAGGAATCGTCCGGCCCGGAAGTGAAAACTATTTTTTTTTCCAAAAAGTGTACAATGTTTACTTCGATGTAAAAGCACCACGGCAGTGATGCTACTAGTTTAATTCAACCCAAACGGGCACATCTTAGCGTAAGATGTTGTGTGTAATTAATAAGACTTGAGATTTAATAAAGATATAGATTTGGTCGCTTTTCACGGAGTATTTCCGTAGCTGATTATACTAGTTCGAACTCAGAACTCTTATTGTGAAATCTTCAACTGTCATCACTCTGAACAGGAAGTGAGGAGGAAAGCTAGATTTTTTTTTAATCAAGAGCTCGATTATTTTTTATTAAACCATCTCTGTTTTATGCTGACTCACTTGACTCTTATATGAGATTACAATTAAATGATTAATTTAGTAGAAAATTCATCTATTGCCCAAGGCGACTTTTTCCCCCCGAAACTCGTCCGTGGGTCGTGTCAAGATTAGAACAGAAGGGAACCTTTGATTTGCGCGACTCTCGTGAGATTTGTACGCGTACTTTCGTCACTGTCCACCTTTTTACGAACCAATAATGTTTTATGGGTGATAACGCTGTGGTTAAAATCTGCGTATGTTTACAGGCCAAAAACCTCTTCTCATGGTTAGGGCTGAAGATCATGATTTGGGTTAAATTGATTATTCTCGCGAGATCTTTCGCTGATATGGAGTTCCCTTGTACACACGATCTCGTGATAACTCTCGCGATCCGGAATACGGGAATGTGATGTTCATGTATATCGGAAATTAATGTTTTCTAGTGGGTGAATTAATGTTAGTCCTTAATCATTTATATCAGTGTGCAAAACTGATTACATGTTGCTAGGTTTGTAATTAGGTCTGTATAACATATTTATGGACTTGTGTCCGAGACAGCAGCAAAGGATATTAAGGACAGGCAGCAAAAAACAATAGTGCTCCGTGGTGACAGAAGTACAGTGCCCCACAACGACATCGAAAACAATCGAAAATCAAGTACAGTCGAATGCAAATCACACAACTATCATGTCACAAGGAAATATTTAATTAACAGAGCTACACTGGAGGGTGAATCTATGAGCATTGTGCCGTCGTCTAGCATTGGAATATTAAAACCACAATTTCCGAGGAGAACCTGAATGCAGCAAGACTAAACTACACAATCGCCATTCGCGTTTTCGTCGGTGATGGCTGTGTTTGCTCGGTGAGGCTGGGCTAAAGTGAGCGGCACAGCTAAGCTTGGCCTCTTCTTTGTTATTTCTCATCGTTTCAGCTAATTGTCGCAGCTGCATCGGCCAGAATACAAAAGTAAAAGATGACGTCTAAACTGAAAGGTACGTTAAGTTACTTCTGTCGTTAATTTAGCCTACCTACCAACACTAAGCTAGCTAACGAAAGCTAACGTTAGCTTTCTGTTTTGTAAACAGCCGCCTTTGCTCGTGCAACGAACGCTGTAATGAATGAATTAAGGGTTAAAATAGTATAATAAAATGACGACACTTGGTGGCTGCAAAACAGTTTGTAGCTGTAAGGTTGTCTGCAACGCAATTCACTCTAACCTTGTTAAATTAACATAAATAGTAGCTAGATTGTCCTAATTTACACATTTAGTTACATTTATTGTCGGTAAACACCGAGGTCATTTATACCAAGATGTGTCAAACTACATGTTGGTTACCTGAAGCTGGAGTCTTCTGTTGAACCGATAATAAAACTAATATTTAAGAGAAGTCATGAAAAGTGTTTGCCCTACGTATGCTGATGATGTTACTTTTTATTGTCACCACCAGAAATCAAAAGTCATTATGATCCAGTGTGATGAATCAAAATATATGTTCGTTTATATTAGGCAACAGTGTCTACCAACAGAAAGTATGTATACCTTGTGTAAAGCAAGACCAATTACTCTAAGTATGCAGTAACAATGTAGAATAGAAATATCAGATCTGAAGTGCATGTGAGATATGGCGTAATGCAGAGGTTCTCATTTTTCTCAGCCAAGGACCCTTTACAAGATAAAAAAAAAAACATACATATATATATATATATAAATTAGGAACCCCTCATGTATGTCCCTTGGAATAATTTGATGTAGCCCATTTATTTACCGTGTTCATAGTGTATGAAAGAAAAACACATTTAAATAGTTGTAACATGTCAACACAGAACACCCATGGCATTATACACACACATCACAGAGAGTATTTCACTTTTAGTACATACATAAAATTAAAAGCAGATTCTGAATATTTTAAATAATAAACAATTAAAAAAAAATAAATAAAGGACAGAAGGAACAATAATAGGCTTAGCATGGGACTGGAATATGATGGCTAATAAAATTGTTTGGTGAGAGGGAATAGTTTGTGTAAATAAGTAATGATTGCTAAAAGTCAAATCATAAAATAAATGCAGGCTGTAATGAAGCTTTTGGAAATAAATAACCAAATAAATAATTACGGTTTTAATATAATGATAATTGTTGATGAATGTAAAACTTCATGGACCCTCTGGCAGAGTGCCACTGACCCTGATTTGAGAACCACTGACTTAGGAGACACAAAAAAAATATGATGAGCATTAAGCACAGTTAGAGGACTGTGAGTGAACTTACTCCAGAATGCTTTAAAAGGAACTTGCAGATCTTAACAGCAGTTTCATGGTGCACTTTGGTTGTAGTGTTTTTGTTCAGATGCCAAACAGTGGTTATGTTCTAAAAGATCTAGTCAGAGTTAAGGCCTTAAAAGCAAATAAATATGAGCTGAAGTTCATCAAAAGACCAGACAATCCAAGCAGAAAGATTGTGTGTAAGCAAAAAAGATTATTCTCTTTAATACACCAGACGCGTCGAACTGTATAGCTGCACAAGTCAGATACATTGTGTTTCTCTACTGTATTGTTTATATGGTAGTTTCAGAAATACTTGAATAAGCAATAGGAAATTTTACCACTTTATTCATGGTGATGTGTTTTGATTCTAGTCGGGAAGGTCGGCTCCAAGAATAAGGAGGATGCTCCGTATGAGTTGGAGAGCCAATTTGTCCTGAGGTTGCCTTCGGTGAGGCTTTTAAACATGCTAAAACCGTCTGTTTCTATGAACTTCAATGTGTCCATTTGCTTAAAATTATGTGGATTCATCTTTTTTGTCTCTTACAGGAGTATGCCTCAACAGTACGAAGGATTGCCCAGTCCAGCAGTATGAATATGAAAGACAGACTCACCATTGAGTTGCACCGTAAGCTGTTTACCAGCAGTCTTACTGCTGGTGTTTATATCAGACTGACCTATGTGACATCACTGTTCAAACATTGATTTCATTCGTCTTACCAGTTGATTTCATAACAAAGCTTATTATCCATTTGAAATTTGGTCCAGATTTTTTTTTTCAGAAAGTGTCACGTGCTCAACTACCAAAGAATCTTGAGTTATACATGACTGAAAAAGATGTGTTGCACCTTCATTTGTACTCTCTGTTTTTCAACTTAAAAGTGACAGCAGGTATCTTACACCCCATTTACACCTGGCATTAAAATGAAATCTGTATCCACATACATTATTTGGATAATGAACAATTAATCTCTGTCCTCCAGAGCAAAACGTCTATGTGCGTAATCTGAGGTGGTGGTAAAATCAGCCCCAGACTTCCTTAAAAAACAAGTTTTGTGAGTTGTTGAGTTCAGGGAAATTTTATAAACTTTGTGAAAGGCTGCACAACAAAGTAGTAATAATTTGTTTCCTAATGTAAATTTGGCAAATGTTACACATTACGTTATTCCATTATTTGTATAAAAAAAGTTTGTCTCAGTGTGTTGCAGTACCAGCATGTAAGCTATTCTATGTAACACGCACTGTCACACACACACAACACACACACCAGTTCCTCCTTTCAGTAAATCATTTTCCTGTAGTTCTGTTGTTGATTTCATTGCACAGAATAGATCTTGCCTTATTTTTGAGGACAGCTGCTTGTACAGATTCTCTACACCTACCTAAGATTGAACACAGTGAGACTCAGACTACATCGAGATGAGATCAGGCAGATCAGATCACTACGCATTTACACCCTGCATTAACATGCGTTTTTTTCTCTATGCACAGATCACATTTTAATACCAAGTGTAAATGGGGTGCTGGCGTAAATGGTTACCTTTGTCTCACATACAACATGTAATTATAATCAATCATTTTGTCTCTCTTAATTGTAGCTGATGGTCGTCATGGCATAGTGAGAGTAGACCGCGTCCCTTTGGCCTGCAAACTGGTGGACCTGCCCTGTATGATTGAGTCTCTGAAAACAGTGGACAAGAAGACATTCTACAAGACTGCTGATGTCTGCCAGGTAAGAACCACTGCACTGGCATTAAATTTAGGATGTCATTTTTATTGGACACATTTCTTGTTGTTCACATTTAGGATGACAATTGTGAAATACAGTTTCTATATTCTAAAATTTACATTTATTACTAAGACAATGGGTCTCATGCATTTTCATATTCTTATCTTACTTTTCTTTGCACTGTGAACTCGTTCAGGTTTGCCATGTCAGATTCAACAAATGCTCTTAACTAACAGATAACTGGAAATGATCCACCTGTATGTATTTCTGAAAATGTTCTTTCTTTGTTTCCATTACTAACATATTTTCATTCTACTTACAAAACAAAATGCAGATTGAGCAGTTTCTGTACATATTTATATACATTAGTTAGTCGTGCATTGGACATAAGCTCAGCACTCTTTTGACACTTAAAATTGGTCATTAATACCCCTGATCAAAGTGGCTAGCTGAGCGTTATTGGTTGTGTCTGTGTGTCCATCAAACATATGCAGAGTATGCGGTATGCTTTATTATGTGACTGATCATAAATGTCACTTGATGACTTGATAATCCACTCTGCCACTGCGTTTTGCAATGTGCAATCACCCAGTAATACAAAACTGTTTTTATTTCAATTGTATTGCAATTGAAAGGTGGTTTAAATTGGTATCAAGTAACTAGAGAAAATAAATGGGGGGGAAAAAAGTTTTTCTGAGACTTATTATATAATATTTTTGACATCATGTTGCAAGCCGGAGGGAAGTCAGGGGGCATTTCTGGCCACCCAGCTGCCAGTTTGAGGTCCCTGTCCTAAAGCCAAGGAAAAATAATAACACCGTGTCACCTGAGGGTTGTACTGTCACTAAAATTAAGAAGAAATGGTTTGATATAAAAAAAAAAAAAAGGGTCTTGCCAGAGGGAGGAGGGGGTCAAGGAGAAGTCTTCATCACAGACACGGACGACAGAATATGTGCCATAATAGGTGATGTTGCACTGTCAGACTTTGCAGCACAATTATTGAAGTGTAAAAATTGCTTCAAAGGAATTAAATATAAAATCATTAGTGAAAAACTTTGGTTTGGATAACAGCAGACTAATTTCACATGACTCCTACAACAGGTCTGGACCACTCCTAAAGTGTGTTTGTGCCTTAAAGAAAATTAAAAATGAGAGGAAGTTGGTGAATGCTGCAAGTTCTCCTGAATCACTTGTATAAACCACATATGAACTAATCTGTTCATACAAGTGATTCTTGCATGAGGCCCATTTCCACATTTCTTGTTATAGTCCTTGTTATAATAATATAGTACGGCGACATTAGTCAGCACAATGCAGAGTGATTTACCTTCATTTTTGCATCCATGGATTAGATGCTGGTATGTACACTAGATGGAGACCTTTACCCTCCTTTAGAGGAGCCAACTGGCACCGACCCCAAGAGCAAGAAGAAGGACAAAGACAAGGACAAGAAATTCATTTGGAACCACGGCAGTAAGTAGACAAAAATCTACACACCGCAGCTTTTTGAGCCGTTAGTGCTGAAAACTTAAGCAGTTCAGCTAGTTTGCCCTCCACTGCTGATTGAGCCAGTTTGACTTCCCTAATCCTGTTGTTTTTGTCTCCAGTCACCTGCCCTCTGAAGAACACACGCAAGAGAAGATTTCGGAAGACTGCGAAAAAGAAGGTTTTGACATTTTCATCCCCCCCCCCCCTTCAGCTCTCCACCTCCCCTCTCCCATCTGCCTCTTTAGCATCCTGTCTGATGATCCATCACTTTCCGAGGCTCTCTTCCAACAAGACATTTACATTTCATAAAACAGGAACTGTGGTGAAAGTGAAAACTAAGATTTACATATAAATAAAGCCTTTCCATCTTAGTTTGCCCCAAAGGCATGAAAAAAGCAATTTCACTATTGCTTTGATCAAAGTGAAAGCGAGTGTGCTTGAGCACTACACTTCCACTTTGTCTTCAGAATAAATCTTCCTGAAGATGCAGAGCCGAGCCATATTGATTTGGCCCCTTCTGTTTTTAATCGCTAATGTGCTTCCTGGCTCGCAGCCAGCTGCTACCTTTGTGTGTTTGTGTGCATGTGTATGTGTATGTGTATGTGTGTGTGTGAGAGAGAGAGGGAGAGAGGGACAGAGGAAGAGAGTGATAGCGGTGCTGCTAATGCTACGTGTAACCCAATCTCTTTCTCTCTCTCTCGCAGTACATTGAATCCCCTGATGTGGAAAAGGAGGTGAAGAGATTGCTGAGCACAGACGCTGAGGCTGTCAGTGTCCGTATCCTTTTAGACACCTACAACAATTCTGCACGTCCATTTTGCAAAGCCTGAAAAGTTAATTAAAGGAATATTTTGGACTATTTAATGTAGGGTTTTATGAGGTACTTATTGAAAGCCAGGGCATTGCCTACAGTAGATGCCCTCAGTTTAGAGAAGCAGAGACGAGTACCAACACGGAAGCTTAGGAACGTACTGCTGTGATTGGGGTCAACAATCTAAAAAAATAAATATCACCTTAAGAGTATGCTATATTTAGAATATTTCCACCACTTTACATATGTCAGACAGCCTTTTCTGATGGGAAGTCGCCCTTATATGATGAAAAGAGTTCACTGCATTGATCTGTTCGTTTGTTTGTGTCATTGTGCGACTTTAGTGTTTACAAAGATAGTTTGGATTCACCAAACTGATATTTTTTTTTTTTTTAGGTGGACTTTTTGTGGCTAAAATACCTTTTGTTGCTGACCTTGTCGACAGCAGGACATATCTTAGCATCAGTGCTGGTGCCCCTCTCTGCTTCTTCAAACTGGGGGCGTGCCAACTGGTAGGGCTGGACAATATAGCCCTAACATAATATCACAATATTTCAGGATACTCTGTTCTTGATGATATGACAAAATATTGAAAAATGTTTTTGGTTTAGAACTCACAGGAGCTGTTGAGCTCTCCTTGTCAGATTTTTGGCTCTCCTCTTACTCAGTCGGGGGGCTTCCACTTCATGTGGTGAAATAAGTTTGTTGTGTTGCTCCTTATAATTGTTACAGTCTTCTTGCACTTCTTACACATTACTTTGATTTACTGTACATCTAATCTTTTGCAGCCAAACCACTGTCACATTACTGAAGTTGCTTCCCTTTTTGGGACCAACTCCTCGACTGTGGGGCCGGTAGAAATCTTACATTCACTTTCAGCCATGCTTGTGCTGGCGTCTAACAGTCTGATATTATTCTCTTACCAATTTGTGATGTTGCCATCATGACAGTATGAATTTCTTTCATGATGCTAAAAATCGATAACGATAAATTGTGACTATGATTTTCATGGATTTTCACTTCTAAATCAAAAATCCACTGAAATGAAATAAATCAGGAAAAAAAGAATCGCAGTCAAAAGCAGGATCTGCAGTTCTCCCAGTATTGTTTTCTCTCCACCCCTACCTTCTTGCATGCTGTGACACTTCATAGATGACATAGCATCGCTTAACAGTAGCCTGCAGCTGCACTTTTAACTGACTGAGTCAGAGATACATCTGTTTTATTGACTGACCCTTTCTCTAAACCTCTCCATGGTTATCTCGCAGCTATCTCAGTGTTTCCGCTGGTAACATGTAACTGTTTATCTTTGTGAAGATGAATCTGAAAATGTAAATGACAGTTGTCGGGGAGTATTATGAGTCATGCCATTTCTCTTGAGCAAATCAAGACTGGTTATAGCATAGCTGTGAGTGCTAAAAAATGTTAAAATTGAATTGAATTGTTAATTTGACACGCCCAATGGTTCGTTACACAGATCCATATGCGAAGTCATCCTTAGAAACTGTTTGTGTTTTCAAAAAAAAACACTTGGCAGGTGATTAGATGAACCATCTGTCTGTCACGTCTAACGTAAGCTAATTGCAGCCAATCAGATCAAACTCTTGCCGAAGCCGGTCGGGAAAAGAGTGAAAATCTTTGTTTCCATTGAGAAAAGCCTTCAGTGCAGTGCTCTTCTTTAAATGAAGAAATACTCTCCCGTTGTGATATAACTGATGCTATCACAGTATCTACACTAAATTCTTCCATGGACGCTTCTCGCTGTCATCACACCTAAAACCATGCCTGTAGCTGCAAGTAGTCCCGCCTGGGATGCTGATTGGCTGCACCACTTTTGGTTTGGACACAAATGTATAACTTGAAGCCTGGCAAGATGGATTCTGCGTGATCTTATGATTTGACAAATCCAGCTACCTCAAAAGATAAACAAATTGCGACCTTAAAACGGAAACCCAAATCAGATCATGGATTTTTGAAAAATCGCGACACCCCTAATTGTGAACCATATGATATGGCGCACACCTACCTACTGGCATCTACTGTAGGTTTCAATAAGTACCTTGTACAACTGCATATTAAATAATTCAAACTACCCCTTTAACCAGTTTTAACCAAGCAAAACAACACTGGTGTGTAATGAACAGTAGAATCAGATGGAAATCTAATCCCTAGTCATGGCTTTAGTTTTTAAGAAACATCTAATAGTTAATATTCTTTTGTGTTTTAGTATAAACATAACCTCACTCCCATCTAACATCCCAAATAGGTTGCTCTAAGGCCCAAGCAGGTGTCCTAACTCCTGCCTGACTCACCTGACATGACTTTTGTCTAATGTCTTTGTGGGAGAGATGCACTTTGCAAGGAGGCCATTAGTGCTCTAATGAAACTCTAAACTTGCCTGACAGAATAAGAGCGCAGCAGGGCCGCGTTGAGTGGCTGCTTGCTGTGTGTTAATTGAGACGGACTGTTCATTATCATTGCTTAGTTGGCCACAGTGAAGCTAGATTCTAATTATAGGTTTAGCGTTTGTATGCAGCAGCAGACATACACATGACACATTAATGAACATTAAAGTTAAGGCAGTTTCCTGTGGAGTATCATCTGGTTTTTACCTTTCAAGTCTACTTTGAAGACGAGTTTGTGGAAAGTGAGTTTTGAAAGATCGTTGGTCTAAAGAGGGGATGTTGACCTTAACCCGTGATGTTCAGGGTGGGAAATCATAGCAGAGGATGAGTCCAAAGAAGCAGACCAGCACGGCTCTCTGGGAAACCTGGACTCCTCACCTGGCACCTCGGGACACAAGATGGGTCACGGGTCTTCTGGTAAGTGAAACTAGTGTTTTTCATTAATAAATTATGAGGAATAAGATGTGGTGCTGGTTCTTCCTCTCCGTTAAAGCAGCAAAAGGAGTATGTACCCTTAATCTGAACCACAAGGCCCATAGATACACAAAGTGTTGAATCCATAATGTAGTTTTTGTTTCATGTTTATATAATACACAGGTGAGCATATGTATACACACTGCAGGTTTGGTGTTTGATCACTGTGTGGACCATTAGTACAGGTAACAGGAAGCTCCAGGTGATGAGCAGCAGGTGTGTGAAGGGGAAGCAAACTATTTGTTGTCTGTCAGTGTCGCAGCATCTGAAATTGATGAATGGAAACTTACATGAGTTGAATTATGGATTGAGCTGTTTTTATTAATTGTTTTTTTTGTTTTTTTTTTTTCCAGTACTAAGGTGAGCATATGTTTACCAATTGTATTGTGAATTAATGAGTCACCATACTCAAAGAAACACATCACACTTGACACTGGGGAGAACTTGTTTGGACACTTGTTCTGGGCAACAAGCCGCTCAGTTCTCGCTTTAAATGTACACATTTTTGACTGAAAAGACTCTACAGCCTGGTTTATATTTTCCTTTTGAGGCTGATACAGATATTGATATCTGATAATGATAGAATCCAACGACAGCCGTGGCTGGAGACATGTCCATCTGTCCCATTCTCGTGAATGCAGTATCTCAAGAGCGTCTTGGGGAAATTTCTTCTAACTTGGCAAAAATGGCCACTTGGACTTGCGGATGAAGTGATTTAATTTTTGTGGTTATTTGGTTTATTATGACAACATTTCACACCAGTATATAATAGGATAAAATGAAGAGGTGGTTATATTTTATATTCAATAGGTCAAAGGTCAAGTTCACAGTTACATAATATTATGCAAAAACACTTGAAACTCTATCAGTCGCTGTCGTCCTCTGTAAAAACAGTGTCTAAGTGGAGACAGCATGCTTGTCCATGGAAAATTTTCACTGATATCACACATGTCAGTATAGTGATAACTTCTATTTTGAAAAAAAAAAAAATACACTTGATACCTTTTAATAAATTCCTTCTTCACTACATATATTTTGAGTCTGGACAGACATGGATGTAAACTGCAGCTTGACTGGTTGGTGTAAGCACACAACTGCGAGGCACTAATTCTAGTTTATTTGTTTTAATATAATATAAAACATTTTTCAAATTTGGTAGGAATATGGCCAAAATATGCACTAATTTGGACATACCTTAACCTTAAACAAACCTGTCAGCACTGTCTAGTGCTGCTTTCAGAGTTTTTGTGCTCAAGGCTCTTCACATGGCGAGCCAAAATCTCAAAGCACAGCTGTATTCATATTTGTGCAAAATAGCCTCTACAATGTGTTCACTCATATCAATCTGTAAATATATTTTATTTACAAATGCCAAATAGAATTTGACAAACAACTATATTCCTCATTACATATTTATTAAAATAATTTAACCAATTGAACCTGAAACTATATAAAATTACATCAATTCAAGAACACGCTCATTTAAACCAGATACATCACAAAATTAAAAATGAGATATGGAGCTGAAAAGAAGGGAGAGACAGACAGTCTAATGATTCCCACCATCTGGCAGCTTCATGAATGAGGAAAACTGGGGTTCAGTTTGAAAGATTTTAAAGGAAATTCTTTTAGGGCACAAATTTGCCTCTGTACTTGGAAATGCATGCATAGAATGTACTGATGTAGTAAATTAAAAATTAATTTATAAGCTTTTGTACAGGTTTAGTTGTATATTGCATTAATAATGTACGACTGTCATAAAATCCCATGGCACACTTGGACTTGCCTCAGACACTGGGAACCATTCTATGGTTGAAAAACACTGTAATAGAGACACTTTTTCTAAACTATCTCAAATGTATTTTTCTCTAATTGCATTTCTTGTTGTCTGGCATACTGATACTGATATATCTGCAAAAAGCTAATCTCAGCTGACTTATTGGTAAGCCATACAAAGACAGACTAGATTTGATGCAAATCTACACTACAATGTAATTTTGAATGGTTAAAAAATGAGGCTGTCTGTTTTTGGTGTGGTGTAAAAAAAAAAAAAAAAAAAAAAAAAAGTGCAGTTACATTGAAAAGGCACAGATAACTCTTGCGATTGACCTGACTGTTGTACTATAAATCCTTTGATACTCTCCTCCTCTCACCAGCAGAGGTTTCCCTCTTCATTTGGAGCATGCACATCCACCCTTGTCACTCTTGATAGCCTCTGCCCCAGTGGTTGAAATGGAAATAGAGCGCACTCAAGCATTAGTTACTCTTTGGCCTTAAGATTATTTTTGCCTCTACACTCACTAGAGGACCTTCCCCCAGCAACTAGGTGCACAGTGCAAGTGCGGTGGCGCTTGTGTGTGCTGATGAGAGCAGGGGGTGAGTGGCATGACTAATAACACTCTATGTGTAAATGTAACAAAGAGATTTCATGAACAAAAGAAACAGGAACCACTTATTTGCTGCCTGCTAGGTGAACATACTGCCAAGTGTTTGAGCACAGAGCCTTTCTTTGCTCTGTAACATAAGCTGTTCACATCATGAATAGACTGGGTGCCCACATTAATCATACTTGCTTTATGTCACACAAAGACCATATCCTTAACATCCTCTCGTGTTTTTCACTAGCTTGTTGTCTCTGTGACCTACATCGAACCCCAAGCAAAGTGTTTGTGTCTCACTCGTTTCCATATTTGTGTCCGTGTTAATAACGCTGATGTTTTTTTCCGCATGGCCAGTCCAGCGTGACGAACTGAGGGAGATCTTCAACGACATCAGCAGCTCCAGTGAGGATGAGGAGGACGAAGGGGACCGGCACGAGGACGAGGACCTGAATATCATGGACACGGAGGATGATCTGGTGCGACAGCTCCAAGACAAACTCAACGAGTCGGATTCTGCACAGCATGAAAGTGATAGAAACAACCAGATAGGTGAGAGGATCTCAGGGTTTCTACACACAACTGGAAAACTATATGCCATCTGTTTGAAAATATGCAGAATGACAAATATTTGTGATTATATAAAGCTCATTGTAGTATGAAAAAAATTGTCCTTATATTACTTATGGATTTTATGGTCCCTGCATATAGAGCCAAAACAATCAAGTTATCATTTATCAAGTCCTTTATCAAGGAAAAATTCCAAATATTTGCCAGCTTAAAGGGACAGTCCAGACCACATCAAAATCAAACACACATCTTTTTCCTCTTACCTACAGCGCTATTTATTCTTCCAGATTATTTTTGGTGCGAGTTGCCGATTTTTGGAGATAAGATAATGGGCGGCTGGTGTCTTGTGGTGCCCAACATGCCAAAAAAAAAACTCAACAGCGATCTCTCTGTGCAGAAATCATGACCCAGTTACTCAAAATAATTCACAGACCTTGTGAGCAGTTTCACGTACTAACTACTTTCTTTCCACCGAACGACACCCTCCAGTATCACAGCGCAGAAGGAAGTGTGCATCTACTCACGAACAAAGGTTACAACTCGGCTGAGGACTCCATTATTCAAGTGGTCATTAATGGATCCTGTTGTCCATTAGTAGATGCACGATTCCCACAGCGCAGTGATACAGTTGGTGGGTGTAGTTTGGTAGAAGGAATAATAGTTCTTAGATGAAACTGCTTACCACAAGGTCGGTGGATTATCTTAAGTAAATGGGTCTGCACAAAGAGAATGGTGTCAAGTTTTTCAAATGTATTTGAGCCACAAAAGCTGAGTGCCATCTAGTTCCATTATAGTTGAGAGAAGGCGGAACAGGAGGTCAGTTTCATTCTGCCCCTGATCTGCCAAGGGAGGTAGTAACAGAGCCAGATCGACATCTGTGTTAAAGAGTAAGCCAGTACAGCAAGATGCTATTGAGTTACATGTTCACTGTGACTGTGTTCATTAAATTACATACTTATTACACATATTTATCAGCTGTTGACTAGCATGTACTGTTTACAACGTCAGGCAGGAGAGAAATCTTCCCCACAGATCATCACACAAGGTGATCTTTTTAACTTATCTGTTACAGACGCAGCGATGCTGAAACACATAAAAAGCTCTCTGTTATAAATCCATGAGGTTATAAGCTCTGTGTGATTATAAACGAGTAGACAAGCAGAATCACTTATTGACAGGTGCACTGCTGTGTTAAGTCACGCCTCTTTTGATTCCGCGAACAAGCAGTGTGAAAGGACACACAGAGGCGGCTTTATAAAGGAGCTGCTTGATTCGGTGTAGATACACAAAGCAACCTTAAGGGTGAGCCCTTGTTGCAGCAGTATTGCAGGATCTCTGTGTAAAAAGGGCTTCAGCCTCCTAAATGTGAAGATTTGCTGCCCATCCTTCTTTTGGAATGTTTCACCTTGGCTGTGGGAAATTTTCTGCCATTTTATCGACTAAACGAAGAACAATTAATTAGGAAAAAACAGACAGATTAATCTTTAATGAAAATAATTCTAAGTTGCAGCCCTGCTGACATAGTGTAGTATTTATTGTTGTCAAAGTACTAAAGTTGTCTCAACACATACAAACTATTCTATATATGACCTATAGATTGTCCATATGGTGGGAGATGCATATTTATGTACATCTGTTGTTAAATTGAGCATGTGCGCATGTGTAAGCTATTCTGGAAGGTAGTGTGTTGTGTGGTGTGTGTGTGTGTGTGTGTGGGGTGTGTGTGTGTGTGTGTGTGTGTGTGTGTGTGTGTGTGTGTGTGTGTGTGTGTGTGTGTGTGTGTACACCTGGGTGGATGAAGCATTAGAGTTATGCAATCCTTCGTGCTGTGCTTGCTACTTGCAGTTACATCTCAGTGCGAATGCTGATTGTTTCAGAGGACTCACCCGGCAAACCGACAGACAGTCTTTTGTTTTTTAGTCGTAGCCAGTCATGGCCAAGACCTTTGCATGCTGATTTCAGAACAGACTTGTAGACCAGAAACAGCCTGACGTGAAATTAAATCAAACCTCCTCAGATAGTCAAAGCAGAGGTGAAATCATAACCTCAGCCAAGTGTCTGGACTTCTAATCAGAGCTGAGTTTTCTAGGTCAAACATTACACACACACTCTCTCAAATGAGTAGCCCTATTTTCACTCGAATACACGTCCTCGCCCACAGAGATGCACAGCACTGACAGCTTCCTGTGCTTCTCCTCTGCTAACCAGCCTGACAGGTGTTGTGGCTAAGCGTTGGGCTCAGACAGCTGTCCAGTCTGACAGCTCAATGCCTCCTTATCTACATACACGGAGCTGTCATTCAGCAACACTACTGGTCAGTTCCAGTGTAGCTGCCCAGCAGAGCCTTTGCAGATGTGTCGGGGTTTGGCTGGCAGTGCTGCGAAGTCGTAATAAATGTGTCCGCAGGGACTTTTCCCCGCTTGACGTTGCATATTAGATTCGTGCAGCACAGGATTGAAAGTCAGCTGGGGGGGCGAAGAAGAGGGTGGATACAATTAGTTTGGAAGATAGTTGATGGCGATGGAGCCACAAGTTGTTGCGAGGCACTATCACTTTGGCTGGATTTAATGAGAACCCTCTGTGGAGCCCAGAGCAGACTGATTTAGTTGTGTCTTTTAGTGCTTCGGCCTGCTGGCTCACGTCCTTTTAAATGGATTTGTTGTTCCCATTAACAGCAATTTGTCAAACTGAAATGGAGGCATCCTTGTTGCTCGGCAAGCTAAGGTGCATATCTCGTCTTCACGGCTTTCTGAGTGCAGTGTCGCTCTCGAGTTATGTCACATCATCATCTCTCTCTGGCTTTCTCTCCCTGTTTGCTTTTCACTGCACAAGAAAGCAGAAGCGTAAATGATATTTGTGTTTTTATGACGCTGGTAACATGTGGACCTCCTGCTGTTCCCTGCAGTTATGGAGTATCAGGTGCAGATCAACAGCGTCAAGGCCAAGCTCCAGGAAACCCGTGCACGGAAGAAGCAGCAGGAGGAGCTCATCATGAAAGTGGAAAACCAAGCCCTCAAAGTAAGCAGTTGCACACACGCAAACACTTTTTTCCCCTCACTCATTCAGAAACTAGGTCTGCATGTACAGAAACATAAACAAGAACATGCAGATGAGCTCGGAGGCAGAAGTCTTCACACAGCATAAGTTCTCTGAACAGTGACGATGAAAACATAAAACAGCTGATTACACACAGTGTTGGAGGCCATTATTTAGTTTTTTTTTCTATTTTTAAAGCCGTAAATATTACATTTCTCCCGTCAGCCCTTAAACATATGCAGGAAAATGGCATGAAAATTCATTGTTCTGCCAAGCGCTCTTTAGTGGAGTCTTTACAATGAGTGAAACACGAGCAGACACGGCCCTTTTTACGTTGCCATTTAGAGCTCTCATTGCCCGGTGTTTTGGGACCGTCGAAGCCCCCATCTCCAGTCGTTATTATCACAGTCGCAGGGAAAAGGTCAGCTGTCTCTGACTGGCATTCCAAGTGGCCTTTCTGTCAGGGAGGAGATAGTGACATGAGCAGCCCAGGCAGACACACATTTAAAGCCATCACAATTTAATGAGGCTCAGCATGTCGACTCAAACAAATCTTGTTTGTCTCTCTCCCCTCTCGCAGAACCGTTTCCAAGCTTTGTTGGATGAGATTATTCAGCAGGAGGAGCGGGAGATGGAGCAGGTGAGAACCTTTTTGTAAAAAAAGCTGTGGATCACTGCTTGCTGTGAGCTTTCTACAGCTTTCAGCACTTTGCATGAATTTATCTTGTCTGAATGTCAAATACCACGTTAGTGGATGGCATTGTGCTGGCTGTCCCCTTTTTAAACCCTCTAGTTTTTATGCCTAATAGCAAAGTTCAAATTCAATCATGTGAAATTTAATTTGTCAGCAGCTAACAGCGGAGTCCTTTTTGCAGCTATGGCATATAGGCCACCCACTGTCTTGAGTCGTTGTTTGTATTGACAAATGAAGGCAGCAAATTAATGTGAAAAGACATGTTAATCATCATCCACTTACCCTCCAATTACACCCCGGGGCTGTCGGGCATCAATCACGCCTTCTATTTTCTGCTCCAACAGCTGGCCTCCCTGCAGGAGCAGCTGGACTCTCTGATAGAGAAGTGACCACCAGGGGGCAACCTCACGTCATCTTCAGCCGCACATAAAGACACGAGAAGAGGAGGAGGAGGACAGAGCCTTCATCCAGGGAGGAGGGAGTCTTTATTAGCTGACTTGCTGTGTCATTCCTTTCAGTTCGTCATTTTCATACATTACACTTGCAGCATACTGATTTCTCTATTAAAAGTTGTTGTTTTTAATTAAGTTCATAACATTTGTTATTAGTTACTGTCTGATTAAAGTATTTGTTTGGCTTCAAAGGTGAATATTGTGTCTGTTTTCCATGCCGTTTTAAAGTTGAAAGTACTCTGAGCCAATGTTTTTTTTTCACCTTACATTACCTGTATGAAGAATAAATTACAGTGATACAAAACTGGAAAATGACAATTTAATTGGATTTGATAGAGATATACACGCACAGATTTATTGTCATTAACATCCTTTTTCTGAAGGTGGATGAACCTTTTTCAATTTGTCTAAAGCAGGGTTTTGGCTAGGGGTGTCACAATTTCAATATTAAATTGGAAATCTATCGAAATTAGCTTTCAATTTCAATAATCAAATTGAAAAGGCAGAATATGTAATTCTCCCAGTATTTTTTTTAAGTCTGTCTCCGCCTACTTGCAACATAGGGCGCATGTTGGATGGGAAAAAAAGAGCATTGACAGAATTGTTTGCAGACCATATCGACTTTTTAAATCAGAATTCGAAAATGTAAAAGACAGTTGTCAAGACACAAAGCCAATGATCTGCAGATCTTTACAAATCAAGACTCGACAGTGTAAAGCGATATTCCACCTTTACATGATAACCCACTCAGTATGTACTCACCCCTATGCCAATGTGATGATGGGTGAAGATCTTCAGTTCACAAAACAATCCTGGAGTTTCAGCAGAAAACAGAGTAGCAGCCTCATCCAGTACAATGGCAGTGAATGGAGACCACGGATAAAATGTAAAAAAAAAAGAACACAAAACAAACACAAAATGTCTCCATCCTGCTTGTGTGGTGTAATCCAAGTGTCCGCGAGCCGCGACATTAAAAATTAACCGCAAAAGATGGCATTTACGCCATGTTTTTAGCCGAAATGTCAACTGTAGCATGTAGCCGGTAGGATGTAAACATGGCGTCGATCTCGTGAGACTTCCGCACGTGCGTCCATTAAGAGATATACAAGTCTCGCAAGATCGACGCCATGTTTACATCCTACCGGCTACATGCTACAGTTGACATTTCGGCTAAAAACATGGCGTAAATGGTGTCTTTTGCGGTTAATTTTTAATGTCGCGGCTCGCGGACACTTGGATTACACCACACAAGCAGGATGGAGACATTTTGTGTTTGTTTTGTGTTTTTTTTTTTTTTTACATTTTATCCGTGGTCTCCATTCACTGCCATTGTACTGGATGAGGCTGCTACCCTGTTTTCTGCTGAAACTCCAGGATTGTTTGTGAACTGAAGATCTTCACCCATCATCACATTGGCATAGGGGTGAGTACATACTGAGTGGGTTATCATGTAAAGGTGGAATATCGCTGTAACAATGGCATAGCTGTCAGTGCTAAAAAAAAAAAGTTTAAATCAAAAATCTAATTGAATTGTGGACTTCGTGACACCACTACTTCCTGCAGGTTAGGGTTGGGTGATAATTTTCTAACCAGCCCACTTCCTCCCATCCTCCCGAATGTCACCTGGGAGATGTATGCAAACGGCAGGCTCTCTACGTTACGTATGCTACACCTCTACAGACTGTTTACCTCTTATTCCTCCCCCAGCTCAGCGCACGTTGTGTACTGTGCCCTAGATGAGAGTGCGTCGTGGAGCAGCAGATGTCTGTCTGCAGGCAAAATAAAGTGACAAAAATTGTAAATAAAGACCGATCCAAAAAAATCTAACAAAGGGCCATAAATATATTAGAAAACATGCTGTGAAAGGTTTGGGTCCACTCTTTAATTTAGCGTATCTAAAATTAATAAAACAATTCTTCATGGAAGTTTTTATCAGATTATTAGCTGCTAGCATTAATATGAGTCAGTTCCTACAACTCTTTACTTGATCAGCATCACTGTTTGATTTTGTATTGAGTAGGGATGAAAATTTATTATAAACATTGGTGTAGTAGTGAAATGGATCTAAAATTGAATTCATAATGGTCTTAAAAAGTCTTAAATTTAACTTGTTGAAACCTGCAGAAACCCTGTAAAGAGAGTGAAACACAGGTTACAGAGAGGATACAGAGGACTGTCAGCCTCCACACACACACCACACACACCACCCTGACCTGCAATAGACCAGGAAGAGGTTGAGGGTTAACTGGACAAATTAGACTTAAAACACATTCTGTTTTCACAGGTTTACCAGCCGAAATCGAAACACACACCTACTCTGTTTGCAACCCACTTGACCCACTGTCAAGTGTGGTTTTATATGACGAGTTACAGCAAGTTGACCTCCAACTCACACTTGATTGGTTACATTTATGTAACTGCCCTCATGTAAGAAGAGATGATGAATAATTAACACAGGATTAGAACTTGGGAAATGTATTTTTCATTTCACTGTCTTTAAACTAGGTTAAGATCTAGCTGACTGTGGAACTGGCAGCATACAGTAGTTTGCATCTTTGTTACTGCTCACAAAGGTACGTGGTGGAGCGTCCACTGAGACTTCTGGATTTAAACAGCTCATCAGAATCTGGATTTTAATCTTATTTGAGTTTCTCGCATATTCAAGGGCTTCCTGTTCAAATAAGAGCTGAGATGAGTAATGAATGGATTAGTTCATAAACAGTAATTAATCAGAAGCAGCAATTTAACTTGTTTGTCCAAAATGCCAAAAAGTTGCTCTTTCCAGCATCTAAAATGTGAAGATTTGCTGCTTTTCTTTCTTATGCAGGGTTGATTCAGATTAATTTGTAAAGTTACTTTCAGTTACTGAATACAAATTAAATGGCACTTTTTGTAATTAGTAACTTAATCCAGTGGATTACAAAAATTTGGATTACTTAAAAATTAAGTACTAAAAACCAGACACAGCCACCCACAAATATTGTTTTTTTCTTTAAAGGGACAGTTCACCTGAAAATCAAAAATATGTATTTTTACTCTGGCTTGTAGTGCTACTAATCCATCTAGATCAGCTATTCCCAAACCTACAAATGCCATTGCCCAGTAAAATCCAGTGAAATCTGAAAATCTTCTGCAGCACACTGGAACCTTTAATCAAACTCTGACCAGCACATCGTACCAATGTTGAGATGTAAGATATGTTCTGGTGTTAATGTGACAGTTCTATTATGTTCAAGAGAAGGCAGACATCTCACTGGCTGATATCTTCAAAACTCTGCACTCCGAAACTATCTATTCAGAAAGACATATAGAGTTACAGAGATAAATAACACTACAGCTAAGAGTAAAAATATGTTATTTTGCACTCTCATGCTGATTTAAGGTTGGGTTTAGTTTTTTAGTCCACACGGCACTGCAGAATCTCCCAAACAATAGGAGTGAATGGTGATCAGTTTTCAAATGGAAAATCAATAAAATGCCAACATACTGCTCATCTGGTGTAATCCAAGTCTCCTAAAGCCCCAACAAGTCATCCACTAGTGCGCGCACACTGTCACACACCACACACACACACACCACACACACACACACACACACACACACACACACACACACACACACACACACACACAACACACACACACACACACAGTTCAAAGTTCCATTAATGACACATTAATTCAAATGTGATCTGGGCTGCTTACAGTTACTTATTTGGAATCTGATTATGTAATCCTGATTACATGTAATCCGTTATAACCCTTGTCTTATGTGATCATATGTTGCATGCTTTGGGTTTGGACTTGGTCGAAACAAGAGCGTGTTCTGATTGCCTCGAAGTTCCCTGTGAAGTGGACTGCAGAGGGTGTTTAGCCAAGTTAAGTGAGATCCCAAACTGTAGGGAGCAACACAGGCACAGTTCAAAGGAACTCTGAAGTGTGTAGGGAAGAACTGAACAACAGGTCTTTACTTACAGGAAGCTGACAAGCAAGATTAAATTAATAATTGTCCAAGTAAATATTTTTAGATATTATATTTACTGTTAAATTAAACTTATTAATTTATTAAAATGTGATTTAATAATGTTTGATTTAATTAAACAGTTAATTAATATCTTTATATACAAATTGTATATTTTTATATAGTTTTTATATATGGTAACTAACCTGACCAGTCATAATTATCAGACAACATAATATATATATATATATTACATAACAGTAGTCTGTATATAATGAACATTAAATGATAATTTGCATTTTAATGTATTTTTGAATGCACTATATATTTGAATGCAAATTAATCAAATCACCTTAATTTGACATTTACATTGCATACATTTTGAGAGAATACGTTTTGCAATCTATCACTTTTTGTTTTGTTTCACTCAATATTTTGTTTCAGTCATGTCAAATTTCCTTAGTTGCTGTAAAAGGTATCCAGGTGTTTTACATGCTAATGAGCGGAGGAATGATGTCTGCGTGTGCAACGTTGCAGGGTGTTCTGAATGCAGGAATGTTGTAAACACTGACATTCCCTGGGCAGGGAGCAGGAAGTACATCCTAAGTACACCACACAGAACCGACTGACTGATCGAGTCAAATTTATTCCATCTACTATCAAGTAAAGATCGGAAATATAACAGATTATTTTTGAGTGTGCGTTTAATATGTAAGCCTCTACGTCTTCATATGTTTCATAGACTATGTAATGCTGCCAGGGAATATGCAATATGTTGGAGTGGAAATAAAGCTTTGTTTGAGGGGAAAAACACATTTGGTATTGTTTGGTATAATTGATTGTAATGTTACCAATTATCAATTAAGGGAAGTGCTTACAATTTACAACCCTAGTAGTTACTATTACTGTGTAAAGGGCTATTTTCTGTTCACACTTCTCTGGGATGTAAAGTCCTCTGTGTCCATCATGGCTGGACAGCGTGCCACTAAACCACCAACACGTCATCAGATTACTCTCCTTCCAGAATGATCTTAGCTTGGTCGGGAGTGATCTAGGCCTCTCTCGTCCACATGATCCTGGGCGTTGGTGGTCATGCCCTGCCTCTCCTGCTCCTTCCTGCAAGGCTTGCCCCACCAATCGCAGGGGTAGGCAAGAGATTAGCTCCTCAGATTAAAGTGTCCACCTCCAAACCCTGCCTAATCCTGCCATCTGTCAGAGAGCAGCTAACCAGCCAAAGACTCTCTCCACTAGGCTAATTAGAAAGCCAGAAGAACACAGACCTAGAGAGGGAAAAGAAATCTCCCAAAACACACATTTCTGTCTGGTACTGCTCAAGGCAGAGTGACAATGGAGGAGACATACCTCTTAAACCATCCAGGAGTCAGGAAGAAGATTCTGGCTGGAGGCACAGGACCGCTGCCACACTTTCCACCTGGGACAAAGGTAACAAGTCACAGTTAACCTGATAACCGAAATAATACTGAACTCAAACTCTGTATGATTGGAAATGATCCCTTACATAATTACCATTGTGATGTAATTAATGTTTTACAGAAAAAAATGTCTATTTATAGCTCTGTTACGTTGCCCACTTCAATTAGATTCTGTTGAATTATTCATGAAGTGAGGAAATTTATTCTGTTTCTGGCACTCACACACAGAGCAAACATTTGGTCAACCAAATTGCAACATGTTTTCTGGCACCGAATCTGTGTTTCTGTTCATCCACTGATCCGCTGGTCGCTGACTTTTTTCCCTTCCAAGTCATATCCAGCCATATGGCACCGAGCCTGGACGCCGTGACAAACATTTTCCATGACAATGCCAGCATGAATTTCCTTCCATTTACCTGTGTGTCTCTATTACAGTGTGTGTGTTCCCTTCCAGGTGAGGTGATTCCCAGTTGCTCACACAGTTATCAGGCCATTATACACAATCTGTCAAGCTATAAATAGAAGGTTACATGCAGACAACATAATTTTACAGTCAGAATGACTGTAAAGGCTTCGTACGTCTGTCATTATGCACACAAACAGATGGAACACATAATGAAAACCAGCATGTTTGTGTTACACAGTATGTGACACAAATATACGGAAGCATTCAGTGAAAAGTCTTCTGAGAAAACATAAAGCTTAAAAAAACTGTCAACAGTGGGATCTTGTCAGTGTTGACATAGCCTGTTTACTTACATTGTATTTTATTATGTTTCTATGCCAGACATAGGAAACATAGTCAAACTACCGCAGTGCTATTGAATGTTTCTGCCAACCAGTCACGATGCCATTTACATATACGTCTGCACAGATTCATATAATATACTGTATGTAGTGAAGGTTCTGAAGGAATTTATTGCACAGTTTTGGTGTATTTTGAGTAACATGCTGTCTTCAGAGACTATTTTTAAGACTACAGGACAGAGGACTGATAGAGAGCAGAATATTATGATGTCCACATGACCTTGACCTTTGACTTTTTGGATATAAAATGTCAACACTTCATCATTTTCTCCAATCAGATGTTTGTGTGAAATTTTAAGTTGAGTTATGGCCCAAAACATGTTTTGTGAGGTCACAGTGACCTTGACCTTTAACCACCAAATTCTGATCAGTTCATCTGTGAGTCCAAGTGGACGTTTGTGACAGATTTAAAGAATTTCCCTCCAGGAGTTCTTGAGTTATCACGTTCACAAGAACTGGACGGATGTGAGGTCGCAATGATCTTTGATGACCAAAATCTAATCAGTATATTTTTGAGTCCACGTGGACGTTTGTGCTACATTTGAAGAATTTCCTTCCAGGTGTTCCTGAGATATCACATTCAAGAGAATGGGACAGACGTGAGGTCGGAAACCTTTGACCCCTAAAATCTAATCTGTTCATCCTTGAGTCTGAATGGACATCTGTGTCAAATCTGATGAAATTCCCTTTAGGTGTTCGTGAGATTGCATTCACAAGAAAGGTGCAGGCATGAGGTCACCTTGACCTGAAGTTGGGACTTTTAAACACCAAATTGTAGTGAGTTCATTCTTGAGTTCAAGTGGATGTTTGAGCCAAATTTGAAGAAACCCCCTTGAGGTGTTCTTGAGCTATTGCATTCACAAGAATGGGACGGACGAACGTCACAGATGGACGTATGAACGTACAACTCTAAAACATAATGCCTCCATTCGTACATACATATACATACATTTTAAAAAGTGAACGATAGGCCTGAGCGATATAGCTGAAAAACCTATCATGACAGTGAAGTTTTCATATTGGTTGATATCAATGATTATTGATCATGTAGGTTGTGACTCACGACATGTTGTTTTCTCCAAAGAGTGGAAGCAACTAAGGAGATAAAATAGGTTTGTTGTAGTATCTACTGGCGACATGGACAAAATCGAATATCACAATATTTTTGACCAATTATTGTGACAATATTGTAGGGATGACTAATGGTGACTAATGAAATTTTTGATAAATCAGCAGTAATGTGGATATAATGACTAATTGGGTAAAGACAAAAAATAGAACAGCTAGAACAGTCTGCTAAGTTCAGCAACTAACATCACTTAACTGTAATGTATCCTTTAAAACCACAGAAAGACAAGACTTATGCCATATGACAATATAACGATATCTAAAATCAGTGATGATATCCATATCGTGATGGAATATCTTATCGATATACTGTCCAGCCCTAGTCAAAGGCAGGAATTCCTCACTGTATGTTATTTAAAAAGAGAGAGGAAAAAGAGAGTATGTTTCTTTTATCTGCACAATAAATATATAAAAGTGCAGTGTTTTGAAAAACCCACAAAAATCATCTCTTAGCCAGTGAATAAAAGGTCTTTTAAGTTCTCTCTCAAAGAGGAAATCCAAGGTCTTTGAAAAGATGTGGGGATTTTTCATGGACTTCCTGAAAAACAATCCCACTGAGTATTCTTCAGTACTAGAGCTCTATTTGCTTTAAAGTATATAGTTTGAATTTTAAAGTGAATTTTGTTGCAGAATAGTTTAATTTATTCATCCCCATCCTTGAACTCTTCCTGTCCCCTCTTCCCCTCCTCCCTCCTTCCATCCTAGCTGGTTTTCCACTTCCAGACGCTGCTGGACAACTTTGAACGAACAGTCATCGACGACAGTCGACTGGCTGGCAGACCGGCTGAGATCTTTGTGGGAAAGATGTTCAAGATGGAGGTCTGGGAGACCCTGCTGGCATCCATGAGAATTGGAGAGGTGGCTGAGTTCTGGTGTGATGCCGTTGTGAGTTGAACTACATACTTACTATGCATGCACACACATACATCAAGATATTAGGCCCTAAAAGAGTTCTTAATAGGTGTTCATGAGCGGGGAAGGGAAGCTTTTTTACTCCTCATTGTGATGCACATGAATCAACCCTCTGAAACCTCCTACATGCTCAGTATTACAAACACAAATAGCAATCTGTGCAAATTGCAGCGTTTTTCTTCTGGAGAAAAAAAAATGTAATTTGCAAGTAAAATTGTGGCCATTTCTTGTGTTTTCCTGGTAGGACTGATTGGCACAGGCTTTGCGGCACAGGGGGGTTAGCATGATTAAGTGCTTCCATGTCTTGTTGCAGACCTGTTGTTTATGCTTTTGTTGATGAGTTTATTTTGCAGCACACAGGCTTGTACCCCATCGTGTCCAAGGGAATGAGGCTCATCGCTCAAGGGAAAGACCCCCTGGAGGGCCAGAGACACATGTGTGGTATGGGAAACATGTTCAACTATCACTCCACTGGTTTCCCAGAGCTGGATGAGCTATTGAGAACTCCTCAACCACTTATATTCATCATGGAGCTGTTGCAGGTAAGTACCAGTGGCAAAACACTGGCTATCAAAATAAGAAGACAGTGCAGAACAATCAGCTGTCTTTTTTAAATAAACAGCTTTTCTCAGATTTTAGTGTCTTTAAACATAGGCTGACAGTAAAAGAGACACATTTACCTATTCAACCAACCCTCTTCACAAAGTAAGACACTCCTACACTTTTTTTTTCCAAAATCCACTGACAGAAATGACAAAAGTGAAGTCCCAATCTGCCTGAGACATTCAGTTTTGAAATAATATAGTATCCAGAACAAGCTTGAAACGCACCAGGGGGTCCAGCAGCGGTTGCAGTAAATTAACATCTTCCCCATTTCAGAGTTTCACAATCCTTTTCCATGCACAAGTTGACAGCTCTGAAGTACTCAGATCCTTTCCTTAAGTAAAAGCCGCAATACCATAATAATGTAAAAATATTCTTTTGCAAATATTCAAAATTATACTTAATTAAAGAAAAGTACTGCCTGCAAAATGCACTTGAAGGTCCAGTGAAATGACTCAGAGATCAATTGCAAGTAATCAAGTAGTCCGCTTACAGTGTTAAAGGAGAAATATGCAGGGCTGCAACTAACTCTTTTGGTATCTCTATTTTTTGTCCGTTACTTTACTCCCATGATACCTTGATTTGAGGTTAACCATCTGCTTCCACCTGGCTATGTGAGGCTGCTTCTATGTGCACAATGAAATCATGACAGGAAATATAAAGTTATTTTCTGTCAGAGCAAAACTTTCCTTGAAGCTTATATGACAAACTGCCACAAATGAGCTATCAAGATGTAGCAATGAAGCTGTGCTCCTCAGGTTGCCATGTGTAGTTTACTCAAACAACGAGAAACTGGTAGTGATGGAGACAGAAAGAAATGCCCACAAGGGAAGCACCTGTAGTTGAAGCACACGTAATGCGCCCTTGAGCAGGCCCTTGGTGAGGGAAAAACATAAAAGCTCTCTATTTTAAGGCTGCAACGAACCATTATTTTCATAGTTGATTAATGGGTTGATTATTTTCAATTAATCAGTTAATAGCTGTTTGTTTTAAACTGTCAGAAAATGGTGAAAAATATCAATCAGTGTTTCCCAAAGCCCAAGATAATGTCAAATGCCTTCTTTTGTCCAGAAACCAAAGACACTCAGTTTACTTGCATAAAGGAGTAAAGCAACCAGGAAATATTCACATTTAAGAAGCTGAAATCAGAGAATTTGGACTCAAACTGATTAACTGATTACCAAAATAGTTGGTGATTAATTTAATCATTGGTAAATTATTGCAGCTCTAGTCCATTTCATGACTTCATGAATACACAAATGTCAATTAGATGGTAATCTGCATGAGGAAATTCTGTTATAATCAATCAGAGTTTACAATGATTAGTTTGACTTGGACAGACATGATCACAATTAACAGTTTGCCCCCTTACTAAAGATTGCCTCATCAACAGTCTTCATTTAAGCCAATAGTGGACTAGTTGTCGCACGTTTGCAATATTAATTTAATTAACAATATATATTTAGAGCTTCAGCTGAGATTAATCAGGTAATCAATTATTAACTGATTATCAAATTAATTGCCAATCACCACTATTTTGATAATCTATTCATTATTTGAATAACTTTTAAGAAAAACAGTCAAAATTTCTCTGATTCCAGTTTCTTAAATGTTAATATTTTGTATATTTTGTGGGTTTGTTTGTTTGTTTGTTTGTTTTTTGTTGTTGTTTTTTTTTTTACTCTTTTGTGGAAATAAATTGAACGCCTTGCTGTTGTGGAAAAAAACAAGACATTGAAAACATAATCTTCGGCTTTGGGAGACACTGATGGTCATTTTTCACCATTTTCTGACAGTTTATAGTCCAGACAACTCATTGTCTAGTTGTTTACAGCAGGATTAATCAACATTATAGCTGACGTGTACTTACAAATAAAGTCGCTTCCCGCCTCTGTCCCTGTCTGAACCCGCCGTGTTTCATCATCCTCGGAGTCAGAGTCCGGTCGGAGCCGCTCACGCGCTGTGTTCTCTGTCAAACCGGCCTCCGTTGATCCCACAGAGCGGCTCACTAAGCTAACCTGCTAATGGCAGCTACAGCAGAATTAGCAGCAGTGCGCCGGTAAAAAAGGTCCGTGTTGCAACAATACCCCGGACCTAACGGCAAGGTGCAGCTCCCCAACGTCATTTGAGGTGTTTTTTTTTTGTTTTTTTTTCTGCGACTAACGAATAAATGACAACTATTTTGGCACCGACTAACAGTTTAGTCGGTCTATTAGGGAACAGCCTAGTTTCCACTGTATAATATTCAAAAGTATGTCTTCATTAGGGTGTAATCACCTTAAAATAAGAATCGTTGTTTTCATTTCCGTAGAACAGGCGTGTCAAACATGCAGCACGTGGCAAAGTTTGCTCATTTGCAAAGAGTGAAAATTGCAGGCATGTCATTAATTCCAACTTTTCAATAAATCCACTGCTATTCATGATCTATCCACTGCGCTGATAGCATAGCAACCTTATGCTTCTGGACAGACTTTATGACACAATTGTAGTCTACTGTTCATGGAGGAGCTGCTGGTGGAAAATGTCTCAAGCAAAGCAACTGACAGTTATAGTTGGGTTTATAAGAAACAGTTTCTATTTCTTGTCCTGTAAAGACAGTAGACTGACTAAATCTGAGATATTGTACAAATTGCATTTATTTTTCTTAAGACATCACAGACTGTGAACATTTTCACAGCATACTTGTTCTTCTTTACAAGACCAGGAAAATTATTTATTTGGTTATTGTGCAATGGTTTTACTGGTCCGGCCCGCTTGCAGTCAAATTTGGCTTTATGTGGCCCATGAAGTAAAATGAATTTGACACCCCTGCCTTAGAGTGAGCTATTTATACCTACAGAGGGCACAGGTCCACTTCCACATACTGTGCCATGTTGCACTTGTATGTTTCTGCAGAACAGACAGGCCTTTCACATTTTTTGCAACCACTGTAGGCAGTGGTGAAAAGAGTACTGGAAAAAGTACTGTTACATTACTGAAATGTTACTCAACTATAAGTAAAGCTACAAAATATTGTTAAGTGAAAGTGGAAGTGTTCTTCTCAAAAATTACTCAGAGTATTAGTTTTTAACCACTGATGTGTAATGCATTATCAATAGCAGGCATGAAATCAGAAGGGGTTTTTGTTTCTCCAAATCTTCAGTTTAAATTACTCCCAGCTCCTGTGCTGTTCTTCTTAGCGGTCATGGTCACCTCTACAAACCTGTGTCCACTGCAGCGTTTTTTCTGTCCGTATGTCATGGTTTTCATTGGCCCATTCAGCCCTAACTGCTACAAAAAAACAGATAAAAGCATCTAAATTGCTCATTATGCATAACTGCCCTTGTCAGAGTGTTTAATGATGGCGCTCCAGAGGTCCTGAATAATGACTTTTTTTTAAAGTTTATGTGCACAAGATAATAATTTGTGAACACAAGTTATTATGCTGCAGGAAAGTTAAAACTTTATCCTTGTTATTGGTGACCTTGTGTAAATCCCAGCAGAGAGTTAGATAACTCCAACCTGAGCATCTCTAAACAGTCACATAACTGAAAACACTACCCTTGTGGTTATGCATGGTCTTTTATGTATAATAATGCATCATATATTATAGGGGTGCAGCAATACCAAAAGCCCATAATAAGATATATATCACAATATTTAAAAAACAAAGAAAAATGACAACTTGAAAAAATGTCCTTTATTAAATAATAAATCTGATCTGTACAGTGTTTTTGTGCATTTAAAATCCATTTTTCCTTTTAACCTTCTTTAATAAAATAATGAACAAAAATTACCATGTCATGAATGTTTGAATTATATACAGCTGCAAAACAAGAACAGTGCAGCAGTCAGTAGCAGATAGTAACATGAAATAATCAACCATGTATCCATGTAGATATCGTCACAGTCCTGTATGGTATTGAGACATTATTTTATTGCAGTAGTGCAATATTCAATATATTGTTACATCCCTAAAATTTTATTTATCGTGTGTTTTTCATGTAAAATCAAAGTAACTAGTAACTATAGTAGCTGTCAAATAAATATAGTGGAATAAAAAGTATAATTTTCAGTCTGGAATGTAATGAAGTAGAAGTATAATGTACCATAAACTGGAAATAGCAAAGAGAAGTACCACAAAATTGTAGTTAAGTACAGTACTTGAGTAAATGTACATAGTTTCTCTGCACCACTGCAACCGTTCAGCTTTTTAGCTGTTTAACTTTAACTTGCACTTCTATCATTGCAGTTTTTTCTCCTTTTGATGTTTTTGATCTGTTGTGCTCTCCACCTACCCCTGCTGCTTCCAGGTGGGAGACCCCATGTCGTACCACAGAGAGTCGTGGATGATGGAAAAGGATGAGAAGCTGCAAATGGTGCCAACTCTCCACATGCAGGGCAATGCACTGGTGAAGCAGAGAGAATTCAGGGAGGCTGCCAGCAAGTACAAAGAGGCCTGTCCTGCTGCTGAAAACTGTCCAGTCCAGAGTGAGTGAATGATCAGGGAAGAAAGATGGGATGAAGGGAGCAAAACGAGCGACGCAGGCTTGTGAATTTTGAGGTTTTCTCAGGATTTTAGGTTTTTGGGACATACGGCTCATGCTGTGTTCCAGAGGGAGATTCCTGTTTTCCTGTTTTGCTCTGCTTCACTGTGTCCCTGATTACAGGCAGCGGGGTGGGAGGGCGGTGGAGGACTGTCTAAGGATGGAGGAATACTGGAGGGAGAACATGTTGTGTTTGAGATGTTCTGATAAGAAAGTGTAAAGGATTCTTTTGTGTGCGAGAGTGCATTTTTGGCAGCTTCAGACATATTTAGAAGTTTGATGTTGGAGGCTTTCAGATAGTTGGCCTGAGTGCAAACAGCTAGTAAAGCTCTGTTAGGCAGAGATGTTGCTCCCAAAGCCATGTTATGTTAGATTCTGTGTGGAAATATTTAAACCTACAGAAGACACATAAATTATTAAAATATATGTAGGGGATGCCGAGCAGCATCAGCAGCACTGATCATGTTCTTGTTCTTCCATCTGTGTGCATGTGTGCGTGTGTGTAGGAGATGCCGGGTGATATCGACTACATTAATTTGGGTCGAATGATTGTCCCCCTGGAGTTGAACTACTGCCAGTGCATGTTGGAGCTGGAGGAGTATTATGAAGTTATAGAGCACACCACCGAACTGCTGGAGAAACACAAAGGTAAATGCCTGTTTGGAGGATGGATTTAATCCTCATTTTGGGCACCAAAAAACATCTTTAATTTACCTTTTCCTGGGAGAGCTGACTGAGCACGCTGTTTATCTTCCAGTGTCATCTGCTGTAGCTTCACATTGACACAGTTGCATCATTTTGGGAAATATGCTTTAAAGCTTTCTTGTCAAGCGTTAGATAAGACGATTGATGCCGCTCTCATGTACTGTATGTCAGTTAAATATGAAGCAAAACTGGAAGGTGGTTAGCTCAGCTTAGCATCAAGACTTAGAAGTCTTGAGTCTCTTAGCGATAAATAGATCTTCAAGTGTCTAAAAACTAGGGTAAAGCCAGAAAGACAGACTATTAAGGGCAAAACCCCCACCGATTCAGCACCATGGACAGGGTGTGTATATTTTTGGAGCAATGTGCCTTTAGAACAATAGGCATTTGTTTTTGGGATACAGGGCTGTTGGACAGATAGGTTTGGGACATTTTTCGGACTATTGGGATTTTGGAATAATGAGTCATTGGAACAGTGGCGTCATACCAGATTGGTGACACTTTCATGGTTCTCCATTAAATATGAAGCCACAGCCAGGAGATGCTTAGCTTAGCATAACGACTGGAAGCAGACAGAAACAGATAGTGTGCTCTGTCTCACTGTAAAACCACAACTCGGTTTTTGTATGCGTTAAACCAGGGCTATTCAAAGTCTGAGGCGATGTACCCCCACTCAGACAAAGCTTAGAAAAACATGCCTCCTCTCCCCCCTTCGCTTGCTTAGTTTCACTCAATTCTTCAATGCCTGTGGGATCATAGTTATGTTGGATTGTATGATTCCTGTTTAATATGACTAAAGACTACACCAAATGCATAAAAAAGGTCTGTCCAAGTGCTTCTAATATAATATAAAATACTAATAACATTAGTTTCACTATCTGTCTGACATTTAGACTATTCTATGTAGTCTCATTTTGATAACTAATGTTATATTTTTGTCACTTCCATTCCCTAAGCCACCCCTGAAACTGCCTGGAGCGCCGTTGGAGAGGCCCGCCTCACGCTGTGAAAACCTAACATGTTACAGCATTAGATTAGATTTTTTCTTTTTTACCTTACCAGAGCCACGCTAGCTGTTTCCCCTCAGCTAGCATATTTAACAGACAGACATTTGAGCGGTAACCATTTTCTTATCTAACTCTTTTACACTAAAGCCAATAAGAGTACTTCCCAAAATGTCAGACTCTTTTTTATAATCAAGCACATGAAAAGCTGCTCAGTGGAGAGTAAAATGAGAGCTTGTACAGAGTTTCTTCCACCCTGGGATATGAACACTGTGACAAACAATAATTTCGAAATGCTGTAAAGCACTGACAGGTCAGGGTCTGATGCCTCGGCTGGCTTTATTGCAGTGGCTGTTGCATGTTGCAGCTGTGTATTCAGCGAGAGTGTGTAGGAGGGCTGAGGTTGACATTACCAAGGGTTTCATAGTTGCAGCCGCCCTGGGAATTGTAGCCTACTGTCATACCCATGGCTACTCATAAAATCCTGGAGGAGCTCACATGCTGGCACACTCCCCACTTTAGAGCCTTATGAATTATGCCACTGAGGCAGTCTTTATTTTACTCTCTGTCCCTCAGCCTGGCTTTCCAGTTTTATATTTGTCTTTGTGTGGCAGGAGGAGGGAGTGTGTACAATTAGGAATGTGTGTGCCTGTATGATGTGTGTGCTCCAGCTCTTGTGGCAGGAGCAGAAAGGGTGTAAACTGTCTTATGAGTGGGCATAAGTGTGAAATGGTATTGTGGAGATGATGGGCAGGAGTTTCAGGTCTCCAATGGCCCATTTCGAGCTGTCACCACGAAGCTGCAGCCCTCTTCACAAGGCTTTTCACTTTTCCCTCCTCATTTTCTCCCTTTTTCAGTGTCTTTAGTTTCCCTTTTCCAATCCCTTTCTTGCTGTGCCTTCAGTTTCATTTCTCTTTCATCCTCTTGTCTCCTTTCCCCCTCCACTTTACTTGCATTCTTCTGCTTCTTGTTCCTCCTGTCATCAATAGCATGTTGTCTATCATCCAAGTCAGCCACTCGACTGCTGTTTCATCCCTTCAACCCAGTTGGTGTTTAGAAAAGCACCCAGTGGTGGCTCACTGCAGCATCTGCTTCTGCCAGAGGCGACAAAGAAATCTGTTTAAATGTTGGCTGAATGAAGATTTAGTGTAGAGGGAAATTAAATGCAGAGGAACAGAAAAACTGAGTCATCAGTGGGTATCTAAACAAAGCACATGGACCTGTTCTGCTGAACCAGAGGCATTACAGTGAGTAGAGCGCATGTGTGAGTGTGTGTGTGTGTGTGTGTGATTCACTTTATAGTTATATAGGAACAGTGATAGCTTTCTTATGTCTGTCCAGTTAGCTTAGCTTAGCATTAGAATAGAAACTGGGGGAAACAATTAGCCTGGCTCTGTCCAAAGCTAACAAAATCATACCAGCACCACTGAAGATCACAAATTAAAGCAGGTGTCATTGGGCAAAAGCTCCATAATAACCTTTATGTAATTCAAGTGGTCTGAGAGAAAACGTAGACTCATGTTCCTCCTCTCAGCTCTGTTTTCAGCCTTCAGAAACCCAGCCCATGATGGGAGACTTTGGCCAGTCACAAGATAGATAGTTGACTGTTGAGTCTCAATCCCAAAACATCAGTATTTGACGACCTGGGAATGAGACTCAACAATCAATCATCTTTCTCCAGAATCACTTCCTGCACCGTTAATATGCTATCTTGTTCCTTTAATCTGAATAAATAGTTATATCTGCAGGCTTCCCACTGTGCTCTGTTAACTTAACATTACTGTTTTTATAAATACACACTCACTCTGAATTTGATGCCTGCAACATTTTCTGAAAGAGTTGGGACAGGGGCATGTTTACCACTGTGTTACATCACCTTTTCTTTTAACAACACTCAGTAAGCATTTGGGAACTGAGGACATAATCGTTGAAGTTTTGAAAGTAAAAGTCTTTCTCATTCTCGCTTGATATACGACTTCAGCTGCTCAGCACTTTGGGGTTTCTGTTGATGTATTTTGTGCATCATAATGCACCACACATTTTCAGCGGGAGAAGGTCTGGACTGCGGGCAGGCCAGTCTAATACTCTTTTATTATGAAGCCACACTGTTGTAACACAGGCAGAAAGTGTCTTGGCATTGTCTTGCTGAAATAAGCAGGGACGTCTCTGAAAAAGACATCGTCTGGATGGCAGCATATGCCTTCACAGATGTGTCACTTACCCATGACACTCCCCTATACCATCACAGATGCTGGCTTTTGATCTTTGCGCTGGTCACAATTTGTATGGTCCTTCTTCTGTTTGGTCCAGAGGACACAACTTCCATGATTTCCACAAATGATCTGAAATGTGGACTCTTCAGACCACAGCACACTCTTCCAGTTTACGTCAGTCCATCTCAGATGAGCTCTGACCAGTGGTGTTTCTTGATGTTGTTATGGCTTCACTTTTGCATGATAGAGTCTTAATTCTCATTTGTAGATACAGTGACAAACTGTGTCTACTGACGGTGTTCCTGAGCCCATGTAGTAATGTCCTTTATACATTTATGTAGGTCTTTGAATGCTACCTGACGGGTCAAAGGTTTTCAGCCTTGCCCCTTACATGAAGAGATTGTGCATTGAGAAATGTTGTTCTTAAACTGCTGGACTATTTGCCCACCAAGTTTTTCACGAAGTGGTGAACCTCATCCCACCCAGCTTTCTGGGAATTTGGGTTTGTAGATTGTCTGCCTTCTCTTGAATATAATAGAACTAGATGGCACTCGGCTTATGGTGCTCAAAGTGCCAAAATACCTTTGAAAAACTCAACAGCAGTGTCTCTTCCCAGAAATCATGACCCAGTTATTCAAGATAATCCACAGACCTTGTGAGCATTTTCAAGGAGGAACTTCTTTCTTTCTGTGGTACAAAGAAAATGAAACAGTTCTAGATGGATAAATAGCACTCCAGGGCAGAGGAAAACTATATGTTTTTGATTTTGGGGTGAACCATCCTTTTAACAGACAGGAATAAGAATAAGCTTCACCAAATGTCAAACCTCTGCTCTAAGGCTTTGGCGAGGAACAAAGATGCAGCCTGCACTTTTGTGTTTCCAAAACAAGCTCAGTGCTGATGAGAAATACACAACTGACAGTACACACCTACACACTCTCCTAAATGCAGACAAATCGCCACCTCAGCTTCAGCAGACAGAGCAGGTTTATTATTGAATTTCTCTGGGTTAGACATTAATAACTCTGTTTTTATTCATGCTTTTTAAAAAAAAATAAAATTCTGTTGTGTTGTTTCTCAGACTGTGTGAAGGGCTACTACAAGAGAGCCAAGGCACACGCTGCTGTGTGGAACGAAAAGGAAGCCCGGAGAGACTTCAACATGGTGGCCCACCTGGATGCCACTCTGGCCTCTCTTGTCAACCGAGAGCTGAGGGCACTGTCAGAACACATGAAGGAGAAGTACTGGGAGGAGAAGGAGGCATACTGGAACATGCTGGAGAAACAGGAGAATAAAAAGGAAGATGAGGAGGAGGAAGAGGGGGAAAACAAAGGAAAAAAAGAAGAAAGTGAAAGTGCGACCTCAGAGAGTAAAGATGAAGTGAAGGGTGTAGAAAAAAGTAAAGAAGAATTTCCATCCAAATGTGCTGAAGACCATAAAGAGGAACTCTTACCTGAGGGAACAGGTTGGAAAGAGGAAGCCAGTTCTTCTGAGACCAATCCAATCAACTCTGATAAAACAGAGAAGGACTGGCAGAAGATGTTACGACTGGTTATGCTGCTGCAGAATGAAGGAAACTTCCTCATTAAGGAAAACCACTTTGAAGATGCTTCTGCAAAGTTCAAGGAGGCCATCGAGTATGTGGACACCCTTCAGAATATGATCAGTGTAAGTTATTCAATTACTTTGTTAGAAGGGCCAGATTAGAAAAAAGTCAAGTACCAAAGAACCAAACATTGAAGTTTGGAACACCTTTTAAATTTCTTTCTCCACTTTATTTGTTTTTACAATTCGAAAAGAAACACTGTGTACAAAAGTGCATAAAAATACAAAGCACTTTTATAATCCTGGATGAGAAGTAAATGTTAATGTGTTTTTGAATTATTTTGACAAGCTTTCATGCATTCATGAGGAGTTAAAAGTAAAATCAGTTGCGGATGTTTGGGGTTGGTAAAGCGTCCCAAGCACATAAATACAATGAAAAAATAAGGAAATACAGAGGGCAGGGTCTCTCTGCTTTTATAAGGAGGAGACTTTTAAAATTTTATTTCTGACATTAAATTTTGTGGTTATTATGGTGGAAACAGAACCGCTTTTGTCCACAGTGGCCTCCAAAATCAACAGAATCGGAAAGTTCCTTGTAGCAGCTGTAATTTAGACCGTGGTCCCTGCAGTGGAAACACACTGAGTTCCCTAAAAGGTGACAAGATGATGATGAAAAAAGAATGGGCCAGTTAGCCTATTAATAAAATGATGATCATCTATAAACAATGTAAATCACCCCTAAACGTAGAATGTTAGCAGGTTATTTAAATAAAATCACAATAATATCATTTTTTTCATAATTACAAATGATCAAAGGGCTGGATTAAGGTTGTCAAAGGGACGGATTCACCAACTGAATAGGCCTGGTGCCTATACAGTGACATTGTGAAAAAAAAAAAAAAAACATGCACAAAAATAAAGATGTGTTTTTCCTGTCAAACAAAAACTTATGTGTTGACAATGGTTGTCCAGATGGACGTCAAGATTGATTAACAGCCTCCAGTCCAAGTCATTCAGCGTGAGAAATGGATTCAATGTGCCAGAAAAGTATAAAGGATTGTGGCTCATAAACTATAATCATCTATTATTGTTGCTTTTTTTAACTGAGGAGCAGCTGTGGTTATTGTAGGTATGCTGGTGATGTGAAAGCAGAGAAAAGAGCGCTAAAAATAACAGCTATCCACAGAGATATCACTGTGACAGCGCTCGCCTGAGCTTCTTTTCTCTTTCTTAAACTCCCTCACTGCTGCTGCCACACCTCGCTGTCTAACTCCCTCACCCTTTCACACGCAACAAACTGCCTCTCCTCGTCAACCTCCTCTTCATTTCTCCTCCTCTTCTTATTCTTACAATCTTCTGCCCTTTACCTCACCTCTCTATCATCTTCAGCATCTAATCTTCGTCACTCCTCCCTCCTAACGCTTACATCTTGGATCTTTTTGCTGTCACACTCTTTCATTCTTGTTTCATCTTTTCCACATTGCCTCTGCCATCCATCACCACCACCATCACCTCCTCCCCACCCACCCTGTCCTCTCCGTGTGTTCTCTGTGCAGGTGGAGCAACAGGCCGAGGACTGGGAGTCGCTGGAGAAAGTGCGTCTTCCGCTGACTCTCAACCTGAGCCAGTGCCTGCTGGAGCTCAAACAATACCAGCAAGTGGTGGAGCTCAACAACAAGCTGCTGAAGAAGCACAAAGGTAATATATGTTAGTGTGAGGATGGAGTTTGAAGCAGTGGGAGGGAACAAAAAGACATGTTTTGATATAGAAATAGGTACATGAGTATATATAAACAAGCTCTATTTGCTCACACACCTTCATTTTTCAGCTTAAAAATATCGAGATCTGTTGCTGGTACAAATGCGTGGCCGCCAGCAAACGCCTGCCTTCACTCTGCAACAATCCTTGATCTCTGTGTTTACCAGCGAAAGAAGGAACCAAACATTCACAACCGCATTGCTGAGTCTCTCTTTTGCTCCCCTGGCACCCACCCATGGACATCACAGTCAAAAATGAATTCATTGTTTTCTTTTCGTTTCTGCTACGACTGAATTATTTATAGTTGAGGCTGATGTGAAATGGTTGTTCTTATGCTTTCCCTTTTCCCTTCATTTACTTCTCTCCAACTTTTGGCTTCTACTTTGTCTACCTCCTGTCTCACCGCTGGCGCCCAGTGCACATATTTCATCCTCCCTCGAGCAGCTTACTTTACCTTTAACTTTTAGTTTTACTGCTTCTCAGTTTTATTCTTGCTGACCCCCTGTTTCCCTCTTTCTGACTCATGTGGTCTTTACTAGGGCTGTGACGCTAACCGCATAACCACAATACCACAGTTGTGATGTCTACTGCGGGGCTCATTATCGAAGGGTCATCTCATGTTGAGATCAGCACATTGATCTATTAATACACCTAAAAATCATCACTGTCACACATAGGTCAGGAACACAGCCTCTGATTGTTTGACAGACTCAACTCAAGGCATCTTGGGATTATCAGTGGGCGGCTAACAAAATGCTAACAATAACAACAACTGTTTTCAAGATGGAAATATGGCTAAATATCATCATGGATTTATTTTACCATGTTCCATGTTCTAAAAACACGCTGCAGTCCAAGGCTTCTGAAAGTCGCCGCAGAGCCAACATGATGAGGTACAACACTTGCATTAGCTTATCAGCTAATCTGTCACTTTTCCAGCAGTTGGGAAATGACAGACGAGACTTTTCTTGGCGTTAAGAAGCTGCAGCGTTAACTGACACACTGTAACCTGTACTGTACATTTACTGCCAGTTATACAACTTACTGCAAAGTTTAAGTTTCTTCTGTTATGACCAGCAACAGCAGTCTATTGCTTGCTCTCCTTCACACACACTTATGTCCTGTGCTATTTCTTAAAAGAGCTACTAGGCTTGGGCTGTATAAAGGTATTATGGTATACCAGGGTATTAAGAAATCCCAGCAGTATGATTTTCAGGACCTTCATAAATACAGACGTTCCTCTTCCTATTAAAGTGATAGGGAGATGCTGTACTGTAGTGTGCAGCTTACGCTATCAGGTGAGGTTTCTGTACAGTAGAGCAGCTGAGCAGACAAACATGGCATCTGGAGGAATAAAGTTTCAGGGCTAACTACTTAAAAAAAAAGAAAAATGCTCCTGTTTAGGATTCAGTCCCGATGATAAAGGTAAGCTAATAAACACTGAAGACTACTGACTGGTCAGAGTAGCATTTCATTGGGAGTGTGTAACTGGAGTGAGCGTAAAAGAGGGTGAGTGACAGACTGATTGCCATCTGTGGTGTCAGGGAGTGATGGTGAATGCACACTGAGTGGAGGAAAAGGTGAGCAGTGAAGGTGTCGGTCTATGACGATCAGCTCTTCCTCTGTTGATGGAGTACTACAGTATGGTGGAATACAGCCAGTTGAGTCATTTTACACAAATACTGCTGTAATACTGTTTACCCTGGGAAAATGTCCAGAAGGTATGAAAAAATAGATACTGCTCAAGCCAAGGAGCCACCCTGCGTGTATGACAGTATGCTTCAATAAAGTCCAATATTATGCAGTTATTAATGCAGTCCGGGTAAACTGCCATACTGCAGGAATATGCTACTTCATCACTGTGGTAAGAAAAAAAATCCAGACCGTCACAGCCCTAGTCTTAACGTGAAAATATTTCAGTCAGTTCTACCCATTCCCTGTTTCTTCTCCATAGGTAACTTTAAAGCGGTGTACCAACGGGCGCGAGCACACGCCGCTTTGTGCAACGAGGATGAAGCTCAGAGGGACTTAAATATGGTGGAGAAACTGGACCCAAAGTTCAAACCCTTCGTCCGGCAGGAGCTGAGAAAGCTGGGCGAGAGGATGCGCCACGTGCACGCCAACCAGAATAAGACATATTGGGACATGACGCAGGAGAAGTGGGGGCCCGGTGGAAGCAAGGCAAAGGAAGCAGCAAGAAAGAAGAAATGTTCACAGAAAGCCACTGAAGCAGATAAGAAGACAAAAGTCAAGGAAAGCTCAGAGAAACACGGTTCTGCTGAGATGGAGGGAGTGCATGACTCAGGAGCAGAGAAAAATCCAGATGTGAAAGCAGAGCAAAGTAATAAAGAGCCAGAGAGTGGGAGTGCGAGCGAGAGGGGTTAGATAATGAAAATATGGAGAGCACCGAAGTTCATGAGGACGGGCAGGGTGCAACAGATAATAGAGCAACAGTTAAAGATAGCGATCCTGCACCCACCAGCACGGGCGAAGATAATGTTCTGAGCAAGAGATCAGCGAGCGATAAGGCCAGAGAGGTCAAATGCCAATCAAGTGCTGCACCAGACCCGAGCAGAGCAAGCCAAGGGGACAAAGCCACCGGTGATAAAACAGGAAATGGTGGCACTCAGTCAGAGTAGAGCGATGGGTTTGAATTGTCTTGTGCCAGAGCCAAAGAAACACACGGCAAGCTGAGGTCAGAGAGATGAATAGACCCTTAAACTGGGAGAGAACAGCAGCATGAATGCAGAGTCAAACGGGGGAGAAAAAGAAATGAAGCCAAGCCTCAAATCTCAACAGGAAATATTGATTCTGCCACATACAAATCCAAATATAAACACAAGAAGAAAAATTAATATAAACATCTGTGTTTGGAACCATTCTGAGTTAAGTTTCATTATTCAGTTCTCAAAGGGATAACTGCAGGCACATGGAAAAAAAGCAGAGGCAGACAAGGAGTTTGCCAAATACAAAGTTTTTATTTCTGTACACAAAGAGTAGAAAGCAGCCAGTAACCCACTTGTTATTACAGTAAAAAGCCTTTCTTCAGAAAACTTTTTTATACAGATTAAAAACTCCAGAGAAAAGACAGCAAGAAGTGTTTGAGTGCTGGACAATAACATAAAATCAAACCCATTAAACGATAACCATTTGAAATGATTAATGAGGTATATTAAATGGTGATTTAAAAATAAACAAACAAAAAAAAAATCTCAGTTCATCACTAAGGTATGAGTGAGTGTGTATAAATGTGTTAGTGTTATCAACACCTTATTTGAGGTTAGGTGATTCATTGTCCTGTCATGTGAGAGCTGACAGACACTCAACAAAAACATAAACACTTTTGTTTTTCATTTTTCATGAGCTGAAGTAAAAAGTCTTCTGCGCACACAAAATGTTTATTTCCTCAAATTTTCTTCACAAATGTGTTTAAATCCATGTTAATGATCACTCCTCTTCCACGATAATCATTCTACCTGACAGGTGTGGCATGTAGAGGAGATGATTCAGCATCATTGTCATTTCACAGGTGTGCCTTAGACTGGTTACAATAAGGCCGCGGTTACACAGGCACAAATGTGCATCTTTGCTTCACCTGGACTTTAACTTTGCTGAACTTTGAAAAGACAGAGTCACTTCATCCTGAAGAAAAGCATTTATCAGACACTGAACTATGGATATTTCACATGAGGCTGCAGACATCGTGTCTACAAGGGAACCCTAGATTTGCAAGATTTGTACGCGCTGTTTCTTCAGTGAACATACCTTTCCTCAGCCTGCAAGTCTTTTTTTTTTTTTTTTTTGCACTCCACAATAAAAAAGTTTATTTTTTGACTTATTTATTTTATATAATTTTTGTTTTGTAAGTAGCATGAAGGGACTACAACTAGCATTTATTATACAACCCTGTGTTGTAAAATGCTAAATAAATTAACCATGGATTATATGTAATTTACTTATCCATTTTTTTTTTTTTTTTCACGAGTAGCATAAAGGAGCCACAACTAGCATCTCGTTATATAAGCCTGTGTTGTAAAACGCTAAATAAATTAACCTTGTACCTTCTAAAATAGCGAAGTAGCCTACAAGATGATTTGTCACTTTAGGACTTATCTGTGAATGTTTACAATGGTGGGATACACTGATTTCTGCTCATAAATGTTCTCTTTTTTTCATTTTATAGCCATATAGCCTGCTATCGCTTATGCTTGTCTTTATTAATGATCTAAGAAAATGTTAAGTGTTTATAGTACGTATGTGAAGTACTTGAAAGTCAGACAAAATAAAATTAGTCTTCTTGGTGTTATCCTCATACAACTGCAAATACACTTACAATTACAAACTCGGCGTGACAAGAATGTTTAGAAGCGTCTACGTTAGCGTCTCCCAGTATATCCATCATCGCTGAGTCGAGCAGTACTGTGCTGAATTGACTGCGCTTGCATGAGAGTTTTGCAAGTCTTGCGTTCCCTTCTAGACATGACCACTGAAGATACCTTTTTTTTTTCTCCAGGAGGGCAAAATCATGACCCATGACCCGCCTTACCCTTCCCAAACCAACAAAGGCAATGAGTACTAGCTAATCAGAGGCAAGGTAAGGTGGGTCATGAGTTTGCCTTCCTGCGAAAGAAAATCTGCAGCCATACGTGAAATAGTTCAGTGCCTAATGAATGTCTTTTTTCAAGATCAAACTGCACATTTTAGAGTGGCCTTATCTGTGATCAGTCCAAGGCACATCTGTGCAATAATCCTGCTGTTTAATCCACATCTCTATATGCCACACCTGTCAGGAGGATGGATTGGCAAAGGAGAAGTGCTCACTAATGCTGGGGTCATCCGACTGGAGTATCGGATCAGTTACCTCGGATTCATCCTGCTGACAATCGGAGAAGAAATCTGGTCCGAACCTTGGTCAGTACCAATGTTCGGCCCAGATGTAAGGGGCTCACAAATCCATCTTAAACCTCCTGAACTGCTTGTGCCCCAATAATTTTCAAACATGTTTGATGTTTAGGAGATAAAATCTGGATGACTGTGTCAGTACTTTACATGCAAGACCACAACATCCAATGAGAGAGACAATTATACAAGGAGACAAACGCAGCTGAGCAGCTGATGGTGCTGACAAACAATACTGTATTTTTAGCCATTGTTGCTAACGTTAGGTAGCATTCTACTGATGACAGATATTAAAACTTACATTTAAAATCTCACCTTCAGTTCTCACTGAAGAACAGACAACCCCAAACATGTACTCATCCAGACTCATTTAGCCTTCTGCTGTTGTTTTTTTTTACAGTGAAGTATTACTACAGCAAGATGCTGCACCACATCAGTCTCCACTTTGCTGCTTCCCAGTGAGATCATATGAAATCACGTTTCCCATGGTTCACGTGAGATCATGCTCACTTAGACAGAAGAAAATCTGTGAAGTTTCTTCTGATGTGCGTGATGCAACCAGATTTCAGAATCGGTTGGGATTTTAAAGCTCCTGTAGTCTGAGCCCAGAATAACATGGATTTGAACAAAGTTGTGAATAAAAATTCAAAAGAAATAAAACTTTGGTGTGCACAGAAGTCTGAGATCTTTTACTTCAACTCATGAAAAACGGGAGCAAAAACATAAGCGCTGATTTTCGTTGAGTACACAAGCACACGTGTCCTTATTACAAGCTTAGATGCATGATGGCAAACGTGGAGGGTGTGACGCAAAGGCAGGAGAGTAATGAACAGAGCTGTTAGCATGTTGGCTGGCTACATGCAGTAACAGAAGTCTGGAGAGCGATAGCAGTGTCCTCTGGGGTTAGGAGGGGACTCTTGCCTCTGTGTAGAGCCTTTCTCTTCAATCACACAGCTTTAGCCACGCCACAGAGAGCAGGGTATGTTTTAGTGTGCATGGGGAATATAGGGAGCCAAGACCAGTATAGAAATGTGTACATGTTAAAGTGATGAGAGCTGCTATATGACTCTCCTGCGAGCTGGATGACCACTGAAGTCAATTTAAACACTGGAGTCAAACAGCAGCAGCAGCAGCAAACGCGTGTATGATAATGCAACTCTGTCATTTAACCACCTAGTGTATTTATTTCAATCTGCCTCCTCAGTATTGTCTCAAAATACACATGACAAATGTTGACATGCAGCCCTGTGGGGAATGGCTCCTCGTCTCTTCTTTTTCACATGCTGTCACCGTTACATCATTTTGTGTGTACCCACAGTACCGAACAGTATGGAGATAAGAGCGCGGAGGCCGCCGGCTGATCATCAATGTGTAATGAGATGTGTGAATACCAATAAATAAACGTCTATGAATAAACATCACTTGTCATGGCTTCTTCTTTTTTTATTCATCCTCGAGCCGAGCTGTTGCGCTTTGTTCTGACTTGCGAGCGCTTCGCCGAAAGACAGATTCAACGAATGATTATCCTCGGCAGTTAGCTACACGACTGGCAGGCTCCGGTGGAGGTGCAAGTGAAGAAGAGGAGAGTGGCGCTCTCCCTTGCTTCCCTTAAGGCTATTAGCATTTGTATGATGAACGGCACATCACCTTTCCAACTCACAAACCTGTGCCACTGCGTCCTTGGGGACAGTTCCCTAGCAACAGTGTCAAAACTTACAGGCAGTGCTGAGGAGGACGGTGTCAAAATGTGAGTGCTGTGCGCCTGGAGGGGTAGCCCGTAATGAATGCAACACATGGGTTTCAAACTCATGTATGTGAGGTCAGAGCGGCGTTTTTAAGGATTAGGATGAGTTCCTATCACTGTCTTTTCTGTGAAAATGAGGCTGTATGATTGCTGAGAAACACACAGAGCCACAGCTTACTTGTTTCAGGCAATCGCTTGTCTTGCTTCTGGAGATTTTGCTGTGGCAGGCACATCAAAGTGGATCTCTCCCACCAGCCCTCCAGCAATAAATGGATTGTTTTTTTTTTCCACCTTTTCCTCTCTTGTTTCAGATCTTTAGGCCCTTCAAGCATCCCCGGCATCAAGGGTTCACCCATAAAAGCCCTATTTAGCTGGTTTCAATGAATGGATGCTCACGCGCTGTCATCCACACTTTTCTATTCCTCCTGATACTCCAAATTAACCACAGGCCTGTCCAGGGACTGACAGACAGAGACACACATAAACCCACGCCTGATGCAACCTCCTTCCCTGAATGTAAAACAAAAAGAAAAAAGGTCCAGAAAGACTTGTTTTATATGGATTCAGTTTGGTTTTAAGGCATTAATCGACTGTGCTATGTTTAGAACAGAATGACCCTGATACGATGAGGGTAAAGACATTTCAACCACTCGTCTTTTTTGTGAACCTAAAAGCAATTAAGTAGGCATTAGCAAGAGAAAATGAGGCATGTAGAGTCAATAGCTACTGTTCTTTTCAGATCTACATGGAGAGGGGGGATTATTATGGAAGTAGTCAGTGTAGGACTGCGTTATAGTGGCGTGTCTTGTCCCCCCTGTAGTGTCTGGAATTGGCCTTGCACAGAAATAGAGAAAGGGCTTCACCCTGGCAGCACTATCGCCTGGAGCTGCTTCCCTCTCTTTCTCTGCACACAGCGGGGGAAGATTCTAGCGCGGATGCCTGCATTCTGATATTTATCGGCAGACATTTCCTCAACAAAACCCAATTTCAATCACAATACAGACCGGCTCAAAACTGAGAGCTTGTCTGAATCCCGCGAGTCAAAGAGATGAAATGGATCTCCATTTTTCTTTATGGAAGTCTGTATTTTTAGTGATGCAGCACAGCACATGTTATTGACCATGCAGGGAGACAATGAGGGAACGGTGCTTCGTCAATAGGAATGTAGCAGCATACATGTGGGTGTGGGGCCCGTACGGCGAGTGCAAGTGGTTCTGTATGAGCGTAAAGGGCTCACTTAGGAGAGGCGAGCAATGAGAGCGACAAGCAGTTTGAGAGGATTAGAGGAACACAGTGTGTGCATACAGAGGCGCTCTGCTAGCGGGCACTTTGGCTGTCTTAAATAAATCATGGATTTAACTGATGATGTGTCATTCTCACAAAGTAAATAAGCTCGTTGTGGGTGCTGTCAACTCTCTGACAATCTGCACCACGCAGCCACATGAAATGCAGTCAGCCCAGCCCTGATCTAGTTTACACTAGCAAGCTTTAAACGCACCACCTCACTTCAAAAAACAAAAATAACAAGCATGATAACACATTCAAGGAGGAAAAAAAACACAAACACAGAGGATACAGGCATTCAGACTAAACAAGGGATATTCTTCTTATTCCTTTTTGCATTTTTTAAAATTCTTATAGTGGAAGGTCCAATTTGTGCTGTGGACTGATATAAAGCTTCACACCTCCAAACAACTACACAGATACTGGTAAGCACAGTGTCTTGGCTGGGCATTCTCCTTTTGCTTTAGTCTCTCCCTGACCTGCTGCTAACATTAGTTTCCTTTGGCTCATTAACATGATGTCAGACTGCGCCACTGAAGTGATGAAGCACAGCCTGGCCAAACGGGCATCAGCGTGAGCCTTTAGCAGTTTGCATGAAAAAGGCTTTTAGTGCACAGAGTTCCAGTGGAGGGTTAGCTCTGGGTATCATAGCTGCTGCAGTGGTCGCAGGGCCGGGTGGTGTATTGTGGCCTGACCTCAGCCGTCTGGAGCTCCTCCCTCTGCCATCAGGCATCCTTTCAGGCTTTCACTCTGCTCCTCCAGGCCCACTCGGGGTTAGATGTGTGAGGTGGTGCCTGAAATTAGGAAACAGAAAAAGAGTGAACTAGAATTTCTGCCTCGCAGTTATGTGCCTCCACCAGCCAGTCAAGTGGCAGTTTACATCCATGTTTGTGTCCAAAGCCACATAATAAATGTAGTGAAGATGAAGTAATTGAATATAAGCGTATTTTTTGGCTGATTTGATTTATTTAGCACATATTAAAAAATACAAAACTATATTATAGAATATGCAAGGGAGGTGAAAAGTCTGTAAGGGTTATTGCATTCTCAGTCATAAATTGGAGCAAATCAGAATGCAATTGCAATTACTGATTATGATTTTGAGTCTAAGTATTTTAGATTCAGAACCTTAAGTCCCTTTTTATAGCATAGGTCTCACACAGGTAGATAATATGAAAAGAAGTAATAGAAGACAAAAATACACACAAAAAAAAACAGAGAAAACAGCTCCCACACAAGTAAAAAAAATCCATCCACCCAAGTAATCATATCAAAATACACAAATATCTCAAAAAACATGAACCTTAATTAATGCCAGCTCTGGGATTTTCTAAAAAAAAGTGTTTTGTAGATGTTTTTTTTACACTGACTTAGGAGCTGATTGACATCATTTCACAATATGGGCCCTTTATATTTTACACAACACTGGCTGAGACGTGTTTAAACATGGGAAACATGAAGATGACTAGACTGTGTGGTTTTATAGGAATAACGATCTGAATTAAACTGAAAATAATTCCAGAACAATTTGAACAAGCTAGTATTCTTATGAAGGGCTTTGTAAACAAATCCACGTTTGAAATCTAATAATGTCAAATATGGACAAAATATTCAGTTTACGAGACAATGGGGCAGAGAGTGTCCTGAAATTAGAAAATGTTGCAGCTCTAGTGGACCATTTCTGAAGAAGGAAAAGTGACTAAAAGTGGCTGAATGGAAGTTTGTCAAGGTCATTTTGAGGTCACAGTGACCTCGATCTTTGAATCAAAACTTGCCAGTTCAGACCAGTCAGAGCAGCTGTCAAATATGGTCATTAATTCTTGAATTATGGCCAAAAATGTGTTTTGTGAGGTCTCAGTGACCGCTGACCCTCAACTTCTAATCAGTTCATCCTTTTGTACCAAGTTTGGAGAAATTTCCCTCCAGGTATTCTTCTGTTCACGAGAATGTACTGGAAAAGCAGATGATCCAAACTACTCTGCAAAAGATCATAATATAGTCATAAACAAAACAAAAGAATTTGTGATTGATTTTAATAACTGTTTTGTAAATGTCGGATGTAATCTAGCAAATAAGGTTGTGGAGCCGAATGACAAGGATGTTGATGGAGATATTATTATTAAAACTCCTACTCCATCTTTATTAGAGGTGTTGATGAAAATGATAAACTTGATATTGTTACTTAATTTAAGAATAAAAAGTCCACTGACTGGACAGGAACTGATATGTTGTTAGTTAAAAATATTATAGAATGTATAGTAAAACCACTAAGGCACATCTGCAATCAGTTCTTCCTAACAGGTATATTTCTCAGCAAAATTAAAATAGCAAAAGTAATGGGCTGGTTGCACAGCAGACATTTTGACTTGTCAGAGCAGGAAAAAACACAGGTGGACTTAATAACAGTAATTAAGGCTCAGTTCCATTAGGTGCCCAAGTAGCGGTGACAGTGAACAAGCGTGCACAATAGCAGGGCCTCCTCTAAGTAGAATCCAGCGATCATTAATACACCTGCAAGTCCTCCGGTATGACATTTCAAAATGTCTGCTGTGCAATTAGTCCATTCCTATTTACAGAACTGGAGACAGACATCTATTCTCAAATTACAGACCGAATTCTCTGCTTTCACTAAATACTAACTACCAAATATTAAAGTACTGTGTTTTGGGGGAAAAAAACCCCCCACAAAAACGTCTATTAGCCACCACCACCAGGTGTTCCTGAGATATTGCCTTTATGAGAATGTGATAGACATAGTGGTCAGATTGACCTTTGACCACCAAAATCTAACCAGTTCATCCTTGAGTCCAAGTGGACATTTGTGGCAAATCTAAAGAAATCCCCTCAAGGTTTTCCTAAGATATTGTGTTTACAAGAATGTGATGGACTGACAGACACCCTGAAAAACATAATGCTTCAGGCCACAACTACTGTCAGAAGGAAAAGCTTTTAAGATTTGAGGAACACATGCACAAGACTGACAAAATGTTCTTGGCTATAACTAAGAAGGCTATAATTATGATAATCCCTTTCTTTGTTCAAGTTACAGGCTTTGGACTGCCCAGCAAATTACATTTTAAATGCGATGGGACAGTCTGCAAAGTTCACAACACTGAAGCTCTCTTTCTCTCTCTGTGCTACTGTCTCTGTCTCTCTTTATCTTACTCCTCCTCCTTGCCATTTAATCTCCCTGTCCCTCCCCCCGACTATCGACCCACAGCAGTACATATTTGCTCTCCTCTCCATCTCTCACTCTCCCGTGGGTGATGGAGGAGCAGAGAGTCTGTCTGTGAAGCATGGGGTTGCTGCGGCTGCTACGATCCGTGCAGCCCGGGCGAACTCACCCGGTTCTGAGGGGAAGACGTTTCTCAGCTGCTCGATGACCTCCTGCAGCTGCAGCACTGTATCCTGTTCGTGGTCCATATCATCTCCTGCCACACACACACAGATGCACACAGAATATTAGGTAATACTTTCTTCAAGGGGTATGCATAAGACTGCCATTACACTGTCATAACCATGTAATGGCATCTGTCATGAACATGAAGGAGTCTTTGTGAATATTTATGACTGCTGTTATTCAATCAAATATGATATTGTTTCAGCTGTCTTTATTATGACAACTTGACAATAATTAAGCCAATAATGTCTTCGTTATGACAACTTGACATTAACAAAAGCTGTCAATGTCTTTGTCATGACAACTTGAATGAATCAAACTGTTCATCTATGGTTGGTTTTGACTGTCTGTCATAAGACCATTATAAGTGTGTCATGATTTTTTTTTTTCATTTTTCAAATAAAATGGTACATTTTGGACTTGTCATAACAATGTCATTAAGTTTTATTACTCTGTCAAATGCTTTGGTAACTGTGTTTTATTAATAATTTCCTGGATTTCAAGTAAAGCGGTACCAATTTGGACTTGTCATAAAGATGTTGTTAAATGTTATAAGGCCAGTTTGACGACTTAGTACAAAATTGTCAAGTTGTGATGACAAAGACCTTGACAGGCTATGTTGTCTTGGTTAATGTCAAGTTGTCATAACGGATACATTTTTGTCTTGGTTAATGTCAAGCCGTCATAACACAGACATCACTGGCTTGATTAATGTCAAGTTGTCATAACAAACACATCTCAAACACTGTCAACTTTACATTAAAAATGGCGTTAACAATTAACCAAATGACAATTAATAACAACATTCATAAAGACTCCTTCACATTCTTGACAGGTGTCAGGATACTGTTATGACAGTGTAATGACAGCCTTATGCACACCCCTTCAGAATGTTGCACCTTTATGAATGGTTAAGGGTTGGATGTGGGGAGATTTCACATTCAGTGTGCGTGTTATGTGTCAGGCTGCACGTCGCTGACCTGCTGCTTCAGTGTCAGTGGTCTCTCTGCTGGCCGGTTCCCCGTGGTGACCCCCTCCCGACACAGGAGAAGACAGGGTTGACGGTTCTGATCCGTTGGCCTCGGAATCATCTTTGGGCTGTTTTTTAGGAAAAGACTGATTATTATTCATTCCAAATAATGCTCATATCCATCATGTTTCAGGCTACGGAGTCATTTAGCCTTTCACATAATAATGAATGTGATAGTTAATAGCACTCAGCCAGCAGACCTCACTGGCATCTCTGCGCAGAATCGTTTTAAAAAGCCAAATTTGCCCGACAGCTGTTACACAAAACCATCAGGTTACTGTGATTTGTGCTTTGATAGACAGATAAAAAGATGGGGAATTGCACTGCACAGAGCAGCATTGCAGAAAACACACAGGCAGAGGTGGGGGAAGGTCTCAAATCACAATCAAAGATAATAAAAACTCTTGAGGATATTCCCAAATACCACACAACCCACTACCTATTGTATTGTTTTTAGCAACACTGTAGCAATACTCAAGAGGTGAATAAGTTCAGTACTTGCAGTGAATCTGTGGTGTCCGCAGAGATTGGGGGGAATTCATACATACAGTTCCACAGACTGAAGAGGCAGATCTTACTTATTTTATTTTTTGAGGAGATGAAATTGTGATATTGGTCCTGGGAGAAAAGGAACTGGGGCTGTATTACATAAATTGCCTATCTTAAATCTAAAATAGGTCTAAGATAGGATTTTTTTCCCCCAATTTGGTATTACAGAAGCATAAAAATACCTTTTAGGAATCATATATATACATCATATTTTATCGCAGGTTAAGAAATCCCAAATAACATTGCTTATCAACTACTTTTAAAAAAAACTTTGTAATTGTTGTTTTTTTTTTTATCATTTAAACATATCAAAAACAGAGCAAATCAATTATGGGCACCTAATGTCAAGACAGATGGGTTCTGTTTGGGAAATTTACAACAATGCTAACTTGGAAGTTAGTTGATCGTTAGCTACTGTTCGTGAACACTACCATTAGTTATTGTTGGTGAACACTACCGCTAGCTACTGTTAGTGATCTCTACTGTTAACTACTATTAGCAAACACTACCATTAGCCACTGTTAGTGAACACTACTGTTAGCCACTGTTAGTGAACACTACTGTTAGCCAGCGCCGTCGTATAGGGGGGAAAGGTGATGACAATTCTAAGGGCCCACAGCCCACTAGGGCCCACACACAGCCCCAGTAGTCCTCTACTGACTAAATTATTATGCATAGACTTAACTAATATATATTCATACTAATGAATCCGAACTAAAACAAAGCCACAAAGTCACACAATATTTTAATTTTAATAATTTCAATAACCCCCTTGGCCCTTCTTAAAAAATGGTTTGGTCCACACCACGGTTCGCTCTTCCTCATGGGAATTAAGTGAGCGAGCAAACTCCAGCAGGGAGTGAGGGAGATCAAATAGGCTAGGTGATGGCCCCCCAAAAAATCACAAATCTGGACACCAGAAAGACTTGAGAAAGAGGCCAGGAGTAGGAGCAGCAGAGCAGGGGCCCAGGACATCAAACAATTTTTCTCTAAGAATGGTGAGAGTAAAACTATCGAGGGCGGCTGAAACGATTAGCCTACTTGTTCATTCATTTATTGTCTGTAACCTTAACTTTGACGGGGCGCAGGCTGGAGCCTACATTAGCTGTCTCATCAGGCCGGGCTAAACTCTGGACAAGTCGCCAGTTCATTAAAAAGTCGCCAGTTCATTATAGAGCAACGATTCCAGTGTAGCTAGCTAACTGAACATTACTAATTTGGAGGCTACTACAGCGGACTGTGTGTTTCACACATATCACTGTCGGACAGTGCTCCACAGTATGCACCCACTCAGAGGCTGCATTGAATTGTATTATGACGCATTCAAGTTCTACTCAGTAATTATGAGCATCAGGCGAAGGTCAATTACGTTATCATGATGTGTTCAAATGTGGTCTTGTAAAAATGTGTTATTGGTGGGACGTTTGAATAGCCTAAATACAAAAAAGTTAAATGTTCAAAGATTTGTTGTTGTTGTTTGTTTTCATATCAATATAAAATAAAAGACACCATAATAGCTGACAACAACAAAGTAAAAAGACCATTTAGATTTTGGACAGTTTACACTGACTTTTGAATGGTTTAAAAATATTTTTTGCCTGGCAAAGTGAAGCTGTCTGCCTAGAGCTATGGTACTAAGAAGCCCATTTAGATTTTGTGTATTCCAAGACTAGGTTAGTTCTGCAACAGTTTTTCCATGAAACATAACATTTAATGTTTACAATATATATTGTAATATATAATGGAACAATAAACCTTTATGCTCTGCTGCTCCTGAATCAGCAGTGGCTGCTTCGTCTGAGTTTGACCCCGCAGCAGACCCTCACCCCCAGCAGTCCAACGATGCCTTTGATGGTGAGTGAGTGATGTAGACACTGGTTGGTTGTTTTGGTTTATTAGTGAACTGCTGTACCACTGGCAATGACTAAGACATTAATCAACCCCTTGGCTATTTCAATTATATAATCAATAGCAAAATATAGGCTACATTTTTTTATAACTCAATTTACGTCACTGTTGCTGTTGACAGAGCCAGGCCCAAGTCCCCAAAGCAAGGCTACTTCAGATAGTGAAGGGAATTGTGAAGCAGATCGAAGCTGTTGCAGTCATGAAACTGCTGAAGACAGTCAGAGCACAGGAAGTACAGAAAGACAGGAAAGAGAGAACAAGGAGGAAGAATATTTAAAATGCGACCCAGGATTATGGCCAGAGCAGCTCACAGACTACGATCGTGAGATTATTGTCAAAAAGCTAGCCACAGTCACTCAGACAGACCTGACCTTGATAATGCCAAAGGATTCAGAAGGAAGGAACTTTCCAGAGTATTTACAGTATACAAAGTCAATACATAATTTACTCCGACTTGTTGAGGGGTTAATCTTTAAAAAGAAAACAAATTGGGTGTATTACACCAGGCACCGTCAAGAACACTGAAAAACAGAAAAATGAAGAAAAACATCATAATACACAGTTGTAAAAAAAGTGGCAATGAATGGGGTAGAGGGGCCCACACCGATATTCTTTCAGGGGGCCCAGAATTCCTAGCAACTGCCCTGCTGTTAGCCACCGTCAGTGAACACTACTGGTAGCTATTGTTATCGTTAGCTACTGTTAGTAAACTCTACTGTTAACTACTATTATCATTAGTTCCTGTTAGCGGGCACTACTGTCAGCAAAAATTACAGTTTGTTACTTTTAACTAGTTAGTAAGTTAGCTACAACTACAGGTGGAAAAAAATAGGACAGTTTAATGGTTATCCTGAAGTTAGCAGAGTTAATTTAAGATTTTGGGAGGTCAGAATGCTTGTGTAATACACTTTTCCTACCTTACACACACAAAATACAAATCCTTCCACTAGTCTTATCTTACATTAAAACAATAACAGAAGATGATTAATGATATTGTGAAGTTAAGTGGGAGCTGTTATCTTCACTTTTAAACAACCACCGCAGCTGATGAAAATCTATGGAGGATGAAGTAAGGATGAAGTAATTTTACTCATGTTATATTTAGTCATGTTTTTTTTCCATAAGTTATAGCATTTTTAGATGTTTTATTCTGGAAATGTTATAGCTTTAAGCTTTGATTGACTTTACCATGGTTACTAACCCTAATTACCATGGTAACGAAACAGTTAAGAAAGGATCTGCACGTTAGAAAGTTTCTATGATATGGCCCCTGAATGTTTTTTGTTTTTTGTTTTTTAACCAGGCATACCACTGTGTGCCTGGAGGCGCTGCCCATAATGAATGCAGCACAAGAGTTTCAAACTCATGTATTTGATGTCAGTGTGTCGTTTTCAACATTAAGATGAATTCGTAACTGTACATCTCTGACTTTCCTCTGAGAATGAGGCGGAATGATTGCTGAGAAACACACATTGCCACAGTTTATTTACAGCTCACTCCTCCTGCTCTGCCGCCCTCTCTTTTCTCTTCACTCTCAATTTCCCAGTCTTTGACCTGAAGAAAAAAGAGTCCTGCCCCTCTTTCTCAGAGTCTTTCTCCTGTTCTCTCTCCTTTTACCTTTTTCCCTTTATTCAGTGACCTGCATGCGCTATTTGCATCTGCAACTCCCACTACAATTACAATTTACACTTTCTTATTATAGTAACCCAGTAACTGCATGTGTCAGCTCCCACTCCCCATAGCCATCTCTTTCTCACACCTTTCCTTTACACTACAGTAAATCCTTTTATATCATGCTCCGGAGTGTCTTAAGGCTTATCCTCTTTCTTAACTCTTTCTATCCTGCATTTTTGGGCTCCTACTACAGGTATTTCCTTCTTGCAGTTTCATATCTTCAAAGTTCAAATTTTACATTTTCAGTGCAGTTGTTGTTTTGCATATTTTTTACTTTTACCTTTGCCTTTTTGTACTTTAAGAATGCATGTGACACACTGTTTGCATACAAATGTTTAAAACCACTGAATGTGTCTGCCTGTGCCCTTTATTCAAACTGCACACTACAGTTCAGTTAGTGACAGACAGTGCTGACAGTGCTTGGTCTACTGTAGCCTTTGCCTCAAGATATCTCTGGTCTAATGCCTATATAATTATCATGCAGGTCTGTCAACTCTGGTGAACTGTATAGTAAAGGTTAATATCTGTCATAAACACAAAATCATTAAATGACTGATTGAATTCCCCTTTTTCACTCTGCAAGGTCCTGCAGAGTGTGTGCAGGCGGTCACCTTCGGTACCTGCACACCGTGAGGAAAAGTCAGAACCCCACAACATAAACATAAACAGATGATACAGGGACCCGACTTCAATAACTCCATGAGTCACAAACCATGGCGTGTGTCCAAGCCTGGTTCATAACGTTTTAGTGTCCTCTAGAAACAGTTTCCATTATTGTCGGTGCTACCTGCAGCGCATTTGTGTAGTCATTTGTGTTTTCTGTATTTTGTGGCTATGGTTGTCCATCCATTATCTTTAATCTCTTATCCTTTCTGCAGGGTCGCGGGCCGATGCCAGCTGACATTGGGCAAGAGGTGGGGTACACACTGGACACCTACGGGCAATTTAGAATCAATTAACCTAACCTGCATGTCTTTGGACTGTGAGAGGAAACCACAACACCCAGGGAGAACCCACAAAGACATGGGCAGAACATGCAAACTCCACACAGAAAGGCCGCAGCCTCAGCTACAAACTCCCCAGCCATATGGCAGGTTCAAACGCAGAACCTTCTTACTATGAACCATTGCACCAACGTGCTGCCATATTTGGTTGTGTTTTCTGCATTTGCTGCACGTTTGTGTATAAGATAAGGTAAGATAATCCTTCATTAATTCGGGGAAATTTGCAGTGTTACAGCAGCAAAGCGGATAGCAAAATTTAAAAAAAAGCATCAACAAAGCAAGATATAAACAAAATGAAATAAAACAATAAGAACAATATAAACAAGAAACAAACGCAACAATTGAATTTACACCATTGCACAAAGGAAATATTGATATTGTGCAGTTGAAATTATATTACAACTGAGTGGAATATTGATATTGTACAGTTGGTTTACATTAATATTGAAGTCAATTAGTCAGTTTTGTTGCAATGATGATTGTTAAGTCTGTAAAGTCTAAAGCAGCAAAAAGGAGTGACCCTATTTGGTTGTGTTTTGTGTTCTAAGCACGTTTTCTAAATGCTGTGAATGTGTTGTAAAATTGACAAAGTTGTCTTCTTAATTTGCTTTTGTTTTGTCTATTTGCATGTGTTTGCATGTGTGATTCATATGATGCATTTAACCAGGTGGACAACAGGATATTCTTTGTAGCGATATTCTTGATGATATGGCAAAATACTGCCAGATATTTTTGGTTTAGAACTCACAACAGCTGTTGCGCTCTCCCTGGTGGATTTTTGGCTCTCCTCTTATTTAGTCAATCTGGTGGTTCTGCTTGAGGTGGCAAAATTACTTTATTGACTTAACAATGACTGTTATAGAAAGGGATCGCGCTTACTTCTTACATATTACTGTGGTTTATTGTGCATCTGATCTTTCGTAACTAAACTGCTTCTACAATACTGAAGTTACTTCCCCTTTGGAACCAACTCTTCCATCGTAACATTGCCATTATCACAATATAATTTCTTTTATCAAAAAAATGTATAATTATATATCATGAACAATATGACATAGCACACCCTTAACTAGAGTGCCTCAGCAGAGCAGATCAAGTCAAGAGTTCAGGATGGTGAGTAGGGCCGTGCTTGAGGATCTCAAGCAGAGATCAGGCTCATAGGGAGTTAGGAGAAACTCACAGGTAATCAGTGAAAGGCACCAAGGACTGGGGTGATGTGGTTGCTTCTTTTAGAACGTGTTAAAACCCTGGCAGAAACATTTTATATAAATTGCAGTCTTTGGATGTTTTTGCCCAGCTGATGGCATGGATGACCTTCTCTAGATCTTCAAATGAGAGGATGATTAAGAGGGGGAGGAGCATTAACACTAGTGTTGGAAGATGTACTGAGATGCTATTGTTAGAAATACTAACACCTGTCTTTATATACAATAAATCAACAGTTTCAATTCCAGGACTGAAAGACAGGGAGAAGATATGTCTGAAATAAAAGATGAGATTCATTTTATTGTCATAGGACCTATATGACAACCCAGGTAAGACGTTTCATGGGTTTATCTTCCCACTTGGAACACTAAGCACCGTCATACACATGGTATGGGATTGCCCAAAAGTGCTCTTCCTTTGGCAGGAAACTGCATGCCCCATCTCCACCTTAACAAATGGCTCCAGCCCTTCACCTCCTTAATGACTCCTCAGAGTCTCTACTCCCAGAAACGGCTTGTAAGATATGGCTGAGTGGTATGTGAGCAGCCAAGAAGCTTATCGCTCAGCAGTGGATATCTCCAAAGACTTTGATGTTAAAACACCAGCTCAAGTGTCTTCTGGATGCTGCTATCAGCTGCTCAGATGAAGCAGCCACTTCTACCACTGTTGGCTCAGGGGAAGATAGAATACTGTGAAAGAGTTTCTTTAAAATAACCAAATTGCTTTTTAATCACTCTTTTGATCCATCATTGTGAATGAACAATGTGAAAAGCTTTCTTTTACTGTTATTATCCTCATTTTTCTTTCTTTTAAAAGCTAGACTTCTTCATTTACGTACTATACACAGTAGGGGACAGGAGTTGGGAGAATTTGGTCTTCTTGGGCAAGAAGAAGTAGCAGCAACATATTATGGTTGTAGCTGGTCAAGAACAACAAATATTTTCATAAGAAGTTTCCAAAAAAAGAAAAATTATTAGAAAAATGATGAGTGCACACACTGTAACCTTGAGACTGGTCGGTCAGTGCACTGCAGGTTTGCTAAACATGAAAAAATACAAAATTTATCTACAAAAAAACTCAATTCAACATAAATGTAGAATAAAGTTTCCAATTATAACGAATAAAAACTTATTTGGGTTTAAATAGATCAGTTTTTTTTTTTCCAGGAAGCTCATCTGGAAATAATAGTAAAATACTGTCTCTATTTTCTCTGTAATTAGTACTAAATTCTTGTCTAAGGACTGCTTGTTATGAACTGGAGGAGCAATAAAATCATTTTTAAATTACTATTTGTGTTTTTTTTAGTAGATAGTTGTGTGACAAGTGGGATAATATACAGTGAGTGGGTCATTATCGCAAAATATAACCAGACAAAGTGATGCAGGAACCTGATGAGAAGCTGAGGGGTCTTTAATCACAATGTACATGATCCTTTACTTGGATGATCACATTTCGTACGGTAACTAGAGGCTGTTAAATAAATGTAGTGGAATAAAAGGTACAAAACTATGTATGTATCTCAAAACTATATACAAGTGCAGCACTTTGGTAAATGTATTTACTGCTCAACTCTCTCCATGACCCCCCACCTCCACACCTCTCACAGAGTACCTGTAGCAGTAGCTCCCTGAGCCTGCGCAGCTGGGACTCCAGCTGTTTGTTGTGGTCCTCCAGGATCTGCATGCGGGTCTCCAGGCGCGTCTTGTGTTGCCGGAGGACCCGTGCCTCGGCCAGGAGCTCCTCATCCTGCTGCCCCTCCACCGTGGGTGAACCTGGACCGCCCTCTCCGGCCTCGGTTAACATGGGAACTGACGCCGCCTCCTCGTGCTTCCACTTGAGCCTCCTGTACTCGCCCTGCAGCACCCTGAGGACCCACGGTGGAGAGATGGAGGGAAAACAGTCAGGCCCACATGTTGGTGCAGCATAAAAAATACATAAACTGAATGTATTTACTCAGCTTCCACCTGCCTGACATAAACAGGAGTGTGCCTACACATAATCTGAAATGATTGTGAGTTATGTGATTAGAATAATTTCACCCCATGAGTAAACAGGAGCACATAAATGCAGTGCCGCAAGGGGCTAATGTACTGTTGATTTCTTACCATGTGGAGAGAAATCATCTTCATTCTGAATATAAGCTGCGATAAATCAGTGTCTTCTCTCTCTTACATGTGTGACGCTAAGGCCATTAACTGACTGTGCGCTGTGCTGTGAAGCATTTCTAAAGGTGTTTTAATTTATTTGGGTGCTTGAAGATCATGCTGGTCTATTTAAGTGCTGAATTAGTAATAACCTTCTGTTTGGGACAAACAGAAACTGCACATATCACAGAGTCCTCGCGCCCAAATATCCAGTCCAGTGGATTAAACCCTGCATTTTGCTGACATTGACTTTACTTCCCCATTGTTTGGAGTCTCACAGACTTTGTTCTCAGTCTTTTACATATAATTTTAATTTAGGCTTTGTCCTTAGCAGGTGATTTGTCCCAAATACAATGCTTTTTGTTTTAGAAACATTAAAAACCAGTTTATTTGTTACCTGCTTAACTACTGACTGCAGCGAGTTATTTAAGATGCTTGTTAGTTCATCAGTAGTGGATTCTGCCCTGATTACTGTTGAATCATCAGCATACATGGAGACTTTTGCCTTTTTGTAGGATTATTGGTAATTTATTTGTAAAAATAGAATATAATAAGGGATCTAGAGAGCTTCCTTGCAAAACTCCACAGCTATTTGGTTTTACATCATATACACTTCCATTAAAGAAAGCTGGCTGTTTCCAGTTGGTCAAATAGCCTTCAAAGAAAAGTATTACAGTTCATTTCAGTTTCAGTTTTCCGTGACTGATTATATCAAAAGCTGCACTAAAATCTAGCTAAACTAAAATGGCTAGCAGGAAATGCATGTTAACTTGGATAAGTTACGGATTTCTCTGCATTTGAACATTGTTTGAAACTGTAAGTACGAAACTCAGCTAAATATATAACATATGTCCAGTGTTTTTTTTATCTTTTTACGGAAATGTTAAATATTATAGCTTTAAGGTCCTTGTAATAACTGTTAGTTAACATGTAATAAGGCCTTGATTTGTACGGGGGATATGAAAGATTTATTTATCAAATTTGACATCTTTTTCATGTTAGATCTGGTAACTGCAAAAAACATAGTTAACTGTTAATAAGTGCATAGTTAACTAATAATGTTTTATTTTGAATAAAGCAACAAAAAACTTGTTAAAGTTTTAACAATGGTTAAGTTAATTAAACATGTATTTGTAATACTATCACAAACAATTACAAGAAAATCATAAGGCCTTTATTAATGTTCTTATACGCTCAGAAATGTCCTATAGTCCAACAATAAACACGTTTATGATGCTAATATGAACACCTATATAGTTATTATCACATAATAGTGTTAATACACATCTTATAAGGACTTCCCAAACTTTTTCATGTCAAGGGTCCCCTAAATAGATGCACATTACACCACAGACCCCCAGACTGAGGGGTTACTTTCTTACTAAATGTTGAAATCCTTTCACACAAAGTGGACTTTTGATGAAGTGATGAAGTAGAAAAATACATAAAGTTCTATGCTATGCTATGCATGAAGACATGTATATTTATATTCTTTTGTTTGCTATAAAGTCATTCACAGACAAAGAAGTGTACAATATGCTATCCTACATAATGCCATTAATCATGTTTTAAGTAAATTATCCCCCAGAGAAGTCAAATTCACAACAACAGAAATCTAAAAAAACATATTTGTGAGAGATAGTGCTGTGTAAAATGCACTGTCATCATCAATCACAGATATTGAACAAATGGAAATCTATTGCATTTAAGCATATTTTACAGCTTTTCTGCAGCAGGCGTCTGAGTCTTCTGAGCCATTTGTTCAAAATCAGGCTTATAAGCGATTCTCATAAAATAAGGAAAAGGCATTAAGTTTCAAGCGGATAAAACAATGTTAAGTATATTTTTAAGCTGTTGAAGAGACCCAGAAACAAGATCAGGCTTAAAGTAGTTTGATTCTGTTATTGATTTATTGTTCAGGTATGAGCCACATGAGAGCCGCAGCAGAGGATATAAACCAAGCAACAGCAGCCACTCGAGTCATAAATAAGGACAACAGAGCACACTGCAGTAACATAACAGGAGGCATACTCTGTCGACAAAACGAACTGGGTCAAGGTTTCAGACACCCAAAGGCCACAAGTGTGTGCGCGTGTGTGTACTGTATGTTGCTGTGTGTGTGGAAAGGTCACAACCGAGCCAAAGACAAGGGAAAATTATTCATATGAATCATTCGCATAAAGGCTGCCTCTGGTAACCAATTAAGGGGACAGGAGTAATGAATTTGCTTCATTTATGCAAAATGCCTGCTGACCCTCTTTGCTACGAGGACACAGTGCATTAACATCTCAACTAATGTATGTCAGAGATGCTTTACACTTCTGTCGCACCAGTCAAAACATAATGGCCTCCTCCTGTCCTTCCTGCAGGACACCAACCACTGTTTCCATGTTATTATCATCACGTTATTTTACAGGCTTTACAGTCAGGTATGCACACAGAAAACATTCGCTTCTTTTTTTAAGGGTGCTCAACAGGATTTAGAGTGTGAAAATGTTTACTCTCTGCAGAAGGTCCACAAATGGCAGAAGACAAGAGTGCCTCCAGATAAACACATATATTTGTATGATTATACTTCTGGGGAGCTTTACAGATGGAAATCACTTCCTAAACCAAACTTTTATGTCTCTGCGATAACTTATACCAACCTTTGATCTAAACTAGGGATGGCCCGATGCCACTTTTTCATGCCTGACAAGCTGTCCGATTCCACAATATTGAGTATCTGCTGATACAGATACCAATCTGATACTGTCTTCTCCCTCTCTTAAAAAATAAGCCATGGGTTCCAAAACTTTTTCATGACAAGGACCTCCACAATAGATGCACATTTGACTAGGGAACCCTGATTTGAAAGTATTTTGGCTAAAGGAATTCTGTCTGAGTAATTCTTTTATTTTTAGGCTTGAAGATAATTAAGTCTTCACAGTCAATCATCACAGACTTTTTTTCTCTTTTTTTTCTGAATTTGTTAAAAACCATTATGTAGATAATGTATAATGCTTTCTATGGAAGGTCTGCAAGTATTGGACCATACCACAGAGCAGTAGTGTAGATGCGATAAGGGTAATGCCTTAATAATCTGTCCAATTACATTATGTGGTAAAAACATCTCCTAATAACTGAAAGATCTCTCCTAATCTTATGTACCAATTTATGGATATGTATTGGCCAATTTACTCTCTAATATTACACCTTAACATTTGGTCTACTGAACTTGTTTAACTGCAACATCTTTTACATATAATTTTAATTTAGGCTCTGTCCTTAACAAGTAATTTATCCCAAATACAATGCTTTTTGTTTTAGAAACATTAAGAACCAGTTTGTTATTTATTACCCACTGAACTCCTGACTGCAGCCAGTTATTTAAGACGCTTTCTAGTTCATCAATAGTATATTCCACCCTGTGTCCTGTTGAATCGTCAGCATACAGGGAGGCTTCTGCCTTTTTTGTAGGATTACTGGTAATTCATTTGTAAAAACATAATATAATAATGGATCTAAAGGGCTTCCTTGCAGAACTCCACAGCTATTTGATTTAAACAACAGATAAACTTCGATTAAAGGAAACCATCTGTTTCCTGTTAGTAAAATAGCTTTCCGGCCATAGAATTAGTCAGGCTAAAACCAACATTTCAGTTTTTCTAATAACAACCTGTGATAAATTACATCAAAAGCTGCACTGAAATCCAATAATATAGCACTGACTAAATTGTTATTATTGATTTCTGTAAGCCAGTCATCAGTCATCAGAGTCAGAGCATCTTGAATAAATGATGGATTTGTCTGCACTTGAACATTGTTGGAAACATTTAGAAATAATGAATGGACACAACTCAACTAAATATATAAAATATGTCTAGCATTTTATAATTAGAATAATTGTCTAGCATACATAATTAGAACAACCCGAATTAAGAAACATGATCAATATACATAAGATTCTGTATATAAAACTAAGAGATAAATAAAACAATCTGCATTATGATCTGTAAAAAAACAAAACAAAACAGAGAACATACACCCCAATACCAATATAGTATAGCTGTGTTAGTTTTGAGTGATTGTGATTTATAGGACCAGATAGATATATCGGTTTGGCTGATATTATTGGCCTGATAGTGGCCTAAAACCCCATTTCTTTAAGTATTGTGCTAACCTCCAAAATATAAAAGTTGAAATATTCTATGCCTCCTTTTGCTGCTACAACCTACTCAAAGACCCCTGTTGGTCCCCAGACACCCCCAGACCACTGAACTCAGCTATTAATAATACATTTGTATGGATGCACTTAGATGCACACACCTAGCCATCTAAAAACATCATACTCAAACTGTGAAACAAACTACTCCCATGAACGAGTTATGCAAAACTGCTGCTTCTTTTTATTTGAACTTTTTCCACTCAAAGAACTTTTAGCAGCATTTTCGATTGGTCAGCACCATCCAAACTCTCAAAATGAAATCTAAATTAATTGCTTAAATGCGTAAATTGCACTCAACTCAGCTTAAAACAACTCCACTCACAGCTGACATGAAGACAGCACTGCTGACATGTTTCATTCATGTTCTAGCCAGTATTCATGTGACACCTGCTACTCATCTGTGTTGCTATGACACATCTGTCTTTACAGTGTGTCACTCAAACTTTAGCTTAGCATTCATGTAATAAAGGAAGTCCGACCTGCCTTTGTCCTCATGGGGCAGAGCTGAGGTGCTGAAGAGGAACATTCTTTAAAGATAAACTTTTTCAGTTTCTTCAGTTCCTTTACATATCCCCACACAGTGGTTTGATAATTTAATTTAAGTAGAATGATCTCTTTCTTTCTGTGGAAGGAACAAAAGCCTTGAATTAATCAGAGAAAACTGTCACTGAGGAGGTCCTGGATTCCCAGATGTATATCTGTATTATCTTGCATTTAATGTCAGATATGCTCTATTTTTGGGCTATAATAAGGATAGAATTAAAGGCATTTGGGACTGGTTGGAGGAGTATATTGTAACGGACAAGAACAAATTGATCTCATTATCATCACTGTGGTATCATCTGGTTCAACCCACAAAACTAGATAATAGTATTATAAAGTTTTTCTGTGAAAAAAAATTCACAAAAATGGGTTAGCAACCTGCCCAAAATGGCACAATGCAGTCTTTCAATCGGCAGGTAATCTGCTCTCAAACTAAGTTTGGCAGAAACACAATATTACAGACATTCACAACTTGTCGAGATGGGGAGATGTTATCTTTTGAGGAGCTTAAAAGAATATATAACTGGAATACAAATGCTTTTTTTACAGCATGCACAGTTAAAATCAATTTTCTCAAAACATCCCAAAGAATATTTTGACTGTCATTGTGAAACAGAAAGACAGTTCAGGTCTGTAGCCTTAAACAAAGGTACTGTTTCAGGTTTGTACAGGATGTTGATCTACTCCTTGAATCCCAACATACAGACTCAAGAATTAAGATTTAGGGGTTTGACTCATTTCTGTATGATTGTGGAAGAATATGGAGGGAGCCTGTAGTAATTTCAAAGTCAGTCAGAGCCAGAGTTATACAATTAAAAATCCTCCACAGAGCTTATATCACACCCTCCAGAATTAAAAAAAAAAAAAAGGTCCCGAGCTCCTCTGATCTCTGCTGGCACCGTTGTGGCCAAGTGGGAACCTTGATTCATATGTTATGGCTCTGCCCTGCAGTCAGGTCCCTTTGGACAGAAGTATTTCACTGGATCTCAGTAATAATGAATATAAATCTCTCTCCATGTCCTCTGGTTGGCTTCTTAGGATATAGGTCTGCACAGCTAAGGTCAAAAGAAGACAGGAAAATTGTAGAACTGGCCTTTTCTTTTTAGCAGCAACAAGAGTGATTTTGTTAAGATGGAAAATTCATGAGGCATTTTCTCAATAGAAACATGGTACCTTGAGTTTTTCTAATCTTCTTTATGTGGGATGAATAGCTGATATGATCAGCAATGTTTGAATTGGGATCAAGTTTGAAAATGAGTTTCAGCAGGGTTTATTTGCAACTAAGTCAGACTGGTACTGAGCAGCCTGATGTGAGTAGTTTTTAAATCTCTGGTTCTCCATACACATGTCATGTACTCCTTGTGATGATGTAAATTAATAATTATACAACAGTTAGTTCTGATTAAGAGACAAGGGTACACCAACACTGGGACTTGGATCTACATGTATCACTCTGATTTACAGATGTTCTAATAGCTGCTACATGAACGTTACAATGACTAACAGGTAGAGACCGCAGACAGGATGAAACTGATTACTGTGGGATCACTGTCACACACTTTTTAATCTGACAAAATACACAGAGAAGGATACAAGCACATCAGTTTAAACAGCTTTTGACCTGTTAATCAGGGAAAATACCCGTGCTTACATGCATACGTGTTATGGCTACGAAATGATTTACATAAATATAGTCTACATGTGGCTTAAACAGATCAGTTAGAAGAGCGTTTCCTGAACAGTTTTCAGGATCTGCAGATGGATTTATAAGTAGTAGAGCTTCTTAAATCAGATTAAATCACATAATATTATAATAAAATCCTGTGGTTGGTTCTTTTTTTTCAGACAACAAACAAACAATCACCTTGTTCAAGGGGTCTCAGTCCTGTTATTTGGTTCGTGAGAGTATCAAAAAATTGATTTATGACAATTTTATCGATCCATTGAGACAACCATGCTGGGGAGCTCTACTGCGGTAATTCGTTCACAAAGTAGCTAGCAAGCTAACGCTGGTGTGCAGGAAAATGTTTGTGTTGCTAGGCAACAGTCCAGTCCAGTGGCAGAACTATTTGTGCTGGTAAAGCCACAAAAACATAAGTAAATAAACAAAAAAAGTCATAATCTGTTGTCACTTATTACTGTTAACTAATAAGTGGTGCTGGTTTAACTGTTGTATAAATGCAATATCACACTCAAAGTGTGCTGTTGTTGAATAATCAGCAGGGCTGTGATTAGCTTATTCCTACGACAGCTGTGCTGATATTCAGTAAAACAAAACTCTCTCTTGTGTTATAATGCTTTATTAATTGTGAAGCACTCAATTGTATAACCACATCTATGCGTGATATGTTATTGTGACGTGTTTTTGTTGTTGCTGTTGGTTTGACTGAATGATTTTTGTATGTATATCTTAAATGGAAATGTGTGAATAAAAAATATACTAGTAAATAAATAAATAAGTGTTTACTTGGTAGTTTAGGCTAAAGGATCGAATCAGGTTTTTTCTTCCTCCATGATATCCAATCTGGTGATTTTGGCCAGTATCAAACCAATGCCAGTGCTGAGTATTGGCTTGGTGCATCTGTAATCTAAACTTCATTTAATCTATAAATGAAATTCAACACGGTTCTCCAGGCTCACATAAATACCAAGTTTTAAAGATGTGATGGAGTTGGTGTAGTGCAATATGTGCAATCAGTCTAATCCCCAACCACCCAAACAAATCACAAAAGGAACTCAAATATGTGTTTGTTTTTCTAAATACTGACCTGTTCTCATTCTCCAGGCGGGCCAGGGTGCATTGGAGCTGCTCCTTGTCCTGGTGCTCCAGGTGGGCCAGCAGCATGTGCTGTCCACAGGGTGAGTCATGGTCCAGGGCTGGGCTGGAGTGACGCAGGAGGTACTGATCTTCATCCCTGAGTCCCCCACACAGGAGACAGCACACTGAGCCACCAGCACACAGCCACCAGCAGCACAAAGCAGCAGCAGAGCCAAGGACGCCATGGGACAGCAGACAGGCAGGCCAAAGCGAGGCGAGGCAAGCAGGGCGAGGGGAGGTTTCACAGGACGAGACGCAATCAAACCAGACTGGACAGAACGGGATGGGACGCTAAAGGCACTGCGCCAGGCTCACAGTCCAAATATTAAATGTTCTATAATAAACTTGGCTTAACACACCATTAAAAACACACTCACGTTTATTAAAAACGGGAGGTGGATCTTCATATATTGCCCAAATAATAAACACTTTATGGACAATGGAACAGAAAACTTAATGTGCAGATCTACGATCTAAACCTCAGGCTGTGAGACAGTAAAAGCATCTCAGAATGTTTGGCAATTATTTTAATGGAAAGAGAGTTGTTTGTCTATTTACACGTTGTGGTAATGCTTTGGGCTACGAAGCGAACTACTTTATTGAGCCAAAGTAAAAAGCAAGTTATAGGTTTTGCATTGTAATGCCAAGTTATATATCACAGAGATATTTATAGGCCAATTTCAAGCAGGCTGGTTTTGTCTAGAGATGGCCAGATCCATTTTACTTGCAGCACACCTCTGCTACTGTCACATCTGTTATTTAGGAAGTTCCACTTTAACCCTTAGATGCATTGGTTCATCGACAATGAACCAGAAAAAAGACTTTATATATTTTTAATTACGTCTTTATTTTTTTTTAAGGAAAGTGTTTATCTAGGGCTGCACCCTGAAAGTCAAAGACTCCAGTCATAAGTCAGAGACCACTGAGTCGACAGATTCTTCAAGTCAGGTAGTTTAGGGTTTATTTTGTTTTGTTTTGTTTTTTTGTCTCCCAGAGACAGCTGCAGAGTGAGCGCCCCTCACTTTCACACTTTTCTAAGGGATAAAATGATTTCACAACGGCAAGTCATGTCATCCCATCTGTGTCTTGGTCTAAGTGAAGCCTGGATTATACTCCCAATCAAATGGACATGTACACGGAGAGCTCTGGACACCACGGATGCATAGTTCAGCTGCCTGGAGGCACCGAGACAATGTTATTATCTGCCTTCAGCTTAGTAGTGATGGATTTGCAGCTCACACTAACTTACATGATATAATCTCTGGTTTTTGTTTGATATCTAGTGCTGACAAAAGATACTGTTGTACATTAGGTCGGAGTTTTCATCTTAGTTTTCCATTAGTGGATCCCACTGACCCATAGGCATTTCCAATGAACATATAAAGGGATCCTTCTTACTTTTGTCAACAATATATAGTATTTACTATAGATAACACATCACCAATCACTCGCATTATTTTACAGAGACAATTTTATATTTGATGTAAGTTACATACTTATGTAGTTTTACCACAGAAATATTTTTCCTTGGTATTTTATTTCTAGTTTCTACTCATCCATTGTTTCCAAGTTTCATTCTTCTTTTATTCCTTACGGCTGCCTGTTTATTCATACGTCAGTGTGTCAGATATAACAATGTATTTGATGAGATATGTTAATATTGATATTTACTGATATTGCAACAATACTGTAGGGATGACTGTCGCTTTCAACACAATGAGGGTTTCTGATAAATAATCATCAGTAATGTGGATATAATGAAACATCATTTACAGTGTAATGCACCCTTTAACACCAGGAAAAGACAACACTTATATTGTATCGTGATATCCAAAATCTAAGACGACATCTAGTTTCATATCATGATATTGATATAATATCAATATATTGTCCAGCCCTGTAAAGCACATATATATTATCACCAAAAACCCTTGATTCTGATATGCATTATTTTTGGTCTCCATTGACCTTTGCATCTAAGGTTTAATTATTTTCACGCCCATCACCTGGCAACAAGCAGCAACAGTGCACTCACAACAGAACATACAGCTGCAGGGTAAAGGCTGTGCACACAGGCAGGCAGCGTGGTTCAGGACAGGAAACAGTGTGATGCCAGCCAAACACCAGCTGGAGGCACAGATAGCACAGCGGCATGTACAGAACCATGCAGCAGGAGAAACAGAGAGGCACTGACAGACAGAAGGACGGCTTCACAGAAGAAGAACAACAAGATACAAGGGCAACAGCCGCGCTACACACAAGGGGTAGAAGTGAAGTGTCATGCATACAAACACTCTCAGGCACAGAATACAGATGCAGATACTATATGTGCATGCACGGAGAAATACACACATTTTTGTGACAAAGCTCCATCCAAGCAACTAGAAACTCTGGATACATGCACACGACAACAAAGACATCAGGAGCAGGCTTGAGAAGCACAGGTGTCAGTAGTAAAAAGTGTTGCACAGCTTGAAAAGTAGTGTAGCCTAAAACTAGCTTTTAATGTGGTGTCAATCACAGTCTTATCTCTTCTTTTCAACACGTCTGAAAAGAAATAATGAGCACACTTCACAATACACACACGCAGACACACACCTGGAGCGCTAAAAGACCCGACAACACTTTGCACAGAGCTGCAGGGCATGCAACTTTGACTTTAAAAAGCGATAAAACCAACTCAGGGAAGGAGGAAACGGTCGACAGCCCATACAGACATCAACAAAATAAGACATGGACACACACAAAAACATGATCTCAAACAGCTCTAACCACTCTGTCCGTCTGCCTGGCACTTTCTCCGCTTTCCACAATGAGGACTCACCTTGTTGGCTGCCTCATTCACATCAAACATCCCTCATTCCTCTCACTGTTGTGCCCTCGCCACTGCCCCGCCACTCAGCCAGCTTCTCCAAACACACACACACGCCTGCCTCTCCTCAGCGGGGCTTTTGTATATCTACCCACAGCCAAAGACTTCAATCACAGCAGGCATGTGCATGATGAAGGGGGACTGTGTGCACACCACTCGCTGCTGTAGGTCATTTTCATTATGCGTCTGATTATTTATACGATTACCCACTCGTTCCCTAACAGTTGCACATGCATGCACAAGCCTGAGCACACACAGGAACACAGAAACAATTGACGTATCAAGAGGAACCCAAAAAACACACATAATCCCAATGAAAGGCTGTGGTTGTAACGAGGGAGTTGTTAGTGTGTGGGTGGCAGCGGCATACTCACAGACTTTCATCAGGAGACAGGCTATCCGTGAAGAATGAACAATTCTGGCTCTCCATTTCTGCCAATCTATATATAAATAAACACACATACAGACAACAACATGAAGGACAACATGTCACACAAATACACACAAAAAAGAGAAATACAGTGGATGAGTCAGAGCAAATGTAAGAAAAAGCAAAAGCAACACGCTGATATCATCACACGCTGGGGAAATATGTTCCCTCAAACACCAGATAAAACAAACAATCAGTGCACTTTAGCTCTTAAGCAGTGTGAATAAGACCTGTGGCCTTTTGGTGTTACGGACTGAAACTGAACAGCAGGAACTTCTAGTCTGCAGAGCGGCAGAAATTCTTGCTATAAACGTGTCCATGAGGATAAAATTCTGATAAAATACTGTAAAGTGTCTCCCAGCATGCGGGCAATAAAACAGTCTCTCAGAAATGAGCTGCTGTTGTTGTCCAGCACCACGGACAGCGACTGCGTGTGTGAGCGTGCGTGAGAGAGTGTGTGTGTGAAAACGCAGAGAGTGAGCTGCTGTGCGTCTTTTCAGGACCAAGGACAGCGCTTCTAGTTCAGCATTAATGTCCTGCTGACTGTCAGCGGACCACCGCATTGTGCGTGCTGCTCTGTGAGCCGTTCAACTACTGTTCGGAATAAAAAATGCTGCAGGAGGGAAAATAGTTTGTGCACGGTGCATGGCGAAAATACATGCCTCATAAATTACATTAAATATATGACTCATAAATTATTCAAAATGGTTTATAATTAGGTCATTATTTGGTTGTAAACACTTTATAAATCACTAATGACAATTATGAACAAGTTATACCAGTTTTCACACATCGATGTGGGTTCAGTATTTGGCGACTATTTAATCTTGCTAATGAGTTACTAACATTTCTAAATGGGGCCTTATTATAAAATGTGAAATGGCGCATACTGAATGTTAAAATAAACAATACTGCCAAAGCCTTAGTGCATGAATCTTGTAATCTGATCTGGTAGTTTGATATGCTAAATGAAATTTTTTTGAGTAATAAGATGTGCTGATGGACGAATGCTAGTAACTTATTAACAAATATTTGAGGAAGCTGAAAGGTATAAATACTGGCTGATGGAGAAGATAAATTAAGCTCAGTACACAAGAGAATGAGACTTAACAGTGCAGACAAATGTGGGCTTACTATTTGCCATTTTTAAGTGTTCTAACACTTATTAATGATTTATAATGTGTTTACAACCTAATTAAGAACCTAATTAAAATCTATTTTAAAAACATTTATAAAGTTGTACCTAAATGGGAGAAATCACAGCTGGAAAAAACACATCACTGCACAAAAATGATTGTGTGCATTTAGAATAAAAAATAATAAATGTCCTTCAAGAAAGACACTGAACCCCAATTACTCCCAGTACTGAGGCCAGTGTCTTGCATGATAGCTCATTGCCATTGCTGTGAGTGAGTGTGTGTGAATGGGAGGCAAATTTTTAAAGTGGTTAAGATAAATTAAGTTCATTTATTAAATAAAAAAGAATGAAAAACAAGAGAAATTGAATAGATACAATTACGTTCCATATTAAAGGGACAGTTCAGATTATCTGAAGTGGGCTACTAATTGATAGTCGCCCTCAAATTAGAAAAGTAGAGATGAGTAGTAGCATGGAAGCTTGACAATGAAGTGCTGTGTTCAGGGTCAGCAACAAAATGTATTTTAGCCACTTAAAAAGGGTCCATCTGAAAAAGAAAAACAACAATTTAACTGTATGCTATATAATTAAAATGAAAATATTTTCACTGCTTTACTTTTCCAATAGAAAACCACTGTTACATTAGATATAATCGTTCTCTCCAAAGACACCAAGTTCCTCAAGGAAAGACAGTAATTTTACCTCACAGAGCACAGGAGCTGCAGGTGTACTGCTGCCTTGATCAGTTAGTTTGTTTGTGTTATTGTGTGACTTCAGTGAATCAGAACTATCCTTTTAAAACACAAAAGTCACACTATAACACAAACATCGAGGAAGCGGAAATCAACACCTGTGTTCTGCGAGGTAGAATTACTGTTTTTCCCATAGGGTTTCAGGTTGCTTTGGACACAGTGATACAACGGCCTATAAAACAGCATTTTCCTGTCAGAAAACGCTGTCTGACAACAAGATAAAGCAGTGAAAATGTTCAAATATAGCGTACACTTAACTAAATTCGATTTTTTTGGGGTGGACCTCCTTTTAAGTGGCTAAAATATGTTTTGCTGCTGACCCTGTACACAGCAGCACATTGCTTAGCTCCCGTGCTGGTACCCTTCTCTGCCTCTCCAAACTGGGAGCGTGCCAACCACCATCTACTATAGT